>OY282512.1:44079035-45279035 GCA_958296145.1 Hydrotaea cyrtoneurina
CACTTTCAGTTTGTGACTTCTGCCATAATGTTCCCTTCAAACGAAAGCGTTTTTTTTGGGTGACGGTGTGGAAGGGGGTGAAAGGGATACCGGATGGGGGCGGATTTAGAAAAAGGGGCATAAAACAATATTTGATTTATTTGAATATTTGGGCATTTATTTGTTAAAAATCACTTTTTGTGTCAATTTAGAGCAAATAAATCTGCAAAAGGATATGGGCGAACGAAATATTTAAGCCCTTTTATGGCATCCAAATTGTGTATATGGCCAACCAAACACAAAAGTATTCATAAAATTGAAATGTGTTAACACAAATCCCGTACACATCCATATTATTACATAAACCGATATATACGACACAAATATTGTACGTTCACACATACATATTCATATGTACATGACACGCGTCGTCATCAATATAATAGATTCGATAGATAGATATGTGGAAATTTGTAAGGGATTTCGTTTCATTTAAATAGTGGAAATCGCATTTCATGGATATTCCTAGGTATTGTGGTTACACTCATCGGAAATGCCAATCATCCGTTTTACTGACATGTAATCAAGAACCTAGCGTACACACATTTGAATTTAATATGAATCTCGCTCTGAAAATATGATGGCGTTGCCAGTGGCCATAAATGATTCAGGCATTCATTTGTACTGCCACTCTCCCATATCGATGATATAAAACCTTTCCACACGGGCCTTTCCAAGAATTTTAAGATTTATGTGTATATTCATACTCCTGATGTAAACAATATAATTCGCCTATACATACATCAGAACATCTCACCATCCATCCGATAGCACAATGGGAAATCGTATAGCGAGCAGTTTTTACAGGTTTGTCCATTCCATCTCGTTCTTTGGAATTCGGCATTCCACAAAACGTCATTGCACCGTAGTTTGTACAAAGACTTGGGTCTTTAGGCTTATAAAGTTCGGTTAACACAAGAACTCAAGCCGGCGGATCATCAACAACATCGTGTCTAGGATGATTGGGTCCTTAAAATGCATGAAAATGATCCGGAATTCCATCGGTGGCTACGTCAACAAGCAAAATTGTCGCATCTGGGGCTCGGAAAACGTAAGGGTTATTGTTGAAAATCCATTCCATCCTCAACGTGTGACGTTATCGAGAGATGATTAATGATATTGATCTGCACAACGTTTATTTTCAACAAGACCGCGCTAGGTGCCACACAAGCAGCGAAATTTTTCACGGGAAATTTTTCGGACCGTGTTATCTTGCGACTTCTTCCACGTAATGATAACATCTACGCCAACAGTTCAACGTCGATTCAAAGTAAGGCTATCGAGGACAAAGGGCAGCCACTTTGCGATTTGTTTATGGAAAAATTCATGACAAGGATATGGTCCTATAAGCATGGTCGTGGTGGCTGATGTTGTTTTTAATTCTTAACGGCATACCTTCCTCTTTATTATGAAATAAACATCGGATCATTTATCTCAAAAAATGTTATTTTTCTTTGAATACCAAAATAACACCTCTTGTTGGAAAACCCTGTATTAAAGGGTATAAATCCGAATTGGTCTCACAAAAGTTTCCGAATACAGTAGAATCCCATAATAATTATCTCACGTAAAATTAACGCTCAGTTAAGTTAGCTGACCCGCTGGAGTTTGTCAGTCTCCTAACGGGCGCGTCCCCAGGTGGCGGATAGGGGAAGGGGGATGGACACACTGTTCCATCTCATCTAAGGCTGACTTAGGGAGGATGGTTATCTCTGCACTAACTAAGGCTACCATAGGGGAGGTGGAGCAGTGTGCCCACCGCCTTAGGGAATCTCGTATTCCCCGCGGACCAAAACGGACTATGGGGGTGTTCCCCTAAACAAAAAAACAAAAATGAAGGAAACGAAAGAAGAAAATAAAGTTACGTTGCAGGGATTAATAACCCCAGTACCGGCGGCAAGTGTTGATCTGCTCACTAGTCATGTGCCGTCGACATCCAGCGATAGTGAGCCACATAATCTTCCTACAGGTGTTGGTGCCTTGGCGCCTGTAGTCGCAGTAAATGCAACAAGCGCACTTTTAGCCACTGGCAAAAAAAAGGAGGACCAAAGGGGGAGTACTAACTGGACCCAGCCTTCAAGTACAGGTAGAGAATCCGATTCTGACTCCGAATCAAACTAAAATATTAATATTACTGTCTTAGCTAACTCCATAGATGACGAGGTCAGCAAGATGGTAGAAGAAGTAAACGACTGTATGGCACAGCTCTCGACAAAAACGAAGAAGCTATCAGGGGCACAACGACGTAAGTTGAAGAAGATGAACCGGGATAGCAAACAGGCTAAAGTGCAGGATGCTCAAAAGGAGCCATCTGAAACTCCTTCCACCTCCTCGGAAGCTGGAAAGAGGGTCAGATCTCACGAAGAGCAGAACACTGCGAAACCGCCGAAAAAGAAAAAGAGGTCGCCGCTCTCAAGTAAATTGGTGAGACCAAGTCAAACGCCCCACAAAAGAGACACTAGTCTGTATCTTTGTGGAAAGGGCGACAACAAAGTCAATCCAACTACAAAGACAGCGAGCGCAGCAACGGAGTCCTCCGAGAAGACTGGGGCACCCGAAAGGGTATCCCGATCGACACGGAAGAGGAAGTTGACTGCTGAAAAAGGTAAGAAGCCACCGTAATATGCTAAAGTAGCGCGGAAGCACAACAGAGACGAACTCTGCTACGCAGTGATCGATATCCGTTCAGCATCCGGCAAAATCCCCAAAGACCAGCACAACAAAGTTGAGGACCTGGTTAACAACCAAATTGTGGAGCATGCCCTAAACATCGAGGACGGGCCCCCAATTCAAATAATGAGCTGCGAGTTCAAAGGGGACATCTTGATGTTGAGGATGGCATCAACAGCTTGCGTAAAACCCTCACTGAACTCGTGGATACGATCCCCTCTCCCTGGGAACTGGAAGGCGCCAAGCTGAAACTGGTGAGGATGAGGGACATCCCTAAGCTCACTAAAGCGACCGTGTACGTCAAAGGATGGGGCAGCGACTTCACAACAGAACGCATGCTCAAACTCTTTGGCCAGCAGAATAAGGGACTGGACGTAAAGAGGTGGGAAGTCTTCCACAGGGAGAGCGACAGCAATGGCACTCTCCTTGTGGTGGGCTTGGATCAACTCTCCATGTCCAGCCTGGCCAAGACGAAGGGCATGGCTTTCTACGTGTCGAAAGCTGTCTTCTTCAAAATCGGTAAGGCCAGGGTCGGCGCTTAAGACCCTGAAAACGAGCCTACAGTACACAGAGACTGTGACGAAGAGAAGCGCCCAGCGCAGTCCAAGAATGAAGAGGGAGCCGAATCCATCTCCGACTCCCAAGAAGCCCGTTTACTGGAGGACCTATGATTGAGGTCATCCAGATAAACCTCCATCGGAGCGAAACGGCAACAAACGCTTTGATGGAAAAGATAAATAAAGATAAGACTCATATCGCTTTGATCCAGGAACCATGGACGATTCGAAACAAGGTTACTGGATTGAACCATGTCAACTACCAACTATTCTATGCAAATACGGGAACTAGACCAAGGACCTGTATCATATGCCACAAAAACTTATGTTATCTTTTCTCTCCAGAGTTGTCAACATCGGATGCAACAGTACTGAAACAGGGAATGGAAACGTATACCTTGCGTCAGTATATCTGCCATTCGACTCACCGACATTACCACCTACGTCGGAACTACAACGCCTTGTGAGGAGAGCCAAACAAACAGGTAACGAAGTACTAGTAGGTTGCGACGCTAACTCTCACCACGTTGCGTGGGGGCAGTACTAACATTAATAAACGGGGACAAGCCCTAGTAGAATTTTTGAATATTAACGACCTAATACCTCTTAACATAAGAAACACTGCTACCTTTGTTAATAAAATTAGGGAAGAAGTATTAGATATAACAATATGTTCAGAAAATCGTATAGACGAAATACAGAAGTGGAGGGTCTCTAGAGAACATTCCTTTTCTGACCATCGTTACATAAGATTTAAGATAGCAAGGCCACCGCCAAACCCAATAAACTTTCGAAATAAGGCCAAAACGAAATGGGCAAAATTCGCGAAGTTAATTAGAGAAAGACTAGGGCATGAAGAGTATGAGTGCCTAAGTGTTGAAGACATCGACGACAAGGTTGATAACATTACGGAGATTCTAGTGAAGTCATTCGAAGATAGCTGTCCACTTCGAGAAAGGAAATCAGCCCAAGAAAAACCCTGGATGACCGGGGAGATTCGCAACATTGGGAAAGAGGTCCGAAGACTTTTCAATAGGGCACGCCGTAAAAAATCTCCGGTATACTGGGACGACTACCATAGAAGACTCAGAGAATACAACAAAATTACAAGAACTGCAAAACGAAACTACTGGAGGCTATTCTGCGAACAGGTGGATAGCGTTAACGATGTTTCAAAAACCCACACCCAAACCGAAACAATGGTAGATGATGTGGGTAGACGAATAGAATCGACTGAAGAAATGGCAAAACTTTTGATGAACACCCATTTTCCCCAAGGGATGGCGGGACACACAGAGATACCGAATCATAGGGATAATGAAGTTCAACAAAGTTTTATCATTACAGACCATATGGTCAAAGAGGCCATAAAGAGTTTCTCACCATTTAAGGCATCAGGACCTGATGGAATCTTTCCGGCACTACTACAGATGGAGGCTCACTACATGTCAACTCATCTAGCCGTTATTTTCACAGCATGCCTAAAATTCTCATACACGCCGAATGCCTGGCAGGAGGCAAGAGTTGTTTTCATACCCAAACCAGGCAAGGCAAGTTATGCAACACCTAAGGCTTATCGACCAATAAGCCTAACATCTTTCTTACTCAAAACCATGTGGATACCATGATCAAAAGTAAGATTCCAAGCGAAATGCTAAAATTTAAACAACATGCATACGTTAAAGGACGGTCAGTGGACACCGCCCTACACGAGGTAGTGCAAAACATAGAAGAATCCTTCAATGGGAAAATGTACACACTTGCGGTATGCATTGACATTGAAGGAGCGTTCAATAATGTACAGACCAACACACTAATTCAATCCTTAGACCAGTTCGAGGTGGACCGGGCTCTCCGAGACTGGATAAGCCACATGCTAAGGAATAGATGGATAAACTGTGGGTCTCACGAAATACAAATAAGACACAAAACAGACAAAACTGAAATATGTCTGTTTACAAGGAAAACAAAGATTGGAATTAGAATACCCGAAACGTCAATAGTTGTTGAGTGTGAGACCCTAATACCAGACAGACAATCTTGGATTGATGGAACCCTAGCGCAGACACCAACTGGAAACTGCGGTTATACAGACGGTTCGAAACTAGGGGAAAGCACGGGGCTGGGACTTTACATCGAAGAACCGGAAACCGAACTTTTATTCCGCCTACCAGACCATAACACGGTCCTACAGGCGGAAATCCGAGCAATCACAGAGTGTGTGACCTGGTTTAGCGCTAACACAAGACCAACAAACGTAAATATCTTTACAGATAGCCAATTGGCTATCAAGGCAATAACGACTAAAACGGTTAAATCAAGGACAGTTTTAGATTGTAAAATGGCTATTAACTCTTACTCCAGACATGGCACAATACGCCTCATATGGGTGCCTGGTCATCACGGGGTAAGAGGAAACGAGAAAGCCAATACCTTGGCTCAACGAGCCAGGGAGTTGCAAACAATAAATTTAGAGAACGCGAAACCATTCGGAGCTACGCGTTCTGAGCTAAAAAGATGGGCGGCAGACGCCCATATCACACTATGGAATAGTGAAACTATTGGGAAAACGACAAGAATCTTGTGGGGTGAACCAAACGAGGATAAAACCAAAACATTGCTGAAACTGAGCAAAACAGAAACTAGTAAGATCATGGGCATTCTAACAGGGCACATAGGCTTACAATCGCATCTACACAAAATAGGAGTTGTAGACAATGGCGTATGTAGGGCATGCGGAGAGGATGATGAAACTTTGGAGCATTTCTTCTGTCACTGCCCAGCGTTCGCAAACAATAGATCCCGTTTCTTGGGAAATGACACTTTAACAGACTTGACCCATCTCAGGGGAGCAGACTGGAAAACAATTAAAGATTATGTCAACAGTACAGAGTTCTTGAAATAACTTCTCAAGACCTTTTTATGTACAGTTTAGAGCGCACAACAAGCCGAATACTGGCTTAGGTGTATGTCTAAGGACATGAGGCGGAGAAAAACCGCCTCCTCTTCTCAACCTAACCTAACCTAAGTTAGCTGAATTTTAGCGTCCACGAAATTAGGCAACGCAAAACTATTCAAAGGGGTGTCCCAAAATTTACTCCATATTTGAATTTGTGCAATTCAGTGCTGCGATCCCAAAAAAGAAAACATTTTGAGTGTTGACAATACAGACACAATGTAGAGGGCATTTTATTGATTTTAAAATAAAGTATTCAATTAACACGTACTTTTGTTGTTTTTCAGAATTGCCTACTTACACTGAAAGAAAAAACGGTTGTTGTATGAACGAACGCGTTTCGTTGAAATCCATACGTTGATGCAACGAAAAATTACGTTCATGCAACCAAAACTTACGTTGATGAAAGAATTGTTACGTTTATACCACGATATGTTTCGTTTATGCAACAACTCAGCGTACGTTAATGCAACGAAATTTTTTTTTGTGAAAATAAGAGCAATTAAGAAAAAAATATCATTTTATTTCTTTAAATGCTTTACATTTTTTGCTCGAATACAATTTTTATACATTATATCTTGTTGTTTTATACAACATTTAAAGTTAACGAAACACATACGGTAATGCAACCACCGATTCGTATATGCAACTACTCATTCAAATATCAACCGAAAAAATTTGTTAATGATTTATTCTAATGTTTAGCAAGGAAACCGTTTGAAAAATATTGTACACGACTTTTTGTCTTCATTTACAGTCTCACTAACCAAAACTCGTTTAAGTATTTAATTATAAGCTGATTTTTTAAACACTTACAGTTAACTACATGCATACGTTGATGCTACAACGCAATCGTACATGCAACAACCCATTCGTTCATTTAACGATATGATTTATTTGATAAGATTGGCAACTACACACAACAAAAAGGTTTTCAATGCATGTGTTTGCTTTGTTTGTTTTACTGCTAAATTTTTTTGGGGATATGCGCTACGAAACAGTAATTCTCATTCACTTCCGAGAACTATGCGCATATTTGACCAGTAATTTGCAGTAGAAATCATTGCAAATGGGTAAGTGTGGCAGCTTCCGAAACGTATCTGTATACCTTGCCTGCAATGAAAGCATACACAATGCTTAAAACATTTTTGAACATTTGAAAACTGTATTTTAGAAAAAAACTGAAAATTATACTACTTTTTTTTAATATTGCTTCCAGCGCACAATTTTTTCCTATCAACGAAACGTGATTGTTGTATCAACGAAACAAAATTGTTGTATCACTGATTTGATAAATTTTTCAATTTACGTTGTTTGAACGAAACTTTTTACTTCAAGTTTCTTTTTTCGTTGCATCAACGAAGCCCAACGTTGGTTGACTTTTAACGACAGATTTCGTTGATACAACGTACAAATTCGTTCGTGCTACGAACCTTTTTCTTTCAGCATACTTACTGGTGTTGGCCTTGTAATAAATGATTTCCAAGTATTTCGGCTTCACCAGTTCGTCATACTAAGGATTTGTATGTCTTCTTCCACTTGGTCCTTCCATTGGAGTCTGCGTTTACCGTCGTAATTGTCATCCAACGCCATTCCGGCTGGAGCATTTGTATTCATACGAATGACATGGCCCAGCTATCGCAATAGCTGCATTTTGATGCACTTAACTATGTGGTGTGGTAGGTAGTGTGTGCGACTATTACACAAATAAACTCAGGTTCAAAACCGGGTAAGATCATTCAACATTTCTAAGCGTCTGTTTCCCACCTCGCAAGTGCTGGCGACATTACAACTAAGAGAAGCCATGTTAGACTTTTCGAAAAAAACATTCGGAGCCAGCTTTCCCGGTCAGTGAGTATACAAATTATATCATGCATAGCGCACTGATTCGGGAAAGGTCCCCCGTATGTTCCTTCATGGAATGTTAAGGGAAATAATTAAGTAAGTTAACAACGTTAATGTCGGGGTATAGCTCATAAAACTCACGGTTCGTTCGAAGCCTATACTCCTAGTTAACACAGATGGGGTCACAGATTTTGCGATGGATTTTTCTCTCAAAATGTGATGTCAGTTCTGTATTCTTCGGAGACATCCGCCAATTGGATATATGCACCTGTTCTGAGTAGTCTTCGTATATTGCAAGAGCATATCCGTAAATTATGGCCGTTTAATCGTCAACATTAGGGTCGTTCTGCCTCTGTACCTGAGGAGATAGCACGGGGAGACTACATGAGATGTTGTCGATGGCAGATTTTGATGGGAAATAAATCTTGAAATTCTTAGAAATTCCGGTGAGCCCACATATTATAACTATTCCAGTTCGAACCCATAATCGCCCTCTGCAGGACAGAGCATTTAATACAATGTCCCACGCAAGAATGAAAAGATAACAACTTGCGTATGAATTACTGTTAGATGACGTAGTGAAAATTTCCGATTTCTATGTATGAAATCTGTTTAATTTGAAATTTGGGGTGTATGTTCGGGATTGGAAGGCTACAATTTTTGTTGGAATATTGGTCCACGACTAAATGAGTCAGAGATGGGATGGGAAAGGCGGTCAAAAAAAAAAATGCGGTGAAACAAATTTTCCAAGAACGTGTGGATAATAGTTAGAGAAGGGACGAATAAGTGTCAAAAACGTATCAAACGGGATAAAAAGGGGACACAAAACGGTTAATAATGTTTTGGCAACAAGAGCTGGAAATGAGTTAGAGATGGGACCAAACAGGATAAAAAAATAAAAATAAATAGGAAAAAAAATAAAATATAAAATATAGAAAGGGCAAAATAGATCCGAAGAGTACCAAACGGGATTAAAAGGGAGAAAAGAAGTGGAAATGAAATAAATGTTTGGACATTTTTGGGGGCTTGACAACATCAGTTGCAGAAAACAAAATAAAGTATGTGTTATGTGACAGTTGGCAACCCGGAAATTGAAACCGTTTTGACTATTGGACAATAGGAAAACATCGAATGACGTCTGCGAGGTATGACGTAATCGTTATTTCTATCATTCTTGATCCGACGTGGGAGTTATCAGATGGTCCCATTTACTGCTGCGAGATTTAACTGATAAGAATACTTTTGCTAACAAATGTTGAAAACAATTAGCACACTGTAAGTGGTGTGGATATCGACGAATTAGGCTCTCTAAATGTTCTGGACATGAAGATACAGGTTTTTGCTCGCTGTGCTAGCTATATTTTCGAAGTGTCAAAAGAATCTTTTTGAAGCGATGCAATACAGCGCAATCGCAGTATTTTGATGCCCTTAACTACGTTCAGGTCGGGATACAGCTCACAGTTCGTTCGACGCCTATACTCTTCGATAACACAGATAATGCCATAGATGTTCCGAAGGATTTTGCTCTTAAATACACCCAGCACAGATTCATCTGCTTTCTCATGTTTCGGCGCCATAAAGAAGCACGGGCAGTGCAGTGTTATTTTAGTTCGAGGAGAGAGGGCTCTGTTCTCGAATTATTGAGCCCGAAATAACATGAATTTTCAGCACGCTCTTCTCTTCATTTCGATACTGTCATCATTCTTTCTATTAATGGCGGAGCCAAGGTATATGAGTTCTTCCACTACCTCGACGTTGCAACTGCCACTAAACATTTAGTGGTAGTGAAAGAAAAATGGCACTACCACTAATTAAATCTAGTGCAATATGCCCATCTCTGCTCAGCGGATGCCCTGCATTGGTAAACTGACGGTTTATTTCATTTCGTTTCTGGATGATAGCACCGACGCGAAGTGTCGAATATCCTTAATCTGACGAAGTGGATATCAGTCACAATGACAACAGGCGGTTTCAGAGTGGTGTGGAAAAAATAAAAAAGGTGTTACTTTGGCAAAGAACGGCCACGTAAACCAACCAACATAACAAAATCAGCTCCAGAATCCATGAATACTAGTAAAGCTGTGTTGCCACATAATTACAAATATCAAAAAAATATGTATATATATGGACACATTCGGACCAATTGAAAGCCACATATTCAATTACCGATAATCTTATGTTATCATAAGTCTGCCAACCCAATTTTAATTTAATATAAAATAGTTTTTAAATATATAAACTAGAATCATTTATATTCTAAAATATGAATGTACTTACTACCGTTTACAGTAGAAGACTTTAAGTTGTGACACTCAGCCAGATTAAGTAAGTTTACACAACAATCAATAAATTATGTACTGAAATGTTTAACACAAAAGACATAATCCAATAATTTTAATGACTTGAAGACTTTTTCACTTGTCCATAATCATCGACAGAAATATTAATGTAAACAATGAAGTGTAAACTATATTTAAATAAATACAAGAAGTGTGTACACGAAATGTCTTCTTGCCCGACTATTACTCTTTTGCACAAATAATTGTAGTAATGACTTAGCATTTATTTTAATATAACTTGATTGGTTCGTTCAAAACGGAATATGTATATATTCTTGGTCTATGCATTCCAAGCATTAAATATCATAGCCATTCTGAATAGTCTTTGTCAGAACTGGTTCAATTATCAACGCAGTGTGGGAATTCGAACAATTTTTGGAAATAGATCTGTGATTTGGAATTGGCTTGCCCGAATTGATAGATTTTGAATTTAGTTTCACACAGATCTAGTAGATGATTTCGAGCTTAAGCCCGGAATAAAAGGGTCCTAGATAGGGTTACCCTGTACACCATGACAATTTTTTTTAATAAAATTCCGACCTTAACCCACTAAATTTGTTATTGTCTAAATGTTCTTAACAATTTTCACTTATCAACTCAGCGTCCAGAAACTAAAAATCCAAATTTTTAGAACTGCATTTGTTGTCGTTAATACTTTCATTCGATTAATATCTAGTTTTCTCAGAGATCGCTCTATAGGAGTTGTTGTAAATGGGGTCTCATTGAATGAGAATAGGTTGACCTTTTCTCTTTTTCATATTTTCATTGACATCTGACCCAACAGACAAAGAACCCGATCTACTCTTTTGCGGATGGTAGCAACAGCTTCAGCTTGACGAAGTGTGTTCAGACTTTTTGAAGCGATGCAAGAAATACTTCACCCCCATCTGATCTTGAACATTGATTCATGGGCAGCGGCTACAGATGTGACCGGTGGTGTCGATTTGGAATAGTAGGGTATCCAACAATGTTGTATCCCTCGAACATTTCCGGAAACGTGGTGTGTATATAGCTAGTCCGTAAGTATTTTAATGATATCTGTTCGCAAGATATCCTCCATCTGGTCCCTGATATTTAGACGGGAGGCCCGGCTATCCAGGGAACACTCATCTGTTTATCGACGAATGGTTCGATCGTCATACTATAGAGAAAATTCGTTCTTCACCAGAAGTGTTCTAGTTAGCCAAGTCTAAAAATTATAAAATCTTTTACATTTAATTTTAATATTTAGTGCTCTGTTCCTACTGTAAAATTACGAAAAACCCTTTCAGGTGACGAGGTATGGATTTATATGACTAGGTATGTGCCTTCTAAAGGGCCAGAAGCTTTAACCTGTCATCGTAGTACGACCAAGATTGGAATTTTGAATTGATGATTTGTTGTGATGCAGGGCAATTATCGCCATTGTCTTCCATAACTACACGTAGTCCCCCGTTTTGAGGAATTGAGTTCAGTTGCCCAGTGCTCTTGGAAATATTCGTACTGAAGACAACGTGGAGGCTGTGCGGCTGAGTGTTGCAAATGATGTCTGAATCCATACAAAATTCAAATTGTGCAACGTATGCAATGGGTCTCAGTTAGGCCACCAAGAAGTTAAGCCCGTGTAATGCGACTTTGACAGAGTTAACATTCCCTTATTTCATTACTGTTTATCTTGCGGTATTATTATTACATTATATGACCACACTCTGCGACAACTACTGAAAACTGCCATTAAAACTTTGCTAATAAATAAAAGTGCAATTAAAAACTAATATTGTGTGAACATAGTATGTATGAACATTAGAGTGGCTATTTTTTAATTTTTTTTTAGTATCAAAAAAAAAAAAAAAATCCCCTATTTTTTAGATTACCACTTATGACCACTCAATGAAAATCTCACGTTGCAGCACTTTTCCAAAAAAAAATCGCAAAAAAACTATGACGTTGTCCGATAAATGCTTCAAAGTGTTTATTCCTAAAATAGTTTAATATCGACGGACCTGATGGGTGCTACTGTTATTTCCATGTTTTAAGAAAATAAGAACTATAAGAACTGCCGAAAAGACATAGCCGAGCAGCGTCTTGTTAAAGGATATCAAAGATGGGGCATATTAATGATTTTTTTGCACTTATAGGCCACCATATTCTCCAAATCTAAATATAATGGAGCAAAAGAGGCCTCAAAAGGGGCATTTAGTGATGTGTTTAAAAACCACAACTTCTATCCACGAAAACAAAATCGGTCCACTCTAATGTTCTCATCCAGCAATACATGATGCATATATACATATTTAAACGTATGTAAATACAGTATATGCCTACATGAAACTGTTATGAATTTGGGTTCACACAATGTTTTCAAATTATAACCTTAACATCCAAAACAAAGAAGGACATTGTTGTTGTGAATTTAACAGAAAAAGTACATATTTCTGATTTTCATATTTTTTGCAGAACGTAGTTCAAGAGCTAATTTAAAATAACTAGCGTGCTAATGTGTAAGTGTAATCATTAACATTTATTTAGGAGAACGTTAACAACAAAATCTAAAATCAGTTATTTGCTTATTGTAGTCGTTTTAGTTTAGCTGCCAATTTCAGATAACTGCCAAAAATGCAGAATTTATGATATTTAGTTGTAGTTTCTATGGAAACAAGTTCTTTAAGAACCACTTTGTTAACTGCTAATAAATATTGCATTTAGCAGTCTCACAAAAATCAAATCAAAAGTCGTTACCATAATTTACTATTCCGATTAACCAATATATAACATGTATGCAGGGTATCATCTGGTGTTGAACAAAATGTAATGGACGGAATTATGAAAAAATAAATGTACCTAAACAAAATCGAAGGAATGTGTCATACAGTTAGGACGCATACGCATTCCCACGGGACAATACTCCCAGACATTCGGCTCTAACTGTCAAGAAATATCAGTTGTATCATACACAATTCCTAAAAACCCCTCTTAAATCGTTTGATGATAAACCGGTAAAGCACTTCTAAGATCATCTTGGCTTCTAAAAACAAAGAAGGGGGTTAAGGGGAAAAGATGATCTCAAAAATGTTATTAAGGACGAGAGGTCGAACATTTCTGTGACTCAACATTTAGTTGATTCAGTGTCATTACGACTTCAAGAAGCCATTAAAAAATTATACATACCCCACTAAATACTGATTTTATACAACATTTTCAAAGAAACACCGACATTTTAACTACAGAACAAAATATTATATATTTTGCATACTTACTTCTGTGGTGTTATTTTCGTTCCTATTGAACTTTTCCTCTTATAAATGACAAGTAGAAGGGTCCAATCACACCTTCGGACCAAAGATCGCATCAAACAGTGACTGTTTGCGGATGTAATGGCCTTTCTTCAGTCACTTGAGGATTCTCAGAACCCCAAATACGACAATTTTGTTTACTAAAATACCCACCGAGTGAGAAATGTGCTCCATAACCATAAACCACAGGCTGAAAAAAAAATGACCAGTTTAACAAATTTCAGCAAACAAATTCGCATCAAATATATATATATTTTTCCAGACCACAAACATTAACTTGTTTGTAGGTGATAAATATCAAATATATATGTATGCAGTATTGTGTCACTTTTTATTTTCTTTCAATTTGTGAATTTCTATATAACAATCCATCTCATTCTCTCGGTATTGCTTTTGTTTTAAAGAGCGTAGATGCAAAAAAATAAATTACGAAAACTACTTATTCAAATGTTGTACTTTGTTGAATTTAATAAGTTCGTTGTCTGTTTTTCCCAAACACTCTATTGCTTATACACAAATATGTAATATTAATAACAAATGAGTTATATTTACATCCAACTAAGCTTTGTGTAGAAAGAAATAAGCTTTACTTGCTACAAAGACCAAACACGCGTTTTACTTGTGTGTAAACATTTAAAAAAGACGTATTTTTCAGCGTACATAATCTCCTCTTAAAGCACGATATATGGCTGTGCCAGAATCACTATTTTTGTAGTAGGTTTTAACCCTGGAACGCTAATGTTAGTCGTTTCGACTACCATTTTTAGTGTGTTTATAATGCAAAGAAAAATAGGGTAGTGTTATAGGGTTAATAAGTTTTACACGTAGTGTGATAGTTAAGCGATCCATTTGAAATTAAATTCGAATTCATTGTGATTGAACCAACGGCGTCTTGAAAAATAGATGGAGGTGTATTCTTGGTACTGGGGAGCTGCACTTACTGCAATTACAAATGTTTGCTGTGCGTTGCATAATATATGCATTTATTTCAAATGTGTTGATAGTGCTATTAGCATACAACATAGTGGTCATGCATAATGGTGCCAACTGTACCTGAGTGAAATGCAGTATATTCTCCATTAGAACCCCAAAAAAGCAAGTACAATGCAGTATCTACAGACAAAAATGCAGTATATTTTTTTGAGTGAAATTTAGTGCGTTTTGAAAAAGTGAAAATAACAAAAATTGAATTATTGCGATTCCAAATCATCAAATTGAACTGACATTGTACTATCATGATGCTTCGGTTTTTTGAAATCATATTTGTCTTCTGAGGAGTTTTATCGCTAACGTAAATTAACCCTGTAATTTTACTCTGACAGACCACATTTCTTGCATTCAGTAAAGTGTATTTAGAAAACAGCTGTTTCTACACAATTGTTTGTCAGTCATTTTTTTGGCATTTACATCGATATAAAATGAATAGAATAAAGAAAGTAAGATTAACATCTTTACTGACTTTATTCGATTTTATTTATATGTATGAATTCACGACAATATCTTTGGAAAAAAGGGATTCCTTGTGCAAAATATATGTAATGTAATATATATTTCTTTCTTAAGTCTAATTAACTTTGGCAAAAAGCTTTTCTATCCGGACGAAAAATTAAAATGAACTCAATTAAAAACCTAATCATGCCTCACTCAGTCGTTCGTCTCCACACGAAAGAAAGTTGCATGAGCAGACCAGCGCTACCACTTTACTACAATTGTAGTAGATCTACTACTTTTTCTTCATCCTTAAATTTATGTACGTACATTTTGATTTTGCTATGAATTAGGGCTAGGTAAATTTTTGACAACAGGCTGGAAATATTTGACAAACACCAGCGCCGAAGAAGATTGCATAGCAAAGACCGAAATGCTGCCGTTGTCGATATATTTTGTGCGGCGGGTTGCCGCCGGTATTTTTCAGTTTATGAATTTTATAAAAGTGTCCCAATCGATTTAAATAAAATAAATTATTAATATTTTATTTATTAATCTGATTTGATTTTTTTAAACATAATGTATCCTTCCAAGGCACAGTTTTCCACAATACACTATTTCCCAGTGTTTGAAAATCTGCTACATTTTAACAAAAAAAATGTAGCAGATTTGGTACATTTTCTTCGCCACAAAGTGGTAGCACTGGAGCAGACCGCTAAACAATCTGCAATATGGTCGAAATTGTTGTGTTTCTGTGAGTGGATAGTTTAAAGTATACTTTTAGGATCAAAATAAAAATGACGACATGAACTCAAGAGAACATATTAAAATTTTATGAGAATTATTGATACACTATGCAACAACAAAAATGGATAACTAAGTTTTATTTTTAATTTTCTATTTTTGAAGAACGTTTTCCACAGATTTAATAATAATTCATGAGAATGCACAGATAAATAATACGAAATATTTGTTAGGTTAATTACATATACATATCGCTCATTACTTAAATAGATCAAAATTCATTTTTAATTTGTTATTATCAAGACAAAAGCTGTAAATCTCTAATTTATGTTGACTTTTGTTCTGCAATGTATTATACAAACATAGGTCAGGCCTCTAGTTACTTCGGATATCCTACACTTTTTCTCTCTCTCTTATTTGCTAAGTAAAACGCAATTGAGAGTTATGACACTATTGAAGTAAATGAGCGATATGTATGCAGTATATGTATCCACTATACCCTAACAGGAAAAAGGGCTACAATCCGTTGGTTGTTATAAGTTGTTGTTTCAGTTATAAAAGTAAGTTTAAAACAAAACGACTTATTAGTAACCGGCTATCAAGCTGTTTGTTCCCGAATTACCTGAGACCTATAGATTTCAGCCTGTCAATCAGACAAATGAATCGCTTCTTTAAACCCCATGCAGTTAAAAGACATATAGCTTTACGCCCATCACCATATGGTTAGTTATTTTATTTTGTGTTATTTATTATATATTTCCTTTTAGTTTTAGCAGAGAGTGTAAAATATAAAAAAACAGAGTTTATATGTATTTATTTGTCTTCATTGGTTAGCTTAACAAGGCAGTCCAAAACAGACCGATTAGACATGCAATTCTAATGAACAACTAACAATTTTAGAAAATACAATAATTTAAACAAAATATACGTATCACTGGCCATATAGGAATAGCCGAACTAAATCATATTACTTATTTTCCATTAATAGTCCATGATGGAACAGAAGGGGAACATCTCTTGAATCTGTAAGCTGTGCGTGATATAATTTTGTACTAGGTCCCGGCTGTTTAAAGCTCCTGCTCCGAACGGCCAATGCTTTTCTAGAGATTACTCTCTTACTCCTAATGTCGCACACCAACCATTTCCCAAGAAACCAACACCAAATTAAAAACGTATTTTCAAAATGTGAGCGCAATCGACGTTGCGATTGTTTAGTTTTGAAACTACAGCTTTTTTCTCTCCGTATCTGCGATATTTTCAGGATGTTTGTGCAACATAAATAAAATGTTACACTATGTGTGGGTAAAATTTCTTTGTACAAACGAAATCACCATTAGTTTGCAAAAACATAGAATCCGTTCACTGCAGCATATTGGAGACGAGAACATAGTTCTGGGAATTTCTATCTGGGATTTTGTAAACTACAACAATTTATTTCTGGTTTACTACAGGGTCCGCCAAATAACTTTTTTTTTGAAAATTCTATAAAAAAAAAAACTACTGAATATTTTCTCAATTTTTTTTTTTTAAAGTACAATCCCTTCGCTTAATAATGGAAAATAATTTCATTGAAATGGCTGCCTTGGCTGGCCATGCAGTAGCCTAACGACATCAGCTCTGCGGCTGATAATGCGATCTTCAAAAACAGGGCGCAAAACGTCGAGTGTAGCTTCGGCTATGTGGCATGTAGCGCCGTCCTGTTGAAACCAAATGTAGCCAAAATATCCTCCTCTTCAATTTTTGTAAACAAAAATTCGTTCAACGTGGCCCGATTACGAAAATAACGAAAACGAAATAAGCACTAGTTGAAACCCTTTAGGTTTGTTCAGTTTTTCACCCTCAGTCCGTTATATCCAAATTTTAATACCAAGAATTTGCACTTCAATGTTTGAAATTTCACTTATGAGCTACCGGGTTTTTCTCACTGCAATAACGCTTTCCGTTGAAAATTTTTAGATGTTTTTGTCGGGACTGACATTGTTATTGTAAAGAGTGATAATTCTTGAAATGAGAACGAAAAATACATAATATTGGTAGTCTGGTTTAAACTATTCTGATTGACCTCGACTTTTTTAGTTTAAATGTAAATATTGTAAAATTTATAATAGATATGCATTAACAAAAAAAAAATGTTAATACACAATAGTTTTACTATGTCCAGTACATCGTTGCTGCTTAGCCCATAGCCCTGCTTGATAAAATTTCGGTCATCACCAATTTCATCACAAATCGGTTTTTTTTTTGCAATGTTACGCCGCAACCATTGACTTAAATCGGATGGAAATTAGCCGACTGTTTTGAATTTCAAAAGAGATGCAATTACATAGCCAATTAATATATTAACTACTTATATAATCAGTAGAAATAAATAAAATATCGAAGTTGAAATTCAATATATAAAGTGCATATACAGCGCTATCATAAAAAGTATTTTTCAAAATCTAGACTGAAATTCTCTTTTACGTCATATCGCCCACGTTCAGAACTGCGACATTGATTCGGAACAGTACCTTGCCGTAGCTTACGTACTCACACAGTTCAGTGGAACAAAACCCGCACGAAAAAACACCACTAGACGTCGAAAAGCTGCGACAGCTCAAGCCTAATCCACGAAGTTATCTCATCTTCTCCGGTTAAAAACTCCTCCTCCCGATGATGTCAGCGAACAAATACAACTCCATGACGAAAGCCGCCGAAGAAATTGGTTCCCGAAAGTGTCAAGTCATCACTGAAGCTAGGAATGTGGTATACTCTCACGCGAAGGAAAGAAAAGACAAGTGGAAAGAGGTCTATGGAAACATAGAAGACGTCCGAAAGTTCTATCAATGAGTGACTGTTTGCATGACATGGTGCCTCTGAATTGGATCATTGAGTCTTTTCCACACGCTGAAAAATACGTCTTTTTTTTTTGTTTACACACAAGTAAAACGCGTGTTTGGTGTTTGTAGCAAGTAAAGCTTATTTCTTGCGAAGTTATCTCATCTTCTCCGGTTAAAAACTCCTCCTCCCGATGATGTCAGCGAACAAATACAACTCCATGACGAAAGCCGCCGAAGAAATTGGTTCCCGAAAGTGTCAAGTCATCACTGAAGCTAGGAATGTGGTATACTCTCACGCGAAGGAAAGAAAAGACAAGTGGAAAGAGGTCTATGGAAACATAGAAGACGTCCGAAAGTTCTATCAATGAGTGACTGTTTGCATGACATGGTGCCTCTGAATGGGATCATTGAGTCTTTTCCACACGCTGAAAAATACGTCTTTTTTTTTTGTTTACACACAAGTAAAACGCGTGTTTGGTGTTTGTAGCAAGTAAAGCTTATTTCCTTCTACACAAAGCTTATTTGGATGTAAATATAACTCGTTTGCTATTAGTATTACATATTTGTGTATAAGCAATAGCGTGTTTGGGAAAAACAGACAACGAACTTATTAAATTCAACAAAGTACAACATTTAGGTGCGAATAAGTGTGTATTTGTAACTGTTTTCGTAATTTTTTTTCTGCATTTACGCTCTTTAAAATAAAAGCAATACCGAGAGAATGAGATGGATTGTTATATAGAAATTCACAAATTGAAAAAAAATAAAAAGTAAGTCAAAAATGCATACATATACATTTGATATTTATCACCTACAAACAAGTTTATATTTGTTGTATGGAAAAATATATATAGTATGTTTGATGCGAACTTGTTTGCTGAAATTTGTTAAAATGGCCATTTTTTTCAGCGTGCAACAGTATTGTATACTCTTAATTAATTTTGGTTTCACCGGACCCAATCACTCGTTTCCAGTCATCTATAATCCATCTTTTAATTTTCAAAAATATGAATATTTTCAAATATTTTCAGAAATATGTCGGAGAAATATGGCAACATTCACCAGCATTTTTTTTCCATTACTGTCTACTGTCAATCGAACATAGCCAATATTCCCATTGACTTGATGATGAAAATGTCAAATTGAGATTGTAATAGAACATGTAATGTAAGGGATTTTGGAAATCAAAACAGAATGTTCTTTATTTAGTTACGAATTGAATTATTTTTTTATGTATTAAACTTTTTATGATCTGGTTTGAGATGCATTTCAAAGGAAAATCTGAAATGTTGGCAAATTTATCAAAGATACCCACCGCAAATACTAAAAGGCCACACTGAATAATTGATACTGAATGCCTACAACATACAGTGAAATGCAACGCAGAACAGTGAAAGCAATAATATTAAAATAAATTAAACAAACACAAATTAAATCCACGCATATTTTAAATAAATTAAGGTCAATTGTATGAAGGCAAAAAATACCAACAACAACAAATTCCAAAAGACAATGTGTTCAAATAAATACAATAATAAATTAATACCTACTTTCATTACAGCCACAAATATTTTAATTGGTTTAAATGCAAAATCAATAATTCTAGGAAATTCAATCAAATTAAGTTTGACAAATTAAACATTTACTTTGAACTGCAACAGGTGAAATTAGCGGCATTATAGATACAAATGAATAAAAAACAAGTGGACAAATAGTAAGTTCGGCCGGGCCGAATCTTATATACCCTCCATCATGGATCCTTAAAAAGTCAATAAATAAGAAAACTATGAAGAAAGTAAGTGCTTTGAAAGTGTTAACATTTATTTAAATTTAACATAATTTTAAATTGTTTATACATTTACAGTTTATACATTTAATTCGAAATTAATACGAAATTCGCTAGGGCACGGCGTAAATAAAATGAGAAACTGCGAAGTTAATTGCAGCTGCCATGAAAGCAAGCACCAGTTCGGATGCGGATTTGTTGTGAATAAAAGAGTACGTCATCTTGTCACCGGTTTCAGACCGCATCAATGCTAAGTTCTTTTTTATCAGCCTGATTTGTGTTCACGCGCAGACGGATATCGTTTGCGCCAACTACCGCGGAATAAGTCTCTTATCCATCGCATATAAGATACATTCTAGTATATTGTGTGAAAGATGGAAGCCCAATCTCGACGAACTGATAACATCTATTCATTGACTTTAAAGCCGCCTTCGACACGCCGATAAAAGAAAAATTGTTTGAAACCATACCTGCATATGAGATCCCATCGAAACTTGTACGCCTATGTAGAATGACTCTGAGTGATACTAGATCCTCAGGAGAAATAGGATGCGACCTCTCCAAACCATTCACTACAACGTGCATTTTTTTTTAGGTGCTGGTTGTTTTTGAGAGAAAAATCCTTCGCGGAATTTCTGGCCTGACATCGTTAACATTGTGTGCAAAAGCATCCGATTTCGGTACAGATTTCTCGCCGAATTCTTTACAAAAAAACGTGTGAAAGAGTTGATAGAATTCTGCAAGATTCGTCGGGGGAAATTCTGTAACTTGTGCAGATTAATCCGTGAGATGTCTGAACGAATTCTGATGTGAAATCTATGGTATATTTTAAGAATGCTACGAAAAATATAGCAGACATCTGAACGTAATCTGAACAGAAATGAGTATTGTTTTTAAGACAAATCATGCAGATGTCTGAAAGAAATCGTACACGTCGTAAAATTTTCATTTTAAAAAATTTCAGCAACCAAATTAGCAGTGTTCTCCAACAATAGGTATTATTTTGAATCACCCGGAATCACCCGGAATCACCCAACAATAGGTATTATTTTGAATCACCCGGTATTTCGGTAGCTGTCGCTTTTGAAGCTTTTATTCTTTGATATTTGACAAGTAGAAACTACGCCATTACTATTAAAATTTACTACAAAAACTAAAGATAGGGTATACGCCAAAACCGCAGCGTCTTTGTGAGGCTATAGATGACATATGGAACCACTTTGCGATTTGGTTATGGAAAATTTCATGAAAAGGATATGGTCCAGTAAGCGTGGGCGTGGTGGCCATTTGGCTAATGTTGTTTTTCATTATTAACGGCATACCTTGCTCTTTATTATGAAATAAACGTCAGGTCATTTATCCCAACGAAATTCCACTTTTCTTTGAATACCAAAATAACACCTCTTGTACCCTGTAATTTGTATCAAATTTCATGTTTATTTTTCAAGAAGTAAATTCAAGTTCTTAACATAAGTATCAAATCAAATGAAATCAAAACAAAATCAAAAATAAAGAGAAAAACAAAGACAAAAGCAAAAACAAAACCAAACTTCTACCTTTCATGACGGTTTCATGAGTAAACTCATAGCTGTGGTCTACTCAGACCAAGAGGTTAGTTTAGTGGTCATTTTTTTCCAACGGGAATTTCTCCCCATTAGCTTGCAATTTTCGAGTCAAAATTGAATTCGTCCGATTCAGCATACTTCCCTTATAGATATCAACACCCTCAATTTTTTAATTTTTGCCTTTAAAAAAAATTATAAGCGCTTAAAGTCAAATTTGGTCTGGCCAGACCAAGTAGTCTATCCTAGGGTTAAACCTACCTCCTTAATTTTCTATCGGATCGGTGCAAAATTGGAAAAATCGGCGAAACATTAAATGTAGCTCACATGAATGTATGCATATCTTCCTGTAATAATACAGCGAACATCTTTAGCTCTAATATGGTACCTCATCATTATAAAGGGTGTTTTTTATTGGGGTATAGAATTTTAAGTTGGCATCACTTTTTTAACTGGCGGCCATTTTGTCAGCTGTCAAGTGATTAATATTTAGTTTGGTTTGCCATTTCATCATGAACAGGTTGACAAAAGAACAACGCTTGCAAATCGTGCAAATTTATTTCGAAAGTAATGGTTCAGTTCGCGAAGTTCGCCGCTGTAGAGCAAAGTGTTGAAGAGAACCCGAATGAATCGATTCGCCACAGTGCACATCAATTGGAGCTTTGTCCATCAACTTTATGGACGATTTTGCGCAAAGATCTTGGCTTGCGACCTTACAAGATCCAGCTTGTGCAAGAATTAAAGCCGCGAGACCATGCAATGCGTCGTGATTTTGGTGTATGGGCCGAAAATGAGATTCATCTCGATGCTGATTTTCATCACAAAATTTTGTTCAGTGAAATTGGACCTGTAGAACTGGCTTTATTCGAGCCAGCCGCGGCGGCCACATGCCCGAAATCATATTTAAACATTAATGGCATAAAATTATCCTTCCAATAAAGCCAAATTGATGGACATTAAAACGATTTTCTTGTGTTTTATTTCAATTCGAAGTTCTATACCTCAATAAAAAAACACCCTTTATTAAGGATAGCAATGTAAGTTTAAAATTTTTACATTTTCGACCCAAAAAACCTTCAAACAATTTACGTCATGAAAAAAATCCATTTGATAAAAAAAATATACTACAAAATGAAAATTTTTTTTTTTTAATTTGTCGATTTTTTCGTTTTAAATATTAATTTTAATAAAGCCAACAACACGAGTTTCTCTATCTGTTGTTCCCCCTTGTTTGTTCTTACACAAGATCAAACAACTAACTGTCAAAAAGAGAGGAAAACATTTTCTGTCTAATGGTCACATGTTTCTACGAAATCAGCTGATTTGGTGTTCGACACTCAGAATTATTTTGTGGTCAGATAGGGCCAAGGAAATATTTCACAATTGTTGATAAATATTTGCCCAGTGCGACTGTACCTTAAGAAACCTCCAGATTTGAACCGAGGAGAGGGCAATGACATCAGATTTTAATTTAAATGTTTTTGTAGTCGTAAACATGTTAGCTCGACCTCGAGACATTTTCGTTCCGCTTTGAAATCCTGCCGCCATAAAACCTATGGTGTATGGTGGGATATCGTTTTCATACCAAAAAAAAAACAGTGTGTTGTCGCTGAATCATACGTGAGTGGACTTGAAAAATATTTACGTGTTATGTGTTTCTTTCAGTGCTTAAAACCAATGAATTAATAAAAGCTCATTTTATTATTTAAAATCTCATCATTTGTACAGTTCTGTACACATGACCGATACATGGATTTATTTAATGAAACGTATATACATTTTTTGTATCTTCTAATATCATTTTACAGTTTTGTTGAAATCATTTGAGATGCAAAATCGCAAAAATTATAACCGAAATAAATTACATTTCGGATCACCCAAACAATTTTGAAGCAATGAAAGCACGAAGTGTACCAAAGTATTTAAAAATATTAACAGTCTAACACATCAATGACAGCACGCACCCGCGCACTCCCGCTCTACTCCACAGTCACAGACTTGGCCAAGTTACGCGGACAATCAACATCACAGCCACGGAGAACAGCAATGTGGTAGGAGAGCAACTGCATGGGAATGACAGTGAGAATACCTTGGAGACAGTCAACGGTGCGGGGTACTTCTAAGCTACGAGAACAGTATGATTTTGTCTCCTCGTCACCTTCCTCGCAAATGATAATCGGACAACCTTTACGGGACGTGACTTGTTGCAGAGCATTCATGCACTTTACGTAAACAGGATCACGGAGCACAATCATGAGAACGGGCATTGAGTCATCGACCAAAGCCAAGGGGCCGTGTTTCAGTTCACCGGCCATAATACCTTCACTGTGCATGTAAGTCAACTCTTTTACTTTCTATTGGGACGACATAGAGAAGGAAACATGGATTACTGATGTCATTTGCAGTCATCGTCTACTTACCAAAGCACCTTCTAAACAGGTGGCGAAGTTATAACCTCGGCCCATAATCAAAAGCGATTTATGTTGATACAAGTCCTTGGCCAATTCTTGCACCTGCGAGTCCAATTTCAAGACCTCACGAATCTGATCTTCCAATTTAGTAAGAGCTTCAATAATTTCCAAACGTCTCTGTTGCAAGGACAAACGGTCCTCCGACATGACCAGAGCGAACATGACCAATGAGATGAACTGTGATGTGTAAGCCTTTGTGGAAGCTACACCGATTTCGGGGCCGGCATTAATATGAACGCCGCAGTGAGATTCACGACAGATGCTGCTGCCGACAGTGTTGGTGATGCCAACAATCAAAGCGCCACGTTGCTTACAGTAACGCAATGCCATCAATGTGTCGGCAGTTTCTCCCGACTGAGAGATGAAGAAACAGACATCGTCACGGAAAATAGGTGTGTAACGATCTAGGAAATCGGAGGCCAACTCAACCATGACCGGCAATTCAGTAAGTTCCTCCAACAGTTGGCGTGTGGCCACAGCGCTGTGATAGGATGTGCCGCAACCAATCAGCATCAGACGACGGCAACGTTTGATTTCGGGAATGTACTCCGTAATTCCGCCCAATACGATGGAGTTGGAATCGAAGCGAACACGACCACGCATGGTGTTCACTACGGACTCGGGTTGTTCGAAAATCTCCTTTAACATAAAGTAATCATAGTTTCCCTTCATGATTTGTTGGATTTCCATCTTGAGTGTGGTAATTTCACGAGCATGAGGATCGTCGGTGCACTTCTTGAGACGATGAATGCTCAGACCGCCATCGCGAACAGCAGCAACATCATCATCCTACGTTTGGAGAACAATTATATTAATGAGAATTTAATTGAAATTTGAGCCAATTTAAATATCTGCACTTCTTTCCCGAACGTCTGTCAATTTTAAAGCTATTCATGAAAACTCTGTCAGCTTTATTGAAGAGCATACATTTCTAGAATTCAAGGACTACAGCTGCAATGTGGCGAGGGAAATAAACAGTTGTCAACTCATAAAGTGATAAACAAACTTGACTTTTCTGAATGGATTCGCTTCGTACACACATATATGCATATTCGCAGGACAATTAGCATGTGAAGCGCTCAGAGCAAGAGTGGTCAAAAACACACATTCACTCACAGAGTGAAATGAGGGTTTATTACATTGTTCGCCACAAGAAACATCTGATACATCTTACTTATACCGACCGACATAGAGTCATTTAGTTGTCAAAATAGTTGTCCGATCTCAATGAATTTTGGTAAAGGTTTTTTTACTCTATTGATATTGAAAAATGTGCTCAGATTTGGTTGGTTCGCCATTGAAAAAATAATATCTGCATATAATAACAACCCCGCACAACAACAAGATCTGTTACAAAGAGTCTTAAATGATTGCCCGGGCAGGGCGTGATGTACGCTGTACGCTTTACGTACGACAAGCGATGTTATAGCTCATCCAAGTGTCGTCTTATACCTTTACGAAGAATAAAGAAATGTCTTGTGCAGATGTCAAATTGGCTGCATGTCCGAAGCACTGTTGACTGCATGGTCGTTTCTATTTCTTTCGAATTCTATTGAATTCTCTCCCACTTACCTCCAAATAAATAACTCGATTGGTGTGTTCAATCACAGCTGAAGCATCGGATGCAAAGAAATATTCCACCTCCTTCTGTTCCATTGGCAAGAATTCGGATGTGCTCTCCGAACGTGGCAAAACTGATAAATCACGATTTTGTCCATGTGGACGATGTTCTTTTTGATTAGTATTCAACAAGATATGTAGGGTTTTTTTTTTGTTTTTTTTGGTAGATTGCATTTGATGACGTTGATGATGTCGATAAATAGTGGTGGCGGTGATGGCGTTTACAGAAGAAGCATAAGCGTTTTGGAATTAATGCCATTCGGGTTTCAGATATTATTTACAATATCAGCGATTATGCACAGATGCAGTGTTGGCATATGTTTTCATGTATGCAAAAGCCATGGTGTGAACGGGGCATTCCGAGGCATGTTTGGTTTTATTTGAGTAGTGGTGAGCATATTTGCATTCCGTTCCATAATCCATAAGTAGTTTCAATAATATTTGTTCATCGATTTGCAGTCGCAGAATGTGCGTATGTGGGTATAAATTTAAATGATGAGTGGGTGCCACAGTTTTTCAATAATGAAATCAAAATGATAAATTAGCATTAAATTTACTTCATAGAGAGGATACATGCATACATACTACACTACTGAATATAACTACAATAACATGAAGCCGATCAAACGCAAATCACACCAATTAAAAGCACATTTGAAAGATAAAAGCAACTGTGTACCCTTTTACACCCTACACTACCGCATGGACTCTAAGTATTTGCATTGGTTTGGCAAATTCTCTAACGATTATTATCAAATTCGAAATCACTATAAAATAATTATAATAATAAATGGTTTGACGATTGGAATTTTGCCAAGTAAAACTTTAATGGTTAATTGGTACGATCGAAATGTGTAATGCATTCAGCTATTCGATTTCTGTGATTGGTTCACACGATAACTCAATTTCATTCGATTTGAGAACAAATGGATCATTTTGAAAATAGGGTAATACCTTCCGAACGCTTTACGTTATTTACTGGAATTTATTTATTAAGTCAATCAGGCTCAATTGATAAATGAACTCCCTAATAAAATATGTTCCGCGATTTAAATTAAAACAAAGTTCGCAAAGAATATGCGAAACCTATTTGGGAGCAATTTCAGATGAAATGTTATCCAAATTTTATATTTGCGTGTTTTTTTTCTGAAAATTATTTCATACTAAATCAACTCCCGATGCAAGTAATTTTAAAACATGTAAACTCAACTATCTCGCGTTCACAATAGATAAACATTATTAATTAATAATTTGGGGAACTTCATCTCAGTGAAGAAAATCGAAATCTGGATTTTGAAAAATCCACGTTATTTAATATAGTCCATCTACAGCGGATCTTTCAATGATGAACTAAAGCTTCGTAATCATTTCTAATTGGCGGTCTCTGAGCGACCATCATAAGAATACGTTAATTATAATAAAAGTTACACTTACTTTCGGTTACCATAAAACGTACAACGTAGATACATACATACATACGTATATCTAATAACCAAAATCCAGAGATTTCTTAGTACCACTGTATATGAAACCGGTTAGTACAACCGAATCTGATATCGATTACAGGATTAACTACTGTCGGACTGAAGTAAGTAATTCGTAAAGTAATGTCGATATCGATCGACATATTCATTCCATTTTTTTGAAACAACTGATATTATTTATATTGTCTACGTCAAATTCCCATTGAAAGACATTTTTACATTTATTGTGGACCCCTCCTCCACTCTCCTATTATGCGGTTTAATTTGTTTTGTTAAACTAAACACACATTACCAGTTAATTAATTATACAGGTGTTTTGCTGTGTGTTTTTTTTGT
Organism: Hydrotaea cyrtoneurina; assembly: GCA_958296145.1. NCBI lineage: Eukaryota > Metazoa > Arthropoda > Insecta > Diptera > Muscidae > Hydrotaea > Hydrotaea cyrtoneurina. The sequence continues at coordinate 44,106,964 of OY282512.1, forward strand.
GTACAACCGCAATTTCATTATATTCGAATACAGCTTATTTGAACGTCTGCAAATTGTATTTGAATTATTTATTTAATTGTTTTACAAAGTTGTATTGTTTTAGATAACAACCTCTGGTCGTTCCCATACTAATTCTAATCACAATACATACATTAACACAGATGTATGTATGTAGTTGTATTTAATTATGTATGTAGACTGTCTGCTTTGAAGTCGAACAAAAAGTGTAGCGCTTTCCGATTCCACTTCCATTGTAAATGCGCTAACTAAGTTAATGAGAAAATCAAATTTTAGATTTATTTATAAATTGTTATTCAACTACATAATTCCTGGTTTATTTTCCAAATTGAGTGGAATTAGTTTCAAAACAAATTGATCAGATTTTCCCTGAACGATTTTTAATTGTCGATTATTTGTGTATCACGGCTGAAGTTGATGTGCATTTAAACTGCTAATGAAGTCAATGAATTATCCGTCCGTAGTGTAAAATATAATTTAATTGATATTTAAGATTGGACGTTCTAAATAGGTGGTTCGATGCTGATTTATATATCTGCCATAGCGAAATGGGCAAGAATGTAAATGCATATTCCATTTTCAAGGAAATTAAAAACAATAAAGGTTTTGCACCCTTGAATGTGCCTTTTGGTGTGCAAGATAACTGAATGTTCATTTTTCAATGAAAAGGGATTTTTATCCCTAAATATTTTTTTTTTTGTGTTTATATATTTTGATTGTTGAGCACGATAACGCGATGTGTTTTCGGTACTTTATAATAAGCAGATATCGCTAGAAGTCCAAAAATAGGCTAATATGTAACCATCATACTTTCTTAATAAACACGAGATTTAAAATGCCGAATAAGTGTCAATCTGAACGCTATTCAGCATGTTCAAGGAGATGAATTCACATTCTTTAATATACTTGTTCACCAAAATTATAACAGGTGTCAAAAAGAAACAAAAATTATTGAAATTCGATATCGCGTCCAAAAGTTATAATCTGTTAGTAGTCCAAATGTAAAACTTGACAGAGCTGTCCAAGGCTATAAAAGATGGACCGAGCTTAAAATGCAAGAATACAAAAAAAACCAAAATAGCAGAAATGCTCTGTGTTCAAATTTAAACTGAGTACTGTTGTAATTTTACGTTGATCAGGTGTTCAGCTTTCTGTTTGGCAAGAACCTCGCACGTTCTTACCTAACTCACATTCAGTAATATAACTAACGTATCCCATCTAATGAAAAAAATATCAGACTTCGATTTATGCCGAATTCGTTAAAATGCCGTTTGGTTTAAACGAGATATCATTGTGAACATATGCGCATATGCTTTCGATTTAATTGTTAGTGACATAGAGTGTATTTGGTTAAAACTGCAAAGGAGATAATTATAGATAATAATATATAATTATGTGCATACATAATTTCTTAAATGCATTTGTATGTCCATACATGTATTTACGAATGGACCCAGCAAATGTTCAAAGGCATTTGCATACATAAGTAAATACTCACACTGAAATCCAAAAGATTTACGCGAAGAGTTAAGCTCGCAGAACAGTACTTTGTGTGGAACATTTATCCCCTAATGGCAAACACGAGGCAAATAGTATTTGTCGAATTATTAATACATTGCAAATTAAACCGAGATTCACACACTCAAACACAAAATTCTTTATAAGAAAAAGTATATTAATTTTAATTTATGGTATTTTTTAAAATCGTATATTATTTTGACTCTGCTAGCCTTTTCTTTATTGTATTCCATACATTGAGTCAGGTTTAATTTCTCCGCTTTTCGGTATGGGCAGAAACAAAAGGACACGGGATTGTTAGGGGCCAAAACTTCAGGTCACTGTCACTGTTGCTGCACGACTCATTGGTACTCGTTCCTATTTGAAAACAGTTTAGGAAATAAAGTGTACACATCGACCAATCGTACGTTTTGCAGAATAATGATTAAATGTTAATTTAATTATTATTTTTGAATGAGTTTGGGGAAGATTAGATAGGAGGTATTCCATATCAACCCATGTCTTGTTTCTAAGCAATTTCGATAGTTGTCGTAAATCGCGATTGGTTCAAAGGTGAAGTGACTCCTTCTGTGTGTTACATTTTGGATCATATCAAATACTACAAATTAAGCGGATTAAAATTCTAAACGATGCGATTAATATTTCAATTATAATTAAAATTATTAGCCGAGTACATTTTTTTGACTCTCTGTTTTTGATATTCTGATACCAAATTTGTCAACTAGACCATTTTTCAGATTACATCTACACACTTCGCGAACAAGTGGAGCAATTTAGACTCCTACAGTGGAAATATTGACCGTATCTTCTTTCCTAATAATTGATATTTGTTCGGAAATTTGTTCACTCAACTCAAACTATAATTAAAATATGGTGTGGAATAATCTACTAAACGCCCACATATCCTTCGCAGGCATGGATTTATTTCCAATATACAGTAAAAGTTCGATATATGCAACCACCGATAAGTGCAACTCGACGATTAGCCCAATCCGCATTTTTTCAAATTGGAGGTCAAATTTGTATTTAGAGTGCGATATATATTTCGGGTTTGATTTCTTATCGGTTGCACAAATCGAGCTCTTACTGTATTTGTCTTAACTTTTAGAGTATGTAGTTAGGTGTAACACAAAAGTATTTCTTCATTTGCCTGCCAGCAGTGTCAGCATATATTTTTTTTTTTTCTAAAATCTTCCCTAATGAACAACAACCAGTTTGTACACTTAAAACCAATCAAAAACATTGCCATTCGTGTGAGGTCCTTACAACAAATATGAAATGGTACAGGGTAGAATAATGTCAAATACAATTCCTATATCATAAATGTAGCTCCATATGTTTACATACATACATACATATGTATAAACATATCTACGTATGTACATAAGTCTGTATGTGTGTATTAGCCGTTCTGTATGCTCATTCTTATGTAAATATGAATGTAAATCATTATTTATGAATGGATTGAATCGCATCTACATTATAAACAATGGATATTTGAGTGAGATATAATAAAATAGCAAAAGGATACGAAGGAGCATGTGAGAGAGAGAGAGAGTGAAAGGCAAATGGACAAAAGTTAAGAAAGCCTGGGATGGAGAACAGTAAGAGGTTCATTTACTGACCACAACCAGTATTGATTTGTGAATTAAGTTTAAATTGCAGCATCTCGCTCGAGCTACGAACGGATACATTCTAGAAAATTTATTGTTACTGAATACACTTGATTTGTTTACCTTGTGGTTTGCCGGTTTCGGTTTCTTTAGATGAGTTAATTGTTAATTTTTCGGTTCGTTTTTTTTGTTTTATTTATTATATTGTTTTTATTGTTGTTGTTTTGGTTTTTAATTTATGTTTTATGCGTGTTCACGTACATGTAGTTGTTGGTAAGGAACGAGAGAGGAGAGAGAGAGAAAATAACAAAAGTAAATGTTTAGAAATTTCATTCATCGTAATAAATGTATTGGTGAATGGGGCAAACTCATAAATAAACTATTTATTTACAGCAAGCAAAAAAAAATACAAAAAAAGAAGACCCAAAAACAAACAACCAAATAAATCGAGTACTTAATAATAATATTTTGCATACACACACAGAGTGTCCACACATGCACGCACATCGTGTGTGATGCATGTAGGCTCATCAATAATACAATACATGTGTTAGTAGACACCACCACCATTGCACCCGTTGTTAGGTATACACATATTTCATTTCCGGATACAAAAAAAAGCATTTCCGCCGCCTCTTTCGGGCGGCTAAGCAAAAACTGTAATATGAAAACTACCTTGTTCACTTTGTTGTTTCTTATCGTCTATAAACATCGTTGGGAAAGAGTAGAGCCGTAGAGTTTGGCATAAAGACAGTGGTAGTGGCAGTAGTAGGAGTGACGACGGACACAGCAAGTGTTGTGTTGTTGTTGGCGAAGAGGGTAGTTTAGTCCAAGAAGCATAAAGAATTTCAGGGGGGAATCACGATTGGAACCACCAAACAGCACACACAAATCCACATGTGCAAATCGGATGGCAACAACAGAAGTGAGTGTGAAAATCGCAATCAAGTCCGAGTAGATTTAACGCCGATGATTTGGTGCGTATTGCGAGGAAACATAATATCAAAACCATACACACACATACACACACGCACATACACATACACACAGTACACAGAGACAAAACAGAGAACCACCAAAGGAAAGTGGAAAGTATAGGAAGAAAAAAGAAAAAAAAAAGAAAAGGAGAAGGAGAAACAATTGACTTATTAATAAACACAAATAGGACATAGGATGACAGGCGAGGTACATGAATTCCGAGTTAGAACACAATTAACAAACCACACAGTGCAGAATTACTTATGAGATTATTCTGTCTGGGATCCATCGAGTCCCGGCGAAATCTTACCTTTGCCATAGAGGATTGGAATGTGATCGGTGGCCAAACGTGTTTTGGTCTTAATGGCAACCAATAGGGGAGAACCACGTCTGGAGGCAACACATTCGCCGGGGAAGTACTTCGATTTCATGGCAATAGCAAAAGCACCTTCCTGAAACGACAGAAAACGGCAATTATAATTTTGAAACTATCATTTCATTTAATCAATTTTCTTTTCTAGCACAAGTATACCGACGACAGCACATTCAGTTCGCATGTACAAAGAAGACTTTAGAAAATATCGAGATATTGCATTACAAATAATTTATCTGCAAATCGTCATTAAATGTAATCAGAACAGATGTCCAGAGAAGGATTTCTCATTTTATGTAACCACACATTGCTACTAATATGTGGTTTTCACAAGGATACTTTTGCTTCTAGATACTTCAGACACTCCTGGCAATCCATAGTTAAACCCATCTGTTTAACAGGAAAACGCTAAATACGATCATAGTGCCTGTAGTTGTACACCAGGTGCGACAGAAGTTACATAACGGTTCCATTTGTTTCATTTGTATATTTTTGTGAACAATAACAAAACAAAAGCAGACTTGACGTTTGCGTCTCAATGACAGAATACGCCTTAGCCAATACTCACCAATTGTTGAATGGCTTGTTCAACCAATTCTCTGAATGAATAGCCTGGGTGTTTTTTCCACAAATGATGAACCAATTTGGCGATGACTTCTGTATCTGTTTCCGATTCAAACTCATAACCTCTCTTCTCCAAGAAGGTCTTCACATCCTTGTAGTTCGTAATGATGCCATTGTGCACAACCACAAAGCTATTGTCCATATCCGAGCGTTGAGGATGTGAATTCCTTTCGCATGGCACGCCGTGAGTTGCCCAACGTGTGTGCGAAATGCCAACATGTGTTAAAATGGGGTCCTCATAGTCTTTACCACTGAAATCTGAAAGAGACGTTAATTTTGTGCGGTAATAACAGTCCAGCAAGCACTTACTCTTCGCAATGTTATCTTCCAGGACTTTGACTTTGCCCACACTCTTTACCATGACAGTGTCCTTGCCATTGGGTCCATCTATGGCAACGCCAGTGGAATCATAACCACGATATTCCAAACGTTTAAGGCCATTGACCAACAACTCCAAAACTTCGGAACGTGATTTTGGCGTCAAGTAATTAAGATAAGCGAAAATTCCTAAAAATATAAAACAAAGACATAAATAAAAATTCACAATCACTTCAATCACAGTCACAGTCATAGTCATTTACTGAAATTCATGAATATTGTACGAAACATGTTTCAACTCCAAAACTGCTGTCCAAAGTACACTTTCCCTTTGGGGTATAGACGGGAATTTAATTCACATTAAAAAGAACTAATTACTCGTACTAATCATATCATCTATGCCATTTGTACAAAACGGACATTCAGCTATTGATTGTTTTTCAATTTAGATTAATTTTCCAAAGGAATTGCCTTCGAAATTAAGTCACGAAGGTCATTGAGTTCTACATGTGATCTGTATCACAGCCGTAATTGAAGCTCATATCTTTCTGTCTTTTTTAAATTGCGTTTTTAAAAATGTGTTTTTTTTTTTTTGGTGACAGTATGATTGCTGTTGAATTCGAAGATTGGAATAGTGTGAGTGCGGGTGATATTCGGTCAGGGAAACACTTTGAATTTTCACTGAGAATCGAATTCAAGTCATTTTCAGTGTTGCTGCCACAATTAAACAGTCATTGTTAGTTTGCCATTGCATGAAAAGGAAATAACAACAAATTGACGCTGAGCATTTCCATGCTATATGTTCATAGCCGAAACATAAAATGTTGGTATTCGGATAATTTAGTGTTTTATTGTCGGCTGTTTTACATGTTAGTCCAAATTTCGCTATGCCTTTTTCCCTTTTCTTCATAACGGAAGAGTAACATTTTTTTTAAATCAAAAACAATCTTAATATTACTATATTTCAAGAAAAATTAAGAAATAAAATAAATATTATTAAACTTTAGCCCCAATCTGGTCTTAGTTTAGAACTATTCGGTGTTCCCCGATTTTCACATAGATCAACCATAGATTGTATACCTTATGACATATAAATAACTAAAAATAGGAATATACCAGTTTTATGAACTTTTTAACAAAAACTTCTCACAATTATTTTTTTTTTAAGTTTTTTTTCACAATTATTTTACAGATTTCCTAATAACAATAATAATAACCCGTAGAATCAAAATCACAAGTTTCATCAAACTCCACGATATGAAATGTTTCACTGAACGTGGAAAGATCCGCTACTGTTGATATTTGTATCCATTTATTGGGCACAACCTTTGAGCGTGCTACGAAATATGTGCTAAGTAATAATCTAAACGGTTTCCTTGTCCGCTCTTCAGCCGCCTACCTTTCGGGTGGCAGTCGCTGAGTTATGAAGAAGGTTTGCCTTGAATGCAGCAGAATTGCTTTTTGTAGTTCGGTCCCTCTGTGTATTGTTAATGTTTTTCTGTCCCGCTGTTCGTGAAAGCACCTCCATTCCCTCCCACAGACTCATTGTATGGCTTTACTTCTTCCTATGGTACAGACGTGATTGAAAAGGATTTATTTTCTAAAAACGTTTTTCGCTCGCAACCAATTGAAATTTCCGCATGAATAACAGCCATACACAATGGCAAATCCTAAAAAAGGGCTTCCACATGGAATAGAGTGGTCAGATTTGATTAATATTATGGCTATTTTAAAATTTTTGTTTTCTAACAATTTGGGGTTGATTGGAAATGATGTCAGACAGAAGGCAACGCGTAACAATAGCGCTAACAATACCCTGACCTTTAACAATTCCACGAGTTTTAAGTGGGGGAATGAAGGATACTGATGGTCAATATGTCGTAGATAGGCCAACTTAGTTTTCGGCCTAATTCGGTTTCATGTGAATTTGATTTTCATGTGCACACTTAGATTAATCTGATGAATTAGGCATAGGAAAATGCATCACCACAGTACATACTTTAAGTTTAAATAAGAATCGCTTTAACTTAAACAAATTCCACAGTTAACTTTGCCTATCTTGGAGAATTAACAAAGATTGTTATTGATTTATCTGGTATTTACAGAGCGAAATTAAGCCAAATTTGTTTAGTCTTAGAAAAACTTGACTACATACATATGTAGAACTTGTGGTGTATGTTTACAACGTCCGGTGACTGACCGCCAATGGGTTGGAAAAAACAACTCGACAATGTTATGGGAAACAAAATACGGTCATCCCAACATAAATAGTCGGAAAAAAAAACTTTAGATAACAATCGAACTATCACGAAAACTAAAATATTTTACTTTCAACAACAAAAGGCAACACGAAATGCCATGTTGGCAATTTGCTTTACATATTTATGTGCCAGAGACGATTTCGTTGCCATTTGATTCTGGACAATCAGATGTAAATTGTAATTTGCAAATTTTCAGTAACCGGCTTTGGCTAACACACATTTACAAAATAAATATTTCTGAACGTATGTACGTTGTCTTGCTAGTTATTCGTAGGTACATGCTAGAGTGGTCCAAAATGAAACCGAAAATTCGGAAAGCCGGTTTTTTTCTTTATGTCAAGATGATTTTTCGGTGGAATTTCGAATCATTTACATGCATTTCAAGGACGCAGTCCGCAAACACACGATCGGCCGGCTTGATTTATTGTGGTAACTGCACTTTATAAGCCTTAAGAACCAACACTATAGAATGCACAAAAAGTTTGAGTTGTTAATCTGAATAGATTTAGTTTTATTTTATATACTAAAAGAGTGCTACTTAGCCCGTTTTAGAATGGACGATTTTTTAAAATTCGGTCATATGCTAAGTACAATTTTAAGCACAACTTTTGTAGGTTTGTCCGTTAAATTCCAGCTTTTGACAGGATATAACTTTAAATTATCCGATTTAAAAATACTATCTCCCTAAAAACATGCTGAGTTGACTTAGCATAATCTGGAATGAAGCCATCGATATATGAAACAAATTTATAGTAGTTCCATATAATGCGTCAGAGCAGGACAATAGTATTACATAAGTTTATACCTTTCAGTGTTGCACGAAAAAAAACGAAATTTTAACCGGTTTTCTAATATAGCCGATTTTTTGATATTTAGGTTTCCAACAACTCACACATACATGTGTCTGTAACTGTTCCAAAACAAGATGCATAACGTGCTTCCATGGCTTTTAAACCAAACCGAACAGTAGAGGATGGAATGAGGAAAATTTCAAAAAGAAAAAGAAAGGAAAAACTGCCAAAAAAAAAATACAAAAATAAACAAAAACACGTAGCCAACGGGTAGACAACAAGCGACAATGATGAGGGAGAGGGGAAAAGACGAGAAAATACCTACAGAGTGTGGCAATGTTTAAATTGCAGACACATCGATGACCGCCCGCCAGGAAACGGTACTAGTTCGGAGCCTGTAACACAACTAGTTCCGCAGTAAACACCTCTAGTTCCAGCTTGGATTACTTTCTATGTATTTAAGCTGTTTACTTTAACATGGGCTTGTCATTGGAGGTAAACAATTCACTCCCCTCAGCATTACCTTCAACCACCTACTGAACTAGTTCCAACATACCAACTACGTATCTAGTACACCGCAACTAGTATGGGAAATAGTTCGGGTGAACTATTTACAGCAATGATATTTTGATATTTTTTTTAATTAAAAAAAAATAAATTCAATAAAAACAAAAAATAATAAACTAATTCAATAAAAAAAATAATTAAAAATAATCTTAAATATTTTGTTTTTGTGAGGCATTTGAAATGCAGATTTTATTTATTTATTACAATACAAAGTAAATTTATATTATAATTTTGGGTCCAAGGGTAAACCGGGTGACAAAGACAATTTGTCTTGATTTTTGCAGCGACAGACCAAAGCCTCTGGTGGGAATCGAACTCACAACCCTCACGCTGATAGGCAAGAATGCTACCAACTCGCCTAACGGGGCGCTTATGCAGACTTTATTAAAATGACACTTTTTTGGTGTGCAAAAACAAAAAAATTCCACAGCCAAATGATTGAAACAACACGCACAAACTGTACCGTCCTCGCATTACATGGAACTAGTGCAGTAGTTAGTACACATAGTTCGAATACACCAATAGTTTCAGGTGGTTATTGACTTCCCAGAGTCGACTACCACACTAGTTCTTAGTGGCAATCGATTACTTAAAAACTGGCGGGCGGGTAAACCATGCACACACACACACTACAAAGTGAGGGTGTGTGTGTGGACTAATATGTATGGCTGTTGCAGAATGAATGTGGTTAGTAAAACAGGGCACATGCTGGTAACACCCACAAACGTGTCTCGTACGAGAATTGCCTAGACCAGTGTTGCCACTTTGAGTGCAAAGTCATACTTGTTTTGCCACAAAAATAACCAAATACATAATACATATTTTCTGAACTACTTTCCAGCAAAAACAATTTTAAATCAGAAGCATCTGTATGTCGCTTACTTACTATTTCCCTTTACATTCCATGAAGGAACAGACGGGGAACTTCTCTCTAATCACTGACCTGCTGTTTAAAGCAGGCTTTATGTGGTGAAAAACAGCTGCTGACAAATTTATGATGATTATACCCGGTTTCGATTGTTTTTGCATTCAGATAATTTCCACTTAAATCCTGTCAAAAGCTTGCATTTATCCGGCAAGCCTGTAAAAAGTTGTGTTTAAAATTGTACTTAGCATAATACTGAAAAATGTGTATTCCAAAACGGACTAAGTAGCACTTAGCATTCTTCAGAAGGGTTATTTATTGTCATACTGGTAAGCACTTAGCACACATGCACATCGAATATTTTTGAGTGTCGCTAAGTGTACTTAACATGTTATTCCCTGTGCATTCTGTAGTGGTCTAAGTCACGACCTTAGAACAACAAGGTTCTAACTGACAATTTTTGGTAAATTGACCTGTATATCAAATCGTACTATAATTTGTAATATCTTTCGATTACTGTTAAAATCGCAACAAACTAATTAATAATGGTTGGAATCTTGTTGTTCTAAGGTCGCGATTTGTATCCATGTTCTAACCTTACTTTTTCGAAAATGAGGTTGGATCAACAGTCACGGTGAATGGATATCGAGAGATGATTAATCAGTTTCTATGGTCGGAGTGGGATAATATTGATCTGGACAGTGTTTACTTTCAACAAGACGGCGCTACGTGCCACAGGGGAAAAGTTTCTGGACCGTGTTATCTTTCGAAGAGGTAACACCTTGGGATTTCTTACTTTGGGGTCACGTGAAGACAAGATTTCATTTAATTTCAAGAATATTTTGAGACCAATATTCACATTATTTTTCTGCAACCTAGCTTTCACCCTAAGAAGTCGTCAACAGAATGGTTGAGCAGTGGAGGTCGCTCTAATATTACCATACATTGAATTATTCTAAATCAGATTACAAACTATTAAATTTCCGTCATCTGTAATCTGCACTATTTCGAAATTAAATCCAAATGAAAAACATATACCCGTCAAAGACGTGTATTGTGGGCCAGAAGTCGCTTCGTACATACCAACAATTAATATTGATAGCGATACCATCGATATGTTTCTCAGCATTTGTAATGAAATAGTTTTGGGAAGATTTGCGCAAAAAATTCGTTTACGATGAAGTGTATCTGTTACCAGATAATATGATTTCCGCAAGAAACTAATACTTCTACTTAATATGTTTCACAATGGAACAACAATATTTTGATTCGATTAATAAATAATGTCTCGCTTTAGCTGATCTGGATTATTTATAATCTACAAAAGATATTTTGTAAATTTGTAAATTTTTTGTTAATCCCCTAATGTGGAACATGTTTTAATTAAATTTTTAGATATTGACAGGCATTATGTATTGCAGTACTTTTTATACGTTATTATTAGATTCATTTAATACTTCGCGAGAAGTTTTCTGTTCTACACCAGCTATTTCTTCATTATCGCATTGCATTTCATTATTGCTATAACGATTGAAAACCTTTTATTGATGAAATCGTTATCCTTCAATGTTGACCAATCGTTACTTGGTCAAAGTGTACAATTTGTTGTCTCTTCTCTCATCCATTCGTAGGTAGAGCCTGAAACATTCCTTCACAAAGTCCAGAAGGAATCGATTGCATATCTGCGGATAATTTAATTGGATTTAATATTTTAATCGTACTATTTAAGCTACATTTTCGTCAATTTATAATTCACCCATTTCAAAAACAATAAGACTATATTTGTTATTGAATTGTTCAAAAGCAAAAAACTTATTCAACATGTGTTACATCGAATTCCAAAGAGAGTAAACTTTTGTATATGATGTAACTCCTCTTAGTAGTTTCTGTTTATAACCGAGTAATTCAGAATTTTCTGAAATTTAGCGCATCCATTCTACTCATGCGATAATGAAAATTTTGAAACCACGCAAATCTCATATAGAATAGCTGACTAGAGTCGGAATGACCTTATCACACTAAAATCTAGCACCAACAATTGAAAATACGCTACAGAGAAAGAAATAGCAAAACAATATCGCGTGGTGTTTTCAGACCAAGCGGTATAACAATTGACTACAGTGGCGTCCATTGCACCAACGAGAGTAAAATTGCAAGCACTGATGTCGAGTATGTAGAATTCGCTTACTAAATATAGGTGAGAATTAAGAATTACCCATACTCGAAAAGGGTAATTTTGAAATTTCAACGAGTAATTTGGAAATCTATTCGGTGGCAACACTGCTATCCACATGACCGAGACTGTGCGAGTGAGTTCATATCTTAGGTTGCTTGTCGCTGACGCTGTGCATGCTTTGCGCCGAGAAATACAATCGCAATCTGGTTTCTGTTTCTCGTTTTGGATTTCCTCACAATGTAATTCAGGTTTTGACTTCTTGCAAAACTTGTGTCATATAATTTTAATTTAATTTCTTGTTGTTGCCGCTTTATGTTTGTATCTTAAACTTGGGCTGCTAATTTGCTTGCTCTTACAGAGACTGTTACTGTGCGATCGTTATTATTAGATATTTATGTCTTTATTTGTGGGGGACGCGGGTGTGCGGTGCGATGGGCGGCGGAGATTTCGTGGTGCGATGAAGTGGAAATTGGTATCACACCCGTTTCATATTGTGTGTCTGAGATAAATTTGGCCAATACCGAATTAATGCCGAACAAAAGTATAACAACAGCCCCAGTCGAAACAACCGGTGAACCCACCGCACAACTATACCACACGATTATATTGGGCACAAACCAAATCCAATTGAAATTTTTTCGGCAAATTAATGGCACTATTGTGGCGGCGGGATATTATTGCACATTTATTGCATAATAATTATTTTGTGAACAGTCACACCGTGAAGCTCAACACAATATATTTTTGGAATTTTTCGTAACTGAATGTTTGTATGTGTTCATGTGTGCATGTGTACGCTAACAGACGTGCACTCATCTGTGTTTACTTTCAATTTCATGCTTAATTATGCCCTTCACTATGAGAGTTGATGTATATTCAATATTTCACTTCATTTGCAACACCTTCTGATATTTAAACGAGCCCTTGTATTAATGACTCTAGTCTTACAAAATGCTCGATGTCAAACTGTTTGCTATGTCTGTTGAAACTTATATTTTTGTTATTGAAATAGGGCCGCTTTGCTCGAATGATTGCCATTTCAAATTTGAAGAGATACAAACTATGTAAAACAAAAAAGTGAACGTATTTATTCGCGGTCTAAATTATATATACCATTATAACCAGTAGGGTGAAGATATGGCCATAATGGTCGGCGGTAAAATTAATCAATGCGGTCTATTTGAATGCTTATTTGATCCGAAACATGAATTTCTGTTTAAAATACCTACAAGTTTTATATGTATTTCGCTTGTATACATTTAAATTCGAAATCATATTTTTTTGCTTTGAATTTATTTATAAGTTATAAACTAATTATAACTCTGAAACTGCCAGAGGCAGTATCTGATATCAGATAGTCATCCTCATTAAAAATATCGACATTTACATTCCAAATTGAATCCGAATATTCTTAATTTGAACTAAAATCGTACTTAAAAAATAAGTTCGATTCGTATTATTATTTTTAAAACAAGTATAAGTGGGATAGTTTTAAACTCAAGTACGAAAATTCTTACAATAAGAGTAAAATACTTGATTTATTTAGACAATATTTGTTTGCGTTACTGATTATCGTTTATTGGACTATGCGCTAGTAAATACATAATAAACCAATGATAGAAAAAGAAAGAAAATGTGATTGACGATAGTTAAATATTTATTAGGAAAAGTAAGTCTAATTTGAAGTGAGGTAAGAGAAAACATTTGCAGAACTATTTCGAACTCATCCTATTATGAATGGGGAGTGGTTCCTGATGCGGAGTGGCCATATAGTTCATATGCAACCCCATAACTAGTTTTGGTAAAATTTTAACGCATATCAAGTTTCAAAGCAAATTGCCAATTTTTTCGAAAGTTAACTTGCGGACCACCGCAGACGGGCAATGCTCTATGGTCTCAAAGAACGTTTTCTTGACCAAAATTATAAATTTTTAATCTATCCTATTGGTCCATTCAGATTCATCTGTATACCGCTTAGGATCAAAGCTGACATATTTTTGAGCTATTGAACAAATTCTTTCTTGCGCTCATTTGTTTACTGTTCTTTAAAGTTTCGTATTTGTAAAGGCGGTATGCCATTAGGTCCCAAAAAATATATGGAAAACAACAAAACGAAAGATTTGGTTTTTAGGGCCATAATTTCATATTTTCAATTAGTCACCAAATATTTGTGTGAAAATAGACCCCAAAACAATTTTGTTGGGTTTAATTAACTTCGGTGAAAAAAAAACCTTGATATTTTATTACAAATTATATAGTTTATTGCCTCTGAAGGACAAAACAAAATCAATTCATTGAAAACAAAATAACACATTATAAAAAAATTAAATTGTCCATTAAATAATAGGGCGTTAAGTCCGGGCACCAAAATGTGGTTTTCAAAATATTTAGGTTTCAATTTTGTCAAGCCGTTAGGGGTAATGTCTCCAAAAATCGTAATATGCGGGGCCTTCCAAGATGTAAAGTCAAGTATTTTATTAATGGATGTGGAACTTTGTTGGAACATATTTGCCTTTTCTGGGATGTATTTGCATACCTTCAAATAAACACTAGGAAATTAGTCCCCAATAGAATTTGTTTGGGTATAATTTCGTGGGGTCTATTTCCGTAATGCAATTAGACCCCAAATTTGGTGCTTAATTTGCATTTTGATTTATGATATATTTTCGTGAGACCTAATGTCATACCGCCATTTTTTAATGGAAGCAGTTACAAAAAAAGTAAAGTATCAAAATTAAAGTTTAAAATGAGTACATTGACTATTAAATAACAGAAGGTATAAAAAATGATTGATGTTAAAAAACAGGTTGTATACAAATGATATCAATATTGTGATGTCATGAGTTTGAATGGTCACCTCTTCGTTGAAAATGCAGAACTTATTCATAAACTAATGTCCAAAAAGTTTATACAAATATGATTTCGGAAATTTAATTGTAATTAGATAGAATTGAAATATAAGTAAAGTATACCAGTTAACAGTATCGATTTTTCTTTAACACCTTTTAAATATACTCCGGTAATTCTATGTTTTACGGCAACTCCTACCATATTTAGCCGAATACTTATGCTCACCACAGTATACTCGTACATCTATGTAAATATATGTAAAAGTTATATATCTGTGTGTGTATAGGCCCGAGGCGCCATACATTTTGTCCTTTCATTATTTTGCCATTAATTAAAGTTTTGTTATGGGTTTACATATTTAAATTCAATATTGCTTTTCATTTCAGTTTGCTGTCGTTGTGCCGTCGTGTCGTTTACAACTTTTTCTTTATTTCTTTCCCATAGGTACTTACCGCACATGGTGTGACGTTCAGTATTCAATGAATTCCTTCGTAATGAATATTTAACAATCTGCAAATAAAGAGAATTAAAAGGAATATTAAAACAAAGTGTCCTTCCGATCATATCAATGAATTGAATTTAAGTTAAGAAAACAATTTGTTTAATTGCATCCATCCGTTCAGAAAAGACATTCAAGCGAACGCTGGATAAGCGGATTTATCTTCTCAAACGTTCTCGTTGTCTGTGCAATTTTTCACCATGGACGGTGTGTGGAATCAGAAATAAATATTGTGTAATATGTCTTAAAAACATTTCATATATGTAAGCCGGAACGGAATTTCGTAGCCAATTCTGCCAGAGCCTTCCACTATCTGGGTGATTTGAATTGAAGAGAATTAAATGTTCGAATGCTTTAGCGTTTTTTTTTATTCTTTGACAGCATATTCAGTATTATGGGGTGTACGATTCTTCACTATTTAAAGTGACCTCAACACAGGTAAATATTGTCTTGTTTATGTATGGTGATCTAAGTATAGATATTAACAGATCATACACTGTCGATCGCATAGGACTGTGGTGATCGGCCAAAGAATTTGTCATCTAACTAGTGATGCTGTTGAGATGGAAATTGCAGGTAATGGATATAAGAACATCTCTTATAAGAATGTTGTGAAAAATACCATGTCTTTACTTTCCTATAAACAATAACTGCTTATAAGATAAAGGTAGGAAGCAACTCTGGAAAAGGTAGGAAGCTAATGTCGCACAACATGTGCGACATTTACGCCCACACTCAATACTCTTTTGACCTTCTGTTTTGTAAAGAACTGAAATACAGCTGTATGAATTCGGAAATGGGATTTATATTATAACTGATAAGAGGCGAAAGTAAATACAATCCGCACATAGACAAATAATTGTGGATAATTTTAAACCGTACCTCGTATAGTAACCGCTGTGTCTACACAACTAGTAAATGGATTTACATTGTACATATATATACATATATATATAAAAAAAAATCGTATTTATAAATGTTTATATGTACACTACAGTATTGCGATTTTAAAGGCTTCAACCATCGCGAACATAGCCTGGGGCTGAGTTAACGATGTCTCAGTTAATAGTTTACCAAAGCAATAACGGTGTACAAAGCTCTGTCTGTTTTGGAAATCTTACAACTGATGTTTTCAAATTTAGATCACAGGGGGGGGGGGGGGGGGGGTTGGGCCTCACAGAATAGACGCCGTCAAGTTTGTCCGGATCGTTGATGATCATTCAAATATTAGCCTGACATATTATTATTAAACTGATGTAATGATAAAATAGTTCCGCCCAATTTATTCAATTTGCCGTTTTTCTTACCATTATCCATTCTTTTATTTGGACCACGTTGGAAACATAAAGCATTAATTGGGCCCTGTACTTTAATATTCAAGATTTATTAAGGAAACATAGAAAACAATTAAGGGTTGTTTATAGTCCCTTAGGGGGAACGTTTTTCCAATCCACTGTGTCTACTTCACTTCATTTGGCTGCTATAGTACTTTCCAAAGACGCACAGACGCAATGGGAGGACTTGGCTAGACTTAAAATTTATGGAAACTCCGATTAATTTTTCCAGATGTTTCCAACGGAATGAAAACTTGACTATACAATCTATCATATGGAAGTGTGTACAACAAACACAATTCGCATGAAAATACGACAACAATAAATTCCAGTAGCGTTTTCAATTTATTTGATTATTTTCGGCTGCAACGCCGATTCCGGTTCAAATGTCTCCGTCTCCACTGCCCTGACGTCGCTAACACTTTTGTGTGTGACTCATACCAATGTACTTATTTACGTTGTACATCGAGTTAAATCATGTAATGTTTACACAAATGGTAAATTCTTATTATTTTTGGATTGTTTTATGTGTTTGTTTTACAGAAGGGCAGGCGTATCGAAGCAATTGCCTGCGGTACGCAATTGTCGGGGACTTGGAAATAACAGTTTTAAAATGTCCGAAGGTAAATGCTGTTTTTTAAAACCTGAACAAAGAAAAATAGCACAGGGTGTATGTGAAATTCTCTACAAAATCGATAAATTTTATAATTTTTATTATTTTAGATATTTATTGACCTTTTTGGATTTTCTTCAGTGGTAATGGCATATTATAAGCAAATCCCAAAAACACCCGATGCAGAATCTAACAAGAAGAAAATGCAGTAGCTTTAGGAAGTGTAATAATGTAAAAAAAAACACTTTGTATTTGTCTTTATTTTGTTTTCTCATTTCTGATTTTTTTGTTCCTTCTATTTTTGCTTTCTTCGGCTTGATTACAACAACATAAGCCTCCACCGATAATGAGAAACGTTCACATTCATTCATATGGTTTGGAGATATATTTAACATACACCCACACACATGCACATGCGTATGAAGGTTTGTGTAATTACATCGAAACAACGTGTGCGGATTGACGTATTCACGCAAGTTTTTAAATTGCTCCGAAGAACGCACATTGGGGAGTAAAATGCCAAAAAATTGACGTAAGATTGACTTTCCAAATAAACATCGATGACCTACGCTCACAGACTCTGAAAGAAAGACAAGTAGACCATTTCAGGTTAGAAATTTTTCATTTATTTCTTCAGGGAAAATTATCGCTGTTGAATTTCTAAAACACCTGTAGTTGACCTTGCCAAAACAGAATATATTAAAATTGGAAATTTCACAAGTCGCCGTTGAAATATCGAGGTTATTGCAATAAAAAATTTACAAAAATCTGATTACATGTCCAAGCTTTGGGAGGCCGTAACTCGGCACTATGAACTTCCGAGAAAAAAAAACTTTTGTTCGCCTCAGAATAAGAACTTCCATCACTGGTATAAATTTGAACAAAAACTGAGCTAGGTTGCAAAAACGGCAATTGAGTATTCAACTAAATAATAAAAATGCAGCCACGGGGATCTCTTTGCCGAATCGAAATAGCATTTCTAAAAGACAATATACCATAACAATATTTGTATGTAAATATATGAGATTGTATATGGGGATATCCCTCCCACGATTTACCATTTCATTCGCAATAACAATTAAACCTTAACATTTACATACATTCTATCCCACTGTGTGGTGGCGTAAAATCATACAATGCATTAACGCCTCTATGTTGAGTTTCTTTTATCATGAACATGTACAATAATAATACGTTCGTACACCCGTGTGTATGTACATCGATCCATAGACTTACATACCCAGCAAACAATTTTATATTCGGTTTGCCTGTATCAGAATTTGTCGAAAGATCAAAGCTTATTTATATTTCATTACATTGATTAGGCTGCGGATCGTCTATTGTATGTACTAATGCGAACAAAATTATCACTCTTTCATGTTTTGTCAAATGATCTACTGCAATAGTAATAAGGCGAGTTTTGGTTTTGTGCCGATTAAGAAAAATTTTATTTCTAGTTCGCTATTGCCGATTGAAGGCAATGTAATTCTTTTTTCGCTTATGGTAAGCGACATCATGCTGCTTCTGAGAGATTATATTGTTCTCATATACTACTCCTGATATAATAAATATATACAAATATCTCTAGATCTTCGGAGTCTCACAAAAAATCCGGGCTCGTTTGGCCTCCATGTAAGTCCTTCCAATAGTAGACACTCTCTCAGGTGGACACCTCCCTTCAATGGACAATTATCAGATGACCATGCTATAGATTTAAAATTGCAAGAGCCTAAAAAAACTCTCTTATATGGACATGGACAGAATTTTATACAATTTTTGGATTTGAAAACCTCCATTACGTGTTTTCCTGCCTGCTATGACATTACCAAATTCAAGGACAACGTCAACAAACACTACTTCCTCTTTCCTTCTTCCAATACCGTAATTTGCAATGCATTCATAGGGAGCTTACCCTGGGTGTTAGTAAACAAAAAAATAATTTTAAAAATCTTAAAATCAAAATATAAGTGCAAATTTAGGTAATTCACATTTGACGGGTTGATATTGGAAAATCTAAAACAAATTCGGTAGAAATAGTCACAAAATTGGGAATGTCAAACTTTGTTGCATCGCCACCACTGAAGAAGTGACGGAATAGACAGAACATTATAATGGAGTTTGTGGACAATCGACTCCTGTGCCTTAAGTGGACTTCGGAGAAAGACTGATTTTAATCCAGAAAATTTTAATTCCAGAAAATTTTAATCCAGAAAAAGGCGTGGGTGATAAGAGATGGGTTGAATAAATGTAAATACCGAGGTTGACAGCATAACAGTTGAAATCGAAAATATGGACAGCGATATCGACCTGAAGATGTTTCTGATACAAAAAAAAATTATAGAAATATCTTATATATGTTTTTCGTTTACAGAATGATTTTTTGTTTCTTGGCGTTAACTAAATAACAGCACGAAATATACATAATGTATTTATTTAACCTCTCTCAAGTGGACACCTCCCTATAATGGCCGACCGTTGCTGTCCACTGTTGGGAGATTTCACTGTATATACGTATGTATGTACCGGAAGTTTTTTTTAGACGTGTGGTTCTCTATCTAGCCACACTTTTTTCGCAGTTGGTCTTTTTGACAGCTGTCACTTGATTTATGCTGAGTTTGGCTTGCTATTTCATAATGAATAGACTTACATCGGAACAACATTTGCAAATCGTGCAAATTTATTACCGAATCCAATGTTCACAAGAAAATTTTGTTCAGCGATGAAGCACACTTTTGGTTGAATGAATACGTTAATAAACAAAGTTGTGGCATTTGTAGTAATGAAATTTGCAAACCATTGTTGAGACGCCGTTACACCCTCGAAAAATCACTGTT
The DNA here is from genome assembly GCA_958296145.1 of Hydrotaea cyrtoneurina. NCBI lineage: Eukaryota > Metazoa > Arthropoda > Insecta > Diptera > Muscidae > Hydrotaea > Hydrotaea cyrtoneurina. The sequence continues at coordinate 44,127,196 of OY282512.1, forward strand.
TGGCTTGTTATATGGGCAGGGGGAATCATTGGTCCATAGTTCTTCAAAAATGAAGCCGAGGATCTCATGTGGACGACCTTTGGTTCCAAAAAGACGGCGCTACATGCCATACTGCCAACGAAACAATCAGTTTATTGAAGAACATTTTTGGTGATCGCATTATATCGCGTCGTGCGTGTGGACTATTTTTTGTTGGGATAACCCCCTCGCTTGTCTACGCAGATAAGCGCGACACGATTGACGCCTTGGACGAGAATATTCGGTGCGTTATTGCTGACAAAGAGTGGTCGATTGGGCCTCTCGGCTGGAATTTATTCGAATCATCCGCGGCGGCCATTTGTCCGAAATCATTTTTGAAACACAATAACAAACCCTTATGCTTATGATAAAGATAAATTGTTGGCCATACATTAAATTATATGCATTTCATTTACTCTTGAAAACCACACGTCTAAAAAACACCCTTTATATTTACTACGATGATAGGTGGAAATGTACGTGTATGAGCATTTGCATATTCGTATAAAGAATGTCTTCAATTGTTTTTCAATATTTCATTTATGAATTGTAATGACACAATTATCCCAATTCAACCCATTCTTAATGTACCGTTCAATGTACGCGACCGAATGCCTCTGCATAATAATCGTTTTGATTCTAAGAACCTTGCGTACATGCATTAGCCCGTAAAATGCTTTAACGGTGTTTGCTTGTGGACTGGAATATGTTGGGAATATTTAATAGCATATGATTAATGTCTGTCAAGATGTGTGCCCAAATGGCCGGTTGAAATAATTACCATATCAATTTTACTGAATTTTGGGTCAAGGTCAATAACCAGCACATTTATTTATACTCAGATCTGACTAGCATTTTTCTAATCTTCGCATACATGTTTAATATCTTGTCTGTGATAGATTAGGGCTGCCTTTTATGTTTCGGAAAGTATTCCCTCGAATCTCGATTATTTTAATTGTATATCTTTTCCTAAAAGTAAACCCATTACAAACTGAAAACTCTTTACGTATAAACCATCTTTGAAGACCCATTTGATGGATGGCGTTTACATTCTTACATGATTCGTCAACTATTGCGACTTTTTTAATTACGCCGTACTATGGGTTTGCATAGCATCAAAATACTTTATTTAACTTTTTTTCAAACATAAATACAGTGTACTTTCTCCTTGCGGACACCTCTCTTAAGCGAACACCTCTGTCCATACTTTTATAGAATTTTATTCTTATCTTCACATGTTACATTTAAAGACGAGCGATGCTAACAAATTTAATGAATTAGTTTTCTTATTTGCAGGCTGACAAATCACAGATTTCCATTCCCTTCAAAATGTGAAAATCAATTTTAAAATATTCACAAATTTTAACCCAAAATAAAAACGTATGATATACACAGATTTCAACAAATACGTTTTCCAATCCGGTTTTATTATTAAAACATTATTTATCGTTGATTTTCTTCCAAACAAACTAGTCTGCAGATTTCAATAATTTAAGTTTTCATTTGAGATATCGTTATGTTTAGGAATCCTACAAACTATCGCATAGGTTAACCACATATAAATATATCGTTGGTCCGCAATTCATGAATATTGGGACCGATAATATGGGAGGCAATGCGAAACAGGCAAATCGAATCACTTTTTCCAATATGGTGTTTCCTTTCATTTGTTCCAGAAGAACGTTTTGTTTCCAGAACAAGATAAAAAAAAGTCAAAAGCGATAACATAAACGAATGCCAATTTGTACATGTAAAAAATAAACTAAACTTAACCCATGATTCTTCAAATATCGGCAGTTTTATCACCAGACTTAAAAGGATTTAATTTTTGTTTCAATGTAATTCTGTCATGGCCCGTCTGCTGTTATTACTTATCAGAAGCACCAAGTTTTGAGCCAAATTGAAGTGGAACTGTCGTAAATGCGACCTTATATTGAAAGGCCCTAACTCATGAAAAACACTTTTACGGGAGAAGGGAATAACTTAAAAAAAATAGTGGTTCATTGTCAATGCATTTTATCCCCTTCTACAGTATATCCCGCAGGCAAATGTCTCTAGGTCTTCCACATAGTTACATACTTATACATATACATATGTATGTATATGTACATATGGGTGTAGACGATGATGTAATAAATTATATTACACTGTCAAATGTAATTTTATTAACTATAGCAATATATCTCGAAAATTATGTCAACTTCATTGTCATTAAATATTGTTTAATTCAATACAAATTAAATTCCATTTGAAATGATTTATAATGAAAATTAAATTCATTATATGTATTTAAAATACCAATTTCACTGCTCATAAAATTGCAATATTGCACAAATAGATTTATAAAATTTAATGTTTAATGTTTTTTTTTTCATTTGAAAAATGTGAATCGGAAATCAAGCAAACTTTTTCACAGAGAAAAAACTGTACGAGCATCCCAAATGTAAAATTGAAACAGACGTTTTTTTTGTTTGTTTACCTTGTTCTGATAATAGAGAACTGTTATTACTGAGAGTATGAACGACTAATGTTGTGCCCTAGATAAGGGGGGAAACCGTTAAGTGTTGCCACAATTTTGAACATAATAAAATAGCACCATAATTATGTTGAAGATTTAATCGGTGCGTTGAATTATTTAAATGACGTACCACGTTATTTTATGCTTTTATTTTTTTACTCTTCTAACAAAAAAAGTATCAAAAACAATGTAAAAAATCCGATGGAATTTCAAATTACCAAACAAACAGTATTCTAATAACAGAAGAAAACGTTGAAATGCAAAAGACTTACTTTCTTCTCAAATTCCATATCGCCGATATGCCAATCGGTTCCAAAAGCCTCACTTTCGACAAAGTTTAATATCTCGTAAGCCAAGCACTATAACCAAAAGCATACAATATTTTACCGCGTATACGTGGTATAAGCGTGCCTCGATATCTTGTATAATATAGTCTCTCCTCACAATTAAAAAAAAAAATAAAATAAAAACCTCTGCTGTGAGTTTTCGAGCCAAAGAGTTCTGTCATGTTTTATGTAGGGTGTCATACGATTGCCAATTGTTGCCAGCCCGTGACAAAGACTAACATATTTACAGTATAGTGGCTACCACCTTCTTCCTTATCATTCTCATGTACGTACCAAGTACCATTTCCGCAAGCAATTAAATTCGTAGGTATGTAAACAAGCGCTATAATGAACGTAAATCCGTACAGACTTGGGGTATTCATGAACCGCCTTCAATGCTGCCGTAACGTTTTTAGTATGAACCTTTATCTCGGGCGCTTTTACAAACGATACCTACATCAACACACGAACGACCCAACTATGAATGTAAAGCGTCCCAAAATCCATGCAAAATTTGAAATTGTTTCACAGAAACCACATCCATTGCTTGGCACTAATTCGTGAGGATTTCAGGCTGGAGGCTTCATTGGACCACACTTCGTGAAAATGAGGCTGCCTAAGTAGCGATTGTTATTGGTATTTAATGTCGCTAGATGATAACTGAGACGATGCCACATGCCATATAGTTCATTAAACAATTTATCAGTCAAATATTGGACACATTTTAGCACACCCTTTACATACACGTCCACGTATTCGCAAATAATGTACAAATATACGTAAAACAATGAAGTCGAACTAAAAATCACATAAACAACTAATAACACTCAATTGCCTAAAATCACTCACAAGTAGTACTTGCTGGTTGGAGAAGAAACCATTAAAAATAAAGTATTTCAAAAGAAACAGGGAACAGTACTTAGAAATAATTACAAGAGCAAAAAGAAATGTTTTTCTTTGGAAACAGATACATTTGATAAGAACCGTTCGAAAAAGATATGAGACCAAAAACAAACAAATAACAAGCAACACATCAAGAAGTACAAATACAAATTATTTGCCATAATAATTAATATGTACATGTGTGTGACGTTCTATAAGGGATCGCATTATAAACGACCGAAGTTTTGTGAGGATGTAAACTGCACAGTGGGGTCATTTGCCATGGGTGTACGTGTGTGGGAACCTGTTGTTGTATTGCCATTGATATCAGAAGAAGAGTGGGACGCAGTTTCTAAAGGGTTACTTACAATACAAATAAAAGTTACGTATTAGGCGATAACAGTGTGTGTGGACTTAGTCTGCAACGAAAGATAAGAAACTATTACACTTGGCTGCCGAGACATTCCTCTGAGACCGATAAAATGGTGAGTGGCTGACGTGTCTTTGCTTCAATCATATGATGTGGCGGATCCAACGGGGTAATTTTATAACACTTGCGATTATTCTCAGATGAGGTCAAATTTAAATATGCAAAAGTTTTGACAAAGTATCTGACATTATTTGATCTCGGTACCGTTATCAGCAGGTGTTCTTTCTTATTACTTCATTGTCAGTAGAAATAATTATATGTGATGTGTACTTGGTATTGCAAGGCTTAGGACTTTCTATAACTAAATTCGGAGGAACTAACAAATAATGGTAAAATACTATGATTTAATGTAAACAAAAAAAGTTATTATTATCTGGCTATTTGATATAGAGAAATATACTTCGTAGGTGAATCTCAACAGATTCGAATTGAAATTTTGTTTGCAACTGACTCAAATATTAAAAAGTATAGGTGAGGATTAAAAGACAAACAAATAGAATAACAAACTTTCTGAAAAAAATCCAGGAATTATGTTGGCACCGAACGAAATAGTCGCAAACCGCCAGTTAACGATAGGGGCAAAAGTGTAATTACGCTAGAGTGCTGGACGGATAAAGCACCAATTGGGTCAAAATTTAACTAAAAGAAAAGTTAAATTTTGACCCGTTCGGTGCCAACATAATTCCTAGAGGCCATTTTCTTTATCAAAAAAAGATTGGTGAAACCAAAAACTATAACAGAATCACAAAGTTGCTGGAATGGAATTCAAATTTTGGAACGATGAGTTGCAATCCGTTATTTTTCAGATAAGAAAAAAGTTGTATTTAAATGTCCCTGATGGAAAGACAAAAAGCGTGTCCGCCGGACACGATGTGCACGCAACTTTCAAAGATCGTCGGCAAAGTTGTGGGCCGCATTCACTTTATTTCAAAAAAAATTAATGCTGAGCGATATTGTGAACTTCTTGATTCTGAGGTATTTCAGCAGGACAATGCACCCATGCGCCACCTCATTGATTCATTGCCTCGACGGATAACTAGTGTGCAAATTAACAGAGGGGGTCATACTAAATATTAGCTTACAAAAATAAAAATTATGTGTTTTATGAAATATGTTTGAAATAAAATAACATTTTGCACATATAATAATTTCTATTGGCAATGAAGTGATAAGAAGGATATACTGCTTATAACGATACTATTGAGAGATCAAAATAGTAACACAATTTAAAAACCAGTGGAAAAGTTGCAGTCGGGTAAACCGACTTTTATATACCCTCACCCTCAGTAAAAAAATATAAGTCTCATATACCATAATAGCAACCTCAAAATACCGAATGTTATAGAAAACCAGTGAAAAAGTTGCAGTCGGGTAAACCGACTTATATATACCCTCACCCTCAGTAAAAACATACAAGTCTCATACTCATAAGTATCGGAAAGTCAAAAGTGACCGTAGCTACCATCATTTGATGTAACATCTGATGAAAAGTCATAATAGCAACCTAAAATACCGAATGCTATAGAAAACCAGTGAAAAAGTTGCAGTCGGGTAAACCGACTTATATATACCCTCACCCTCAGTAAAAAAATATAAGTCTCGTATACCATAATAGCAACCTCAAAATACCGAATGTTATAGAAAAATATTGTATTACACGTTTTTACAAAACGGGCGGAATATAAAGCAGAGTTTTTACTAGAAAATTTTATATAGCTAAAGCTTTACTAAATATAGAATTTCGGAAAGATTCGTTGAGCGAAATTATATAATTACTAGATTTCTAAAGTGGGTGGAATGGTACATTTGTATGGGAGGTACCAGAAGGGGAGTTGCCAGACTTTCAAGTTTTTGTCAGAATCTTTGTCCAATTATACCTTCACATAATACTGAATTTGGCCAAGATCGAACTTGAGCGTGTTGATATTATTACACGATTACTAAAGTGGGCGAAATAGTAGATTTGTATGGGATGTACCCGAAGGGGTGTGGCCATATAGCCCATATGCAATCCCATAAGCAGTTTTGGAAATATATTAACCCATGCCAAATTTCAGAGCGATTGTTTAACTCTTTCGAAAGTTATCGTGCGTACCAGCAGGACGGACTGACAGACGGACATGGCTTAAACGATTCAGAAAGTCATAAATCGAATTTGGTTCAAAGACACCTGGGGTCGAATGTGAATATTTCTAGGTGTTACACTTTTGGGTCGTATCAAATGATATATACCCTCCTACCCGTAGGGTGAGGGCATAAAAAACAGTGCTAAGAGAATCTTTTAACATTTTTGCATATTTAAATTTTATAATTAGTTAAATTTTTGGAATGTGGACAGGTAAATATGTTTAAAAACTGTTTTTAACGCAACCTATGCACATATAGAGTATTTCGCTTACTGTAGTTGGTAAAAATGTTGATAGAGATTAATGTAATTCTTACATCCATATACAGTTTGCTGGCATTGTACACCACCTCCAGGGGTAGAAACTACTTGGTATACCATTCTACCGTAGTGCAGGGTAGAATCAGATAAATGTTCGATATATATTTGATCAGATTTATTCTCTAGAAACTGTAATTAGTGAAACTCAATATAGGCTTTTCAATTGTGAGCAATTAAAGCGACGATAATATGTTTCCGGTTTAATCCCCTCATAAATAAATATTGTACTGCATCTTGCTCAACGACAGTTACGTATAATTCTGAATACCCAATATATTATTCTTTATCTTGTCTAGAAAGTCATTATTATCTGACTTTGAAAACCAAATTTCTCAGAAAAAATATTATTAACTAAAATAGTTGTTGATGATCGATTTGTATTACGTTTTATTAATGCATGAAGAAGAATATGAAAACCTTTTGACACTAACAGACTTTATCAATCAGTGAGGGTATTTTCTTTCGAAATGATTACATAACTATAGACAATACCTTTTTTCCCAAACAGGGGTTTTTGTGGTAGTGGGACTAATACAGAAATCTTTGGAAGTGTATTTGTTCGGGATCCATGCTCATGCCGTTCGTATTTTTTCTGTTGGACGTATGGAATTGTTAATTACAAATATTCAGTTGAAAACATGTCCATTGTTACGCACCGATTTTAAACGGAAAATGTGTTGGTATCATTTTATTGTAGTCCTATTCTCTAACTCAAAGCAGTTAAATGTCATCGTTGCTCAATTCCATGTGTAGTACTTGTATGATATTTATCTCACCCTATTGTGTTCAACACACTATGTACATAAATATGTACCCAGACGACATGGCCGGCATTTTTTTCCAAATAAAATGGACACCTTATCCCCCGCATTTAATAGTCCACACACGTACATATGAATATTTAAAAAAGAAACGTTACGATCAGTTTTGTACGGGACAGCAAAAGGGGCAATTGTATAATCACATATTTTGGTAGTCCATGCTTGTGCTATAAACTTTCGAAGTTAATGTCTCTAAAGTGGCTGTATGATCATCAAGACCGAATCGTATACATCCCCGTCAACTTCGTCGAAGCTACTAGTTGGGATCGGAACAGGCGCTTCAATGAGTCAAGTTGGGACATTGTCTTAATGGACTGAAGTAAGAAAAAGAATTCGAACTGTTTCCATTCTTTCTGACGATGGTGTGATAGGTAGTGTGTGCTACTGTCACACAGCATACCCAATTTCGTAAGAACATCAAACATTTTTCAGGGCCTACATTACGAGTAAGAGTCTTCACCGAGCAATTAAAAAATCTCTAGAAAATATATTAGCCGGTCTGTGTGCCGTGCAAAGCATACAGATTTGAGAGAAGTTCCCCAACGACTCTTCCTTTATGGAATGTTAAGGGAAATACGAAAGAAGCGGAAGGTACCAAAATTGTTCGGGTGAGCACTGTATGGAAAATACCACAAGTGGTCGAGTTACTTATGTATGGACAACTTGTATGTGAGATACTGGGAGTGATCTAGTGATACAAATATATAGCCAACAAATTATGAGCTGTTCCAATTAATTTGGAGCTCCAATGAATTCGGAGCCTCAAAGAATAAACGTTACGGGGAATTATATAAGCAAAGATAGTTCGTTTTCTGGTTTATATCTCAAGTACACTGGATGATACGATTATATGTGACTTAGACCACTCTAGTTATATTGAGAAAACCTTTACTTTTTATAAGCAGCACATTTCCTTACAAATGTCTGTTTTTGTTTTTGAAAAACAAAAACTTCCCGCCAACGAAGATCATCGCATACCACTGTGCCCCGTAATCAGATATACACTTTGTTTATTTATGTTTGTATGAAAAAAAAAAAAGATAAAATGAAATGTTGAGCAATAGCAAAACTTTGTATAATATTTTCAAATCATGTTTCAAAATCCACGCCTGTTATGACATTACGAAGAAGGTGATGAATTCGGTGTTATTTTTCTAATTTTAGCACAATCAAGAGATTCGCACTAAATCAACCCTCTTCATTAGTATTAACTTAAACCAACCGCACCAGTTGCATTCAAGTAACATCAACGTCGAATTAAAGGTGGCAATTTGTAGCATAAATGAGTTTTCCATTAAAATTATTCGAATGACTTTTACCGTTTGCTTCGCCTCTTTTCCGCTATGCTGGTGTACGAGTATTTACTGTGATATCTTGTTTTTCTATTATCAATTGTCGATCTTGCTTTCTTTCTTTCGGCTTGTTATTTTTTTTTTTTGTGATTTATTTATGTTTGTTTTGCTTCTTTGATTTCAGATGTTTGTATTTATTTCTTCTTTTGTTTTCTTTTATCTTTGTTTTTCTTGGAACACACACGGAAACTGAACCCACTTAGTTCGCGTCTTAATTAACACTGAGCTCAAATCAAAAAGTATCGCGAGCAAAATGCTTCACTTTTATAGCAAAAGTCGGTTCCAGCGATCCAAACAGTAAACGCTAACGCTGACGGCAATGATCGTGTTCCGTTCGCATTGTTTGCTAGTGGCAGCACAACCAACGTTTATAAACAAGTTAGCTTGTTGCTCTTGTTGTTGGTAGTTGTCTTGATGGTAAGTGTTTGACAAGAAATAAAAAAAGTGAATATGAGCGAGCAGAGTACATACAGACGTACAAACGGCTGATGTAGAAACTGTTGACAACACCGAACACTTTCAATCGATCACTTCTTATGCACTGCGCGAGAGTATAGTACACAGTACGTGTGTATGTAAGTATGTTCAGATAGTATATGTATGTGGGAGCATGAGAGTACTTCGTTTGTGACTCAGAAATCCACTTGTTATCAAACCAAATCCCAAACAAGAATTAGACACTAGATGGTAGTTAGCAGTAAGTTAGGCACACATTTTAGAAGTCTATGGACGTGGGTGTGTGTGTGTGTGTGCGTACACACTAGGGAGTGCCGATAGTCGTTTTCCCAACAACTAAACGTCTCAGAGTCGAACACTTGCATGAGCTATTCTTTGTGAATCCCCCAAGCAATGAGTTGAAGATAATTCGATTATCCACCAACCTAGGGGATTGATAAAAGTTCGTAAAGAGAATACTACAATCTTAATTGTGACCGATAAAATGGGACGCAAGCGAACGCAAATTCTTCGTACCAGTAGAGAAATCAAAGAAAAATATAAAAACACATACAAAAACTAATTTTCAGATTATGAATTCAGTCTAGGCCTTTTTAGTGCAATAAAATTGAAGAAGAAGCCAATAAAATAAACCCGTAACAAATCAAAAACGAAGTTTTAAAGTAAAAAAACGTTAGAAAATGTCTGCGTACAAAGTGTATATTCGTAATGGGGATGCAATGGTCTGCATTATTTTTTTTCTGTACGTTATGGTGTGGACCGGGATATAGCAACCAAGGCTCCCCAATGTCGGCTCTATGTTTCGTCTCGTTATCTGACTAAAATGAATGTGGCCCTAAAGTCTCAATTTCACTGCACTCTGTTTGAAGTTAGCTTTCAAAATATCTCGGTAACCCCATTTGTCCATAGTTGACTCAATGAACTGCATTTTTACTACTCCATTAGCTACAATACACTCCCACAACATACACTCCCTCCATGCTTAACTGTGCCTGATATTTTTTTTTATCAAGTGCAGTACATGGTTTTCTCCATACCATTTCAAGTCCTTTTATTCAAAATATACGAAATATATTCTCATCAGAGAATATAATTTTTTCCAGAACTCTTGTGGCATATTTATGTGGTTTTTTGCATATTTAATTCTTTTTTTTTTGAGTTTGTTGTGAATTAAAAGAATTCTTACGTGCAACTCGGCCTCGATAACCAGCCTTTTTAATGTTTTTCCGCAGAGAGTCATCGCAAATTGTTTCCTTAACACTTGCAGCCAATTTGATGCAGGAATTCACGGATTCTGTAGGACAAATCGGAATGTCTTTCTCTTTCGGTTAATATGGAAGTTTGGCCAGAGCGAGGTATAGATAAGCAATTTGCTGTTTTCATATAAGTATTAACTACTCTTTTAACAGAAGAATGTGCCCTTTAAACTATTTCACCAATTTCTCTCAAGGTGTTACATTGTTTCCACAAATATACAATAATTTTCATTTCGGCAGCGTTAATTTCTTTCCCTTTACGATTTATTGCGAATAAATTTTTTAAAATATTGGAAACTGTTGTTTTGTCTATTTGACAAAATAGTATATTTGAAAATGGTACAAAATTGATGTTTGCAGTAAAATAAAAACCATGGGAACCAATATCTAATTTTTGTACGCAGACTTTTTATTTGTTAATTATGGGACTTTTGTAAATGTCATCTATAAATAAGAGTGTTTTTAATCACATTGTTTGTTGTTTTGTTGCTTAACCATTTATAGATATATAGACTCATGTATTATGCCACCAATAATTAAAAAATTTTAAATTTTTTTTGAGAAATAACCATTCTTATGTTAAAAAAATATATGTACGCAGACTTTTTCTAAATTAAAAATTCCTATAAATGTAAAAAAAAATGTATTACATTTTTACGGATCAGACATTTTGATTACAGTTTCTCGCCCAAGTACTTCTTAAGAACTTACACTCTTCTTGGTAAAAATGATCAAAAGTAAATTTGACCAAATTGTGCATAAATTAGAAAAATACGCAAACCTAAACATCATGACTGAATTCGAGGCCAATCTTTTTTTTGTGAGACGATGCAAACCCGGGGTATTATTCATATTTTCAACCCAAACACTTTTATGTCTCGTCGGTTTTTTGCGAAATTTAGTTTAATTCCGCCACTGGGACATAAAGAGACATAAGTTTCAAGATTATTGGATATTAACATCTATTGCATGGAGGTCAAAAGTCATATATAAGAAAATGTTAAATTACAAAAAAAAGAAAACATGCATCTTATGTTTATATTGTGAAATTGAAACGAATACCTTGTAGGTCTAGTCGAGATGATAACAAAATGGTGAAGGTATCAATATTCCATGCAAGAGGTTTAAATAGCATTTGGTTCTTAATATTATTAGACCTTGTCTAAGGAATGCCGATATTTCACCAACAATGAACTATGGTTCTTGTATATAATAAAATATGCAATTTATAATAGATATAGAGCTTGTGGTTGTTACCATTACAACACTTTGTGGCTGTAACTTAAAGTGGATTCTACAGAAGTTGAACCGATTAAAATGTATAAACAAGCTCTTTTCAGTTTACCTTAATATGTACACTAGGCTGTCCAACAAGATTTGTGCCACATTTAAAAAAAAAACTAAAAAATACTTTACTCGATAAGCTTTCAAAAACAGGTTGAGCAACGTTGGACACCCTAATGTACACATTCATATGTATCTAAAGAATATATAACGTGTGTGTGTGCAAATTACTTGGTAATCGAAGTAACCTGATTATTGTCGTATGATTAACGAAGTAGAGGAGTGATCGTGTTGTAGACACCAACCAGTGATGATAATTAATTGCATTTTGGTACAATCAAGTACCAATTGTATTTTTACAATTAACATAATTCATTTCATATTCGTAATGAAAAGTTGCCAAATATAAATATTACAATTTCTTCCAGTTGCCGTGTTCGGGTTAAGTTGCCACAGTATAAGTCATGTTCTTTGCTGACAGATTAATGATTAAACTAAAGGATGGGTAAATTCGTCAGTTATTTGAAATATATATCTGAATAAGTTTGTAGTGGAAATTCATGAAATGCATTCATTGGCTGAAACCCTATCCCTGACCTAGCCTAGACATTAGCAGACTTAATGCAAATTAACTCATGCATTATGTCCCCAAACTAACGTAAATGCACAAAATCGAACTGAATTTATATTATATATATTTTGACACAATCTACTGTTATAATCACGAGAAATGGCTGTTGTCAAATTGTTTGCTATTGTGTCGAAATGGAATGGAATAAAGTCAGCAAAGATGATTATTTTTTGTAATTCAATTTCTTTCAAATAAATAGAGATTTTTCATTAACAGCATAGTTGCTAATCGTACTTTCTTCCCTCTATTTATTTTAGGTCGATGTAAATGCCAAACACATATATTGAGAAACATTTATAAATAAACAGCTGTTTTGTAAATTCAGTTCACTAAATGCAGAAATAGTCGTCTGTCAAGGTAAAATTTTAATTTGCATTAGCGAATTACTAATGCGCATTAACGCTGCCTGGCTATAACAGAACATAAAAATTAAAAAAAATTATTCTAATTGGGAAGATTCAGTGTGGATACTATTGGGCACATTTACTCCATCATTTCGGTACAATTTAAAGTTTTCGAAATACTTACCAACACTGACAACAACTTCACTGGGCTTACCGGTAACTTCATTTGACTCTCATACGTTCGCTCTCACCACAGCACAGATGTTGTCTGACTGGTTTCAGTTGAAGAGCAGCAAGCAGCCAGTGTTACCAAAGGCGTTTTGAAAAAATTCGACGACTAAATACGCAACGCAAAAAATACCACGGACAGAAAAAATTAAATTTTTTTGAAAACATATTTTGTTTCTCTGTATTTAATAAAATGAAAGACTGAACTCAGGTACATATATATGTATGTATAATTTCCAAATAATGGTAAGATCATCTGTCATTTTTGACGTCCGTTTCACCTCTTAAATGTCTGGGACTTTGAAGTAAAAGTTTAATCTCTAATACCACGTACATCTTTTGTGCAACAAGTATGTCGCGATCAGTGATGTATGTATAATCTGTCCTTTTATGGAATATTGTGGGATGTTTTAAACCTTGAAATCCCTATTGAGAATAATAGAACAGTCAAATTTGTATTTCATATTATTTATTTCATATCATAATTCTTTTGTACTTCAGACAATTAGATCAAAACTAGCAAAAAAAAAATGGGTTTCAATATTTTTGTTTGAATTAACATGGCATTTACTTTGTTGCAGAGTATGATTTAACTATTATTTTGGCTGAAGTTCTATGTTGTGAATACATTTTTTCCTCTCACAGGATTTTTTAACAATTACCTGCAAAACAAAATACTACTTTTTATGATTTACACGCTCGTTTTTCTGCGAAGATTATTCCAGTCTTAAATATCGGGCATAAATCGAAAAGTGAACCATTTAATTTTTGACAATAGGCAAACGGGTTTTCCAAAGTGCTGTTGGCCGTATTTTTTGTAAAAACCTATTCTTATTTATAAGTTTATATCTGTTTGCATTAATTTTTTTTATCGGGTATAGTAAAGTGTTATTTTTTATGTGAGTGAGAACTTAAATGTAAAACAGAAATATTGTTGAAATGAAATTCTTATTATAATAATATGGCGGCACTAGTGGCGTGGCTATTGGCAAGGCTTCAAGAGTTGCTGGTTTCTCGACATAAACCAATTACTTAACTTAGCCCCATTAAAAATAATCCAGAGGCGTCAAATCGCACGAACGAGGGGGCCAGTGAACAGGACCACTTCTAGAAATAGAGTTGTCACCAAATATATTTTGCAATAAATCCACCGTTAAGTCCGCTGTATGGTAAGTTGTCGCCGTCTTGTTGAAACCAAATGTCGTCGATGTTTAGCTGATTACATTTTGGACTCGATACCGTAACGGCAGCTCACTTCAAAAGAAATAAGATGTAGCCAAGGTTATTCGTTAACAACTTGAGGATTGTCTTCGCTCCAAATACGACAATTTTGTTTATTGATGTAACCATTTACCAGAAATGAGCTTCTTCACTAAACTAAAAATAGTCATCTTCGACCAGTATCAAAAAATCCCAATCTTTGTAGGCCAATTTGTACGTAATCGACGAATCGACATTTCGGCGTCTTCTTCAAACCTTCGCGCTACAGCAGCAACATTTTACTATTAGTGTCATAATTCAAAAATCACTTTTTATATTCTTTGTCACGAAAATTCTGTAAATCTCTAATTTAAGTTGACTTTCTGCAGTGTATTATACAAACATATGTCAGGCCTCTAGTTTATTCGGGAATCCTATGGTTTTTTCGTATATTTGCTAGTAACGACTCTCTTAAAAAAAATCATATTTTGAGTTATGACACTATTGAAGTAAATGAGCGATTTGTCGTTATTTAAGATGACTTCCCTGTTTCTCCCTTCATGGAATGTTTTAAAAAATATAGCACTTTTTGGGCAAGTGGACGGTTGGCATCACTGACTTGGCAAATTCCGCATTCACTTGACTGCTGTCTGCACGCACCCGGTTATTTCGAACTCTATTTTGGTATCTCGAAGAATTATTCCAAGAGTGTTCCTCTGTATGCGCACATAAGAAATTCCACAGTCATACATAGATCCGTATTATGATAGAAGTGTGTCCATGTACCACAATTAAGTAATAATTCATGCAGTTCATTCTCTTTTCTGGGCAATATCATGTTGCGCATGTTAATTTGCACCTTCGATTTTTTTTCTTTTCTCGGTCGGCCATCGTTGAATTTCAACATTGTTTATGTCCCAAACAAAACAAAAACGACCAAAACAAAGACAAAATTACTGATTAACTGATGGTATATCGAGGGGGAACTCGTTTAATATTTAGCCAACATTTAAATCAGGTTTTGCTGTAGTGGCTGGCTGTCGTGACCTATAACATTTCGTAGAAATGCTAGTTGTTTTTGGAACTAAATTTGGCATTAAATTCAGCGACTCGTCAAATGTCACTGAATTGAACAGAAGTTCAGCTTTGCTGAGTCGTGTATACATACAGCGCTCAACGATTTTCCGAACATTCGAATTTGAATATTTGTATATGACATTTTTATCAAAGCCTTTGAAAAATTGTTACGGTGGCATTTTTTTTATTTTGTAATAAGTACGAAGGATATCCGAAACATTTCTTAACAGCTGACATTTCTGCAAACGACTTTTCGTTTTGTATAATTTATTCAGAGACCTTTGCTGACATGATTAAAGTAAACATTCCGGTCGAGGAAGGGAATATTTTATTGACGGTACGTTTGAAATTGTGCCCTATGGTAGTTTATGTCGAATACTTAGATTTGAAGGTGAGTTCATATTTTTAATTGGTTGCAATTGGTTAAGAGATAGGAGGAGGAGGTGCACGATCGGCTCATGCATCCGCTTTAAAGAAATGACCGATTTTTCGGCTCTATAAAAATTACCCCAAATAAAAAAATGACCCAAAAAATGAATAATGCCCCAATGAAAACTGAATGGCCCAAATGAAGAATTCACCGAAATAAATGAAAACTCCCACCCAAAAATTCTGAAAAATCACCCCAAATTGACGCGTTGTTGTGTTCAATGTAATATTTTGAGGCGAGTTTAAATTTTCAGATCGGGTCGTACCCCAACACATTATAAAAAAAATATGATTCAAAAATTCCCCAGAATTTTACAAAATTGGGAAATTTGTCATTGTTGAATGTTTGGAGTTTTTTTCATATGAAAAACTAAATATTGCCTACAAATTAAGAAAAATTCACCAATTTTTGTTGAGTATTTTTCATAGAGCCGATTTTTCATTGGGGAATTTTCAAATATTACTTGTGGGATTTTAATTTTTTTTTTTATTCACCCATATGCTAACGTAGACACTTTCTTATCAGTTTTGATTTTGTTCAGACACGTCTGACCGAATTCTGAACAGTCTGTCTGAATTATTTATGGTTTTGTTTTACTTTTATGTATTATTTGTAGTAACCGTTAGGAATTTGTTCCAGCATGTGAGTACGAAAGAGAATTCTCTGTGTGTCGGAGGATTTTTTGTTGTCTTGTTTTTTATTTGGTATCTTGCTGATTGTTTTCTGTTTGTTAGTTACCGAACATCATTTGTGGTGATAATTAATATTTGCAGTGACATTTTTTGATTCGTTTTGTAAAGTGAGAATAAAACGTAATCTAAACATGTCACTACAGGCATTCCGAAAAAAAGCCCTTTTATTGGAAGTACATTTTCCTGGACAAATGTTAACACGAATATTGGCGTGAAAGACTTTCATTTAATAAAAATTCCAAAAGGAATTCTGTAGAATGTATTCCACATACAACGCATTCGACAGTTGGGGTGAATATTCGGAATTTTTTTAATTTGGCAAAAGATAGACTTAATAAATCTTTCAAAAGAAAACGAGAAATAGATAGTTAATAAGTCCAATGTAAATATTTCACTTTTTATTTTATTGGTTAAAGAAATTCAAATTAAATTTGTATTCTATAAATAAAAATGAATTGACACATGTACATATGTTCTTTCATCAACCAATTTTATGAAATTTGGCTAATTTGGCTAATTTCTTTACTGTTGCAATCGTTGTTTCCAGGACAAGTTTTGTATGAAATAAAATTTTGACAAAGCCCATCGAAAAAGCGCGATAATTCAATTATAAAGGTGATTTTTATGTTATTTTTGTATTAAATTTCATTTCTGAATGACGTTTCAAATAGGAAAATGGGAAAATCGTAGTGAAAAACGTGGACAATTAAAAAAACGAATCATGTTTAGCAAACTCGAATAAACTTCGTAAACTTTATGAGGTTTTTAAAAAACTTCCATCTCAAAAATTTTAGTCTTGACTGTCATAGTTTGGGACAACACAACAATTTGTCAAAAATAATTGTTTTAAACGCGATACTTTGCTCAGTACGTAACTTTAGTTCGTGTTTTTTTTATTTGTATAAATGTCACCAGTGAGGCATAGAAATATGGGATGGCGTACACGCTCAACAATTTAACGAAATAATCGAAAGCAAATGAGAAGGACGATGGAGGAAAATCGCATGGAATATACTGGTCGAGTAACAAAACCAGTGAGAAAGTTTCAGTCGGGTAAACCGACTTACAAATACCCTCAGTAAAAATATATAACTCTCATATTCCAAAGTATCGGAAAGTTAGACAGTAGAGTGGCTACCAACATTGAATATAATATCTGATGAAATGTCATAATAGCAACGACAAAATACCGAATGTATAGAAAAAATGTTGTAATATTGTTATTACACGTTTTACAAAAAGTAGATTTGTTTCTCGAAAACTGTATGTAGTGAAAGCTTTACTAAATACAGAGTTTCGCAAGATTGCGTTGAGCGAATTAACATTATTACGATTTCTGGGAAGTAATAGATCGCGTTGGGCATATTTATATTATTACACGATTTCTAAACTGAGCGGGATGGTACATTTGTTTGGGAGGTACTATGTGCCACACTTTTGGGTCGTATCAAATGATATATAGCCTCCTACCTGTGGGGTGAGAGTATAATGGTCAACTTAGCGGACGTGTTTTCAAGCAAATTATAAAAAAAAATATCAATTCAAATCGGTGTTACGCAACATGAACCAACCATGATTTTGTAATTGAACAAGTCTAGCTGTTAAAAATCTGATGAAGCACCTGATTTTAAGGATGCCAATGATTTCAAACAATTCAAGCGAGTCCACTTACAACTCATTGTAAGTCTGTGGAATAAACCTTGAGTTTACCTGCTTTTCACATTGACATGCTCGACAGTCGGTAAATCAGCAAACTTTGCGATGATTGCATTTAAATCATAAGCAAATTTTTTTCAAAATAAGAAATTCCAATTTCCAAGAAATTTATTATCGATTGCACGTACCTATTTTTCATATGTATAAGGATATTTCCACAGCTACAGGTTTAAATGTACAGCTACGTGGGGATCAGAAACACGGGCCGGATCAGCTAAGTCAACATTTTTCTAGGTAGGACGAAGTCAACCGGACCAGCTAGTTTTCAATAAAAAAAAATTATAACAATTATCCGAATTCCACAGGAAACCACTTCAGACTTCGGTCAGAATTCTGAACTACGAATCGGCAGAAACATCAGAATCCCGTAAGAATCCACTTCAGAATTCCGTCAGAATTCTAAACGACATTTCGAATTTCCCATGATATTAATTCAGAGTTCGGTCCGAAGTCTGTGCGAAGTGTCGGCAAAAACATCATATTTACCTCTGACGGTTCGGTCAGAGAACGCGTCAACCACTCCATACATTTTTCGTACCGATTTCGGTCAGAATTCGGATCCGACATCGGCATAATTTGGCCGACTTTCGTACCGATTTCTGAGCGAACTCTGACAGTTTGGTTCGCTGGGATGAAACCAGCATCCATAAAGTATAAACTACGAAAGGTGTCATGCGTTAACGGATTGGTTAATTAGGGCAATTCTTCATTTGGGCAAATAAAAAATGAGCCAAATGACGAATAAGGCGGTGGTGCGGTATTGTCGCAATAGTCACAGAGTCACCCGTTTGCAAAAATGGCAGCATTAAATAAATGTTCCGGAAGTTCTCTATTATTGGTCAATCCAAAACGCTTTCACATACTTTCCCTGTGGAATGGTTCCCTCTAATCCTGGTTAGTATTTTGGAGATTTCTTTATCTAAAAATTATAAAAAAAAAATCCTCATTATTTTGTATGCGATTTTTTGGACAACAGTTTCGGGGCTCAGCTTAAAATAGAAGTGAATTTCGAGGAAACTTCCCACTCAAGGATCGCCCGAAAGTCTATGTATTAGGGGACGTTCTATTGCCTCCAGTTCCATGAGACGGAAACCCAACGACTAACCAATGGGCGACTTGGATTCGAATCAAAAGTAACAGGTATTAGTATCAATCATATTTATTTATGGTATTTTTAATATTTATCCAAAATAATAAAATGAAAAGCTGCTTAATCTCTAGCCTAACTCAGAAGATTTGCGAGATCCACGATACCAGTTCATACTTGTATGTTCTTAAGCCATGTTGTTTGTCTTCTTGCGTTTCCAATAATATGTCCCACAAAGACATATGTCTTTTAATAAGTGCTATACGTTTTCTATCGGAGTGCATTCTTCTAAGTGATTCAGCATTTCATATAAAATCTGTCCAAGGTATATATCCATATTTCGAAGGTCAAGTCATAATTCTCAGTTAGCTTGTCAAAGCGAAATTATAATTAAAAGTTAATAAAACAGTTATATTTGATTAAGATCGTTCTTCAGCCGTAGTTTTCGCATGTGGAATAATCTTCCAGCAAGTGTTTTTCCGGCCTGCTATGAAATTATCCAATTCAAGGTAAACAACAACAAACACTACTCCCTCTTTTTCCATCCAATACCCGTCTTTCCTATCGCTCCCCTCAGTGTTAGTTAGTTTGTGTGAAATAGAGTTCATTTTTCGGTAGTAAATCCAATACATCACAGATTTATGAGATTGAGACTTTAAGTCCCAAGAATTGGATATTTTTTTATTTTCTCAGTGAATTTAACGCACTTTTTTATTCTACCCAAAGCTCTTACGCCAAACACACTCGAATGTTGAACAATATAATAGAACTCACATCTGTACTATTGGTCTGGGAAGAAATTATAATTTCATAAAAAGATACAGCTTATTATCCATTAAAATTTCACATTGAAATGCAAGAGTTCAATCGTTTTCACAAACCTGTTCCAAATCTGTCCGCTGACGTCTTAACGCCATTGAACGAATATCACATAATGCGGTGCATCGCATCGAAATGGTCGTCTCTGGTTTTTGCTAGATCACCTTGAACTATTTAAATTGAGGCAAACAACCCAAAACCAAAATTCATCGTTTCAAGGCAGTTATTAAATGTCTGAATCAAAATGTATGTAGAATATTTAAATAACGGGACATTTTAAGTGAATATTCGCTTCAATAGTAGGTATGCGGATTGAAGATACATCTGTATCAGCAAAAAAGGGGAATATGCATTTTCTACAATGGCTTCTTGTTGTTGACGTGTTATTCATAATCTCATCAGGTTGTTACGCAAATTGTTAACCTTGGCTCTCGTATCAAAAACCTATCAAAGTGTAACAACAACAAATACAAAATCCACCAGTCTCCACCGTACCCATTACAAATGGTGCGAATCATTTTTCAAAACGAAATCTAAAAGATCAGCAAATAAATGCCTAATAACGAAAAAGCAAAACGAATTCAAAATATTCGAAGACCAGGAGTTGTTTTTATCACTGGATTTGTTGACATTATGGAATCTGTATAACGGGTACGCTTTCAGTTGGCAGATCACGTACACACTCAAAGAAAATAATCTGTCAGATAAGTACAAACTAAAAAATAGATTTTCTGGTATTGTAACACTATGCAAGAACACAATTTGTCTGGATATTTAAAAGTTATGTTTCGTGTACGCTGAGGCATCCATTTTCTTAAAATCAATGCAAACAACATTTGTATCTATAATTTGTTATTAAAAAAAGTTCTTTAAATTCTCCATTTTCGTCGGATATCCATAGACGTTTGTTAGGTATCGATTTTGAAATGATTTTGATTAGTGAGTCAATTAGATACATAAACAGAAAAAAACGCAAACCAAGTTTTAATTAGAACATGCGTTTTTATGAATTGACATATTTACGCATTCAATTATTTTTGTAATTGAATTAAATAAAACAGTTAAACAAATAAAAAACACACATACACATATATTTTTTCAAACATAGGTTCTCCAAGTGTACTTTTATCGTGGGTTACTTCAGTATCAATCAAGGGTATACATCCGATATCCCTGTCCAAAATATACAAATTAACCATTCATTTGTTGCTTAAGTTGTTATCACTTCGTTTAGATGTTATTACAGATATAAATGGTATAAACATTTGCCCACCCTGTATTTGGCAGATATATATTTCATTGGACGATTGATGCCATCAAATATTTATTGAATACTCATTACACAGAAAAAACATATTTTTGAAATCTATTACGAAGTTTGTATGGAATTCGTCAATTCAATTACTTTTTTAATTGATTTTCTTCCAATTACAAAAGTTGTGAATTCAATTACTCAAATCTTAAATAAGTAATTGATTTTTTTACTATTTTTTACATTGATTTCACCAAGAATTTCTAAGTTCAATTACAACATTAATTGATATCCAAGCTTAATTTCAATTACGACAGTAATTGAATATTTTTGGCCCGTATTTTTTTCTGTGTACGATTTTGGGGCGTTGTGGTGGTTTTCTTTCTGAGACAACGTCGACATATTAGGGTGAGAGTTCATTTTTCGTTATAGGCGATTATTCTTCTCATGGCCTGGATACAAAAATGCAAATTTAATTTGTTGATTGATTATGTTTAATTATAAATACTTACCCCCATAAAATAAGGAGATTTCTTTATCTGCTATCTTGTTTTAAGGTTAAATAAGGAAAACACCTCACCCATCTTTGTCAAATTCATCATTTGAATTAACGTCGATACGCCAATAACAGTCTTAATAAATGTGGCCAATGTCACATTTTTACATGGAAAAGCTTTATAGGTCAAATCTCTCCGGGGGAGATTTATAACATAAAATCTTAGGTTTCGGTTTGCAGAGACATTTACTTTATGGTTTTGACGACAGTTGTCACTGCGATTCATGGAATCTGATATCCTCACTCAAACACATGAACGAATTGTGGTTTATGATGGTATTTGTACCGTTGAATGATGACAGCAACACTTTTGTTGTATAAAATTCGAGGTATTTGGATGTATTGGTTTTTAAATTTAAAGTACAGAATGTTCGAGTAGTATACTGCCATTTCATCAATATATGCATTTTTTTCTTTTTACTTAAATTTAAGATAAACTATATAAAGAATATATGCGAAGATGAGAGGTAATTTATAAATAAATGATTTCCAAGGATTTCGGTTTTCTACTTGGCTTCTCCAGTTCGTGATACCAAGGATTTTCATGTCTTCTTGCACTTGGTCCCTCCACCGGAGACTGGTCTTCCTTCCTACGCCTACGCCTTCAATGTGAGCAATTAATCTCTAGTTTTGGCACTGTCAATTGACGGCTTCGTTCGTGCGATTTGACTCCAGTAGACTTTTTTTGTAGGACAAGCCGACCACGTTTGATGCCTTGAAAGGCAACATTTCTTTCACGTTTCTTTACTGCGAGGAATATGAAAATATCAGCCTCAAAATCCTCTGCCACCCTTTTTACTGCATGGTCAGCGCAAATGAGAATGCCACTAAATGTGATAGTCGACGACTCACAAATCCCGGCCGTGAACCACCCCAAGATACTGGGGGAAGTGCTGCCAGACAATATTTTGGAAAAACCGTCAAATTTAGAAAAACATATCGTCAAAATCGTCGAAAATTAAAAAAAATCGTCATAAAATCGTCATATGTTAAAAAAGACGTATTTTTGTTTAAAACAAGAAAATAACTTTTTTTTTTGTTTTTTCCCAAGAGTTTTTCTTAACATTTTCTTTTGAAACCCCTTCGGAACCATGAGCATTTACAATACGACTGTTTAAAAAAAAGCCAAATACGCGTGCCTGTTTCTAAAGTGTATTCTTCTTTTGTATAAACAATATAAAATTGTCAAAAAATTGTTTTTTTTTGAAATTGTCAATAAAAAGTCAAATTTCTCCCCAGTCTACATTTTGTGACTATTCTGCTAAATATCTAACCCCTTCGCCAACAATCGTCGAACATCTTGCCTTTTCAACCTTGGTGGTAAGTCATCGAATAAATCGGGCGTTGGAGTTGTTTTTTTTTTTTTTAAACTTCATATAAAAGAAGGTGTGGCAAGTCGCCGACACAGACGCAGGTTAGTAGATTAACCCATTTCATACCACCGTGTGTTTGAATTTACTCGACTGTATATTTAATCGACTTTGAGTAAATATAAAAAATAGATAAATGTAAAAACATACCAAAAATAATAATATAAAAAAAAATACAAATATGTATTGGCGTGTGTTGCCCGCAAAAATATTTTTTGTTATTTGTCAAAATATTTTATTTAGATAAAATAAGACGTTCCTGATGATGTCATCAACAAATTCTAATGTTTAAATTTCAGGAAATTTATCGGTTTACATGTCAATGTACTTGCGAGATTTAAATTTTTAATGGCAAACTGGAGTTGCCCAAAAAATCGTCATATGTAAAAGCATTCTAAATTAAAAAGTCGTCATCCGTCATTTTGGTGAATTCTTGCAAAAAAAAAAAATCGTGTCAAAATGACGAGAAATCGTCACGTCTGGCACCACTAACTGGGGGTCACATTCGACAGCAAATTCTATCGGCTACAGCTATCGGCGATAAGATGCGAAGTAGGAACAAGGTCCTCAAGTCCCTCGCCGGCAGCACTTGGGGATCAGACAAAGAAACCTTGTTGGCTACATATAAAGCGATAGGCCGGTCAGTGGGAAATTATGCAGCGCCTGTGTAGTCGCTGAATGCGAGCAATACTCAGCGGAAAAACATTCAGACCTGCCAAAACGTTGACCTGAGAACAGAAACGGGCTATCTCCTCTTGTCTTCGATAGGGCACCTGCATGAGGAAGCGAATATCGTACCAGTGCGGGATCACAACCAAATGTGATAAAAAAAATTCTCAAATTAAAAACACCTGATTTTTCATAAAATTAAATCCATCAAAAGCATGTATTCTACATATGACTTAAGTAGTTATTTTCTTGAGTGTAAATTCAATCGGTGTCTGCGTATCAATTGGCAGCCACGTTTGGGATATATGCACGTATGATTCTGTAGCTCTTGAACAAGAGATACGTTTAATGATTTTGTATTTCTTGTTTTCAATCAGTAATAAAACCAGAAATAACTATTCACATATTGACCACAACATTGGCTGAGCGATTAGTGACAACAGTATAGACGTTGAGCCTGTATCTTGTATCTCCGCTCCCCCATTTTCATTGTACGGGCGCGTATTTACGCTGCTTTGGTGCTCTGCTTCTTATCAGTTGGCTGTGTGACTGGTACATGGTGTCTTTGCCGCCTTTAAGACTGGCAATGCAACAACAATAGTCGATCGACTGCAAAGGTAGGCGACCTTGTATTTGAAAGGTCTGTATATACATTTACCCACACCACGGACTATTTACGAGTTTTCTCGCACTTATACCGGAATGTTTGGCTTTTGGAAATGTGTATTTCAGAAAGGTTTGTTCGGTAATAAGTACACATACAACACACAACTTTAAAATATGTAAGTGCAACTTTTTGTTCTTTGTTTTCAAATCATGGCAAGTAAAACACACGGAAGTGGTGCAGCGTTAGCAGTATACGATAGTCCAATTAAATACCCATTGCTGTGATACAAATGGATTATGCTGATCAAACGACGTCACATTTTGTTGAGCGCTTGCAGCGATGTAAAACTGGAAAACTAGCTAGCCGGGTTTATGTCGCATAACCGGTTGGTAGGTACTGTGTGTGTTGTTCTGCATGAGAGTAAAAGCAATTTTCAAATGGTTTTCGTTAAGTGATTGTAGTAATTTCCATTTGTAGTTATTACTACAGACCCGAAAAACAATTAACTTTGTGTCCGAATTCTCCATATGCCTTTCAAGGAATTCATTGAATATTTCACTTTTAAGCTTCCTCGTTTCCGAAATGTAATTGTCGTTTTCTACTGCAGTAATATTAATTTTCGTCACTGCACATTGATACATTTAATGATCTCATCGCCACTCAAAATATTCATGTTGTATTCCACTTGATATCGATATCGAGTCCGTGTTGTCATGACCGATTTCTGTATTAATACTCGTTTCGGAATGTTCGAAGACGCCCTTTGTACATGCTGTTAATTCCGTCGAGTTGTAAGCAACGTTTGAATGTTGGAAAGAAATGAAATTCATAAGCTAATAACAATAATGGGGAAATGCTGAACTCACTTCATATTATTCCGTAAACGCTCAATCAATTCCAGGCGACATAAACGACAGATTTCCATTGTGAAGTTAAAAACTTGTCTCAAAATCTGCTCCACATCATCGGGTATGCATTTTAAAGATGCACTATTGACTAAGTTAATGGAGTGACAAACACATCCAATGTGAAGAAGGTGGGGTATTATTTTTTTAATAAAGTAGCTACTCCACTATTCCTTTCCACAATACTAGAGACATTGTCTGTCGAAAGCCCGAAAAAATTCGTTAATGGAACGAATGTAAATAGTATAACATTGCAAATTCCTTCACCTGTTCCAATTGCTGGCTGCGCCAATCGAAAGAAAGTGTTTTGAGATTTCCCTTGATGTATATCGAACTGCCTAGCGACTGTAACTAGACATTTTTCAGCAGAAATGTCAGTAGTTTCGTCGATAACCAAGCTAAAAACTTTTTTTTGCATCTTTTTAACGGTATGCTGGAAGCCTTCCCTTCCTAGGAACTGTGAGACTTCTTTCGACTTTGTGCGGCCGCAAGTTATATGCAACAAATACAGAAATCGTTACTTCATATACAATTTTGTCCATAGATTTTAAGGACTGGTTTTTAAGAATCATGCGGACCACTAACTTAATCTCGGTTATTGCAACATTATCATATAACTATGCAACAAATACAGAAATCGTTACTTCATATACAATTTTGTCCATAGATTTTAAGGACTGGTTTTTAAGAATCATGCGGACCACTAACTTAATCTCGGTTATTGCAACATTTCTGTGGAAATCTGTGTTAGGTTGTGGTAAAAAAAGGCACTAACTACATTTTCAGACGCTTTATTTAAGTTATCGATGTGTTTTTTTTTGCACTTGCATGCCGAACGAGATCGGTTTTTTGATTTATTAATATTTGTTTGCAAGCAATACAAAAAGGTCGTTTTGTTTATTCGTCCTGTTTATCCCATTTATATTTTGTCTCCCACTCCTTGCTATAAGATCTGAAAATGTTTGGCTTTTTGGCCGAATTTCTTGGTCTGCAGACAACAATTTGCAACAGTGATTCAAAAATTGTTTAAACCGCCCGGTTTGGTGTGTTAGGAGATTCATTTTCATTGATTCTCTTTGACCGCACTAAAAACCTGAAAATTATGGAATGATCTGAATAATACATAAATAACCTAAAGCAAACGCACTTACTTATCCATTTTTAGGGATTATATTTGAGAAACAGCTTTTTTGTTTCGAATCGACTGTTTAGCAATATAACAAGTGATTACAAACCCACATACATATAAAACCAAACACCTTTGATACATTCCTTTTGAAAGCTGCGCATATTACTAATTGATAATCGTATTTTCTTTGGGATTTCAATCATCAGTGTTGTCAAAATAATATAAACAAGAAGATTAATCTAAAAACTCCAAAAGTGGCACAAAAGTATGAATAAGGGACACTAAATTCCAAAAATTGACATATTTAGTATCAAAATAAAGAAGTGGCACAAAAGTATCATTGCTCGAAAAAATTGGCAAAATTGCCAGTTTAGTGGTAACCCTAGTTGTAAGCAACAAACTAAAACGGAGTTGAAAAAAAAAAGTTCGTTTAAAGTATACAAATCTTTATATTTGAACGCCTTATGGCGTATCTCTGGCAAGACTCACTATGTTAATCTTTCTGGCTCATATTCGAACACAATTAAATTAAGTCTGTATAAAGTTTAAATACAATCGGACAGACCCTTGAGAATTCTGTTTTCAGTAAGCAAACATAACTTACAGAACTTTTTCATCTTCAGTATTTTTTATTTGCAATATACAAGTTTCAAAAATACTTTCACCATTCCGCACCTCCGTACGACACCTGAATCCTTGCCTAATCTGTCGCTGTGTCATTCATGGCCAACAAATTTGGGTAAAAGCCGACATCTTTAGCAATTCCAAATGACCCTGGCACATCACTCACCGCCATCCTCAACATTTTTCCCAAAAAAATTCTTGATCGTTTTCTGAAACATTTTTAGTTTTCGACTTTTCTCACTTTTTGCACTTATGAAATTTCTGTTGCGTTTCCAATAAAATTGTTAAAGTCTTGTTAATGGAAGTTTCAGAAACTGCAGCGTATACCGCGTATCCGTTTCAATATTCCGTACTAATTTCTAATTTTTTTCACGGTTGATTTAAAGGAACTAAAATGTATATTGCATGAAAATTCATAAAGAACAAATTTCCAGAAAAAAATAGTCAAAATTGAAAAATTGTTGAAAGATTTTTAAAAGACAGTGTGTATATAGACCCGTTTACCCAGTAAAGAAGTCCAAACGTTCATCATAAAAATTTACAGAAACGTTGTAGTAATTGCCCAACTGTGTTTTTAACAACCCATTGGTCAAATTTGCAATACCGGCTTAAAAAAAACAATGTCGCACATAGGCGCCCCGGTAGTCGAGTTGGTAGCGTGCTTGTCTATCAGCGTGGGGGTTGTGGGTTCGATTCCCACCAGAGGCTTTGGTCTGTCGCTGCAAAAATTTAGCCAAATGGTCTGTGTCACCCGGTTTACCCTTGGACCCAAAATTAGAATATAAATTTACTTTGTATTGTAATTAATAAATAAATAAATAAATAACAATGTCGCACAAATACGCTAGTAACTATAAAACATAGAACGATAATCGGAGTTATAATTTCTTTTAAAGATGAGCATTTTGAGCAATTAACACCTCTTATTATTCCACGAATGATGTCTGTTCACCTACTGTTTTAAGCTGGTTCCGAACGGCTAATGCTTGTTTTTTTGCTCAAGAAAAAGCTGTAAATCTGTAATTTCCGTTGGCTCTACACATATCAGGCCTTTAGTTTATTTGCCGCAGTGTTCCAAACGAAAGTTAATGAAAGTGAATTCAGAAAGTGTTTCGTCAAATCTATGTATTAATATATCTATAAATTATGGCCATAAGTGTTTTAATTCAAATTCTTTGGAGGAAATCTAATATATTTTGCAAAATTTTAGGAAAAAGTAAATTGTTCAAGACGGAATGGTCTGTGCAGAGCAGTAACCGTTTAGAAAAGTTGCCCGTCTTTTCCCAATTTGGAAAAAAGTATATTTGTTCACGAATGGTATGTATTTGTAGCTGAACCCAAGGGATTTGTATTAGGAAGAATATGGAAGGTAAAACATGCTAGTTACCATTTCATGGATACGAATTAATAAAACAAAAACCATTTTACCCATTGATACATTGTCCGATTATGCACAGGACTGTGCAGGCGATTTCAACGCGTAAAACCTATATTAGTGTTACGCGGCGGTAATGTCACTTACGGACATATATTAACTTTTTATACCCTCACCCTACGGGTAGGAGGGTATATATCATTTGATACGACCCAAAAGTGTAACACCTAGAAATATTCACATTAGACCCCAGGTGTCTTTGAACCAAATTCGATTCATGACTTTCTGAATCGTTTGAGCCATGTCCGTCTGTCCGTCTGTCCGTCTGTCCTGCTGGTACGCACGATAACTTTCGAAAGAGTTAAGCAATCACTCTGAAATTTGGCAAGGCTTAATATTTTCCCAAAACTGCTTATGGGATTGCATATGGGCTATATGGCCACACCCCTTCGGGTACCTCCCATACAAATCTACTATTTCGCCCACTTTAGTAATCGTGTAATAATATCAATACGCCCACACCCATCTTGACCAAATTACGTATTTGGTAAAGGTATAACTGGATAAAGTTTCGGACAAAAACTTGGAAGTCTGGCAACTCCCCTTCTGGTACCTCCCGTACAAATGAGCCATCCCGCCTATCTTAGAAATCGTGTAATAATACCAATATGCCCAACGCGATCTTGCCCAAATTCTGTATTTAGTAAATCTATAGCTAGAAAAAGTTTTGGACAAAAACTTGGAAGTCTGGCAACTCCCCTTCTGGTATCTCCCATACAAATGTACCATCCCGCCTACCTTAGAAATAGTGTAATAACACCAATATGACCAACGCGATCTTGCCCAAATTCTGTATTTAGTAAATCTATAGCTAGAAAAAGTTTTGGACAAAAACTTGGAAGTCTGGCAACTCCCCTTCTGGTATCTCCCATACAAATGTACCATCCCGCCTACCTTAGAAATAGTGTAATAACACCAATATGACCAACGCGATCTTGCCCAAATTCTGTATTTAGTAAATCTATAGCTAGACAAAGTTTTGGACAAAAACTTGGAAGTCTGGCAACTCCCCTTCTGGTATCTCCCATACAAATGTACCATCCCGCCTACCTTAGAAATAGTGTAATAACACCAATATGACCAACGCGATCTTGCCCAAATTCTGTATTTAGTAAATCTATAGCTAGACAAAGTTTTGGACAAAAACTTGGAAGTCTGGCAACTCCCCTTCTGGTACCTCCCGTACAAATGAGCCATCCCGCCTATCTTAGAAATCGTGTAATAATACCAATATGCCCAACGCGATCTTGCCCAAATTCTGTATTTAGTAAATCTATAGCTAGAAAAAGTTTTGGACAAAAACTTGGAAGTCTGGCAACTCCCCTTCTGGTATCTCCCATACAAATGTACCATCCCGCCTACCTTAGAAATAGTGTAATAACACCAATATGACCAACGCGATCTTGCCCAAATTCTGTATTTAGTAAATCTATAGCTAGACAAAGTTTTGGACAAAAACTTGGAAGTCTAGCAACTCCCCTTCTGGTACCTCCCATACAAATGTACCATCCCGCCTACCTTAGAAATCGTGTAATAACACCAATATGACCAACGCGATCTTGCCCAATTCTGTATTTAGTAAATCTATAGCTAGACAAAGTTTTGGACAAAAACTTGGAAGTCTGGCAACTCCCCTTCTGGTACCTCCCATACAAATGTACCATTGCACCCACTTTAGAAATCGCGTAATTATATAAACTCGCTCATCGAATCTTTCCAAAATTCTATATTTAGTAAAGATTTAACTATATACAATTTTCGAGAAAAAAACTCTGATTTATATTCCGTCTTTTTTGTAAAAACATGTAATACAATATTTGTATACCCTCAACCTACGGGTAGGAGGGTATATATCATTTGATACGGCTGAAAAGTGTAACACCTAGAAATATTCACATTAGAACCCAAGTCTCTTTGAACCAAATTCGATTCATGACTTTCTAAATCGTTTGAGCCATGTCCGTCTGTCTGTCCTGCTGGTACGCACGATAACTTTCGAAAGAGTTAAACAATCGCTCTGAAATTTGGCATGGGTTAATATTTTCCCAAAACTGCTTATGGGATTGCATATGGGCTATATGGCCACACCCCTTCTTCTAAAACTATCAGTATGCCCAACGCGATCCTGCCCAAATTGTGTACTTAGTAAACATTTAGTAAAGCTATAGCTAGACAAAGTTTTGGACAAAAACTTGGAAGTCTGGCAACTCCCCTTATGGTACCTCCCATACAAATGTACCATCCCGAACCAGATAAACCGTCTAATACTATCAGTATGCCCAACGCGATCCTGCCCAAATTTTGTACTTAGTAAACATATAGCTAGACAAAGTTTTGGACAAAAACTTGGATGTCTGGCAACTCCCCTTCTGGTACCTCCCATACAAATGAACCATCCCGCCTATCTTAGAAATCGTGTAATATCACCAATATGCCCAACGCGATCTTGCCCAAAATTTGTATTAAGAAAAGCTATAGTTGGTATAAGTTTTCGACAAAAACTTGGAAGTCTGGCAACTTCCCTTCTGGTACCTCCCATAAAAATTTACCATCCAATATTTATACCCTCACCCTACGGGTAGGAGGGTATATATCATTTGATACGGCTGAAAAGTGTAACACCTAGAAATATTCACATTAGAACCCAAGTCTCTTTGAACCAAATTCGATTCATGACTTTCTAAATCGTTTGAGCCATGTCCGTCTGTCTGTCCTGCTGGTACGCACGATATCTTTCGAAAGAGTTAAACAATCGCTCTGAAATTTGGCATGGGTTAATATTATACCAAAACTGCTTATGGGATTGCATATGGGCTATATGGCCACACCCCTTCGGGTACCTCCCATACAAATCTACTATTTCGCCCACTTTAGTAATCGTGTAATAATATCAATACGCCCACACCCATCTTGACCAAATTACGTATTTGGTAAAAGTACAACTGGATAAAGTTTCGGACAAAAACTTGGAAGTCTGGCAACTCCCCTTCTGGTACCTCCCATACAAATGTACCATCCCGCCCCTGTTAAACCGTCTAATGCTATCAGTATGACCAAAGCTATCTTGCCCAAATTTTGTATTTACTAAAGTTATAGCTAGACAAAATTTTTGACAAAAACTTGGAAGTCTGGCAACTCCCCTTCTGGTACCTCCCATACAAATGAACCATCCCGCCTATCTTAGAAATCGTGTAATATCACCAATATGCCCAACGCGATCTTGCCCAAAATTTGTATTAAGAAAAGCTATAGTTGGTATAAGTTTTGGACAAAAACTTGGAAGTCTGGCAACTTCCCTTCTGGTACCTCCCATAAAAATTTACCATCCAATATTTATACCCTCACCCTACGGGTAGGAGGGTATATATCATTTGATACGGCTGAAAAGTGTAACACCTAGAAATATTCACATTAGAACCCAAGTCTCTTTGAACCAAATTCGATTCATGACTTTCTAAATCGTTTGAGCCATGTCCGTCTGTCTGTCCTGCTGGTACGCACGATATCTTTCGAAAGAGTTAAACAATCGCTCTGAAATTTGGCATGGGTTAATATTTTCCCAAAACTGCTTATGGGATTGCATATGGGCTATATGGCCACACCCCTTCGGGTACCTCCCATACAAATCTACTATTTCGCCCACTTTAGTAATCGTGTAATAATATCAATACGCCCACACCCATCTTGACCAAATTACGTATTTGGTAAAAGTACAACTGGATAAAGTTTCGGACAAAAACTTGGAAGTCTGGCAACTCCCCTTCTGGTACCTCCCATACAAATGTACCATCCCGCCCCTGTTAAACCGTCTAATACTATCAGTATGACCAAAGCTATCTTGCCCAAATTTTGTATTTACTAAAGTTATAGCTAGACAAAATTTTTGACAAAAACTTGGAAGTCTGGCAACTCCCCTTCTGGTACCTCCCATACAAATGTACCATCCCGCCCCTGATAAACCGTCTAATACTATCAGTATGACCAAAGCTATCTTGCCCAAATTTTGTATTTACTAAAGTTATAGCTAGACATGGCTTAATATTTTCCCAAAACTGCTTATGAGATTGCATATGGGCTATATGGCCACACCCCTTCGGGTACCTCCCATACAAATCTGTTATTTCGCCCACTTTATAAATCGTGTAATAATATCAACACGATCAAGTTCGATCTTGACCAAATTCCGTAGTTAGTAAAGGTATAGCTAGACAAAGTTTCGGACAAAATCTTGGAAGTCTGGCAACTCCCCTTCTGGTACCTCCCATACAAATGTACCATCCCGCCCCTGTTAAACCGTCTAATACTATCAGTATGACCAAAGCTATCTTGCCCAAATTTTGTATTTACTAAAGTTATAGCTAGACAAAATTTTTGACAAAAACTTGGAAGTCTGGCAACTCCCCTTCTGGCACCTCCCATACAAATGTACCATCCCGCCTACCTTAGAAATCGTGTAATAACACCAATACGCCCAATGCGATCTTGCCCAAATTTTGTATTTAATAAACGTATAGTTAGACTAAGTTTTGGACAAAAACTTGTCAGTCTGGCAACTCCCCTTCTGGTACCGCCCATACAAAAGTACCATTCCGCCTACCTTAGAAATCGTGTAATATATCCAATATGCCCAACGCGATCTTGTCCAAATTTTGTATTTAGTAAAGGTATAACTGGATAAAGTATTGAACAAAAACTTGGAAGTCTGGCAACTCCCCTTCTGGTACCTCCCATACAAATGTACCATCCCGCCCCTGATAAACCGTCTAATACTATCAGTATAACCAACGCTATCTTGCCCAAATTTTGTATTTAGTAAAGTTATAGCTAGACAAAGTTTTGGACAAAAACTTGGAAGTCTGGCAACTCCCCTTCTGGTACCTCCCATACAAATGAACCATCCCGCCTATCTTAGAAATCGTGTAATATCACCAATATGCCCAACGCGATCTTGCCCAAAATTTGTATTAAGAAAAGCTATAGTTGGTATAAGTTTTGGACAAAAACTTGGAAGTCTGGCAACTTCCCTTCTGGTACCTCCCATAAAAATTTACCATCCAATATTTATACCCTCACCCTACGGGTAGGAGGGTATATATCATTTGATACGGCTGAAAAGTGTAACACCTAGAAATATTCACATTAGAACCCAAGTCTCTTTGAACCAAATTCGATTCATGACTTTCTAAATCGTTTGAGCCATGTCCGTCTGTCTGTCCTGCTGGTACGCACGATATCTTTCGAAAGAGTTAAACAATCGCTCTGAAATTTGGCATGGGTTAATATTTTCCCAAAACTGCTTATGGGATTGCATATGGGCTATATGGCCACACCCCTTCGGGTACCTCCCATACAAATCTACTATTTCGCCCACTTTAGTAATCGTGTAATAATATCAATACGCCCACACCCATCTTGACCAAATTACGTATTTGGTAAAAGTACAACTGGATAAAGTTTCGGACAAAAACTTGGAAGTCTGGCAACTCCCCTTCTGGTACCTCCCATACAAATGTACCATATCGCCTACATTAGAAATCGTGTATCAATATCAATATGCCCAACGCGATCCTGCCCAAATTTTGTACTTAGTAAACATATAGCTAGACAAAGTTTTGGACAAAAACTTGGATGTCTGGCAACTCCCCTTCTGGTACCTCCCATACAAATGAACCATCCCGCCTACCTTAGAAATCGTGTAATAACACCAAAATGCCCAACGCGAACTTGCCCAAATTTTGTATTAAGTAAGGCTATAGTTGGACAAAGTTTTGGACAAAAACTTGGATGTCTGGCAACTCCCCTTCTGGTACCCCCCATACAAATGTACCATCCCGCCCCTGATAAACCGTCTAAAACTATCAGTATGGCCAACGCTATCTTGCCCAAATTTTGAATTTAGTAAATCTATAGCTAGGCAAAGTTTTGGACAAAAACTTGGAAGTCTGGCAACTCCTCTTATGGTACCTCCCATACAAATGTACCATCCCGCCCCAGATAAACTAATACTATCAGTATGCCCAACGCGATCCTGCCCAAATTTTGTACCTAGTAAACCTATAGCTAGACAAAGTTTTGGACAAAAACTTGGATGTCTGGCAACTCCCCTTCTGGTACCTCCCATACAAATGAACCATCCCGCCTATCTTAAAAATCGTGTAATAACACCAAAATGCCCAACGCGACCTTGCCCAAATTTTGTATTAAGTAAGGCTATAGTTGGACTAAGTTTTGGACAAAAACTTGGATGTCTGGCAACTCCCCTTCTGGTACCTCCCATACAAATGTACCGTCCCGCCTACCTTAGAAATCGTGTAATAACAACAAAATGCCTAACGCGAACTTGCCCAAATTTTGTATTAAGTAAGGCTATGGTTGGACTAAGTTTCGGACAAAAACTTGGATGTCTGGCAACTCCCCTTCTGGTACCTCCCATACAAATGAACCATCCCGCCTACCTTAGAAATCGTGTAATAACACCAAAATGTCCAACGCGAACTTGCCCAAATTTTGTATTAAGTAAGGCTATAGTTGGACTAAGTTTTGGACAAAAACTTGGATGTCTGGCAACTCCCCTTCTGGTACCTCCCATACAAATGAACCATCCCGCCTACCTTAGAAATCGTGTAATAACACCAAAATGCCCAACGCGATCTTTCCCAAATTTTAAATTAAGTAAGGCTATAGTTGGTAGGAGGGTATATATCATTTGATACGGCTCAAAAATGTAACACCTAGAAATATTCACATTAGAGCCCAAGTGTCTTTGAACGAAATTCGATTCATGACTTTCTGAATCGTTTGAGCCATGTCCGTCTGTCCGTCCGTCTGTCCGTCTGTCCTGCTGGTACGCACGATAACTTTCGAAAGAGTTAAGCAATCACTCTGAAATTTGGCATGGCTTAATATTTTCCCAAAACTGCTTATGAGATTGCATATGGGCTATATGGCCACACCCCTTCGGGTACCTCCCATACAAATCTGTTATTTCGCCCACTTTATAAATCGTGTAATAATATCAACACGATCAAGTTCGATCTTGGCCAAATTCCGTAGTTAGTAAAGGTATAGCTAGACAAAGTTTTGGACACAAACTTGGAAGTCTGGCAACTCCCCTTCTGGTACCTCCCATTCAAATGTACCATCCAATATTTTTTTCTATAGCATTCGGTATTTTAGGTTGCTATTATGACTTTTCATCAGATGTTACATCAAATGATGGTAGCTACGGTCACTTTTGACTTTCCGATACTTATGAGTATGAGACTTGTATGTTTTTACTGAGGGTGAGGGTATATATAAGTCGGTTTACCCGACTGCAACTTTTCCACTGGTTTTCTATAACATTCGGTATTTTGAGGTTGCTATTATGGTATATGAGACTTCTTGCCTGTTTCCATAAAACGAATTTGTTCGTTCGTTACAAATCGTCAATTTTGAAAGCGTTATAAAATGGATGTGAGACATTATTGAATTGTGATTTTCAGATATATTTTAGATATCGACATATGGAACACAATCCCACACGAAGATGCTCTCATCACTGATAAAAATCCATTTTATTGGGCATTTAATTTTGACAATTTGCAACGAACGAACAAATTTGATTTATGGAAACAGGCAGTTATATGTTTTTACTGAGGGTGAGGGTATATATAAGTCGGTTTACCCGACTGCAACTTTTTCACTGGTTTTTTAATATTTCAATGATTTTTGTCACAGTCGTACTGTGCGCGGGTGTGAAAGAGTATTGAATTAGAGTGTGCCGTTGGCAACTGATTTAAAAGTTCAGTTGCTTCCACATCATTTAAAGGACCACCACGCGAAGTGTTGCACGCATTGATTCTTTCGACGTAATTTGGGACCACATTTTGGGAGGTATCTCAGCCATACCTTGACGAATGTTGGTTCTTATGTGCTCAAGTGTTAATTGTTTATCTGTATAAACACAGTCTTTCGTGTAGCCCCACAAAAAAGTCTAATGGTGTCAAATCGCATTATCTTGGTGTCCAGTTGATTTCGCCACGACAAAAATTACGCGGCCAGGAAATGTGGCATGTGACACCGTCTTGTTGAAACCACATATTCTGCAAGTCATATTCTTCAATAGCAGGCAAGAAAACGTCATAATCTCCTCCTAAAGCACGATATGGCTGTTCCGGAATCACCATTTTTGCAAAGGGTGTTTTTTATTGAGGTATAGAACTTCGAATTGAAATAAAACACAAGAAAATCGATTTAATGTCCATCAATTTGGCTTTATTGGAAGGATAATTTTATGCCATTAATGTTTAAATATGATTTCGGGCATGTGGCCGCCGCGGCTGGCTCGAATAAAGCCAATTCTACAGGTCCAATTTTCAACCACTTGTTGGAACCACAACTCATCCACATTCATGCCATCCAATTCGGGAACAAAATATTCGGTTATCATGGCTCTCGGGTCTAGTTTTCAAGTAGGAATGGAGCTGATTACATTGTTTGTTGATGTTAGTCTTAGTAATTAAAATAGCTTTTAAAACTGTCACACTTAACTCTGTTTTTTCACTTGTCCATATTTTATTCATTAGGGAAAAAACTCTTTCGACAGGTGCGTTACTTCCAGGCATACATAAAACATACTCAATAATTGTGCGAAACGGTCTTCAGCAGCAACATTCTCATCGTTCCAGCTTTTGATTTTTTCAACTGTGACGTAACTGGAAATAAGCGACAACTCATCGAACACCTCCGTATCTTGGCTACTGCTTAGAAATCTTTGTGTGATCAGCAAATCCGTCACATTCTGTACGTCTTTCCAAGTAGGGACTTTTCTCAAATTTGACCATTCAAATACTGCTAGGTGTGCATTGAACAGGCACCACTGTTCCAAGTATTCTTTACTTGTCTTATAAAAATCCGCTGCCGCAGTTTTCACATTCTGCTCATCAACAGCAACGTAATTTTTTTGTAATTTTACCAGTAGATTGCGTACGGAATGAGGAAGGAAAATCGAATTCTCCTTAAGTTCTAAGTTATCTCGAAGACGATTAATTTCATTCGCAGACTCTATTGCGGACACGTACATGTATTTTTCATCAATATCAATATCCAGTATTTGCGAAAGCGGGACATTTTTGCTCTCGCTGGGGACAGCGGGACAGATAACCTCAAAGCGGGACTGTCCCGCCCAAAGCGGGACGTATGGTCACGTTAGTTATAACATATTTAAATAGTCTGTTCTTTGTAGGTGATTTAAAAATTAATTTTATTTTTAATTTTATTAAAGTAAAAAGACATATGTACATAAACATTTTTTTTAATGTTTGGGTACTCTGCAAACAGTGCTTTCGTCTATTGCCAGTGAATAATAATTTCTTTCGCAAAAGTTGGCAATTTTCTTGCAGTTTTCACAACCTTAAAACCTTATTATATTCAAGTAATCTAGAACTGTAGTTCGAATATAATGTTCAGCTACAAAAGCGCTCAGTATAATTTCAATTTCCGAAAAGTTATTTTTTTATTTTTGACCTTAGATTCTCGCAGAGCACGTCTCTTAATGTGGCATTAACGACATATTATTGGAACATCTTTGTTACACTCCATTTCACAATATATAAATTTGCACTTTACACAGCTTTTCTTCAAATTACTAACAAAAAACAATAGAAAAAAAACGACAATTTGTAAACTGTATTAAATTAGGATCAAAACAGCTGTATCATGGTACTTTCGATGGCGAAAATGTACCAAAACAGTACAATTGTATCATCTTTTGTATCCCAATAGCGGATTTTTCAGCGTGTAGATATAGGCCCATTATCTCAATGTCCGATTAAAATTTATGGAACGATATACTACCGGTTAGTACAATTTACTTTTCTCAATATCTACTTAGCGTTAATAAGATTGATAAATGATAACCGGCACTTGTCCGCCGGTTAGTCGTTTATCATAACGAAAACCACGAACAGCTTGCCTCATCCAATGGTCTTCTGTTATATTTTTGTTATTTATATGTTTAATGTAAAATATGCTATGTTACCTCTTCCATGAAATCTTCCAATTTTTCTGATTGACGTTTTTTGACATCGGCAGATTGTTTTTTGCTAAAAAAAAAAAATATGCAAATAATTTAAAAGAATTTCGCAAATATATGTAATATTTGTAATTACCATCGTTGTCGTATTGATTGTATAGGCCAGTAGATGATTCCCCGATGAGACCGAAAAATTTTTCCGCCACCGGTTCGGTATGTTTCACGATTCTCTGACGCTAATTCCAATTTGGATTTTCTTTTCGAATTAACATACTTATCACGGAGCAAAATCAAGTTTCAATTTTTTCCTGCTATGTTTAGTTTCATAATAATAAAAATGTTTGTATGACCTGTAAAATGGTGTAATTAAATATCTTAAACTATTTAAACAAAAACCAGTGAAAAAGTTGCAGTCGGGTAAACCGACTTATATATACCCTCACCCTCAGTAAAAACATACAAGTCTCATATTCCAAAGTTTCGGAAAGTCAAAAGTGACCGTAGCTACCATCATTTGATGTAACATCTGATGAAAAGTCATAATAGCAACCTAAAATACCGAATGCTATAGAAAATCAAATGATATATACCCTCCTACCCGTAGGGTGAGGGTATAAAAATATTGGATGGTACATTTGTATGGGAGGTACCAGAAGGGGAGTTGCCAGACTTCCAAGTTTTTGTCCAAAACTTTGTCTAGCTATAGATTTACTAAATACAGAATTTGGGCAAGATCGCGTTGGTCATATTGGTGTTACTACACGATTTCTAAGGTAGGCGGGATGGTACATTTGTATGGGAGGTACCAGAAGGGGAGTTTCCAGACTTCCAAGTTTTTGTCCAAAACTTTATCTAGCTATAGCTTTACTAAGTACAAAATTTGGGCAAGATAGAGTTGGTCATATTTATAATACTACACGATTTATAGTAGGCGGGATGGTACATTTGTATGGAAGGTACAAGAAGCGGAGTTGCCAGACTTCCAAGTTTTTGTCCAAAACTTTGTATAGCTATAGGTTTACTAAGTACAGACTTTGGGCAAGATAGCGTTGGTCATACTGATAGTATTAGACGGTTTATCAGGGGCGGGATGGTACATTTGTATGGGAGGTACCAGAAGGGGAGTTGCCAGACTTCCAAGTTTTTGTCCAAAACTTTGTCTAGCTATAAATTTACTAAATACAAAATTTGGGCAAGATAGCTTTGGTCATACTGATAGTATTAGACGGTTTATCAGGGGCGGGATGGTACATTTGTATGGGAGGTACCAGAAGGGGAGTTGCCAGACTTCCAAGTTTTTGTCCAAAACTTTGTATAGCTATAGGTTTACTAAGCACAAAATTTGGGCAAGATAGCGTTGGTCATACTGATAGTATTAGACGGTTTATCAGGGGCGGGATGGTACATTTGTATGGGAGGTACCAGAAGGGGAGTTGCCAGACTTCCAAGTTTTTGTCCAAAACTTTGTATAGCTATAGGTTTACTAAGCACAAAATTTGGGCAAGATAGCGTTGGTCATACTGATAGTATTAGACGGTTTATCAGGGGCGGGATGGTACATTTGTATGGGAGGTACCAGAAGGGGAGTTGCCAGACTTCCAAGTTTTTGTCCAAAACTTTGTCTAGCTATAACTTTACTAAATACAAAATTTGGGCAAGATAGCGTTGGTCATACTGATAGTATTAGACGGTTTATCAGGGGCGGGATGGTACATTTGTATGGGAGGTACCAGAAGGGGAGTTGCCAGACTTCCAAGTTTTTGTCCAAAACTTTGTCTAGCTATAACTGTACTAAATACAAAATGTGGGCAAGATAGCGTTGGTTATACTGATAGTATTAGACGGTTTATCAAGGGCGGGATGGTACATTTGTATGGGAGGTACCAGAAGGGGAGTTGCCAGACTTCCAAGTTTTTGTCCAAAACTTTGTATAGCTATAGGTTTACTAAGTACAAAATTTGAGCAAGATAGCGTTGGTCATACTGATAGTATTAGACGGTTTATCAGGGGCGGGATGGTACATTTGTATGGGAGGTACCAGAAGGGGAGTTGCCAGACTTCCAAGTTTTTGTCCAAAACTTTGTCTAGCTATAGATTTACTAAATACAGAATTTGGGCAAGATAGCGTTGGTCATATTGGTGTTACTACACGATTTCTAAGGTAGGCGGGATTGTTCAGTTATACTTTTACTAAATACGGATTTTTGTCAAGATCGGAGTGGGCATATTGATATTATTACACGATTACTAAAGTGGGCGAAATAGCAGATTTGTATGGGAGGTACCCGAAGGGGTGTGGCCATAGAGCCCATATGCAATCCCATAAGCAGTTTTGGGAAAATATTAGGCCATGCCAAATTTCAGAGTGATCGTTTAACTCTTTCGAAAGTTATCGTGCGTACCAGCAGGACAGACAGACGGACGGACAGACGGACATGGCTCAAACGATTCAGAAAGTCATGAATCGAATTTGGTGTTACACTTTTGGGTCGTATCAAATGATATATACCCTCCTACCCGTAGGGTGAGGGTATAAAAATCGCTAATCGGGTTCGGCGATATGACACAAATTAATCCACATTTTCGGCTGTTGATGTGGCACTTTTATCAGAAAACAAATGTTTCCGGTGAATAATTAAAATTATATTAAACTTTTGTGGGGATTTTGGTCACACAAGATTTTTAGAAAAAATATGAGAACTAAATTGGACGTTTAAACGGAGATAAATTTTGAAAAAAAAAAAAAAATTTGAAGTTTAACTTCAGTTTAAACGAAGATCAACCTTGACTCAATTATTGGGCCTTAGTTATACTTTTGTGCCACTTTCGCATTTATAGATACGATTTTGACATTGATGATTTGAAATCTAAAAAGCCTCATACGTTACGATTATCAATTAGGTGTTGAAAGTGATATGCGTATCTGCCAAAGGTGTATGCTTTTATATGTATGTATGTGGGTAAAAGCATAGGCTGCTTCTTTTCAAACACTTTTCATATTGCTTAACCAGCGGCGTCAAATATATTATGGAGATCCCTTCCATAATTTGCAGGTTTTTAGAGAATCCGTGAAAATTACTCTCCAAACACATCAAACAATGTTGAAAAAAGTCTTGCATCGCTGTAGCAAACCTTGAAGATATTTTTGACTGCAAACCTAGAAATTCGTCCAAAAGGCAAAACATTTCCAGATGTTTCAGAGGCCCTATGCTCCATCTAGAGCATAAGCTCGTAAGAAGAAGACAGCAAGGAGACACAATATAAATGGGTTGAACAGGACGAAGAAACAAAACGACCTATTTGTATGTCGTAAATACCAATATTAATAAATCAAAAAAGCCATCTCGTACGGCATGAAAGTACAAACTAACATATCGATAATTTAAAGAAAGCATCTGAAAATGAGAAAACGCAGTTAGTGTCTTGTTTACCACAGCCTATCACAGGTTTCCTAGCGAGGGAACTCTTCCTGCATACCGTTAAAACGATACAGCAACTAGAGTTTAGCTTGATTATGGACGAAACTACACATTGGATTTGTCACTCATATATCTTGGCAGCTTTAAAATACACATCCGATGATGTGGAATAATTACTGAGGCAAGTTTTTAACTACTTTAAAAGCACAAAATTACAGTTTGATTATAAAGACCTGCAGAGCATATTTAAAGTCCCTGAGCAGAAACTTATGTGGCTGACGGATTTCTTCCGAGCCCGTTTAAAGATGGATTCTGGAACAACGGTCTGTACTGCGGAATTATTTTATTAGGGAGTAATTTAAAGAGAAATGTGCAAACAAATTCGCAAGAATTCAAATGAAATTATCAACAACAAATAAGATATATTTCAAGTTTTTAGTTTATATTCTTAAACTCATGAATTAACTATACAAAATATTTTAAAGTAAGTCCTATCAAATTATTTATTTTATTTCATTGAGAAAGATGATTTTAATTCAACTTTTTAGAAATTTGTTGACATTGTTTCGGCTTGACATAGTGACTGAATTCAGTAATACAGTAGTTTCGGTTTAGCTGTGGCTCACTTAGCTGCGAATTTAAGATAACTGACAAAAATATATAATTTATGAAATTTAGTTTTAGTTTCTATGGAACAACTTTTTTAAGAATAACATTCTTACCTGCAAATAACAGATTACTGCCACATACTTTTTGAAATGTTTGCAGCCACACAAAAATTAAATCAAAAGCATTTTTTTCTCTTTTTTAACTTCATTTTCTTTCTCACGTTCTGAACAATTAAAAAACATTGAAGGGGTTCACACAATATGATTTGTAAATCAAATGAGTGAATGAACTAAGAAGTGCGGTCTAAACCTTTTAAGATATCGAATCAGAACAAATTCCGTGGAATCAAGAATTGTGAGAATTCCCTGAATGATACAAATGAAAATTGTTATTACGTGTCACCAGTGATGGGACAAGGGTAAATACCCAAATGGTAAATTGGGTATTTACATGTAAATACCCAGGTATTTACCCAAGCACCTGGGTATTTACCCAAAATGTGGGTATAAATCAGAATAAAGAAAAATTTAAATAAATAAAAAGAATTTAATTTTTTATTATGAATTATATTTTTTAATGACAAATGAAATAATTTTTAAATTTAGTCGTAATCGCTGTCGCTGTCCGTATCCGATAAAAACTCATATCGAGTAGAGTCCGTGATTCCTGTTGAAGTTAAAGGGATATCGTCTTGAGTACCTTCTAGTGAAGAATTCATGGGATTTTCAAATTGAGTGGAGTGCGTGCTTTCTGCTGAAGGTGGTAAACTATTTTTAAAAAGCAAGTTCCAGTTGCACCGTATATATGTAATTTTTCCTGCTCTTTGTGTTGTTAAACGGTTCCTTTATTGGAGTGAATGAAGCTGTGGGTGCTAAAGGAACGTTCAGTAGCAGCTGAAGTACACGGAGTTGTTAAGATTCGAACAGCTAATTTGCTTAATTGCTTGCTCCCACAAATTCCTTTCCAGCAAGTTACTGGAGAAATTTCATCCAAACAACTCCAGACAAAAGTTTTTGCCCAGAAATCATTTTTGGCCTTGTAATTGGCAAAATCTGCCATTAAATTTTTGTTTAGCGCCTGTGACATTGTGTAAATGAATTCCAATGCATCTACCTCCATAGACGGATCAAGATCACTTCCTTGTGCCGTAGGATCTATCAAATTCGCAGCTAAATGTATCGGTTTTATGGTTTTTTTAAATCGTGTATTGAATACGGTTGATAGCTCAGTTTTTTCGGCATCATTCAGCATCGTAGTCAAGCTTACTTTTAATTTCATTTAACGCGAAATAAACTCTGTGTATATTAAACTCATTTGAATCCAGCTTACAAATCCATTCTGTAATGCAACCAAATATGTTTGAGCGTAAATTTAATTGCTCCCAAAAGATTTCGCTAAGTAACTGTGATTTTATATCGGCTTGTAGATTAATTTGTTCATGAACTGCTAAGACCTGAAGGGATGCTTTAGTTTTTATTACACTCTGCATAGCATAGAAGTAACTTCCCCACCTTGTTTTGCCTGGCAGTTTTAATTGTTCACCGATTCCATTTTCTTTCACAATTTTAGCTAAAGTTGCTGTTAGACCTTGGTTGTTTTTAATTGTTTTGATTATATTTACAACATCTGAGTAATTCTTCTGCAAGGTATCTCATTTAAAAAAATCCTGACAAATTAAATGAAGACTATGCGCTACACAGCCCATAGGCACAACATTCGGGTAGGCTTCTTTTACTATT
This sequence comes from Hydrotaea cyrtoneurina, assembly GCA_958296145.1. Taxonomy (NCBI): domain Eukaryota; kingdom Metazoa; phylum Arthropoda; class Insecta; order Diptera; family Muscidae; genus Hydrotaea; species Hydrotaea cyrtoneurina. Next base: position 44,171,538 of record OY282512.1, read on the forward strand.
TTGAACGCCTTTTGCATATTTGCGACATTGTCACCAATTAACACAAAAAACTTTTGTTCACCGTATTCCTTCATGATTTTAATAATTTCCTCTGATAAATACTTAGCTGTATGCCGATTGGCCTCTGTTGACAGACTTTTCACAAATACAGTTTCTGGCTTTGATATGAGAAAGTTGACAACACCTTCATTACGAATGTTACTCCAACCATCACATTGAATATGTAAAAAAGTTGCTGCTTTTAGTTGCAGAGTAATGTCCACACTCATCTCGTTATAAATTTTATCCAAATATGTGCTGGAAATCGCTTTTCTAGTTGGAGTCTTGAAATTTGAATTAAGGTCCTTAAAAAAGTCCTTCCACAATGGATGCTCCACCATAGCCAAAGGAGCGCCGCACTGTGGTCAATATTTTGAGATAGCGGCCAAAACTCCTTTTGGTTTTTGTTCTCCGATTTTAAAGTTATTAGACTCATATGAAAGTAGACAGTAGTAAACCTCGGGAGCCAAAAAATTAGAACTCTATTTTAACTATTTCACTGAGAACAGGGTGGTCCAAAATGGGCTTTTTCAGAATTTAGTAATTATGATATTTTTAGTTAATTTTTAAAGTTGAAATGATCATAACTTTTTTGTTTTTCAAGATTTTTGGACGAAATAAATTTTGTGTTGTAACTTAAAGCTCTACTATTGAAGCTCTACTGTTTTCAGAACAATTTAAATATTTTTTTTAAAAAAGGTCTAATTTATCGGAAATTTCCTACTTCATAGAGCACAACTCCTGTGAGTCAAGCTGAGTCAAAACACAAATTTACTATTTTGTAGTCCTAACCCTCCCCTACATTCCTATATATACATGTCCATGCATCGGGACTGCATTTTATGAGCTACAGCAATTTTTCTGACCCAAGGTAAGATATTCGGTACAAATGCACGTCATATTTTTTGAGAAGTTATTTGTATGTGAATGTGGCTATTATGCATATATTTTGATGAAATTTTGTACAAGAGTTCTTATTGACCCAAAAAATAATTCTGTTGAAATCAGGAGAATTTGGCCCATATTTGGACCTAGTCCACATAGAAGGGTGTATCAAAATTTTGACAAAAATGACAATAGAATCTGACAACATTCGCTTTGCTTACAAACCAAATAGAACATTAAATTCAATTTTTACCAACATTAAGGCGCCCATTGAAAAGGAACATCAAAGTAATGTTGTTTACGAAGTTCAATGCAAAGGAAATGACAATGAAAGCTGCGAAAAAATAGTGGAAGCAAGCCCCAGACGCACAAAAAGGATTTTAGAAAGTATGCCGACACCAACTGAAGAAAATAAATTTACTCCAGAAGAAGCATTTGCACTATTTTTGGATTTGAAAATGACTAAAAACCAATATACAGAATAGCGGAAGCGAACCAATGAAAAAAATTGTGGAATTTTTCCATCATATCGAGATTTAGTTTCTGCCAAAAAAGATTGCTTACCTTCACCAACTGCTATTAGTGTAACTTCAAGTTCAGCAGAAATAAAATTGCAGGATCTTCTTGAACACACTGCAGAATGATTATTAAAGACATTTGATGCTGACTATTTAAAGAAGTTTAAAAATTGCAGCATGACTTTAATTTCTAAATGGGGATGTGATGGGTCCTCTGGCCAGAAACAATACAAACAATGTAATGCGGAAAATTCATCAGATGCCAATTTATTCATGATTTCTTTCGTTCCATTACGTTTAACAAAAACTTATATTGGTTCAGAGCCGTCAACTAGTAGAGCTGCAGTGATAGATGTATGGAAGAATGAAATTCCCTCGTCAACAAAATTTTGTAGACCAATAAAGTTTGCTTACAAAAAAGAAACTAAAGATGTCATAACTGAAGAAGTTGGCAAAATAAGAGATGAAATTAAAGAACTTCAACCAGTGATATTTGAATTTAATGACCAATGCATCGAAGTTAACTTTAAAATGTCACTTACAATGATCGATGGAAAAGTTGCACAAGCTTTAACCGAAACAAAGTCTTCGTCAAGCTGCACCATATGCCAAAAAACATCAAGTCAATTGAGCCAACCACCAACACAAGACGATAGTTTTAATGAAGCATATGAATTTGGAATGTCACCTCTTCATGCTAGAATTCGTTTTATGGAGCATATTCTTAAATTGGGATACGATTTGGAATTTGGCCCGTTAGGCGAAACAGTGAGAAACAACAAAGAAAATTTGGAAAAAAGAAAGCAAAAAAAAAAGATATTCAAGAAAAATACCGTGAGATAGGCCTTATAATTGACCAGCCAAAGCAAGGAGAAGGAAATTCTAATGATGGAAACTACAGCTTCTATAACTGGAGTAGATTATGATTTAATACGACTATTCCAAATCATATTAGAAGTTATTGCATGTAGCAAAAAGATAGATGCAAAAAAATTTAGTCAGTATGCTAATGAGACAGCAACCCTTTATAACCAAAAATATTCTTGGAGACATATGCCAACCACAGTTCACAAAATTTTGTTCCATCGGGAACAAATAATTCAGCACAATATGCTTCCAATTGGAGATCTCTCAGAAGAAGCGCAAGAAAAAAGGAACAAAGACTACAGATTATTTCGCGAGCACAATACAAGAAAAAATTCCAGATATTGTACTAGTGAAGATCTTATTAATATTTTGTTGTGCACATCACACCCATATATGTATGTCCAGTATTCGACAAAAATGGAAATCAACCTCATTAGAGTTAGATGAAGAAGCTATACAACTACTGCAAAATGAAAATCAAAGCTATTTGGAAGAAATTTTTACTAATATTGTTTAATTAACACTAGTTTAAAGATTATAATTTGTTTCTAATTTTAGTATAAATTTTTATTAATACATTTAAATAAAATATATGTGCACTTTAAATCAATAGTAAAAGTTTACTTAAAATTTTATCGATGTTGTGTTCTGTATATAATATATCCAAATGGTATTGATATTGTTGGGAATTTCAGTGTTAGTTTTCAGTTTAATCCTTACAAGAATTAGCTTTCTTCCACAAAAACCAACCTTTGGCCCCTGTGAATATTGAGACTAAATAAATGTCAGGGGCCATGTTGGCATTTTCTGACCAAAATTAAGTTTAGGAATAATAAATAAGTATTGGTTGTAAAATACGATTGAAGAAAATAAGAAATTATAAAAAATATACCTATTTAAAATGTCAAAATATTCAACTTTTACATGGAAACTCAACAAAAAATTAAAATGCATTTTTAACTCCACATTACTTACGTTCCTATCAGTCGATTTGTACGTTTGAACACGCAAATTGAAGCTTAAAGTCCCTCCTATTGAATAAAACAATCCGGCCAAAAGTTATACAGTTTTGACCGCTATCTCGCGAAATTGACCACTGTGCGCCGGTTACAAATATAACCTTAGCTAAGTTGTATTTTGCTAAATTTGAAGGAAGATGCATATGTAAATCAGATGAAGGCGGAGAATCATTTGTTGTCTGTATCTTGCTTATTGTCACATTGGTTGCAAGCATATCTTGAACTCGTTGCTTTATTAATAATAGACACTTGATGCACGTTATTAAATGTTTTGCCATTTTATTTACATTTGGAAATTTGTACCGCTGTTCGCAATGTGAGCATGAAACTTCATTGCTACTTTCGCTTCTATGAAAATGTTTCCAAATAGTTCCATTTTTCGGTCTTCCCATCATTTAAAATATGATTATGAACACGCGCACTTTATCTAATTTACTAGTCGCTGGGAACAAATATTTAAGAATGAATGAACCAAATTCTTTTTATCCACCTGAGGCTCAAGCTTGGTTCTTTATTTCTAGTTGCTTTCTTTCTAGGTTCTTCAGCATTGTTGTTGCCATCGCTCCCACTCATTACATTGAATTGCCATAAGCACGCTGATTAGCGGTTCTTATTAAGAATTGTTGTTGTGTTTGATGCAGTCAAAACTGCATTATCTGAGCAAAACGCATCAAGAAATGTATAAACAAAATACACTTAAACGAAATATGTTCAAAATAAATTCGGAAATGTTCACATTTTTGTTAATCTTCGTAACAACGAGTATTTGTTATTCAAATGAGTATTTACCCGAAATTAGATAAATACCCGGGTATGAAAGTGGGTATAAATGGGTAAATACCCAGCGTTGGGTAAATACCCAGGTCTAAACCCATCTCTACGTGTCACTATAGCGCCTATTAGACGGTCATGCCTGGCTTGACAGCATTGGTATGTCATCATACCATTATGTTCGTGAAATAGTCACAAATTCATGACTGATGAATTTCAAGATGATGAATATCAAGAAATTTTGATGTTTTTGCATGCCATCATATTATCATAGCTCTGTTGACAAGCACAGTACAAAATGTAATTTCTAGTTAGAGTTTTGCTAGATTTAATTGAACTTTATGCAGTGAGAGGTCAGGTGCTGCAACAAACTCGCGCGGCTTCATAAATAAAACCTTCACTGGTCGGTGTATGATGTATGACATACCGCGCATCATGGAGTAATTGCAAAACACTTTTTCTCATCATACCATTTATCAAAAATTTACATAAATTTGCTGTATTGTTTTTACTTTGCCGCATAGCAGTGTTTGCGCAACACGTATTTTTGAAGCTGGCGTTGTTAACGAATAGACTTAAGGTGGAAACTTGTGCTTCGATGCTTTCAGCTCTTAATTTTCCTGACGCGGAGCTTCAGAATGGGGTCATAGGTAATGATCTTATCGAAAAGTATAGAAAAGACGTTAGAAGAACGTAACATAATGTAATAATGTAACTTAATTAAATGATTTTATGTTAGTACATATGACTTCTGTAAAATATTTTTGTTCTTTTTTTTTTATTCAAATAGTGACGTTTTGTCACAAATTAAATAGGCATACATATTAGGGTGGAGTGAAAACATGCTTTTTTTTAATTTGAAAAAGTTAACCTCGGATAGAGATGTAGTCTGGGGTCCTAATGAGGGGAAAAATAAAGAAAAAAATTTTAAAAAATTTTTAGGGGTCGCGCCACTCCCTCGAAATTTGGAAATTATCGCTATTTTGGCGTTGATTTTAGAAAAATCCTAAAAATTAACGACTTAACTTATTCGAAATTTAAAAGTTTGAGCTTGTTCAGTGCCCAAACAAAAGTATTTGAGGCAAATATGAGGATAATAGACTAATATTTGTAGCTTTGGTGGCGATTTCATTGTTCAGTCAATTTTCTGAAGAAGGGACGATTTGACTTATTTTACTTTTTGGAATTTTTGAACAATGAGAAAATTTTTTTTAAATTTTGTCATGCCCTTATTTCATTGTTTACGCTTTTGCAAACATTTATTGACATAAAACTTTTTAGGATTTTTCTAAAATCAACGCCAAAATAGCGATAATTTCCAAATTTCGAGGGAGTGGCGCGACCCCTAAAATTTTTTTAAAATTTTTTTCTTTATTTTTCCCCTCATTAGGACCCCAGACTACATCTCTTTCCGAGGTTAACTTTTTTTTTTTGAATTTCACTCCACCCTAATACATATATTTGTTTAGTAGTAGATTTAGAACTATTGAAAGTTTCCACTTCTCGACTTTACTGAACATAGCCGGTACTACTCAACAATAACTATGTCATTCGATTGGCGATAACCGAAAAGACTATGAAGACTTAAATGTAGTCTTAATGAAAGCTTTATGAATTTGACTTTTTTTATTTCTTTAAATAAAAACCAAAAAAGTGTGCCACTTTTTTACGAATTTTTTTTTTTTGTGATACTTTTTGAAAATTGTCGACGGTAACACTGATTGTTACAGGGGAGATGAGGGCGAATACTTTCGATGTGCGAACCAAGTGACCACTAAGAGGGAATCTAATAAATGTATGTCACCCTTTTAAGTATATAGGAAAATGCAGAAACTAACGAAAGCCGTGAACTGTTATGTATCGGGAACAGTATAAAGAACCATAGAATATCTAAGAATGGGCAATGTTGCTTATTATCGGCGAACCAGAAATAAAATTGAATTTATTCGACACCGAAACAAATTTCGCCTTATTACACTTTTGTTTATTCTTTGCTGAGCAATAAATTACTTATATGTACTTGCATTTACTTGATTTTATGCCTCTAAAAATGTACTTATTTTTGATTTTGATTTAAAATTAATTTTGAAATTTAATAAAGCCCCACTTTCACCCAAGCTGTTCTTTCAGTAAAACGGAAGGGAGAATGTTTTCTTTCGATTAAAAACATTTAACAGCTTTGGCCACGATGTAAAATGACAACATTCACATGCTTTCTAGGCGACAATCAACTGATTTCGAAGTCTCTAACAGTCCTCAGAACGACAATTCAAAAAATCTGTAGCAACTAATTATTTTCGCTCTGCGATAAATGTCAAAAACTCTAACTTGTTTTCGTGTACTCAAAAATACGAATAAAAAAAAAATTATTAAAAAAAAAAATTAACAAAATGGAAAATAAATGGTAAGTAATCGATTAATTATGTGTTTTATCAAATTAATTAGTTGTATGTATATCTTTTTCAGCATAAAAAAGTCACCAACGTTTACAGGTGCAAACGTTAGTGGAGTACATGGAGGAAAATTCGGAGTTTGCAGACTGGTGGCGGTCTCTATCGCTCAACAGTCACACACAACGGAAAAATAGCAGCGCTGCCAACATCAACAAAAACGTCAAGGGATTATTGACGATGAGATGCCTTTCTGCTCCTCACCCAAGGAAAGAGTACATCAACAGCTCTGCCTTATTTGTCGGTACAAATGCGACCAACATGTTGGCAGATGCTGTCGAGAGAATGGCGTATGCAGCCATAACAACTTCAAATGCCGAAGTAACTCAACCAGAAGCACAGATTTTTTTTGGTTTTGTTGATCTGGCAGCTTTGTCATTCGACAATGCTTAAATTGCTTTGTTTACAACATATGTGTTGTTGGTGTATTTTTTATGTAACTAATTTTATAATTTTCGGAAAGGAAAATTCTTCCAACATCCACGAAACTCGTCACACAATTTTTGGGAAAAATTATTGCATACTTTTAGGCAGAATATTTGAATATTGAACGGTTAGCGCAGCAACAATTTTTTTATTCATTAATTCGTCTAAACTGATTTCCATTTTAAAATCGGCTTTAAATAGAGTACGTTATTACTGTTTAAGTGAACAAAGTCAACTATAGTCAACGTTTTGGTCATAACTCTATTTTCTGAAGAGGCATTGAAAGAGCTTGGAACTGTTTTGTTAACATCTGTACTAGGCTCATAAAGTATTAAAGTCACTTTCACAATATACATACAAGAAACTGTTTTATTTTTTTGAAAAATGACCATTTTCTTATATATGACTTTCGACCCCCATGCAATACATGTTAACATAATCCAATAATCTTGAAACTTATGTCACTTAATTGCTGCACCCAGTGACTCAATTAATTTCAAACCAAATTGGCTGAAAAAAAAACGTTTATTGGTTGAAAATATGAAACATCCCCACAATTTCTGTTGTTTATAGTCAAAATGTACCCTAGTTTAACCTTTGACATAAATGCGGCACGTGTTAACATTGTCCGATTTGGACATTTAAGATTTAGACCAAGTGTGAAAATATTCAGTCCCGCACTCCTTGAAATTAAAAAAAAAACTGCCGCTCTAATGGCACATAAACCTCACAGACTATCTTATACATTATAGACAATATGGGAGAAGTGGATAAAGATAATTGAAAACTAATCCGTATGATTTTTAGTAGCAGCTTTTGGTAGTAAACAAATGGAAAAATTAAAATAGTTGCGACTTTAATTTCGAAAGTTTTTAAGATTTGTGCAGATAATTGGAAAATATTTCGACCCAGTATGAGTTTTGACAGTCTTCGATTTCCTTGGAATTAAGCGCATGCATTCTGTTACTTCTAGCGGGTAAAAATCGTTTGCCTTAGATCGAAATTGTCCATTGTTCGCGTTTTATAGCTCAATAAATTTAATTATCTCGGGCGTTTTTGTAAAGCTTCCTTCAAAATGGAATAAATTTGGAACGAAATCCTTTTTTTTTAATTTAATATAATAATCAATACCCCACGACCACACCCTATAGTTTTCGTACAAATATGTATAAAGTCATCCCACTGTGCGCCACATTCTCCGATTATGATAATATACAGCTACCACAGTTTCCAGGTCCGCAGTAAAACACTGAAAATTCAATGATGATCGATGGATAATTTAACGAGAATACCTTTTGTCCATAATCCCAAAATTAGACCTTTTTTTATTGTTGTGCCGGTTTTTGCTTTTTCTTTCGTTCTACCCTAGGTGTGTGAGTGTGAAACCATACCACCCATTTCCAATGCAAAGTTAATGTCTGTATAAAGTGAATTAGTTTAATTTAATTTATTTTGCATATATACTCAGGCTTCCATAGCACAAAAAGAATATCTAAAATTGCATTTGACCAAACTGACACCAGAGACAAGTGTTCACATGCGAATGGCTTCTGCATACAAAAACTGCATCGTTATTTGCCCATAACACCGTCCGACAGTCCACATTACACTTGAACCGGATGATAAAAAAATAATAATAAAATAGTTCTCATTGTCTATATTTAAAGTGTTTTCTGTTTGCTTGTCTTTAAAACCAGTATCGTAGGGTGCAACTAGGTATTTAAATATTTTTTTAAGTTTTCCTTTGAAAACGCCATTTTACTTATTTTTTCAGCCGTACATCATCCGGTTGAAGTGCAACGACTTTTTTTTAAAAAAAAAAACGTTGTAGTACTGTGTAAACGAAACTGATGTTAACAGTGTTCCATCGACATCAATGAAATCCAAAAAATATTATAACAAACCAAAAAAAAAAAAACAGAATTGCAGACAATTGACAGAATGACAATAAGTTTTAATTGCATTTCAAATGACTTAAAGAACAGATTTGTTTGCAATCTCAACGCCCTTCCTCAACCACAGTCACAAAAGCGTACAAGTATCATAACTCCTTCACTTAATTGTGTAGAACAACAGGCATACATACGTATATTCCGGCCGTGTATTAAGCGCCCTCTACACAGTAAAACTGCTTGGATAGTTTTACGATAGCTTAGTGTAAATTTGTGTGTATGCGTCACGCTGATACTGACTATGCATAAAAAAATTCAAAATTTGTTGATGCATTTTTTTAATAGAATGGTCAAGTACTTCTTTATGGTTGTTTCTGTGAAACATGAAAATTCATTATTGTCATCTGTTTGTTGAGGCACAGTGGATCCAACTAAAAAACATTGCATTAAAATATACTTAATCAACTATTAAGACAACAATCGGAGTCACAGTTCTAGATGTTCAATCAGTTAACATTTTTTTTGGGACTAACATTCATAAATGCAATGCACTGTGTTAGTGATAGGAAGGAAGGGTGTTGGAGGGAAGCAGACACCGTTAACATATCTATAGAAGCTGCAAAGATGTCCTTAGAGGACCTGCCCATATATAGGAGTTGTATTCCATTCTAGGCCGGATGTAGGTGGTGTAAATATTTACGAGATCAGATGAAGTGAAGTATTTCTTAGACCGCTTTAAAAAGCCTAAACACTTGAATGCCTCTTTCGACACTTCGAATACGTGGTTAGCCCAGCGAGCATCACCCTGTATCTTCATGTCCAGAACATCAAGAGTATCTGATACGTCGATATCCATACCACCCATAGATATTGACGACGGTGCTGGATCAATGGAACGTTTGTGAGACAACAAACAGCACTGGGTCTTCTGTGCATTAAAATGTACTCTGTTCATTTGGCCCCACTCATAAATCGTCGCCAAATCGCGGACGTCCACCGTTTGCCTTGAGTACGGTTGCTATCATCCGCAAAGGAGTAGACAGTCTGCCCCAACATATCGTCAATGAAAATGAGAAATGGAGAAGGAGAGAGTACATAGCCCTGTGACACTCCTGCCGTCAGCCTATGCTCTTTGGATGACACCCCATCTATAACAACTCCTATAGATCGGTCTCTGAGAAAACTCGATATAAATCGAGAGAAGGTTTTACCGACACCAAATGCAATAAGTTTTAATATGAGTGCTCTGTGCCAGACCCACTGGAACGCCTTGAAAATATCCAAGGTGACGGTAACTGTATTCAATTTAAAAGGGTTTGGAATTGGATAGCGGTATTTTAGCGATAACGGTAGCAAACCTTGTGTTGAAGCAATTGCCTTCAAAAAAGAATTAATATTAAAATCCAATGATTATTTCGTTTCAAGTTCAATTCTAATATAAGTACTTAAACGTGAACTTTCAGTCAGAAACTCTATGTTGAATTACGCTATGCAACAAAAAAAATCAAAAGTGTTTGTAATGAATTCCGATTTGCTGTTGTCCCCTGGCCGACATTTTCGTTATTTCGATTGTTTTTTTTTTTTAAATTTTACTATTATTATTTACTATTACACCATAAATCTTACATAATCGAATTGGACCGACCGACAGAATTTGGTAGAAAAAGTCCTAAACGGCAACGATGATTTTAGGTCAAGTTAAGTTTTCGGGTGTCTTTGGAGTCACATCACTCAAATATTTCTGATCCATAAAGAAATGTTGGAAAAATATTTATATGATTTCGCTAATAGCATTCAGATATTAAACGAAGCTGAAGTTAGGACTGCCCACCAATTTCGTAGCAATGCTCGATTCATTTATATGGTTGGGAGTTATCAAGTTTTAGACAGATACTTTGGGTTTCAGTCAAATTTCTTTTACAAATCTATAGAAATTTAGTTTTGGATGGGTCCACTGCCAACAGCTTATTTATAAATCAGTTCTAAATCGTTTTTAATGTTCGAGATACATGACGGTATGTTATTCACTTTGGCGCTGGCATAGAGTTGCACATCATCTGCATACATTTGATACTCCCCTTGGATACTCCAGAGAATTCGAGCAATAACTATTGAGAACTATTGGATTATAAAAGATTAAAACAAGTAATTAAAAAACAAGAAATCTAAAAGTGGGATAAATCACAAAGAAGTGTAAGAGTTTTTCTATCATTTAATGAAAGTCATAGAAAAAAATAACAGTAATTACAATTCATCGAAAAATATGTATGCGATGTAGAAAAGTAAAAAAATTAAGTTGTAAAACGGGTAAACATGTAAATTAAACCCTATACATGCCATAAGATTATGATACAAAAGCTAAAAGCTGAAAAAACACATTTAACAATAAACAATAAAAATAAAATAACAATAAAAGTGTATATATACAGTGTACTTGAGGACACCTATCTTAAGCGGACACTTTTTTCAGTACTAACCCGCTTCAGTGCTCTTGTGTATTTCTCTCATGAGCATTGTGATCTGACACATCAAACTCAAGTATTTCTTGGTCTGCTAAAACTGCTATGCTGACAATTTAGAAGTAGGAAGATTCGTGCAGGTATTGCTTCAGAAAAATACGTACTGGTAAAAGTTGATGGTACCACAACCTTACTATAAAAACTGGAATAATTAGCGGCAGACTTCGGAATCTATATAAATAAAAATGAATTGACGCATGTACGCATACTCGACTGGACTGGACTGGACCTCTTTGGATAATTTCTGTATTGTTGTATTCGGATAAATTTAGTGTGAAATACAACTGTTCAAAACAAACTGTCGGATAAGCGCGAAAAATTCAATTAATGATTTTCTCTCTTATTTCTGTATAAAACGTTACATATTTTCATTTCTAAATGATGTGTCAAGAAGAAAAATATTAAAATCGTAGTGGAAAACTCAGACAATTCCAAAAACGTTTAAGAAACTCGAATAAACTTCGTTTATGCGGTTTTTGAGAAATTTGCATCACAAAAACTTGAGTCTTGTCTTGAACATATGACAATGTTTCACAGTTTGGGACAACTTTATATAATAACAACATTTTGTCAAAAATAATCGTTTCACAATTCACGGCACCAGAGCTGTTGACATTATTACTTTCTGGCCGAGATCCTCGATTTAAGCATTTCGTGGTTATTATTGTCATTTGGAGCGAATATGGTTGAAGTACGGGGTTTTGACCCAACTTTTTAAGTATTTTAGTTTCACTACCCCCACACACATCACAAACACGTCCTAAAAATCAGGGCCGTGGAGTCGGAGTCTGACCAATTTGACCGGAGTCTGGAGTCGAATAATTTACTCAACTCTGACTCCAAATTTTATTTGCATAAATACATACATATGTACATTGTTTTGAGTCTACATATTCCAAGCAAATTATTTTTGCTTCTCGATGTGTTATTCTCTTTTGCGTGAATGTATGTGTTTCCAAAACCGTTTATTTGTCATCAAATATTTTGTCAATAGACAACAGATCAGAATATTTGTAAAATGTATCAAATAAGGCCCAAATGTACTGCGGATGTATCAAGGTACATTCGATGCCGAAAATGTATCAAAAAAGTGCAATTGTATCAATTTTTATACAATCTTTGTTCAAACTATAGATGTAAAATGCAATTTTATTTTTAAGAACACTACAATAAAATATTTTTTTTAATATTATGAAATATTTTATTGTTTTGTCGCTTAATTTACTTATCAGTATGGAATACTGTTTTTTTATTACTAATAAATTGAAATTTGTTTTGATTAAAAATTAAAAAACAACATAATCCGTAATTCTCCAATCTCCAAGGATAATTGTTCGGGAATTTGTTATTATATTTACAGATTCAAGGACAAATTCTCCATCGTGCGGGAGCATTGCTGCCACCAGTCAATGCTGATCACCAGCGTTGCCGTTGATGATACTAAAGTATCAAAATTTTTTTTTGGGTCTTGCTACTTTTTTGATACTTTTTGTTTTTGATACTAAATTTGATACTTTTTGTTTTTAGATCCCTCTATTATCAAATCAAATGTTGATATAGATTATTTGGATTTAATATCTGAATTTTATTATAAAATTAAAGATGCAGATGAATTTGTGAGCGAATATCAATCTTTGTAGGCTTTAATAAAAGAAAAAACATGGGAGGGCCTTTTCCAAATTAGGGATGCTGAGGAGTTTTGGGGGAAAGTAGCAAAAATGATAGCAAATAAATGATAAAAATTAAATAAATTTGTGTCATATATTTTTACACTGCCACACAGCAGTGCTTGCGCTGAGCGTATTTTTTCAAAACTTTCTCTTATGAAAAATAAGCTAACAAATAGACTAAAAGTTCAGACCTGTAATGAGAGACTATCAGCTCTTAATTTGGTAGATACTGATTTAGGAGATTGGAAGCCAAACCCGGAAATAATTGACAAATTCCGAAAAAAAATTACAAAAAATAGTTACCAAGTACATAAGTGCCAAATTTTCATTGACAGTTGTTTTTTTAGTTTTAATGTTTATTTAATGTTTTATTGTATTATTATTTTTGTTTTTTGTTACTTTACGTGAATTCGTATTTTTTACCTTGTTTTATTGTTCTGCTTACTTTGTACCTAATTTGAAGTAATTTTGAAATAAAAAAATCGTTTTAAAACGTTTTATACTTTTTTTTTTAAAAATGATAACTTTTTTTGGTACTTTTTTTTTGAAAATGATACTTTTTGTGATACTTTTTGAAAAAAGTCAACGGCAACGCTGCTGATCACAAGTATCTTGAGATTTATTTCCCAGTATATTCTAATGATAAAATCAACCAGCGTTGTGTCATCAATCGAGTGGTGAAGCGAGAGATTATTGTGGAACCTATTCGACTGCGTGATGGTGATAGCCTTTAGAGTATCTCCGAAATCCATCGTTCGTATGACGCATTACAATACCCGCATTTACATTGCAGAGGAGAGGATGAATATCAATGACTAATTAAAATGAAATGAGTTACAAAATGTTAGACACTGTTAGACATTGACAATGGGGAAATTCCAGTTGACGCTTATACTGGTCTCATTTCGCCTCCACTTACTTTTTGCCAATTCACAATATCAAGAGAAAATTGAATAGCGAAATTTCCCGAGTATTGAGCAAATTATAAAAAAATCAATTCAAAGTCAAATCAATGGCCTAGTGTATGTATTTCAGTCGGACAATTCTACTACAGATCCAAATAAAGTCGTCAACTATCCTTAACTCACCGGTTTTCCACGAATGTTGTCACGCAATTTGCAGCTCAATGTATGATTGGTTATAGTCATGTCACGCAAACTGAACCAACCAAGAATTTATAAAGGAACAAGACATGCTGTTAAAAATATGATGAAGCATCTGATTCCAAGGAGACCAATGGTTTCAAACTACTTGATGTTCCAGTTCAAGCGTGTCCAGTTTACAGTTCGCCTTCAATTCGCAATGCCAATTATTGTAAATTCTGTAAAAATAACCCTCGATTTTCCCTGTTTTTCCCATGGACATGCTCGACAGGCCGAAAGGAAAGTCAAGAAAAGGTTATTTATCTGCAAGCTTTGCGATAAGTGCATTTAAATAATAAGCAAATTTTCTTCCAAATAACAAGTTTCAATCAGTTTTAACTGATTAAATCTTTTTAGGATATTTGAGGAACAGTTTGTATCACATAATGAAAAGATTGTCCTTTTTCATTTAATATGCATATTAATGCTATTCTCATTCTAACAGAGGTCAAGTTAATTATTTTAAAATGGATACTCTTGAAATTTTTCAAAATTTCTGTGAAAAGGACAAACGATCACGAAATAAAAAAAACTAGAACCCTAGAAATTGATTTCTGTGTAAAAAATATGTATCGTTTTAAAAAAATGTAGAGTCAGACAATAAACAAAATAATCATTTTTTTTTTACAGACAATTATCAACTCCTTGGAAATTAAGTTTTGCTTTTAGATTGCTGTTATCAGAATTAACTTCATCCCATTCTGGAATTTCTGATAAATTTCTTGTTGAGGAGAGTCAGCATTTTTCTAGCTGCCCCCACAGCTAAACTTCTGATAATACAGCTTCTGCCTGCGTAATTCACATGCTATTTTCAAGGACTGGAACTCCTATCGACTGTTCTTCGTTCGCCATGAGTAATTAAAATCGCTGGCATCTCTACACCTTCTTTACTCATGAACTCTGGATGCAATTTTCCATCCCAATGCACAACATCACCCTCCCAAAACGGAATAAAACTCGAGTTATATTCCAAGAGAAAATGGTTTCGTTTTGAATTAGGTAATACTAGAACTTTTTTAAAAAAGTTTGACAGTAATCATGACAGCGTAAAGATGGAATATAAAGATAAAATCATATTATACTGTGGGTGTGTATTTGACAGCTAACAAGAAAACAATTATACAAGGTACACGTCGGTAGAATAATAAAGTGATATATCCGAATGGAATATCAAAAGGATTCATTACATCTTCGTAATATTGTCGGAGGATGAAGTAACATTGTTGCTCTTGAAGTCTCGTCATAATTTATGGGAATTGTGGTACCAAAGCAGGGAATAATCCTTTACTTAAACAGAGTGCAGTTTGAGCTGTGTAAGTGTTGACCAAACAATTACCATTCAAAATGCATATCGGCCCTGTCAACTTTACCTAGTCGTAGCCAGTATTGAGTTTTACTTGGCAACAGTGCTGCCAGACAACATTTTGGCAATATTACCACATTTTAAAAAGTCTAGTTAAAATGCGTTTTATTTTAAAAGACAGCACAGATTTTTTTTTTATTACAAACCGAAATACTTAATACAATCTTCACTGGGCTCAACAACCTGTAGTGGATCTATAATTTACAGGCATTATATAATTTACAGGCACCGCACCACACTCCACTTTGTCCAGTTAATTTTTCCATCGCAGTCTCATACAGCTCATGGTTCGTTCGCCCCGTAGGCGCAGATGGACTCTGTTATTGAACTGTTTGCTTTATTTTGATGCTGATATTATTATTTCTTTCTTTTGATTTTAGGGCAGGCGTAATAAATTAATTCACTAACTCGACGCTTGGAGAGCCGTCTGTCTTTGCAAGCACAAGTTTTGTCTTGTCACCATCAGACTCATCCTACTCGCTCCCTGTTTCCCAGAACTCTTCTCATGTGGGTGTCTTTTTTATCAATGAAAAAATGGATTGTATGGGTTTGTTTCGCATGTAAGAATTTTACAGAGTGTGAAGATTTAGCAGACCCACTGTGTTGCATCAGTTCATCAAGGTGATAGGATCTTGTAACCGATGAATATGAGAATTATTGCGTGGTACAAACTCCAGTTGGAAATCGTAGAATTGGTTAGAACATTTTTATTATTTTTTTTGTTAGATCTGGACAACAACCTTTTTATCCCTTTATTTGTAATGCATTTTTCCCAATTTTACTTTTATTTAGATTTATCTCAGCATTTTCTAAGACCAATGGAAAGTAGAAACATTTAACTAAATTGTCAAATTGTCTGGCAGCTCTGCTTCTCATTCGTCAACTTACACTTATGTTCTTGCCCTTTTACCTGCACATAATTTCAGTTGGGTGTATGTGTGTGTGTTTGTATGTGGAAATACCCACATGATAATGTAGCACAACAGACAATGGAAATTAAATACAGTGTGTAATTAAATTCATTCCCAGAGCCATTGCCCCATAAATGACTTATTTATAATCTTCACAAATCTCCTGGCCAAACAAACACAGACGTTATTACAGCAACCCACTAATTAAGTGCAGTACAATCCTCCGGATACTCCTTACAGTTCTCCGCCCTAAATATCGCACAAGTACGCACGCATATGTACATACCACTGCACAATGGGTCGTCATCCAGTAAATAACTACATGTTTACTGTTATGACTACGAATATGTTTGTATATATCAATGTCAATTAGAGCGCCTCACGAAAAAATATTTGCTTTAGTTTGCAGTTATGCACAGAAATAAATTCTGCCCCGGGTTGTTCTTTATACAAAATATTTTGAAATAATTTCTTATTTGCCTTAATTTTCAATCTGGAAATTGATGCTATATTTCTTGTAGGTCTTTTTCAACCAGTACAAGTTTGGCGACCTTCACGCACTTACAAGCCTGCAACTTTGTTGATTATCAACCGATTTTTAGCTTTACTTTATTTATTGAATGTATTTTTGCGTACATGCGTTCACTTTTAAGCCTGTAACATAGCTGATTTTTAATTGGATCAATTATTGTTGAACGTGATAAGACCTACAGCAAAAAATAGGTATTTCACCTTCATTCTTTTCTGTAACACTGTGTTATGGAAAATGTACCCGCAAAATGAAGCGGTCACAATTGTTGAGATCTCAAAATTCAATAACCGTTTTGGATTTGTTATTTATACAATGTATATTTACAGTGGTATTCTCGAATTCATAACAATTATCAGACATGATTTGTTCAAACAACTTTTGTTGGTATAGGCATTTCAAATTTAAAAAATGTGTTATTATTACCATAACAAAAAAAATCAATATGAAAAGCTTTTGTGTTTGCTGGTAACAATTCAAATTCGTATTTATTTTATTCAAATTCGTATTTTGTGTTAAAATTTTTAATGACAGTTGAAATTCAAAAACAACTTTGATATACATACACATTTGGTTTGAATTTCGTATGTATGTACGTATGTTTCTGATTCATACATACATAAAGTAGCTCCCATAACAAAACGGACCCAACGCAATAAATGGGAAATTTTTGTGATTGTTCTCCATTTTTCATTTTCGCTCTAGGGTCATTTTTAGCTATTCAATACAATGTAGCCATTACATGTTTTATTACCTTTAATGTTTATTAATATAAATCACATAATTTTCCACAATTTGAAAATATCCATACTGTCATCTGCTATTTTGAACATTACCCAACCAACAAAAACAGGTTTTATTTCAAACCCAGAATAGCAAATTGTTGTTATTGTCATGGACGTTGGCACTATCATAAAAAATAGCTTACTACAGATTCCAGATAATTGTTCTTTTGGTTTTTGGGACTTGCCCATATATGACTTTTTACCTCCATGCAAAACTTGTTAATAAAATCAAATAATCTTGAATCTTATGTCACTTAATAACTAGATCCAGTGACTCAATTAAACTAAATTTTTACAAAAAATTAAAAAAAAAATGGTTGAAAATAAGAAACATCCTCACTTGTGAACTTTGAACTCCAAGAATACCATTTTAGCATCGTCGAATTTTCTTCAAATTTTCAGTATTTATTGTTTGGTTGAACCAAATGTCGTTCAAATCCACCAAAAAAAAATGATTTTAGTTGTTTATAGCACGTGTTAAAATTGTCAAATTTTCCGCATTTAATATTAAGATCATGTGTAAAAATATTCCGACCCGCACTCCATGAAATTAGAAAAGAAACTGCCGTTCTACCAGCACATACCCGTTAATTGTCAATTAAAAATTATCATATTGGAAAAAGTTTAAAGAAAATTCAAAAATTAACGGACGAAAACATACAAATTTAAGAATAAAACAATCATTAAATATTATTGCTGACTTGAAAAAAAATGACAAAGATGAACATAAATATAAAGGACACGAAAGACCAGTAATTTATCTAAATTGTAAAAAACTATATTTTTAATAAAGTTGGAGCTGGAAAACTTTTCATGTGTTTTCTGTAACTTTTTAGGAGAGCAAAAGAACTGTTTTATTTGCTTCTTTCATGATTTTTTTCTTATGTCATATAGGTGTACCACAAAATCAATCAGGTAAACCGACTTATATACACCCTCACCCTAAGTAAATACATACAAGTCTCATATTTCAAAGTATCGGAAAGTCCAAAGTGAGCGTGGCCACCACCACTGGTTTAATATCTGATGAAATGTGATAATAGCAATCTGAAAATATCGAATTTACAGGAAAATATTGTACAAAAATGGGTGGAATATAGAGAGTTTTTTTTTTCTCGAAAACTGTATGTGGTTAAAACTTTACTAAGTACAGAATTTCGTCAAGATTGCGTTGAGCGACTTAATATTATTACACGATTCCTATGTGGAAGGAATACATTTGTAGTGCAGTACCAGAAGGGGAACGACTAGCGGTCCAATTTTTTCTGGAGAACTTTATATGTTCATAGCTTTATAAAATACGGAATTTGGTGAGATGGTATAGAGCGTAGTACTATTATTACACTATTTCTTAAGTGGGTAAAATAGAAGATGGGAGGTATCAGAAGGGGCGTGGTCAGACTTTCAAATTGTTGTCCGAAACTTTCTCCAGTTATAGCCTTACTAAATACAGAATTTGTCCAAGATCGATCTGGGCGTATTGATATTATTACACGATTTCTCAAGTGGGCGAAATATATGAATTGTTTGGGAGGTACACGAAGGGGTGTGGCCATATAGTCCATATGCAACACCATAAGTAGTTTTTGGAAATTAATAACCCATATAAAATACAAAGCAATTGTTTAACTCTTTCGAAAGTTATCGTGCGTACTAGCAGGTCAGACCAACAGACGAACATGGACGAACAAATATTTATTCCAGTATGTGCTTCACCTTCAACGTTGAAGTGGAAAAATTCACGGGTGTATCTTCTTAACTTTAAATTATACAGTGAATGCAATGAAAATGCTCGATTTCCAAAATGGACACTGAAACCGTAAATAAGTATCACATATTTTTGGTTCATTTATTTAATTTTAAGAAATAAATTTGCTATAATTAGGATGAAAAAGTGGACTTATTTATCTGTTTCTGTTTTATTTTCTGGTATTTTATTTATTACTTTGTTCCCATGCTAAAGGTAGGCGCAATTACCCGACAACACAAGCTCAGATACAATCCTGGTTATTTTGATTGTCAAATTCTAATATATAAATGGCACACAGCAGACAGTTTCAACTCACGGCGCAATTTTTAGCGAACTATAATTTTATTTTTAATAGCTATAGAGCCCCAAAACTCATTGATAGGATTTTTATTTTCCAATTCATTGATTTAAATGTTTAATACGAAAATGTATTCGACATTTGAAAACAAACTAAACAAACAATTGAAAGGAAAATAATGAGTTTAACAACCTTTCTTTTTCCTAGGGGAAGTGAATGTGATAAAATTTGACAGTCACACAAATTATAAACAGTAATTATTTAAGAAAAAATAAACAAAAGTAGTAGTTATGATTATAAGGGAAAAAAACGTTTAATATCCGTCTTTTTGGCCTACAACGTGGTTTATTTCCAGAAATAGCGGAATGTATGTCCCCGATGGCCAAAATATGTGGCATCAGAAGGAAAGTTTTTTTCAGTTTTCTTCTCGTTTAAGCCACATAATTTCTCTCTGATCGTGTTCAGCTTTTTTGCCCCGTAGTCTTAGTTTTGCATTTGCATTGCATTTTTTTTCAAGTACATCATCAATCATTTAATGCTCTCGATGCTCTTTTCCCAAACTATCTTCGCGTTGATTAATAGTTGACCGAAAAGTAAAGGCCATGAACACTTTTAAATGTAGAGCTTAGAAGTTAAAATTGATACAGAAAACTGTAACACATACCTGTTTTATGGAACATTTTGTCTTTAGCTTACACATAACTAATATTGCTAACTTCTAAACCAATTAATGAGTACATTGTGCAAATAAAAGGATTTCTTTTAATTGTGTCAAGGATCAAATAACAGAATACTGTGTAAATAACTTTCCCTCTTAATCGGAAAGCATTTTCGCAAGATCAATTAAGAGGAATATACTGTAATAAAAATATTACAACAACTATTTTTTTTAAGTAAAAATTTACATTCGATGCTTAACGTATTACTACAACTAATCTCGCGGGATCAAGTGTGAATTTTTAGAGGTTATAAATTTATAAAATAAAATTAATGGCCCGTGATAAAGTTTAAGTTGGGTAAACCGATTTATATACCCTCACACTCAAAGCATGCAGGTCTACTTTTCCAAAGTATGGGAAGTCAAAAGAGAACGTGGCTACAGCCATTGGATGTAACATCTGCCGAAATGTCATAATAGCCCACTCAAAGTACCTGTATTACAGGTTTTACAAAGTGGGCGTAGTATACATTTCTATGGGAGATACCAGTTTTCTCGACCACTGTATGTCCCCCCGATTTACTCCAAATTGATAGGATGGTATTATATTAAGCACTTCGGCAAAGGTTGCGTAGAGCGTATTAATAGTATTACATGATGTATTACAATAGTAAGTTAGAAGTGCTAATAAAGGAGTAAAAATAATGTGATTTATATCGGTTTAGTCTTCTTGTAAGACCAGATGTTTCCAAAAGTTTCGTAGCTTCCTCATTTACCTGGTGCTGTAGGCGTATGTGATAGTTTTCAGAGATCTTCTGCCTAAAAGTATTCATTTGAAGATTCCGATGAAGGTCATCATTTCTACTGTACCATGGGCCTTTGACAATGTTAGTGATTATTGCGCATCCCTGTGGTTGGATGGCATATAGTCAAACAGGCTTCAAAACTTGTTTGTAGATCCTCAAATTATTGTCCTCTTTTTTTTAGGAATATGCTTGCTCCAATTTACCACGTTTAGAGCTTCCAAATTGATTCTGACGTATTTTTACTCGTTGACATTAGTACAGTATTACCATTAAAATAGCAATATGTTTGACATGTCATATGTATTAATTAGGTATAACATGGGCCCCACAAATCTTCCTTAAGGGACACCCGAGGTTATGGAATTTAATTCTGAATACTTATTTCCGTCTGACCCTAAAGTATCTATTGCTTAGATACGATTGCAAAATTGCACAGCAATTTCTTTGTAGCAACATTTTTAGCTAAGGTCGTGATGTCAGACACCATCAAAAGCTTTGGATAAGTCCAAAAAGACCGTGAAACATACATACTTCTTTATTTTCTAGCGTCATTTCTATGGTGTAGTAACCCACTGAGAATTGATAAGATGGTATTATATTAAGCACTTCTATTATTGCTTCTAATCGTGTACCGAAGAGTAGTTCGAAGAGTTTTCCAATTATAAATAGTAAAGAAATTGGTCGATAGAATTATCGAATTGGTGTCTGCTTAATATAATCCATTATGAGATTCTTAAACTAGTTCCAATCACTTATAGTATTTGTAAGGTAATTAGCGTTATTATTTATTGAAGGGAAACCAGAAAATGTGAAATAGATAGGTGAGTGATTAGAATTTATGTCGTACCCGTCCTCCATTAATGGAATGTTTTTAGTTCTAAAAAAGTCGGATAGGTCTGGTATTTTTGAAACATCTGTAGGCCAAAAATTCGCATTAACGCTGTCGTCAGTCTAGGCTATTACCTCAATGGAAAAATATGTCACTTCAATTAAGTTTATAATCCAAGTCTAAACCCCACTTTTGTTTTTTGTAACATCACGTCTGCACATATGTTTGCTTCTATCTTTAAGTCCTTTGGGTGATTGCTATACAAAAATATTTTATATATTTTTTCGTGCAAATGTTGCGTCGTCTCGGACTGGTAATGTTCACATGCAGTTTCCATAGACATTATTCATAAAATGCTGTAAAAGTACAATTTCCATTATAAGAATCCCAAACAAAGAACAATTTATAGAAATGGTTTTCCATCTGTTCTCATACATAGGTGTATCCAAAATAGCTACTTTTTTCCCCAGTTTGTGATTTTTTTTTTTTTAATTTTAAAGTTTTTTTTTTAATTTTTTTCATTTGCTTTGGTTGGCTATCTGACATGATTTATTATTTTCTACTATGATTTACAATATAAACAGCCATTGTGCAACTCATGTATGAGATATTGTCAAATTAGCAATTATGTAGACTTGCAATTACAATATGAAGTCACCAGGGTGGGTTGGGTTAGTTTAACCCCAATTATGTGCTATATGAATTTGTATTCAACGGTGTGTGTCATCGGCGTAAAGAACTACACCTCCTATTTATTCAAATGTGATGAACTATGATGTTTCTAAGTCTGTATATATATATATGGCCAAAACCACTGTAATGTGTTTGTATGTTTTCTCTTTAGTTTTGTGAAGAATTTTGAGACTTAACAAGGCATCATTTATGAATGTCTACAATTCTATTAAAGACGACATGAAATCTCCTAAAAGGACCATTCCACCTATATTAAAATTATCAGCAACGTTGAATTCCTAGCTCAGAGCGGATACCAGCACCAAATTTGTCAGGATCGATTACTAGGAATTTCTCAACAGTCAATTTCAAGTTCAAGTTTCACCAGTGGCACAATTGTGCTCGCTCAATTCACACGTATTGTTACTCTCTCAGTTTCAGTCGTTGAGTTGCCATCAAAAAAGTCGGATGCACAGAGAAAAAATGTTTGTGCTTGAAAACGCTTTTGGTGGCTTTCAATGCCTAATATGTTATGCCACATTTCAAGGGAAAAAGTTATTTCCATTGAAACGCCATTATGAATCATAGCATCATGATTTGCAAACATTGAGTGATATGGAGAAATAATTAATGTCTGAGGAGAAGAAAAAATATTTTATTGACAAACTAAAGCTTTGGGTTTCGAAAATGAAAGACTGCGAAAAAGAAAAAAATTCAAATGATAAGACGATTGATAAAATAAAATTGTCAAATATAATAAACCTAGAAATTGTTAAAAGGGGTAGACCATTTACAGATGGAGAATTTATGAAAAGTATTTTGATAAATATTTTACAAAATCTGAATTTGGAATTAGCCACTATAATGGAGTCTGTACCTTTGTCACACCAAACCGTAGCCCGCCGCATACATCACATAGGTCTTTTCATAAAATTGCAAATAAAAAACAAATTAAATGAATGCAAATACTTTTCCATATGCTTAGATGAAAGTACAGATAGAAATGATCTATGTCAATTAGTTGTTTGTGTTAGATTTGTAGACAAAAATAATTGTATTCCAATTGTGTTTTTCAATTATCCGCATCATGTTTGAATACTGTAAATACACATTTCTTTCAGTGCGCCTGAGTGCGGTCGCTCTCTCTCACACAAATACAACCTCATTTTATTTTGGACAGTTATGATCTATAAACAAAATACTTTGTTCCAAACACATTTCCTTTGAACTTTCGGAAGAAGAGAAAAGAGAAGCAAACATACATTTTTTTTAATAAATGTGGAATTCCTGAAGTAATTGGTGGCGTTGACGGGACTCATATTCAGTTGATAACACCAACATCACACGAAAATTTATACTTCAATCGAAAGATGACATCAATGCTATGGCTGTAAGTACACTCAGAAAAAAAGGCTTCGTAAATTTAAGTAAACTACACGGATTTCTTAAAAATTAGGTTAAGTTATTTCTATAATTCAGTACTAATGGACTTGTTTTAAAACTTGTAGTTCATGTTTAGTTACATTTGAGAACATCCCATCCTTGTAGTTGATAGAAATATTTTAAGTAACTTCTTTTTCTCAATTAGTTCAAAATTCCTTACATTTTGTTATATGTAAAGAACTTCGGAAAAGGAAATTTTTGTGTTTTTCAATGACGTATTTGAATTTGAATGGAAGATATTTTTATTTATATATGTAAATGATATTATTCCCCTAATATAGTATTTTTGATGTATAAGTTAGTTAATTTTATCTTAGTAAAATGAATGAAAGAAAATACTATTAACGAAACATTTTCTAGCAATAAAAAATTGTGCCATTTAATTCAGTTAAAACTATCATAAATAATGTGAAATCATGTCACCAATGAAAATATATCTCAGAATACAATTAAGTAAGAAGCATCATACAAATGAGTATGAAATTTTGAAAATTTCAAGTTCATTTATCCCTGCAGGAAATTCCAATAGTGAAATTGTAGTGATTTTCTAGTGACATTATCAGTAGTACTACTGACAAAGTGTACCCCAAGCAATGTAATCGTCTATTGACAATTAACATTAGCTTGTCATTGGAAATCTACCAGTAGACTGTAGCACTACTCTTTCAGTACCTAGTCAGTAGTTCTTTAAACAAAAATAAATATTTGAAATTATTACTAAAGAGTGTTTTTATTTACATTTTAATGCTCGTTTCCTTCGTGGCTGGTCAAATATTTCATGGAAGGAAATAAAATAGGTAATTTTGAAAATTATAATTCTTGAAAATTTTCCTTCCCAAGAGAACTGTTGCGGCTGTTTTGTTTAAAAAATGTCTTCTTTTGTCGCTGGAAAGCTGCTCGTAAAGTTTTATCTGGTGTTTCGTTAAATACTAATATAACATCTAAAACAGAAAATAGTTTATTTGGTGTTTTCGGAAATGATTTTTTGAAAAATTGTGTACCAATAATTGCTGCAAGCACATTTCCAACGTCACGTAGCCTTTTTTCCCAAATGTACCGTCAACATTAAACCCCATTATAATTTGTTGACCAAATATTTGGTGCAAATTACGCTCGACGTTGCCAGCGATTAGACTTTTCATTTGTCGAATCTGCAACAACATTTTGGTATATGTTAAATTATTTAATTGTTAATTATGTTTGCGGAAAAGGAAAGTACTTACATATGGGTCTGCTTGCGTTGCTAATAAAGAGTCTAATTCTCCCAGTTTTTCCTCTGTATTTATTGGAAAAATTGACATTATATTTTCCAAAACTTTGTTTTGGGAAACAACGCGATCCAGCAAAACTTTATGATCTGCTAAAATCTCAAGAACCGTGTCAAGCTTTTTTGCAACTTCTTGACAGCATGCACACTTTGAGTTATCTGAAAAAAATTTAATTTATAATAGTAATGGAGTGCATTTTTAAAAAATGAGTTAAAAAAACTTACCTTGGGGAGGAAAATACTTCGTTTTTCCTTTTGTGTGGTTGGCTTGTTCACTTGACATGACGAAGACTTATTATTTATTCTTATTTAGGATTATTGTTCTAAAGGATTTGCAATGTTCGATTGTAATTTTTGTGGAAGACACGAGTGTAAAATGGGTATTATTACAAAATCTGAATTAAATTGAAAATTTCTCTTTTTCGCCTAAACTTAGATTTGTTTTAAAAATACTTAACTCACAAGAATTAATGGGTTCATGGTAAAAACTCTCCCAATCCAACAATCGCCGTCCTTCAATATAAATTGCATCTTCTTTTTTTATATTTTCAATTTTAATTGGAATAAATGATTTTACAGAACAAATATTATTGGGTTCCTTCCAAGAAATAATGGAACCATTTACAAATGCTCCAATGATAATATCTCTTTCCTACATTATCTCTTTATTTTTTGATTCGACATACGATGTGTGCTTTTCCTTTTGTACGATTTGCTGAAGGATCGATGATGGTTTTCGAACATGTCTTTTCAAAATCTGTAGCTTGTTTTCAAAATCGTATGCAGAAAACGAAATAAGGGATCCATATATTTGTGAGCAAGCAGCCAAATGCAGCAGATTGTGGACATTAAAAGAAACACTGTTTGACCCAAATACAGTAGAGAAATTTTCTACAAATAATTTTAGCAAATCATTAGCTTGATTAATATTCTGATACACGTGTCGTGGATATTGAGTAGTCTATAAGCACAATGTAAAGTTAAAAATTCGTAGAAAGTATCTTCGTGTACGTTATTATAAAGGGCAATTATAAGCAAGGAACTGGTGAAATTCAGTTGCTTTCCAATGATGCAATTCATCTAAGGACCTAGGTTTTGTTGGGAACTCTCTTGGAATACATTTTTTTAATTTCACTACGTCAGAAGATATTTTTGTTGTTGTCTTTTCTTTTGTTTTATTATGCACTATTCGAATCAGCATTTTTTTGTGACACCCAGATCGATAAGGTGCATGCTATCTAACGGTGTTTGTGATACCATACCAAATCCTATTTCTTCAAGGGGAGTTTTCTCATTTTTGAACAATTTGGAATGATGGTTGGGATACTTCTTCAAAATGGAATCCTCGTCGGAAATCAAAGTGCCAGTAATGCTACTGTATGTGAAAAAAGCAACTCTGCAGCAGACTCCCAAAGATACAACGGAGCCTACACCTGCACCCGCAGGTAAAAGAATCAGCTCTCCACAGGAGGAATCTGCCGAAGCCGCAACAAAAAAGAGAAAGAGCTTCCTGACATCAGGTAGGACAACACCTTCCAATCCGAAACCAAAAGAAGTCTCTAAGCAGAATTCTGGCGTTAGTGGTCGCAATCCTACCACGACGTCGGACAACAGGCAAACGTTGAAACTGGTAAGAAGCCGCCATCTTACGCCAAAGTAGCGAAACGTCAAAAATGGGACGAGCTATGCTTTGGCGTTATCGACACAAAAAGTGCCACGGGAAAAATCCCGGAAGAGCATAGGTCAGCCGTAGAAGAGCTGATAAATATCAAAATATTGGAGCACGTCCTCGGGAAGGGAGACGATTGCGACGAGATTGAGATCCTGAGCTGCTCCTACGCCAAGGGCATATTGATGATGCAACTCGCATCAAATAAATGCGTAAACACCTTGGCACGCCTAGTGAACGCCTCATTAGGAAAAGGGACATTCCGGAACTTACGAAGGCGTCCTTCTTCCTGAAGGGTTGGGGCAGCAAACTCCCACCCGGGAAAGTCCTAGACGTCCTGGACAAGCAGAACAAGGGTCTGGAGACGGGCAAATGGGAGATCTTCCACAGGGAAGAGAGCCAAGACGGTACCCTCTTCGTTGTGGGAATCGACCACGGGTCCCTCGCACGGCTCAAAGAGATGAAGGGGAGGGCCTTCTTCGTCTCAACAGCCGTGTACATCAAAATCGGCAAGGTACCCATTGACAGGACGGCTGCCGACGAGGAACCAAAAAAAAGAGAGCAATGATGCAGCAGCAGCACCGCAAAACGCAGAAGAGGAGGCTGGGGACCACATCACCAGCTCCCAAGAAGACCGACTTCTGGCATGCCGGCATCAAGGTCATCCAGATAAACCTCCATCGGAGCGAAACGCCAACTACCGCGCTGATGGAAAACATAAACAAGGGTAAGGTTCATATAGCTTTAATCCAAGAACCATGGACACACAAGAACAAGGTTAATGGTTTAAACAACCCGTTTTACCAACTATTCTACGCAAGATCAGGGGGACGACCCAGAACTTGCATACTCACACATAAAAACTTAAGCTTCTTTTTCTTCCCAGAGTTGTCAACTGCGGATGCGACGGTGCTGAGACTTGGGGACGGTAGCCTGTACCTTGCGTCGATGTACCTTCCATTTGACTCGCCGACACTTCCACCAACGGCTGAACTACAACATCTGGTGAGAGAAGCCAAGACAAAAGGTAAGAAATTACACATCACCTGGGGTAGTTCGAATTGCAACAAAAGAGGAATAGCCTTATTAGAATTCCTTAATAAGCATGATCTTATCACAATAAATACGGGCAACAAAGCCACATTCATAAATCGAATCAGAGAGGAGGTATTAGATATCACTTTCGGTTCTGAAGAGATAGTAGAAGAGATCCAAGGATGGCATGTCTCCGACATGCACTCCTTCTCAGATCACCGATACATAATTTTTAGTTTAATGAAACCACCACCAGAACCGCTAAGTTTGAGGAACAAGACCAAAACGAATTGGCACCGTTTCAGGGATCTAGTGAACAGAGATATAGGGACCCCCAAAGAAATCCTCCAAAACGAAGAGGAGGTCGAAAGAGTTACGTCAGTACTAGTGAGGTCTTTCGAAGAGTGTTGCCCACTCAGAGAAAGGAGGTCTGCTCAGGAGAAACCCTGGATAATGGGGCAGATTAGAAACCTAAGCAAAGAGCATAGATATAGTGGAAAACATCTGGCAGGCATCTTTGCATCCTGCCTCAGACTAGCCTATATCCCCAGAAACTGGCAAGAAGCACGAGTTGCTTTCACCACAGGGAGGTATTTTATCACCACTCCTGTGGGTGACTACAATAAACGATCTCCTAAGGATGCTGACTGATGAAGGATTCAAGCCAGTCTGCTATGCAGACGACGTTGCGATACTTTTGAAGGGAAAAGATCCGAACAAATTATGCAGAGAAGCCGAAAAAGTGCTAACTCTGGCATACAACTGGGCGAAGCCGAGGGGACTGAACGTCAACCCGGACAAAACAGAACTATGCCTGTTCACAAGGAAGACAAAAATTGCACAATACGTTAAACCTTGCTTCAGGAACAAGAGCATGGATATAAACACGAACGTCAAATATCTGGGAGTAATTCTGGACAGGAAACTAAACTGGAAAGATCACATCAACAACAGAGCCGAAAAAGCCCTCAGATGCTGGTCAATATGCCGTAGAGCAATTGGCTCCACATGGGGCATCCGCCCAAGCATGTCGCACTGGCTATACAAAAGCGTAATAAGGCCGATTATAACCTATTCGTCAATAGTATGGTGGACGGCAATGACAAAGAAATGCAACGTAAAGAAACTACAAGGGATTCAAAGAATTTGCTGCGTAGGAATATGCGGAGCAATGAGGACCGCGCCGACGAGCGCCCACCCAATAGGTATCCAAATCAAATCTGAGGCAGCGATCTCAGAAAGGAGACTAAGGGCATTGAATGAGTGGATTGAGGATGCACCTCAAACACAACATCAGAGAATATCGGAACACCTAGGAGGGTTCCTGACAACAAACTGTCAGACAGATCGCATCTCAGAAACACACGTGGTTGCGAACTGCACGACAAGAATAGAAGATAGACGCGGACAAGAGCACGACACACACACCCAAGATGGGAGAATAGTGGAGTGTTACACAGACGCATCCAAATCCGAGTTAGGAGTAGGCATAGGGATCTACATCCACAATCCGAGGACTGAATTAGTATACCAATTACCTAAGTACTCAACGATTCTACAAGCAGAGATCAAGGCCATCACAGAATGCCTAGAATGGCTGCGGAACAGAATCACAGGAAAAACTATCTGTATTTTCACAGATAGTCAAAACGCAATTAGATCCCTCAGACATGATAATGTCAAATCAAGGACACTCATGTACTGTAAGGAAACAATAAATGACGTATCGAGAAATAACGACATAGTTATAAACTGGATACCAGGCCACCAAGGGTTTCCAGGCAATGTCAAGGCTGACGAACTGGCTAAAATAGGAAGGGAATCCGACCGAAATACTCTGCAACTGTCTAAACCTTTTCTTGAGACAAAAAAGGAGTTGAGGGAATGGATGAAGACGACCCATGCCTTAAGATGGCTAGAGGAACAGGTGGGAAGAACCACAAAAGAAACCTGGGGAAACCTCGATTACAATAAAACAAAGGTTTAACAAAAATGAACTAAGTAAGCTAGTTGGGGTCATCACAGGGCACACTAGTCTAAGGGCACACCTATTTAGAATAGTATGTCCAGGAACGACACAAATAAATGCTTTGGCCGGAGTATCGCACGTTAAACAACGAAGTTTTAAATGCATTTTTTTCCATTTACCACAAGTTCGACTTTTAATAAAATTACTTCATCAATAAAATCCCTCAAATAATCCTTAGTGCAAGTCGGTTTAGTCTTCCCCAAGTATATGCCTACAGCAAAAGGTTGGATTTTCTCTCCTACGTTTACGATTCTGCAAAGAATTGGCCACAATTGGATCCGCGAGCTTTTGAATAGTGGAATTTCGTCAATGTTTACATCCAATACGACCTCATCATAGTTTTGCAACACGTTTCCAACTTTTTTTAACTGCGTTTCAATTCCAATGTGGCAGTAGCTTCCAGGGGAGACGTTTCTTACTAAAACCTGTGTTCTTTTACCCAACA
Organism: Hydrotaea cyrtoneurina; assembly: GCA_958296145.1. Taxonomy (NCBI): domain Eukaryota; kingdom Metazoa; phylum Arthropoda; class Insecta; order Diptera; family Muscidae; genus Hydrotaea; species Hydrotaea cyrtoneurina. The sequence goes on from OY282512.1 coordinate 44,202,225, forward strand.
AGGTTTCTCTGGAGAGTGGAACATCTAGTCCTTCTTCCTTTAATATTGATAATAACTTTTGCACACATTCTCTAGAAGGGTCTGTTTCGATGCATCAGTTTTAAAGTTTATCGCGCAACGTCAATTTCGGAACTATAAAATCATCTTGCAACTGCTCCACAAAGTTCTCACTATTTTTAACAATTTAAATGTCACCATCTTCAAGCTCACATTGCACACTTCTTTTTTTAGTTTCTTTTACTCATTTTTTTTATACAATAATTTTAATCACCTTTTTTCACAGATTACAACACAAATTAGTTTATAAAACACGTCTTTTTTGGAAAAAATATCTCAGACAATAAAAAAAGAAACAATTGTCAAAAGAAAAAAATACTTTTGACTACAAAATCTGAAAAAAAAAACTATTGACTCGTTTGTTGACAATGTCATCAGAAATACTCTAGAACTATTCTCTAATATTTCTATACTCACACATAAAAGAAAAGCTGCATTTTTACTGGTTCATTTGTCACCAGAAAAAGAGTAGTGACTTAGAGACATATGGTTCTAGGCTGCAGGGATACCACTACAAATGGATACAACCCTGCAAACATTTTTGAGATTTTTTGGCGATGGTTTGTTTGGCGATGAGTATGCGATCTTTCTCAGGGAATGCAAATCGCTAACCATCGCCTACACCTACACCGATGAATACGCGAGCGCACACAAGTAACGAAGAATATTCCTCACAATAGTCAATATTATTGCATTCTTTATCGTTTTGAGTTGAGTCATCAGTGTTTTTTTATAACTTTCGATGGGTTTTTTTTTGTTATTTTCTAAAGGTAACGGGAAAATAAATATTTGGTTTCAAGAGCAATTACCAAAATTTTCATTTCAATTGAGCAAGTGATCTGTTAAGGGTGTGTTAAAAAGACAACAAGTGATAAATAAGATAATTAGCAAAGTTTTCTTTTCAGGCATTAATACATCGGAAATATAAAATATCAAAAATTAATAAGTAGTGATCAGTGAAAGGTGTGGTGTGTAAAAGTAATATATTAATAAAAATGTTGTCAAACAAAGCACTGCGGTTGAAAAGTAAGAGAGAAGCCGCTAAAATAATAGCGAGAAATTGTAATTTAAATGCAGTTGAAAATACTTGTGCAGAAATAAGTGAAAATGTTAATATTTCAGAACATAGAAATCCCCAAAGTGCAGATGCCTTAGAAAATGTGGAAAATTTAGAAAATGTTTTTGATTCTGACATCAATATGGATGAAGAAAATGGATATTCGCAAATTCGAATTGGATATAAATGAAAGCAAAGACAAGACTGAGGATTTTGTACGTGAATACATTGTTTAATATACATATATCTTGTTTTGCTTATACAATTTTATTATATAACATATTTATTTAACACAAACATTTTATTTTTGCATTGCATTTTATAGAAGCTTGCCAACAACAATTTAATGCAGCTGAAGAATCTCAAATTAATCGAGTTTTACAGCAACATCGCGTTGCTATGCGAAAGGACCTGATTAAATCAAATAAGAAATAAATAAATTGTAAAAACTTAATTAATAAATAATAATAATAAATATGGAAAAAACAAATATATTTTGTCGGCGAGTCGCTTATTGCGGATCGGTATTTGCGAATCACCCGCGAAACCCAACAGGCACACAAGCGAGCTTTTTAGCGAATCGCCTGAAGATAATTTTTGGCTCGCACGCGATTGTACACAACTTGCCTGCAATTCGCGGGCGAAGATTCGGCGATTGAAAATGTTTGCAGGGTAGTAGCCCATCACACAACACATACAGTCAGAGACTAAAGTTTAAATACACCCTTCAAATTTGGAGTTTTAAGAAAAGTAAACATTAAATACATATGCACAAATTATGTGTAATACGGTAAAATTTAGTCAATGTGCAACAAAATATGACATTCTAATATTTTGTTGGACCGCCCTGGTTGTCTAAGACAGCTTGAAGACGACGTGGCATAGATAGCACCAAATTCTCTGTTTCAGGCGCCGTTATTTCTGACCAGACTTTACTGAGAGCTTGTTTTAACGAATCCTTGCTAGTTATGGATGCGTTTCCCAGTTTACGCTTCATTAAATCCCAAACATGCTCAATAGGGTTTAGGTCTGGCGATTGGGGAGGGCTATGACGCTGCCGAGGAGCATAATAAAGCAGCCATTCTTTAACTGAAAGTGCGGTATGCTTTGGATCGTTGTCCTGTTGAAAAATCCAATGAGGTCCAAGGCTCAAGCTGTCAACAGAAATGTTGTTGCAGTATGCTCTTGTATTGGTGTTGGTCCATTATCCCATCAATAAAAGCCAATTTCCCAGCACCAGCTGCTCCTATTGCTCCCCAAACCATCACACTGCCACCACCGTGCTTCACAGTTGGAATCAAATTTCTTGTTTGGAGGGCAGTGTTAGGTTTGCGCCAGACTTTTGCACTGCCATCGCTTCCAAACAAATTGAATTTGCACTCAACAGTAAAAAGGACAGTTTTCCAAAATTCCTCGTCTTTGCCGATGTAATTATTTGCAAATTCCAGTCTAAGCCGTCTATTTTTTTCACTTATTAAAGGTTTCTTTCGTGTAACGCTGCTTGCATACCCGTTATTCTTCAATGCCCTTTGCACGGTTTTTTGATGAACACGTTTGTTCGAAGTTTTAGCGATATCATCTGCTAGTTTTGGGGCACTTACTTTAGGGTTTTGGCGCACTTCCTTCAGGATAAATCTAACGTCTCGACGAGAAAGTTTCTTTGGTCGTCCACTTCTAGGTATATTTTCCACTGAACCGTTCTGCTTATATTTTCTTACAAAATTTTGAACACTCGAAAATGGCACATCCAATAATTTTCCTATTTCTCGATAGGATTTACCTTCTTTAAAATGTTTTATAATTATAATTTTAACGCTTGATTGCAGTTCTCTTCCTTTGCCCATAATTACTCAAATGACATGCACTGATAATACTAAAACCGTAACAAATAACATATTTGGAATGCTAAACAACAACTATGAGCAACAAAACAATTGTAACGGTACTTTATTTCTGAAGAAAAACCAATGAAAGGAACGCAACTCGCATTTTTCGCACATGTATTTAAACTTTTGTCCAGTCGATTTTTTAGTTTTTGTAAGATTTACCGTTATGTTTGCGTTGAAGTAAATATTTTTTGTTTTTAATCAGTTATGAAATGAAATAAAACTGCATACTTATAATTTTGATGAAAGTTTACTTTTCTTTAAACTCCAAATTTGAAGGGTGTATTTAAACTTTAGTCTCTGACTGTATATATACACACCCTGCAAACATTTTTGAAATTTTTTGGCGATGATTTGTTTGGCGATTACTACGCGATCCTTCACTTAAATGTGAAAACAATTTTGATGACGTTTACGATGTGAATCGCGCGCCATCGCCTACGCCTTGAAACTAAGCGATGAATATGCGAGCGCACACAAGTAGCGGGAAATCTTCCTCACAATAGTTTTTTTTGTTGCATTTTTTATCATTTTGAGTTGAGTCATCAGTGTTTTTTCATAAGTTTCCATGGAATTTTTTTTTGTCTTGTTGTTTTGTTAAGGTAACGGGAAAATGAATATTTGGTTTCAAGGGCAATTAGCAAAATTATCATTTAGTAAGTGACAGTGATCTGTGAAGGGTTTTTAAAAAATTAATAAAAATGTTGTCAAACAAGGCTTTACGGTTGAAAAGTAAGAGGGAAGCATCCAAATTAATAGCGAAAAATTCAAGCTTAAATGAAATAGAAACAACTAGTGCAGAGGCCGCGACAATTGATATTTTAGAAAATAGTTCTACCCAAACAGTGCATCGTTTGGTGAAAGTTGAAAATGTGGTTGAATCAAATGTTAACGTTGTTGAAGAAAATGTGTTGCCGAAAACTCAGAAAGTGGTTTTGATTGCAACGTAAATACAGAAGATGATGAGATTACGGAAAATAATATAAGTCTTTTATGTGATTTAAATAAATTATGAAAGAGACTTTCAAGTTGTTCCATAAAACATAATATTAGCAACGTTGCTGTTAACGAAATGTTAACGGGTAATGACAGATGACTTGGCGGTCAAATGTTCTTGGAAAGGGACGAAAACAAAGCATACCATTGAAAATATGTATTTCATATCCCTTCTCAGAGGTTTGTATTTTATACGATTTTATAACATAAAATATATTTAAACAACTTTTCTTAAATTTTACAGAAGTATGGCAACAAAAGTTTAATGGCGCCGACGATTCCATTGTCAACCACGTTCTGCAGCAACATTTCGTGCATGCTAACGATCGCCTCGCAAAACGAAAGGACCGACCCAATTCTAACCACAAATAAATAATTTTTTTAATAATTATTTTTATTTTTAATAGTTATAGTTTTTTATATTTTTTAATGTAACTGAAATATTAATTAATGAAATGCATTTAAAATTGTTGTTAAAATGAATGAATACTCTGTCATCCTTATTTTGATCCCATTACAGAAACCCTGCCAATGAATCGCGCGCGAATCGTCGTGGAGTTGTGTAGAATCGCGGTAATACGTCGCGTGCGATCATTCAATTATGGTTAGGCGACTCGGGGGCGAATCGCCACACGCGACTCGCGGGCAAATCGCTAAATGCGACTCGCGGGAGATTCGCTAAATGCGACTCGCGGGCAAATCGCTAAATGCGACTCGCGGGAGATTCGCTAAATGCGAATCGCGACAGGCACACAGGCGATCGATATGGCGAATCGCCTAACCATAATTTAATGATCGCACGCGATGTATCGCCGCGATAATTATTTTGGGAATTCTTTCAAGCTTTTGGGGAAAAGCTGTTAGAAAAAAGCGGCACACCCCTTCCAATGCTGATTCACTGTGAATTTTCCAAATTCGCGTCACTTGAAAAATTTGTTAGTAAAGTTCGGAGGTGCTATCGCGATTTTAAAATAAATTCCTCAAAAATAAAGTGAAATTAAACAGCCAATAAATTGAAAAGCGGTGCCAAAAATAATAGAGGTGCGGGCAAAATCAAAATACTTTTTGATAAAAGAAAACTGGAAGAATGGAGGAAATAGACCAACCCTTTCTATATCTTCTACAGAATTTGAAAGAGTGTGGTTTCTACAAGGTTCTAAAAGGTGAGTTTTTTTTGTTTTCGTTCCATTCTATTTATTTATTTGCATGTACTTTTGCGTTTATGTATGTATTCTATGTGGTTTTACTCCTATGCACCAATAAATAAAGATGTTTCACCGCCATATTTATTCATGCGCATTAGATGGCATAAAATAAACTCCTCGACGAAAATAACATCTAGTGCGCACCAAATTAAATTTGTTAAAATCTGTAATTCGCCAATGAAACAACTTAATATTTATTCGTCCTTGTACATTCGAGCACACCAACATAGAATACATACATACAAAAGTACTAGAAATTTTCAACATGCATATTTCTTGGTCATATTTACGTTTTTGGTTTGTGTTTCATGGCCAACTTTGTTACAACCCACACAAAACTAAAATTTGTTTTTTTCGAGTTTATACATTTGATCTTGTAATTCATAATTTCTTTCTTCCACATTTCTTGTTGGCACTGAACTGGAGATAGTGGATGGTCGAAACAGCATATCCGGAACAGATCTTAATAAAAAAATATACGTTTTTCCAATCATTGATATTCTGTGTGGGTGAATTTACAGCGTTTAAGTCAGAGTTTAATCTCTGCCATAGCTGTTTGGACTTTGTTTTTGTATCTGGAATTTTAATGACACCTTTTGCTAAATCCGGGTGCTTTACCATGAACTCTACGATCATTTCAAACTGGTTTTGCAGGGTAACATTTCGATTAACGGCACTTCTTTATCATATAAAAAATGTAAAATATACTTTTTGTTTTTGTTTAGTATTTTCTATATTTGTATTTTTTGTTTAAAGTTAATATCAGGTTTTCCAAGAAGAGGTGTTATTTTAAGATACATGTGTTAACTGAACTTTTTAAGCCTTAAGACCCAAGTCTTTATGCAAAATACGGTGTAATTTGTGGAATGCCCAATTCCAAAGACCGACGAGGAATATACAATCGTGGGTTTTCTTCAACACTTTGGGCTACAGCAGCACTATATTCAGTTGTTCGTGAGCAACGTGCACGGGTTTTATTCTTCACATCACTAACTCGACCCAACAGCTCGAATTTTTCCACTAATTTCTGTATTGCGGTCCGACACGGTGCTTCAGGACGACTCAAAAATGCTTTTGTTTTGCGAACTGTGACTGCAAGATTTTCACCATTTTTGTAGTGATTTTTAATAATTTCAGTGCGTGGTTGACGCTTGTAAAGCGGCCACAAAGGCCCAATGGTATACCAGGCGACACTCGAGCGATACCAGGAGTTGAGGAGTGTCAAGGATTATTCTACCAATACACTACCTATATTAAGCAGAGTTATCATTGGAAAATGATTATTAAATGATTTTTGAACAAATAGGGATATCATAACCCAAATTATTTTCCATTATTAACCAGAAGGATTGTACTTTCAAATAAAAAAAGAAATTTGAGAAAATATCCAGTAGTTTTTTTTATAGAATTTTCAAAAAAAATAAGTTTTTTGGCGGACCTTGTACATAAAATTTATTCCCGTGATCAAAGAAACATACATTCTGAAATACATTAAAATGTTCGATATAAATACGCTACTTTCCGTCGAAATTTTAATTTTTCGTCGTTCATTAACCTTTATTTCTTTTCAAACTTTTCTGAGTTTTCCACTCTGATTTTTTTCCTTGAAACGTAATTCAGAAATGAAATTCAATAAAAAACATCTTTTGACTTTAACCTATGGGTTTTGTCAAAATTGTATTTCATGCAAACCTTGTCCGGGAAACTACGAATAAAACCAATCGGCCCAGCCGTTCTAAATCATTTTTATTTACATAGAGATTAGTGAAAAGTTGATAAATGTCAGAAGATCAGAAAGAAAAGAAGAAAAAAAAGAAAAAAAAACATCATGATCACGTAAATTCTCTCACAAATCATCTCTCAAAATGATAAACGAAAATAACACTAAATATTGTAAAGTAAAATTTGGTGTAGTAACCCTTCAGACTTAAGTGCTCCATATTTTCTTTTTAAAGTGAAATATTCAAAGCAATATCTTCCGAACACGGTGTACAGGTATAAATTAGTACATAACCATATGTAATAATTTCTAATTGTCAACAGCAGAAAGTTACTTATCATTAGTAAAAAAATCTCGAGATGCGGGATTCCCGAAATAAAGAAAATTTAATTTCTCGAGAATTCTCGAAATATCGGGAATTCAAAGGAAGTCTTAAAAAAATCTAAAATCAGTGTAAAAGCAATGAATTTCATAAGATATTTTTTTTTTATTTAAGTATAAATAATATAAAAAAATATTTCAAAATATTACTATTTAAAAAATTTCAAAAAAATAGTTTAACACAAATAATAACAAAAAAAGCAAAACAATAATAATTCAAAATTATACTTATTAAAATAGGGGAAAAACTGATTGAAAACATTATTTACCAAAATGGTGTTTTAAAAAACATAGACTGCTAATGCCTCCGTCTGACAATCGCGTACAAATGGAAAAGTTATACTGTTGTCGCTTCTAGCATATAATTTGAAACTGTGGTGTGAATTTGTATCTGATTCTGTGTAACGGAATACATTTTCGTGATCGAAGGTACACTCTTGGGCCTATGTAGTGGATGCTGGCGACGAATCAATCAAAAACAACTTCTCTTCGTACAGGCCGAGTGCATACTGTCGTCCCAATATTTATTAGAATAATCGTTTAGCATACATTGAATTATGATATCGTAATAGGTATATGTATAACAGTTGGTAAGCATGATATGTGATATTTAAAGTAAAGAGGAAATTGTAGTGTATCTCAGAAAAGTATAGAGTAGGTAAATAGTAAGTTACAATATGTGATAATGGGTGATGCATTGCATTACACCTTCCTTTTATAGGAACAAAAAATGTTGAATCAACCCAGGTGATCAGATTCAATATTGTTTTTTTTTGTTTTACAAAATATTTTCAATTATTTTTCTGTTTCTTTTTCATATTCTTCTTAGAGATATTTCATACATATATTTTATACATGTGTATATAATTGGTTTCATTTTCAATAATAGTTTAGCGATTTTTGTTTATTTATAATTGTCGTAAGAAGTTATATAATTTTTTTTGACTTAGTTAAGTATTCCTTATTCTATCTTTCTGTAAAGTTTTCTCCTTTTCAAATATTCATTGTATACGGTGACATTAACTCCTTTAATTTCCTTTACAACAAATGGGCCATTATATATGTTTGTAAATTTATCATATGGTTCTCGTTTAACAAGCACCTCATCATTAATTTTTAAATTACAGGGTTTCGCGAAATGATCATAAAATTCTTTGTTTCTTTTCTTATGTTTTTCTATTAGTTTCTTTGCCATAATGTGAGATTTACACGGTATTTTACTTCTTTGCTATAATTTTCTGCATTGTAAATACGATCAATTTTTTCAAGATTTAGTTCATTTGGCATAATGCCTTTCTTCCGAATACTAGTTCAAATGGTTTATATTTACTATCGAATACTGAATTTGAAGTTGTATTATGAAAAAATTTAAAATATTTTAAGTACGTGTCCCAGTCTAACATATTTTCACCTACAGTGGGGAGCAAAACCGAGTGCATGTTTACCACTTTTGCAGTTTATATTAAATAAAAACCCGTATCATTAGTCCAAACGTTACAAAATTTGCAGGAAATATTCTTTATTTATTGTCAAACAAAAAAATATGTTCAAAAAAGATATATACTTATTCTAGTGAATACACAAAGGTAAAAAAGATTGATGACTGGATGCACTCAGTTTTGCACTTTATCGATAATACATTCAGAAGCAGGTATTTCAGTATTTAGTCCATAGTCCTTTGTTTTTAATAACACTTTTTACTCGTCTGGGCATACTTTCTACCAAGTTTTCGATAATTTCATTTGGAATATCCGCCCATTCTTTCTGAACTCGGCTCCATAGCTCGTCAATATTTTTTGGTGCACGTTGATGTAACCCCAGGCGCCTTTTCACTATAGCCCATAAATTTTCAATTGGGTTGAGGTCGGGGCTTTGTGCCGGCCATTCTAGAAGCTTAAATTTTTGTTCCGACAACCATTTGTTCACTATTTTGGAAGTGTGCTTGGGATCGCCGTCTTGCTGAAACACAACCTCCTCCTCAGGGTAAGCACTCACCTCTACAAAATCCGGCAAATTTGTCTTCAAAATATGAAGGTAGTCTTCTTTTTTCATTATGCCCTCAATTTTTACCAGCGGCCAAGTGTGCCACCAAGTAAAGCAACCCCATACCATTAAGCTTCCTCCTCCATGTTTAACGGTTTGCTTGACTTGATGTTTTTGAATACTTTCATTAGGTCGCCCCCAGTAATACTCTTTTTCCATCTGATTGGAAACGGTTAATTTTTGTTTCATCTGACCATATAACACGTTTCCAATCATCAACACTCCAATTTACGTGTGCCTTACAAAATTGCAACCGTTTCTTTACGTTTTTGTCAGACAAAGCTGGTTTTTTTTCTTAACTGCTGCCACGAACCCAATTCTCTGTAATGCTCTCCGAGCGGTCCATGCGCTAACAGGTTTGTTAATGGCAGCTTCGGCTTGTTTTGGTGTTCTAGAGTCTTTCTTCTTCAGTTCTCTTATCATAAGACGTGCATCCGCGTTCTTTAATAATCTTGGGCGTCCTCCCAGGTTAGGCGCCGGAACAATTTTTCGTCGTTTTCGAGCGGCAATGACGGTTCTTTGGCTAATATTAAGCTGTTGAGCTATTCTTCGCGAAGAATAACCATTCTGAGTCATTACAACAATATTATTTTCAATTGTTTCTAAAATTTTCCTCATTTTTTAATATTGACGACCTCAATTTAATTTGTACTTATTTTCGCGTGCTTTCACATCCAATATCAATTACAAATGATAACAATAGGCTTATCGCCGTCTTGCTGAAACACAACCTCCTCCTCAGGGTAAGCACTCACCTCTACAAAATCCGGCAAATTTGTCTTCAAAATATGAAGGTAGTCTTCTTTTTTCATTATGCCCTCAATTTTTACCAGCGGCCAAGTGTGCCACCAAGTAAAGCAACCCCATACCATTAAGCTTCCTCCTCCATGTTTAACGGTTTGCTTGACTTGATGTTTTTGAATACTTTCATTAGGTCGCCCCCAGTAATACTCTTTTTCCATCTGATTGGAAACGGTTAATTTTTGTTTCATCTGACCATATAACACGTTTCCAATCATCAACACTCCAATTTACGTGTGCCTTACAAAATTGCAACCGTTTCTTTACGTTTTTGTCAGACAAAGCTGGTTTTTTTTCTTAACTGCTGCCACGAACCCAATTCTCTGTAATGCTCTCCGAGCGGTCCATGCGCTAACAGGTTTGTTAATGGCAGCTGCGGCTTGTTTTGGTGTTCTAGAGTCTTTCTTCTTCAGTTCTCTTATCATAAGACGTGCATCCGCGTTCTTTAATAATCTTGGGCGTCCTCCCAGGTTAGGCGCCGGAACAATTTTTCGTCGTTTTCGAGCGGCAATGACGGTTCTTTGGCTAATATTAAGCTGTTGAGCTATTCTTCGCGAAGAATAACCATTCTGAGTCATTACAACAATATTATTTTCAATTGTTTCTAAAATTTTCCTCATTTTTTAATATTGACGACCTCAATTTAATTTGTACTTATTTTCGCGTGCTTTCACATCCAATATCAATTACAAATGATAACAATAGGCTTATTTCGCATGAAAACAAAATTTATCACCCGAAATAACGGTTAGCGGTACATTTTTAACCATCTCTCTCCGACTGAGAATGTATTATTGTGTTTGCACTATTAAGTGCAAAACTGAGTGCATACGGTCATCTTATTGCTGCGTTTTCTTATTAGCTTTCCTTACTTTTTCAGAAACTTTTTGGCGGTGTTCTGTTTGTAAACTAATAAGGTATATGTGTTCCAAATTTTGTAACAATTGGACTAACGATACGGTTTTTATTGAAAATAAATTGCAAAAGTGGTAAACATGCACTCGGTTTTGCTCCCCACTGTATATATGCTCTTATGTATTCGTTAAAATCGCGATGGTTTCTTTCTGCTGTTCCTACATCTATAATCTGTTGAAAAATTTATTTCAACATTTAAGAGTTTGCAAAGTTCACCAAATATTACATTTTGAAACTCCGTACCTAGATCGGATTTTATTGAACTTATTCTTCCATAAATTAAAACAAAAATTTCAAAAATTCTTTCGCTACTGTTTTTGCACTTTTATCAGGAATTGATATAATAACTACAGTACTCGTTGTGACCTCAAACGTAACACACTTGAAATCGCTGCTAAACGAAAACTTGCAAGGAAAAATTGTTAAAAACCTTTAAAAATTAAAAACGATCGGGAAGACGATGAAATTAATTTCAACCGGGAAAATAACATAATGAAAAAGAACAAACCGTCAACGTCACGCGAAAGCGTGATGAAAAATCCAAATTATTTTCATCCTTTACAAACACTAGAAGATGAAGAAAGTGAAGAAATAATTGTCAACAAAGAAGACAAACTTGTCATTCCACCTCTCACTATATTGAAAGCAAAAACAAATCAAATATTAGACATTTGTAAAAATGCTCAAATTAATGACTATGCCATTAAAAAGATTTCCATTGGACATAAACTATTCTGCAATACACAAGTAGATCAAGATAAAATTATACAACTGCTTGGTGAAAAGTTTGAGTTTTTCTCATATACCCCAAAACATGAGAAACCCTACAAAGCTCTCCTACTGGGTATGGATAAAAATGATCCGATGGTAATTAAGTCCAAATTATTTAAATTGGGCTTAGACTGTCTTAATGTGAAACTCGTCCATAGAACTGACGCTGATAAACATGAAAGAATCATGTACGTTGTCTTTTTCAAACTTAAATCAATAACATTGAAAGAGCTCAAGGATAGATTTTGTAATATAGACTACCTTAGAGTCCGATGGGAATACTCAAGAGCAAAAAATAACCAAATAACACAATGCTTTAATTGTCAGATGTTTGGCCACGGGTCCTCACGTTGTAGAGTAAAGACATTTTGTGCTAACTGCGCCGGTAACCATATGACAACTGAATGTAAAGTTGAACAACCCAAATGTGCGAACTGCAATGGACCCCATAAAGCAATGTGCGCGAGCTGTCCAAGTCGACAAAAATACATGGACATGAAACAACGTTTTTCTTCTCCAAAACAAAATTGGAAACATGAAGAAGTATGACCAACTCGTAACTACTCTTCACAATTTCCCAACTTACTAAATCAAGAAATTAAACAACCCCAATGGGTGCAAAAGCAGCCCGCACAAAGTAATGATTTATTTTCGTTAGATGAAATAAAGTCTCTCACTATCGAGTTGATAACAAACTTACAAAAATGCAAAACAAAGGCTGACCAGTTTGAAGTTATAACAAGCCTTGCATGTAAATTTCTATCAAAATGAATACAAAAATAAAAATAATCACATGGAATACCAGAGGAATCCGGCACAAAAAAATGGAACTATTTAAATTTTTAATAACAAACAACGTCCAAATCTGCCTCTTAACGGAAACATGCATTTAATTGTTATAGATGTGACAGAGCATCAAGAGGTGGTGGTGTCGCTATACTGGTTAAAAAATCCGTACCACACCATTTGCTACCTATAGTCAACACTTGCATGATCGAGAATATAGGTATCCGCATTACGACTGCTGTTGGTCCACTGGATATTTTTGCATGCTATTTTGCCGGAGGAGCTGCTGGTAGAGATGGTATTAAAAAAAGAAAATTTTCTTCGGACTTAGAACGACTGTGCAACAACAGCAGAAATTACTTACTCGGTGGAGACTTTAATTGTCGTAATAGATCATGGGGTTGCACAAGAGCTAATTGTTGGGGCAACATACTTGACCACAAGTTGACAACAAGTAATTTATTTACTAAATACCCCGATGATCCCACGTACGTACCATCACGCGTAAGGAGCTCAGCTTCAATACTTGATATCTTTTTGACAAATATCCCATCCATCCTGGCTACACCAACAGTAGTAAATGAACTAAGTTCTGATCATCTGCCCGTGGAAATATTTGTAAACCAACAAACTGAAATGCAGGAATTTCAAAAATATGTTTACTCTAAAGCTAATTGGAATTGTTTCTCCAATAATTTAAAACGTGTTCTTCGAGAAAGCAACTACGATGTAACAGCTGACACTTCCCAAATCGATTAAATGATTTCATCTTTTAATGATGCTGTAAAGAGCGCAGTCGACGTCAGTGTGTCAAAAGAGAGAGTGAAGTACACACATAGAAATCTCCCCGCTGAAATTAAGAGAATGATTACCACACGTAATTACTATCGCAGACTATGGATAAGAAACAGAGACAACAGAGATAAAATTATGTTTAAGAGTCTCAGTGCATCAATAGCTAGAGAAATAAACAACGTGCGAAACAAGAATTGGAGTACTCTCTTAAAGTCCCTAAATAAAGGTTCTCTTCCATTCTGGAACATAACGAAAGTGCTAAAGAAGAAAACAAAAGCAATTCCAACACTAAAAACAAATGGGCAAAGATACACAACAAGCAATGAGAAATGCAATATTCTGTCAAAGACGTTTGAGAGCAACCATATGCAGTCAAACAGCTTGAGTGATGATAACACTATTTCTGAGGTTGAACGATCCATTGAACTTTTTCAAGAAACAGCTGTCGAAGTCAGTGATGATTTCCTTGTAACTGAAAATTCGATTAAAAGCATATTAAAATCGCTCAAGCCCAAAAAAGCCCCTGGAATCGATGGAGTGACTAACATTTGTCTTAAAAATCTTCCAAAAAGAGGTGTAACTGTACTAAGTAATATTATTAACTCTTGTTTAAAAGCATGTTACTTCCCAAAAATATGGAAAGAAGCAAAAATCATAGCTATTTGTAAACCTAAGAAGCCCCATGATGCACCTTCCTCTTATCGGCTCATTAGTTTGTTGTCATCAATTAGTAAAATTCTAGATAAGGTTTTGAAGGAAAAAATTACAGCCTATAATGATAATAATAATATAATCCCAAATCAGCAGTATGGATTCAGAAATGGACTTTGCACAACACATCCCTTAAAAAGGATCTCAAAGATTATTAAATCCAATTTTAATCAGGGCAAATCCACTGGCATGTTTCTCCTCGATATAAAAGCAGCATTTGACTCAGTGTGGCACAAGGGTCTTCTATACAAAATTATTCGCCATGCCTTTCCAAATGAACTTATTACTATAACATAAAGTTTTCTGAAAGATAGATCGTTTAAAGTACACATAGGAAACACAATGTCAGATCAAATCGCTATATTCGCCGAATGCCCTCAAGGTTCCTGTCTCTCGCCGCTGTTATACAACATATTCACCTCAGATTTCCCTCCTTTGGATACCTGCATAGCATCAATTTTTGCCGATTCGGCCATTCTAAATTCCAACATCTACGCTGAAGATGTAATATGTAGTTTGGAATCAGCAATTCGAGTTGTGGAAAGCTATTTCTCAAAGTGGAATATACAAGTAAATGTCCAAAAAACTCAGGCAATATATTTTTCAAGAAGAAGGAAACCGTGTTTTGTTCCCCAAAGGTGCGTACGATCTTCAAATGCCGAAATAAAATGAGAGGTGAAAGTAAAATACTTAGGGGTAATACTGGATCCAAAAATGACTTTTAAGTCACATATTTCATACATAATCGACAAAATAAAATGTACGATGCACATGTTATACCCGCTTATTAATAGGAATTCGCAGCTCTGTCTTGGAAATAAGCTAATCATCTTTAAAGTTATATTCCAAGCAATTTTCTTTTACGCTACTCCGGTATGGGGCGATGCAGCACTTACTCATATTAAAACTTTGCAAATACAACAAAATAAAGTTTTGAAAATGATTTACAATTTGCCGCGCCACTTTTCAACTTCCAGATTGCACGCTTTCGACGAAATATAAACTGTTCTAACCAGGACAAATAGATTAAAAGAACTTTTTGTTAATAAATGTTTAACTTCTCCATTAAGTTACGTGAATGATCTCGCAATTTAGACCGTTTTTACTACTAAACTTTTAATTTAACATTAAATATTTTTTTTTTCTCTTAAGAAGGTTTTTGTTGTTTAATTATACCCTCACCCTACGGGTAGGAGGGTATATATCATTTGATACGACCCAAAAGTGTAACACCTAGAAATATTCACATTAGACACCAGGTGTCTTTGACCCAAATTCGATTCATGACTTTCTGAATCGTTTGAGCCATGTCCGTCTGTCCTGCTGGTACGCACGATAACATTCGAAAGAGTTAAGCAATCACTCTGAAATTTGGCTTGGCTTAATATTTTCCCAAAACTGCTTATGGGATTGCATATGGGCTATATGGCCACACCCCTTCGGGTACCTCCCATACAAATCTGCTATTTCGCCCACTTTATAAATCGTGTAATAATATCAACACGCTCAAGTTCGATCTTGGCCAAATTCCGTAGTTAGTAAAGGTATAAGTGAACAAAGTTTCTGACAAAAACTTGGAAGTCTGGCAACTCCCCTTCTGGTACCTCCCATACAAATGTACCATCCCGCCTACCTTAGAAATGGTGTAGTAACACCAATATGACCAACGCGATCTTGCCCACATTCTGTATTTAGTACATCTATAGCTAGAAAAAGTTTTGAACAAAAAATTGGAAGTCTGGCAACTCCGCTTCTGGTACCTCCCATACAAATGTACCATCCCACCCCTTAAAAACCCTGTAATACTATCAATATCACCAACGCGATTTTGTCCAAATTCCGTATTTAGTAAAGGTATAAGTGGACAAAGTTTCGGACAAAAACTTGGAAGTCTGGTAACTCCCTTTCTGGTACCTCCCATACAAATGTACCATCCCGCCCTTGATAAACCGTCTAATACTATCAGTATGACCAACGCTATCTTGCCCAAATTTTGTATTTAGTAAAGTTATAGCTAGACAAAGTTTTGGACAAAAACTTGGAAGTCTGGCAACTCCCCTTCTGGTACCTCCCATACAAATGTACCATCCCGCCCCTGATAAACCGTCTAATACTATCAGTATGACCAACACTATCTTGCCCACATTTTGTATTTAGTACAGTTATAGCTAGACAAAGTTTTGGACAAAAACTTGGAAGTCTGGCAACTCCCCTTCTGGTACCTCCCATACAAATGTACCATCCCGCCCCTGATAAACCGTCTAATACTATCAGTATGACCAAAGCTATCTTGCCCAAATTTTGTATTTACTAAAGTTATAGCTATACAAAATTTTGGACAAAAACTTGGAAGTCTGGCAACTCCCCTTCTGGTACCTCCCATACAAATGTACCATCCAATATTTTTCTATAGCATTCGGTATTTTAGGTTGCTATTATGACTTCATCAGATGTTACATCAAATGATGGTAGCTACGGTCACTTTTGACTTTCCGATACTTATGAGTATGAGACTTGTATGTTTTTACTGAGGGTGAGGGTATATATAAGTCGGTTTACCCGACTGCAACTTTTACACTGGTTTTCCTTCAAATTGTTACTTTATATTTCCAATGTGATAATAAAACATCATTAAAAATGAATAAAGTAGAAAAGATAACAATTATCTAAACTCTTAGTACTTAAGATAAACTACATCTGTATAAAAAAAATATTATGAAATAAAGATGAACATATATAAATGTAAAAAAAATATAATAACTAAATATTTTGTTAAATCACAAACCAAAGTTAGAGCATATTTATTCCCATATTTTGATGTTGTTAAAGGGCCAATTGTATCCAATACCACAACATCGAAAGGCTTGGTAGGCTTCTTCTCTACTACCTAGTTTTACTTTATTCAGATTACATTATTTTCATTTTTCAGCGAATGGAGCAACATATTTTGTCATACCTTTCCAATAAAATTTCGATATAAATTTTGCGTATAGTCTTTTACGCCCACAATGTCCACCTATAATTGGATCGTTATGATACATTTCCAACAGATCTCTTTGCTTGTTTTTATCAAATACTGTTCCAATCGGATCAACTAACATAATTTCAAGGGTGTTTAATATTTTGCTACCATGGTTTTTTAAATCTTGAATATTGTATTTAGTAAAAAAAGAATCATTTTTTGCCCATTCTGTAATAAAAATGTTATTATATTTGGCTTCTTTTTGTAGCTCTATAGAAAAATTATATTCTGAAAGTTCGAGTCTTATTTTTGATAATTTAGAGGACGGATTTTTCTTGATAAATAAATAAATATACCAGAGGTCGGTGATCAGTTCTAACAGCGAATTTTGTTCCATAGACATAAGGACGAAATTGATTTATAGCGAAATATATTGCAAAAAGTTCTTGTTCGATGATAGGTTTATTTTGGTCCAGGTAAGTCATGTCCATTAAAATTTTGACTTAAGATTGCTGCACAACATATATTTGATGAGTCAGCCAATTGTTTAGTAAAATCCGGATATTGAAGATTTTTTGGTGAAATTAATTCAGCTTTTACGGATTTAAACGATTCTTGGCAATTTTTATCCCAAATAAAATTAGATTTTTTTCCTTGTTAAATAATTTAGTGGTGCTGCAAGGAAAGCAAAGTTAGGAATAAATCACCAGTAGTAGTTAGCAAAAGCGATAAAATGTTTAACAGCATCCTTATCTTGTGGTACAGTATAATATTTGATGGCTGATATTTTAGCGTCATCAGGCAAAAGTCCGGCTGAGGTACATTTGTGAACAAGAAACGTAACTTCTGGTCTAAAAAAATTGCACTTGTAAGGATTGATTTTCAAGTTAAATTTCCTCAAAGTTGCAAAAACACTAGATACATTTCTTAAGTGATGTTCTTTGCTACATCCAATAACGACTATGACGTTTATATATAAAAATGCTTTGTTGGGTTCTAGACCTGAGAATGCTATGGACAACATACGAGAAAACGGTGCTACATTTAATCCAAAAGGTAGAACTTTCCAACAAAATGCACCTTGATCTGTACTAAACGACGTTATATCTCGCGAATCCGTATACAGTATCTTATGAAATCCTGAAAATAAATCAATTATAGAAAAGTGTTTAGCTCGACCAAGATTGTCGAGTATATCGTCAATTCGTGGTAAAGGAAACTTATCAGCGACTAGTTTTTTGTTTATTGCCCTTAAAAAAGACACACATACGATATGATTTACTCTTATTTGGACTTTTCTTTGGAACTAAAATTAGTGGATCGAGAAAAATCTGAACTTGTCTTTTTATTTCAGTTCTTTGTGAATATGGAAGACAATAATTTTTTATATAAACAGACGATTTGTCACTAAGTCTTAGTTTTTGTTCATAAAAGTTATTTATAGTCATCTTTCGAAGTAAATATATCTGCGAATTTCTTGCACAGTGGCATCAAATTTTCCCTGATATAACTTGGCATTTTGTCTTAAGTCCTTGCTGCGATCGTTGCAGGAAATACATTTATTAATTGAGTGAATATAAAAATTGGAAAGATTTTCAGTTTTGACTTCATAGTTGTTAACAAATTTTATTTCATCTGTTGTATTTAAAATACGTAAAACAGGATTTTCCGAATTCACAATGCATTTACTGATAAAAACTCCTTCGCAAATTTCTTCGGATTCAATAAAAACTGGTTCTGTGATGTTGTTTAAATGGAATGATCTAAATACTTCACATTGAATAAAAAGAAAAAAAAAGAATTTATACTAACTCCATGAATTACCTTCTCACCACGTATCCAAAATGACACTGTAATGGTTTTATAATTAATTTGACACTTATTTTATTTTAAGAAATCTTTTCCTAAAATGCCTTCTGATGGTATATTGAAGTTATCTGGCACAACATGAAGAACTTGAGGTATTGAATAATTAGAAAATAACAATTCTGTATTAATTGTGCCTAATAATTTAGTTGTATTTGTCGTTATACCCACAATGTTGATAGTATGTTGTCCATCTATTTGTACATTTTCTTTTATACAAGAAACTTTTATAATTGATATGTCAGCTTGCGAATCAACTAAAAACGAAAATCTGAGTAGTTTTAATTAAAACTGTACACTGATTTAACTGAGTCTTAATTGAAAATATTTAATGTTCTTCGTCCCTCAACATGTCCTGTTGAGGGACTTCCGGGCTTAAAGACCGAACTGAAACACCTTGACTATTGAAATTATTTCGTGTGTTTTGACCATAATTAGTCCCGATAGTTATTGTTATATGATATATTTCTGTAAGAGTTCGGATTATTGCCTCTTGGAATTCGTGAGTTTGTAATATTATGGTGTTCAAAACTCGATCTACAATCAATATCGCCACAACATCCTTAGGGTCATTAAAAACAGTAAATTCCAAAATTGCCTTTACCATATCTGACTTAGCATTACGTCTGTAAATATTTACTGTTTGCTCTATGGCCATTTCATGAGCTTTTTCATTGGTTATTCCTTCAATTACTAGCGAACGCTGTAGAGCATCTGCCAAATCTTCTACATTTTTAGCGAAATCCTTATAATTATTTTTTTTATATGCAAAGACGCAATTCTACCAGCTACAACCCTAGATTTGTCGGGTTTTTATCCTAGATCTTAGGGAATTTTTAATTTCGTCTACTTTGATATGTTCTCTGGTAAAACTTCTCTAGCCTTTCCATCTAATTTGGATTTTATAAAAGAAATGAAACATATGTTTAAATTAGGTGTAGTAAGCTCTTCAATCAAAACAATTTTGTCAAGAAAAGAATTGATAAAATCGTAATTTTATCGAATGATGTTGGAACAGATTGAAATAAACTCTGTTTTCTCCTCTATTGAAGCCATGTTGGAATTGTTTGTGCAGTCTGTAGTTTTATTGCCTTATGCTGTTCCTTTATTTCGGTTTCAGAATTGCTTTCACCTAACTCCGTTTCAGACTAGGAATCAGTAAAAATTTCTCTTTGTATGAGTTCAAACAAATCTACACCAAATGGAACTTTTATTTTACAATTTAACCTGCAAAAACATTTTAATAATAATTCTCTGCAATGATATACAGTTGAGTCCGGTTATAACGTACACCGGTTATAACGAACTTTCGTCTATAAGGAACACATTTTTAAGTACCAAGAGTTTTGCTTCTATCCGATTTTACCTTGGATATAACGAACTTCGCTTATAACGAACCAATTTGTCGAGTCCCCAGGAGTTCGTTATAACCGGACTCGACTGTATATTATTATTTATTTTGAACTAACCGGTAATTGACCATTAAAATGTTCTGTATATGTCAGAATATCGGTATATGAATTAATTCATCAATTTTCCTTTTTTGATTTAAAATTGGCCAATTTTGCAAAATACCGTTTTTAATTTTGTAAAAATTTGAAACTGTTAAAGACATTTACCAATTTTATGTATATTATTATTCACCAAATAAATTATGCTTTTACCTTTTTTCTCTCTCTCCTTTTTTTGTTGTTTGTTTTGAGTTTTATTGAAATTCTGTGCATATTAAAGACATTTGTTTTCTGTGTTTTTATGTATGTTAATTTGTATGTTTAAATAGTTATATATATGTCGTAATATAGTTGCTTAATAATAGAAATTAGATATTCATTCTTATAATTTATATTTATTTATTTATTATTAATTACAATACAAAGTAAATTTATATTCTAATTTTTGGGTCCAAGGGTAAACCGGGTGACACGACCATATGTTTAGATTTTTGCACTATAGAGAAAATTCGTTCTTTAGCCGGACTGTTCGTTTGTGGAATAATCTTCCTGAAAGTGTTTTTCCTGCCTGCTATGGCATTACCAAATTCAAGGCCAACGTCATCAAACACTACTCCCTCTTTCCTCCCTCCAATACCCTTATTTCCCATCGCTAACACAGTGCATTGCATTTATAGGGGGCATCCCCTGAGTGTTAGTCAAAAAAAAAAAAAAAAAAAAAGCACGCTACCAACTCGCCTACTGGGGCGCTAATTATAATTTATATATTCCCAAAGAATTTTTACATATTTACACTTATATATTTAACTTTGTATACGTATTTCATATTCTCAATAGTTATAAGTAAATGTTACCTACATTTTTATTATAATACGGGCTTGAAGTACATGTCTGCTAGCAAGTCGATGATAAAATTGTTATCGACAATGCAGCTTCTTCGTATTGTTATTCGTCTCTAGTTTCTTGCAGGTTGAGAACACTCAAAATCGCTGTCTAAATTTATAGTTCTTTTTGTTGCCTCCTTTAAAGGTCATTTATAAGGTTTTGCATTTATGCACTGATGAATTTTTTTTTATGTTAAACAATTTTTTTGCCTGATTATTTTTGACAGACGTTTTAACTATTTAAAGATTTTGTATTTTTTCAATTTTAGTTGTTTTTTCAATTATTATTTTTTTTGGATTTTTTAACAATTCTGATAAAAATGAATTTGTTTTTTTTCTTGTATCTTCTTTTGTTAAAACTGTACTTTCATTTTCGCTTGACATTGTTTCGTTTTTGTTTCAATATTCTCCAAAATTTTTGTTGGTGTTTTTTTTTTTAGTTTAGTTTTTGGTATTGTTGTCCGACTATGCAAATTCTCTTCACGTGTGAAAAATTACATAACTTTTTTTTGTCTTTCTAATACAAATTTTGTTGCTTTATTTTATATTATTTGTTTATTATTGCAAATGCGTAACTTCATATTCTTTTTGCACTTTACTTAAAACTTTTTCCAAATTGTTGAACATTTATTAATTATTAAATTTTTTACATGTGTAACAACCACTTCCCGCAAAGTACTTAAAATTTTCCAAAGGTTTTGTGGTTATAATGTTTTCTGGTTTTAAATTCATAATATTTTTTTTAAGTTTGATTTGATTCAGATGAGATGAAAAACGAGGGCGAATGAAGGTTTTCCATTTGCCAATCAAACCAATTTAAACATTTTGGCTGGATCGCCATGTGGTGGATGCTGGCCACGAATCAGTCAAAAACAACTTGTCTTACAGGCCGAGTACATACTGTCGTCCCAATATCTATTAGAATAATAGTTTAACATACATTCAATTATGATATCGTATTAGGTATATGTATAACAGTTGGTAAGCATGATATGTGATATTGAGAGTAAAGAGGAAAGTTGTAGTGTGTTTCAGAAAAGTATATCGTAGGTAAATAGTAAGTTACAATATTTGATAATTCGCTTTTACAAAAATTTAAATAATTTAAAGAAAAGTTATGCAAATTGAAAATGTCGTTAATGTCACATTAAGAGACGTGCGATGTGAGAATCTCAGGTAAAAAATAACTTTTCAAAAATTTTCCAACCTTCGCCAAAAAAATTATTCAGCCTTATTACGATTGTCGTTGACGTCTTGAAAACGACGAGTTATTTCAAAAGGGAATTATGATTGTCGCATACGAAAAAAATGCAACTCTGTTGGTAATTCTATTACATTTTCGGTATCATGACTGTCGTATTTATCTGTCAAATATTGCAAATATTGTCGTTGTAAATTTTGTTGACGAGAGTTTTGAAGAAAAAATAAATTTTACAAAATGGATTTAACGAGAAAGTAAGTATCAGTAGTTGAATAAATACATATTCTCCTTCTTTTTAAATATTATTCTAACAAATTTTAGAGTAAAAATCACTACCACGAAGCAGTTTGACAAAATGGGTGAGCTCTTGGAACAAAATCCAAACTTGGCAAAGAGGACATATGTAGTTGTGGCCTAAATAATGTAAACATAAAAGAAGAATGGAATACAATTGGTGATAAACTCAACGTTTTAGGACCTCCGTCACGAACAGGTGAAGGTTGGATGAAAGTGTGGGCGGACTATAAATTGGGTGGCTGATGAATATGGCTACAGTTGTATTGTTACGGTTGTACAGAACTCTGCCGAAAGAGAATACCTTACAATACCGTGTGCCGTGAGGCGTGTGGTTTCAGCAAGATTGTGCAACTTGTCACATAGCTAGTCCTGTGATGACAGAATTGCAGCGAAAGTTCTCCAGTAAAGAAACTCGCCATTGCGCTGGCCCCAAGGTATCCTGACCTTACTGCACCTGACTTTTTCATTTGCGATTATTGCAAAAGGAAGTTTACTAAACAAACCCATAGAATTTGAATGATTTAAAGCAATGTATTCGAACAACAATTCAGACAATTCCCGCTGCAACTCTCCAGGGCGAATGCATTTTTTTTACCAAGTAGTATTAGAAAAAAAAACATTTAAAAGATTTAATAACTATGTATTAGTTTTTAAATGAACAAAGTTCAAATAATTTATATGAGTTAAAAAAAAGTTGTTTGAGTTTCTTAATGTACATAAATTTATCAGCCACCCTGTATGTTGTGCAAAGCCGCACAAACAGCCGTAATTTTGCCAGCCCTTTCGGGGGAATAATGCAGTTGTCTTGCACCTAGTATGCACCGGAATCTGTTTTTTAATACACCAATAGTTCGTTCAACTATATTTCTAGTTCTTGCATGAATGTAGTTGAAACGACACACTGGAGAACCTTCTTCGGGTGTCCTAAATGGTGTTATTAAATACTTTTCCAAAGGGTAGCCTGAATCTCCCAAAAAATTAAACTGAATACAATCTGAAAGTCTGACATATTTGTATTTACCTAGCAACCACGTGTTCCTTTCGCCATTATGATAACTTTCCCTTAAATGCAGTTTTAAGTCACTAATGTTCCACACTAAGGAATCATGGACAGATCCTTGATGATGGGATGATATATATCTGAATCTCAGTTTGTGGTCACACACCTGTAAGATACCATTTTTATACAAAAACCAAATTATCAAACCAATTTTTAAAATTTTAAACTTACCACTGTTAAGGCTGTAGAAACCTTTCCTATTTAAGTATTTATAACGTTCTTCCTTATTTGGAGCTATAATCTTTATATGAGTTCGATCTATACAGCCTATTACGCCAGGAAATCCGGTTTTATTAAAGAAATGATCCTTTATTTCATATTTTTCATTTTCATCCGTAGGAAAGGAAATCCATATTGGACAAAGTTCATTATACATTACATCAATACACTCCTGGAAAGCTTTGCTAACTAATGACTGTGACAAACTGACATTGTAATCATTGTCCTTTTGGTAGCTACCCTCAGCAAGTATCCGCATTGTTGCTGCAAGTTTCAATACATTGGACACACATGTTGATCTTGTTGGTTTCTCTAGTTTTGGAGTAATTTTTCCGAGAACGTATTTGAAAGATTCCTTACTCAATCTAAAGTAGCTTATAAATCTGAAGTAAATCGTGTAATTTCTTTCGCATTCACATGATACAGACAAACATTATAAACGACAACTACGACGACAACCGTCGAAAAACGACAACGACACTCATGATAGGGCCGATTATTCACTGGCAAAAGAATACACTGTTTGCAGAGTACCAAAACATTAAATATATTTATGTACACATGTCTTTTTAATTTAATAAAATTAATTCTGAAAACAAAATATCTTTTTTGATTTTGGTACCATCGGGATCAAAAAGTACAATTTCAATGAACGGAAAGTACAAAACGAAGAAACTGATTTCTCTGTTTGAATTATTTTTGCATAAAATCGTGTTAAAGAAAACCTGTCAGTAAGTATGAATGAGTATGGCAAATAAACTAATGTTTTCCTTTCACTGAATAAAAATGAAAACGTTGAAGAAACAAATAAGATGCACAATGAAATAGTAACGGTTTGGGCAGATAAAATTGTTTGGCAATGAGTTTTTATGCAGTTCCTTGGACGTTCGAAAATGCATTTGCGCACATCGACCGTAATAAAAAATAGTGAAATTGCAACGCAACCGTAAAAAAAATTGAAATATTTTTGTTTGTTACCAAAATCGTTTTATTGCCCCTCATAACTTATTTTGCCAATAGATGTGCGCATCGAATGTAAAGAAGAACCAAATGGAACCTTATACTTTTGAATACATGCCAGTTTCATTCATTTTCATGCACGACAATGACCCCAAGCATACATCGAAGCTTGCAAATGAGTGGTTTTCTAAAGAAAACATCTCTGTTTTAGACTGGCCGGCTCAAAGCCCCGACTTAAACCCTATAGAAAACCTCTGGAATGATATGAAATGTGCGATTGCTCAACAAAAATCTGGATGATCTTTGGACTGGAATACAGAATGCTTGGTACTCGATTCCCAAAGAGCGTTGCCAAAAGTTGATTCAAAGTACGCCCCGTAGATGCCAAGCTGTACTTGAAAATAAAGGTTACTCTACTAAATATTGACTAGGTAAACTAAAAACATTAATATTTGTACTATTTTTTTTTATAATTTATCTCTTTTTTCCAGACATAGTATGAACTATTCTTGATAACAATAAGTAGACGATAGGAATTTTCGCCGGAGTTTTTGTTTTTTTGTAAGAAGAATATGTATTTTAAGATTTTATGTTTTTGTTTCTAGAATTAAAATATAATAAAAAAACGTGTTTGTTCGCTCAACAACATTTTGTGCTAATTTACTGTCCATGGCTGTACATTAGAGCGTACCAGGTTACAAGTAAAAAAAAAAGTTCGCCGTACACCTTCGAATATGAAGTATTATTGAAAGGTAGTTTCAAAAATTTGTTTTTATTTTTTTATGCCGAACGTAGGGGTCGCGCTTTTTCATTTTTCTATATAACTTCTGCATTTATAAACGGATTTTAAAGTGTGATACATCGATGTTTTTGTCTCGACGACACTTTTTCTGCTGGGAAAATCGACATACTTCCTTAGGAAGAGTTTCATGATTTTATGCGAGCTTTAATTTTCTGATATTAGAGTGGTACATTAGGGTAGTAGCAACTGAGATATGATGGGTAAGTACCAGAAGGGGGTGCTTGAGCTCAATGACATCGATGTATCTTACTTTAAAATCCGTTTATAAATGCAGAAGTTATATAGAAAAATGTAAAAGCGCGACCCCTACGTTCGGCATAAAAAAATACATTTTTTTTTTGAAACTACCTTTCAATAATACTTCATATTCGAAGGTGTACGGCGAACTTTTTTTTGAGGTACGCCCTACTGTACATACTAATGAATGTATTATTACTATCAAATGTGCAATAATAAACAATATTTATATTACATTCTAGTACTTTCAGATAAGTACATGCATGTTTGCCCAGCAACCTACAAGTGCTTCCACTTAATTAATTGCATGTTTGCAAGGAAATAAGCATTTGCTTCTACGAGAGCGTGTGTGTGATACGTATATACTTTCGGTTAAGTAAGTAATGTTTGTTACACGTAAAAATATACTCATTCCATAGAAAACAAACATATATTTATAACCTATAAACAAGTTAATGTTTGTGGTGCGGGTCAAATATATATAAGGGGGTTAATGCCAAAGTGGGCCATCCCACATTTTTGAAAAAAACGGGTTAACACGTGTTTCGGAAACACTGTGTCCACCTTTTCAATCCCATATTAGTCTTGGATTAGTTTATACAACTTCTAAGAGATGGCATCACAAATCAATTTTGGGCCAGATGATTTCAGATGTGAAGTGCTGTTAGCAGACTGGGCCATGTGTCATAGACCACTTTGGCAACCATAATAACCTGTAACATAACTTTGCTTTCTGCAGCTGTGTGTGATAGTTTAAAATTTTTGCAAAAGTACAAATTTCCAAAAAGTGTAATCCATCTAAGTGATTCAAAGTGTGTATAATTACATTAATTTTTATTAATAAGACGTTATATGGATAATAATATGGCTGGTGATGAGAAAATGTTATGGAATAGTAAGTAAACAAAGTTTGTTAATTTAGTTCCATATTTTATTTTGACTATTCGACCTTTCAGGTTAAAGGTCATTGTTGTTGTTCCTTTTGCTGGAATCAGCGATTTACAGAAAGCAACAAGTACCATTGATTCGGACGAAACGGAATCAATATTTTTAAATTTAAATTGTATTCCTTGTCTTATAAATCGTTGAATCCAGCAAATGCCAATGACCTTGAACAATGACTTTGACCAATGACCTTGGATCTGAATAATACAAATTCTTGATATTTTTGACTCCATTATTTAATAGACTTGAGTGAGTCTGACTTTTCTGCATCATTTTCTGAGTATGAACCAAATGTAAGTTCAGAAACAGAATCAAGTGATGACGGTGTTCGGGAGTGTGAAGGAAATGAAATTATAACGGGAGTTGTTTCTGTCCAAGGTGTTGATGACAATAATTTTTCTGAAGTCGACAATTCCGAAGTAAGCGAAAATCAATCGAAAGCAAATCAAAGAAAGAGAAAACGGGAGCGAAAACCAGAAAATTGGAAAAAAAATATTCGTTTTCTATCAAAGATTTTATGAAACATTATGTGACGAATAGAAAAGTGAACACATCGAACAACAAAGTTGAATGGCTTAAAATTCTTTGCTTAAACCATGATATAGACCAGCCGTTTGTTCTTCAGTACTCATATGGTTATAACGACGATGTTGACACTTTTGAGTCGGTGGTTATCGGAAGAAGAAATAAAACTTCATCTATTCCTGACAAGCTACCGATACTATATAAACATGGCCACGAAATAAGTATGGAAAAGAAAAAAGATTTAATAACATTGAAGGAGTTTATCCCTCCAATTTTTCATACTTTTTATACTTTACTAAAGTGTTCTATGAGAGCAAGTAATATTGTTTATATCGCTGAAGACGATCAGGACGGCATAGATTAAGCTAATTTTTTTCTTTGTACTTTAGTTTTATTTTTAATAAAAAATTAAAAACTTTTTTAAAAAAAATACAGTTCCAATATGGTCCATTTACATTTTACAGCATTTTTATTAAAAACCAAAATGGGCCAAGCCACAAAAAAAAAAATCACACGAAGTAAAGCAAAAAAAAATTTTTGTTTTAAACTAAACAGGTTATGCAAATCTGTGATGCAAAAAACAGTTAAATTATTCAAACACTTTGTGAATTCCAAACTACTATTGGTGTTGTTTAAACTAAAAACCACATTATCTCAATTCAATCGCAATGTGGGATGGCCCACTTTGGCATCAACCCCCTCATATATGCTTGATGCATAATTTGTTTGCAAAAATTTGTTAAAATGGTCATTTTTTTTTTAGCGTGTACCCTTTTGTTGAACAGGTTCGATATGTTCTGAATGAAATTACCAGATCACCATTTATGATCTGTGTTTTTTCTACGAATTTG
Organism: Hydrotaea cyrtoneurina; assembly: GCA_958296145.1. NCBI lineage: Eukaryota > Metazoa > Arthropoda > Insecta > Diptera > Muscidae > Hydrotaea > Hydrotaea cyrtoneurina. Next base: position 44,230,609 of record OY282512.1, read on the forward strand.
TTACGCCCGTCTAGGTCATCCGGCTTATGATGAAAATTTTCTGTCCTTAAAGTATGCTCAAATAATTAACAATATTTAATGAATAATTTTCTTCTTTTTTTAATTTAGAAGTTACTCTGTAAGAAAAGAAAGTCTATGACGAATTATCAGGTATTCAGCTTCTGTGAAACACTTTAGAATTGTCTTTAGGCCGTTGTAGCCGTGGTAATTTGGTAAATTTAACAAATTTCAGCAAACAAATTAGCATCAAACATTACACATTACAGCGTCCATTTGTTCCAGATTATTTCACCGATGGTTAAGATTGCGTCCGTTAGAGGTCATGCCAGACCTCACAAGGAAATTCTTGGCATCCTTAAACTTGTTTGCCATTATAAAAGGCATATACTGTGTCCGAGTTTAAGTGCACAAATGCCGCTCCTGTCGTATTTGGACTGGCCGATACATTGGCAGAAATAAAAATTATCACTCCTAAGCCTAGACATCTTTTCCTCAAATATACGGTTTACGATCACCGTTTTCTGGAAGACGTCATTGACAAACGTTTCTACTGTAAGTAAACACCAACGATTTTCGTTAATGTGGCTTTATTATAATTACATAAGTAATGCAATATAAAAATTTATAATGCATAATTCATCAGTAATTAAACTAGAATAAATTTCATAAAAATTATGGAATATAACAAAATCACATTCGAAAAAAAATCTCATTTTATTAAAGTACGCCCAATTTTACGCCTCAAAATAAAGTAAACAGTGGCATCTCCTTGACACGAGAAATCGCTGAGTTCTAAAAGTGGTGGCAACTCTTTTACAATTTCTTTGTGCGCATTTCGGGGATGTACCTAGTTAGTATTAAAACCAAGATTCATCAGCACAAAAACCGTAATTATCTAAATAAACAAAGTGAAATAGCAAAAGAGTTACGATGGGAAAACAATCGTCAGTGGACACTCGTGAAATCATAATAGATTTACATAAAAAGGGCAATCTTTGCGTAAACATAGAGACAATAGCGTATGTAGGGCATGCGGGGAGGATGACGAAACTTTGGAGCATTTCCTCTGTCACTGCCCAGCGTTCGTAAACAATAGATCCCGTTTCTTGGAAAAAGACTCTTTAACAGACTTGACCCATCTCAGGGGCGCAGACTGGAAAACAATTAAAGATTATGTCAACAGTACAGAGTTCTTAAAATAACTTCTCAAGACCTTTCCATGTACAGTTTAGAGCGCACAATAAGCCGAATACTGGCTTATGTGTATGTCTAAGGACATGAGGCAGCGAAAAACCGCCTCCTCTTCTCAACCTAACCTAACCTTGCGTGAAATAGGTCAGATTGTTGGAAGAAACCATTGTACAATAAAAAAGAAAATAGACAAGTATGCCAGTGGAGAATTTGCATGGGGCAGGGCGGAATAAGCGTCTTACAGACACAGAAATTAGAGCTGTGGTCAGAGACGTCTAGTGCAAATCCAGCGTCTAGTGCTACAAAAATAGCAGAAAGAGTTACACAAACCTCCGGAAAATCAGTAAGTGCTAGCACTATTAGAAGATCGCTGCACCAAAATGGTTTACATGGACGAGTACCTCGTAAGAAACCTTACATATCCAAAGTGAACCAATGTAAACTCTTGAATTTCGCCTCCGTTATGGTCTGGGGATGCCTGGCGGCATCAGGGGTCGGTAATCTAGTGTTTATCGAGTCAACGATGAAAAAAGAAGATTATTTAAAGATATTGCAAGACAATGTTGCCCCAAGTGTGCACAAGTTGGGCTTATCGCAGAGATGGATATTCCAGCAGGACAACGATCCTAAACATTCGTCCATTCGTATCTTAAGGAACGTTAGGTGTGAATTGCTGGTGAATTAAAGCCCAAATCAGTTTCTGTTTGACTGTTGTGCAGTATAGACGTGTATGATGGCTAATACTCATTGCGCAAAGTGTTTTAACCCGGCAAATACAAACTTTATAACTTGTCATGATGCAGAGCTAAATTCATATGTGCGGGCATCGATCATAAATCATGTGAAGAAGTTTGGGAGTTAAAACAACGGTTTAATGAGTTCTCACAAAATATAGAAAAAGAGTTGCAACCAAACAAAAGAAATAAAGCTACTGGTGGGAGTGTTGTTGTTACTGACCAAAGTACAAGTGCACTTGCTGCTACGTCTCATGCGGTAAATAGTCAACAGCGTCTTTTCCTGCTAATCGTTCTGATGTTTGTTCGAATGGTGGTGTTAGATGCTAACATGTTTGATGCTGACACACAACCTGTTAAGAACACTAATGAACAAATCTGGGCGGATTTGATTAAAAAAAATTACTTTGGGCGGATTGACGGCCCAATTCAGTTTTGGGCGGTTTTGCGATCCAGTTATTCAATCCGAAAGTTCTCGTTTGCCATACTTATATTCCAGTATGAAATCGCATTATATGTTGGTACTGAGCAATTTTATTAAAAATAAGCTTGGCAATGATTAAACACTGATTATAAAAATAAAGAAAATCAGATCGAAATTTCGAAAATATTTGTTGGTACAAAAGCTGAAAGTTATTTGCAAACTTTTTTATTAAAATCTGAACAAATTGAAATAAAATCAGATATACATGAATTTTATTTAGAATTTTTAAATCAATTAAAACGCAGAATAGATTTTAACTGTGACAGCATAACAAAATTAAATAGAATTACTACAAACAATGTACTCTCCGACGAAGATTTGTCAATACTACCACTTATATTAAAATTTCCAAAACTTTACGAATGTGATCCTGATTTAATTATAACAGAATGGAATTTATTGCGTCTCAACGACACGAAACTGTCGTCTGAATAAAGTATTAACTCCTTTTCGGGAAAAGTCGCCACATTAAAAAATTACCTAAATGAAAAGTGTTTTCAGAACCTTACGAATTTTATATTTAGATTATTATAATTACCACAAAGTTCCGCCGCCGCTGAGCGCAAATTTTCTACTCTTTCCTTAATAAAAACGAAACTTAGAAATAAGTTAGAGGTAAACACTGTTAACAGTATTATGCTTTGTAAGGAAATTATTACTTAAGCCCGAGCTGTGGCCAACAAACATAAAAGTGCGTCCATTCGTAAATTTTCCAAAGATAATGGAGCCAGCAGTACTACGTTAGCTGGCGAAAAATCAGGGTCGAAAGTTTAATTTCAAAATCTATCTGGAATGTGTACAAAGTCTAAAATAATATATGATAACTCGTCTCAGTGCGAATTCAATATAATTATTTTTGGTTGAAACGTGGTTGAATCCAGATTATTCTGATGCTGAATTTGTTAATGCAAATCAGTACAGTGATTACCAAAAATATAGAAATTTGTATCTTACTGGCTGTTCTAGAGGAGGTGGTGTACTGGTAGTTGTAAAACGCGAATTCAAATATTATTTATGTTCCATTGGATTGCTTGATCAACTGATTGTGTGAATTAATGGTTCAAGTGATGTTTTGTATATTTGCGTATCGTATATTCCCCGTCTAGCTCAGATGAAATTTATGAGGCACATGTTTCAAACATTGTTTCTTTAGATGATAATTTATCAGTAAACCCTCGCATTTGTGTTTTAGACAATTTTAATATTAAAGATGTTTTATGGACTCAAATTGGAGATTCAAATCTGCTGCCTTACAATGTAAATTATGAAATTCACTTTATTCTTTATTCACCATCTAATGTCCATCAAGCACCATTAGTTATTGAATTAGATTCCTATATATATATTTTGAAAACTCTCAACATACTGATTCCACTTTTCTTCAAATCGAACTTCCAACCTTCTTCAATCCAGACAGGTAGATATTCAAGTTCGTCTCACTTACCTGATATATTATTAATTTATTTTTAATTTGTCCTTAAAGGAGGGAGATTTCATAGATAGATTGAAGGCATCGTCTATTACACCAGTTTTCAAAACTGGGAGAAGAGATGATGTTACGTGTTACAGACCGATTTCGAAGTTGTCATGCGTCTCTAAAGTTCTTGAACAAGTGGTTTATAGTAATGCACCAAATGTACAATGTATGGACTAGGGTTATATAGATGCAAACATAGGTCGACTTTCCGACCTTTTGACTTTTCCATAAATTTAAACATTCGATATTTCGATTTTTTTTTTATTTAAAAGTCGATTAAAATAAAAACAAAATAATTGCCATTACTGTAATGGTATACGAAACAAAAACAGTTTCGAGGTTAGGGCTGGATATCCTGTTCAATCGATTTAAGAATCCAGCATATTTGCTATGTTTAGTTTCATATAAGAGCAGATGTTTTGTTAATGACCAGTAAAATGATGTAATGAAATGTATATGCAATGAAAAATGTATATGCATTTTAAATTCGATATTAAGTTAAGTTCTGCGTTGAAGGTTGTTATCTTCTAAATATTAAGTAGTTACTACATTAATAGTCAATGTAATTAATTCCCTTTGGAAATTCACTGATAGTCAAAGCCAACAGCAATTGTGACAGCGTAGAATTGCAAAAAAAAAAACGGCTTGTTTTGGAGCGGGGCATTGTAAAAAAATTAGTGATGACCGAAATTGTATCAAGCAGGGCAATTGTCTAAAGAGTAACGCTGAACTGTCCGTAGTAACATTAATTTGTATTTGGATATTTATGTTAATGCACAGTTTTCAATATTTTCATTTAAACTAAAAAAGTCGACAACAAAAAGTCGGTTTTGTCGACTTTTTCGTAATAAAAAGTCGACTTCATTTTTCGCTATTTTTTTTAGGAAAAAGTCGATTAATCGACTTTCACCCAAACTGATGAAATTGAATTTCTGTTCGTTATTTTAACGAAATGAAAGACCAATTCGTTTTATAAAAACAGACTGTAAATGTTTGAAAAATACCCCACATCGAGCTGACGATAACGCCCAAGTCACAGAGACTATCAACAACAAACAAATATTGGAAGACAAGTTTACCTTTCTTCCCCAAATGACCAGATCAGACAAATTAATGATTGCCAGCAACTATACCAGTTTATCTAAAACTAGCTATGCTGACTTTTTAGAAGGCTCTACCGTGAGATGTCTCCTAGCGGCGAACTTTATAGTATTGACGAATTGCTCAGCACATTTGCTGATGCATCTTTTATCTGCGAAAATATACAACGAAAATGGAGCAATGGCAATGCTAAAATATGTCACACAACTATTCACCTAACTGTCTTCAAGTAATGCACTGAACAACTTCTTCGGAATCAATTCAACTGCATATATTTATGAGGTAGTATTTCGTCGATATCATGTAGTTAAATCAGACTTTTCCCGAAAGTAATCAGAAGGTCATAATTCCGGGATACAACATACAGTAAGAGCTCGACTTGTGCAACCGATTGGAAACCAAGCCTGATGCATTTATTGAGATTGTTGCACTTACCGAAAATATATATGTTTACATATTGAAATCGAAGAATATGTGATGAAACATAATAGGAAAACAACTGTAAAATAACAGTTATAATACGCTCGTTCAAAGTTGTACTTATAAAGACCGTAATCTAATAAGCTCATCAAATATAGGGTTTGAAGAAATCGAGCTTTTACTGTACACAGAAACGATAAAAATTACACACGGAAGCGCTGTAGCTATATCCATCAAATCATCTATATCTATTATTCACCGAACCCGACTAGATTTCATCAAAATCATATATATAGATTTCATGTGAAAAATTTACATATTGCAGTGAGTTGGCAACCCTACTTTGTCAGATTTGTGAAGAAATAAAACAACAAATCGAAACGTAAACATTAAGTGTGCAGTGGGCAAATGTATGAAAACCAACAGTAAAAAATATGTGAGTAAGCGCCCCGGTAGGCGAGTTGGTAGCGTGCTTGCCTATCAGCGTGGGGGTTGTGGGTTCGATTCCCACCAGAGGCTTTGGTCTGTCGCTGCAAAAATCAAGCCAAATAGTCTTTGTCACTCGGTTTATCCTTGGACCCAAAATTAGAATATAAAATTTACTTTGTATTGTAATTAATAAATAAAATAAATAAATAAATATGTGAGTATGTGAAAATGTAAAAAGAATGTTTTTCCGGCGCAGAATGTACTTTAGGTTAAGAATATTAAATGCCGACATTACCAAAAATATTTATACCAAAAAAAGAAAATTAAATAAAACTTTAACTTAATATACAAAAAATTGTTCGTTTTTCGCTAATAAATAAATTGATGGCAAAAATAGTCAATTGTCCCACTGTTATGAATACACAAATATTATCAGCTGTTAGCTCGAAATTTTTAGCCAATAGGAACAAAGTTTGCGTGACGTCATTGGTGACAAACGTCAAAAACAGAAAAGGGAAGGGGGCTGGGATGGCGTAACCTTCTATACATAAACCTTGGATACAACCAAGGTTTATGTATAGAAGGTTACGCCATCAGCAAAAATTGCCGTTAGGTGACGTAGTTGGTGACAAACATCAAAAAGAAGTGGGTTGCCAGCTCTATGTCTGCCTACTTTTAGTTAACAAAGCTAAGATTTCATGTGAAAAATGTACATATTGCAGTGAGTTGGCAACCCTACAGCTGAAATCACTTTGTCAGATTTGTGAAGAAATAAAACAACAAATCGAAACGTAAACATTAAGTGTGCAGTGGGCAAATGTATGAAAAAAATGTATGAACTTGAAGAAAATGTAAAAAGAATGTTTTTCCGGTGCAGAATGTACTTTAGGTTAAGAATATTAAATGCCGACATTACCAAAAATATTTATACCAAAAAAAGAAAATTAAATAAAACTTTAACTTAATATACAAAAAATTTTTCGTTTTTCGGTAATAAATAAATTGATGGCAAAAATAGTCAATTGTCCCACTGTTATGAATACACAAATATTATCAGCTGTTAGCTCGAAATTTTTAGCCAATAGGAACAAAGTTTGCGTGACGTCATTGGTGACAAACGTCAAAAACAGAAAAGGGAAGGGGGCTGGGATGGCGTAACCTTCTATACATAAACCTTGGATACAACATCATCTCAGGGCTTCCCATCTCATTGAGGCTTACGCCCCCCAAAGGTAGACCAACCAAACAAAATAAAATATTTATTTTTAGTCCATGATTGTAAATGAGAATCCAATTTGTACATACTCCTCATTAAGCAGTTCCATTTTGTTTTTTATGTAATTTTTATTAAAACGACATCTTGGGATCGACGATAACCTTGAGCAGGGATAAGAAAGCAGTACAAAACCTTGAAAGTACTGAAACAAAAACATATTCCAACATGTTGATTATAAATAACTTACATGTCTTTGGCCCCCTCGTGAATTATTCTTCGCCCCACCTTTTGGGAACGCCTGCTCTATATACATCAAACTTTAAGCTAACAAGGTGAAAATATGTTGTTTTTACGCAGACAATAGCATAAAAATGCGTATGCAAAAATCACTCTCTTTAGCTAGTGATACTTTCCAAAGGCGAATTTTATTTCTGATATTTTTTCACAGCACTTACTTATCATGAATATTTTTATAGGTTTTAATGAAAATATTTATTTTTATTTATTTATTATTAATTACAATACAAAGTAAATTTATATTCTAATTTTGGGTCCAAGGGTAAACCGGGTGACACAGACCATATGTTTTAGATTTTGCAGCGACAGACCAAAGCCTCTGGTGGGAATTGAACCCTGATTTTAGGTCAAATTTTCAGAGTAAAAAGGTGCGTCTTATCGTCCGGCAAATACGGTAAATATGTTCGCCAAATTTATGTTATATTTAGCGAATAAAATAGGAATAATAAAATATTTTTTGTACAGAAAATTTTAGTCAAATCGGATAATGTTAACACGTGCCGCATCATGGTCAATGGTTAAATCCTGGGGATTTTGTATTTGTAATCATGAAATTAAATTATTTTTCCATGGATTTAATTAAAACTTAATAAATTAGGGAAAAAATGGAGGATGTTAAGAAGGTTTTTTATTTTCGATCACGTATGTGTCCACAAAGTCTGCTCTTAGTGTTGTAATGTTGTCATAGACAACAATCATTAGCACATTTCAATTATAAGTAAGAGCCACAGTAGTTCAGGGCTGATTAAGTTATGATATACTGTTCAGAGGTGTATCTATGGTGTTAAATTTCAACCGATTTCCTTTAAGGTCGGCTTTGAATTTCTTAGGAGCACAATGTCAGCTGTAATCCCGTTTTTCGAAGAAATAGTGAAGAGCTTGAAACTGTTTTGTTAACATCTCGACTAGACCTACAAAGAATAACAATATGCACATAGGATACCTATTTTTTTTGAAATACAACAATTCCCTAAATATGACGTTTGATCTCGCTGCAATACATGTTAACATAGTCCAATAATTTGAAATTTATTTCACTTAATCACTAGACTCAGTGACTTAATTGAAACAAATTTCACAAAAATCGTCCTCAAAATAAACGATTTTTGGTTGAAAATATGAAACATCTCCACATGTTAAATTTGACCTCAAAGAATAACGTGTTACCATCGTCCAATATTTTCAGAGAATGTATCTGCTTAACCAATGAGTATTTTTACTTTGCTTTGCCTTCAGTATAATTGTGGGCATCGAGTAGGAGAAAAATATATAAAACAAACTGGTTTGAGAAAACAAAATCTTGTCCTTCAAACTCGCCAAATTGTCAATTTGTAAAGATTTAGATGGCTATCAATACATTCCTGATATCATATCAGATCAGTTTTAGGTAAAAGTTGTGGTTTGCTTTGTAGTTTAGAAAGAGTGGATTATGGATTGTTACCATAGAAAACAAAATAGTCTAACAAATCAGTACGTATGTAGGTCTTCCTGTGGAAATAGATTTGCAGTTATTGTTTCTTTTCTTTAGGATTACTTAGCCGGCAGAATATGGGTTGTGCATCGCTATTCTATATATTTTCAATGGTTGTTCAGATATCCGCCGTCTGGTCCCTGACGTTAGAACATTCATCCTTTCATTGTAAAATTACCGGTTAACCGGAAGACGCACTGTAGAGTAAATTCTTTCTTCAGCCTAACTGTTCGGTGTTTAAGAATGGTTCCTTATTATACCAGTGAGTCAGTGGTTTTTGAATATCGGAATAATCCGGCCATCCTAGTGTACAGATTCGAGCATGAAGAAAAGTTTCCAAACAGGTGAATATTATTTTCAGCTAAAAATGTATATTCACTCCACGATTTACCTTATAATAACCGATTATTAGGAAGACCTAAGCCGTATTTGATACACCAAGCGAAAACATATGTTCACAACCGAGAAAAGTTTTCAATCTCGTATGTGTTTGATTTGAAAAGTTCTTGATGTCGGTGTAATTGTATTTGCTTACGACACTTTATCAAAAGCTTAAGAACAGCTATATGATGAGATGGTGTACGAGTGATAGGCTAATGTGGAACAACATGCGTGAAATGTACTTACAAAATAATATTAATCATATAGGATGACTACAAGAAAAACATTGAGTCTTTACGTGGAGCTGATTCTGTTTAGATGGCTGTCACCGTTTCACAAAGATGCATTTTGTTCTTATCGACGAACGGCAACTGGAGGCCAACGTGGTACAACTAAGCATGGAGTTGTTTTCAGATTGTTTTATTGTTTCATTTTGTAAAGTCTTTGAATTTTGAACAATTTACTTTTCAATATTTCAATCAAACGAGAGAGAATAATCTCTGTTGATTTATACAATATTTGGTTTTGATTTTTCACGAACTTTTGCTCAAATATTTCCAACATTTATATTTACATAAACAACACTAATTGAACACTTGTGATAAATATTTATATGTATTAGAGCGACTCAAGTTGTATGGACACAAAATTCGAGCAAGTTTTACCCCCCTCAAAATAGAAAATGGGATTTTTTAAGATTACATGCCGTTCATTATTAACGGCATACCATCACTCAAAAAAAAATGTACTAAATTCACGGAAAAATGTACTAGAATTGAGTAAAATTGATCTTCATATGGCACCAAGTATCTCTGTACTCAATTTAATACCGACATTTTCCATGATATGGGTATTTGACATCGCGTTAAAAGAGGTGGACAGTTCTGTACACATTGTAAGATTGGTACTATTTGTAGTTCCAACAATATGTTCGTCTTTTTTGTTATGAATGCTAAATGTTGTAAATATTGTCATTTTATTATGAATGCATGCGGTATCAATCTTGTTTAATGCCATTGTATGTGTACTTTCTCGAGCTCCAAGTTGTGGGGTAATCTAATTATAAATTCTGATTAGAAGACCAAACAATGTAATGTCAATGGCACTGTGTGTTAATGGACAGAGTTGGTGGGGCGATAGTGTAGCATGTTATGTTTATTTGGTAGAATCTAAATATATTCCACTATTTGTGTATTTATTTAATTGTCATTCTGTCGATATATACGGGTTTTTAATTATTCATAAGGGACGTAATCCCCTCCATTTTCTTGTAATTACAAAATATCCTACAAACTATCCTACTTACTTACCTAATAAATTATCAACATTTGGAGTAAATCGGTTCTTTGGTGCCTGAGATATACAAATTTTACAAAGGGGCGTGACCCCTCCACGCCCTCTTTTTGTAGTGAAGTCTGGTTCCGTTCCCGGCAGTGGTATGTACACCAAATGAGGTCAATATAACTCTAATATTGACCGAGATTTTTGTTTGTATGGGAGGTGCCACGCCCCTTAGCCGATTGTTTAAAAATATTAACACAAACTATACTTTTGACCTATCTAATTAATGTACAAAAGTTGGAGTAAATCTGTTGAATGGTTCCTGAGATATAACAACTTGTTCTTAACGGGGGCGTGACCCCATGACGCCCTCTTTTTTAAGTGAGGTCTGTTTCCGTTCATGGCACTGTTATGTACACCAAATTAGTTCAATAAACCTCAAATAGGTCCCGAGATATGACGATTTTTAGTTCTGGGTTGTGTGGAAAGTGCCACGCCCTTTTGATATATCCAAAAAAAAATATAGCATATAATTTCAGAAAGACTGACAGTAACATCGTGCGAAATTTTCAGGAAAATCGGGGATGGTTTCTGTCCAAAATAAAATGAGGTTGTATTTGTGTGAGAGATAGCGACCGCACTCAGGCGCACTGAAAGAAATGTGTATTTACAGTATTCAAACATGATGCGGATAATTGAAAAACACAATTGGAATAAAATGTTTGCAAATCATGATGCGATGATTTATAATGGCGTTTCAATGGAAATAACTTTTTCCCTTGAAATGTGGCATAACATATTAGGCATTGAAAGCCACCAAAACACAAATATTTTTTCGAACAGTTGCTTCGTCATGTTGGCCAATCTGGTCCAGCCGGATATCTTGTGGTTGGGCATGCTGAGCCGGTCCCTTGTGTTTTTTAGCTTTTATTTGTGGCTCAATAGATCTTTTGTTTGAATTGGCTTTTTTACCAAGCTTCAAGAGAGTTTCAGCAATCTGTAGACGAAACTCTGCCGCAGGCACCAACTTTTCTGCTTTATTAGCTCCTTTATTTCTTTTATACAGAAGCCATGCGTTCGCCATAGCTAAATCTAAAAGATGATAAAACACTCAAACTTGCCATCTTTTGCTGCGAAGTTTAATTTTGTATCTTCCCATAATTGCATTAATAAGATCCACACCTCCCATGTGCGAGTTGTATTGACCAACAATAGACGGACGTTCGATTTCGACGTATTTTTTTGAAGTTTGTCATATCTCTTTACAGATCGTTTTGGCATTTCACCAACGAATGTGGACGCGAGATTTACAATTTTACTATCTTTCCACGAAACAGCTGCAATATCAATTCCTTCAGCATTACATACATACTCCACGGACGATCCTCTTTCGTTTTTCATCATTTCTTTTTCGCTGGGAAGCTTACAATTTGGTATTCTGTTCCGTCGAATTGTTCCAGCACTGAATATTCCTTCTTTTGCCAAGTATGCGAGCAGTGGTATAGAAGTAAAATAATTGTCAAAATAAAGTTGAAAGTTTTGATTACGTGGAATTATACGTGACATTCTCACGACCACATTCGAGGATGCTCCTAAGTCCGGCTCGTTGTCAACCACAATATTTTCTTTGCCGGTTTCTGGCTCAATTTTGTAAGCAAACCCCGTAGAGCCGCGGAGAACATATATTTTATAGCCCCATTTATGAGGTTTATTTGGAAGATATCGTTTCAAAAAGTTTCGAGCTTTAGTAGAACACATTTGTTCATCAACGCAAAGTTGTGGTTCAAGAGGAACTTTCCCGAAATTCTTATTCAACTCCTCAATGATCGGGCGGATTTTGAACATTCTGTCGTGATTTTTATCAGTTGATGGTAGATTTTTGGTATTGTCGTTGAAGTGTATATGACGTCGTATATTTTCAAATTTTTTAAGAGACATCACTTCTTGGATTGCCTGCGTTCCAATTTTCTTACTTCAGTGACTTGCTGCACTGGGAAGTTGTACTAAAGACATCATATATATAACGCCAATAAATTGTTGAATATCAATTTCTGACACACGAAATGTATCACTGACGTCTTTTTGAACAATATACAAATTTGTATCCTCAGCAATTAACCGTAAAAGATCTTTTGGAAAGAAAAAAAGAAAATATTGTGTTGGCGTATCAAGTTCGCTTATGACATCGGGCAATAATATATTTCCTGTAAAACGCAATTGATGCTCCTCCAAAGCTATATTTTTTTTTTCCAAAGAAGATTAGCGTGACGGTTCTTTGTGTTTTGCTTACTCACTGCTGGGTTTGGCGGAATATCACATGATGGAATATCTGTCGATTCAGTATTTTCATTTTCGATCTCTTTCATTGTATCTTCATAAAGTACATCGATATCATCCAAAACCGCTTGGTCCAAATCTTCAGGATCATCAATTTCTTCCAAGTCTACATCATAATCTGGATCAGCTAAACTATCATCGTCAAAATCGAGTCCATCTTCACTCTCGTCAAGCACTTGTAATATTTTATCATTGCTCAAAGTCTTAGACATTTTGTGTAATGGTCCTGATAAATTTTTGGCGCTATAAGGCAATGTGACATATATGTTACAAACAGAAAATATCCTCAGAAAAGTTATTTATCACTTACTTTCGATTACACTCGGTTAGATTCAATTAGTTATACACTTCTGCACTGTATTTTACAAAAAACACCGTTAATTGCGATAAAAATACTTATTTTCATTAACAAACTTTACCACGTGTTGCGTTCTCTCAAAATGTTTTGAAGTAAACTAAAGTAAACGAAAAAAACAAGTAAACAACAGGCTGTTTCGCTCTATCTCATAAGCTTTACATCATGTACAGTTCGTGTCAAATATGATACAATAACAAATTTACTTAAATTTAACACTAATAGAGAAATAGGGTCAATATTTGGGTTTGAAACATTACTGTCACATGGCCAGTTAAATTAGAATCTAAATCTGTCGATAATGGGTAAACAGACGTGATGGTGTGGTGATGTATGGCTGCGAGCGGAGTGGGTAATTTGATATTTATTGAAGCTGTTATTGAGGCAAAAGGAAAACAAACTAAATACTAAGTTTATTGTCTATTTATATTTTTGTTTACTGTAAACTTTCTTTTGACGCGTGAAATATGCAAATTGTTTACTTTTATGAATAAATTTTGATTTTGTTACTTAATAAATTGGAAAAGACTCCATAAAGCTTTCATTTAAGAAAAAAAAAATTTGTTGTCTAAATGTTACAATAGCTTAAATAAATATTAGGAACACCGTGTATGTAGGTGTAAACTTTCTATTGGCTCTCACTGTACATTTATTACAGCCGAGTATTATTTACTACTCATAAGTATAAATGTATTTGTGATAAGTACATTTGATGGTCTCGATTGGAGTATGTATTGGAACATAATTTAGTACGAAGTTTTTTTTGAGTGTTCGTCTTTCTAATGAAATAAATATCCGATCGTTTATCTCAAAAAATTAAATTTTTCTTTGAATACCCAAATAACAACTCTTGTTGGAGAACCCTGTAGTTCTTGAAGGATAGTGGTTACCAAATTTGTATTACGAGGCGTGGCGTCCTTAATTTTTATAATATAAATATGAAATTAGGTTTTAAATATGAAATTAATTTGTTTGTACTTACAATGGGGATCTTGCAACATATTTGCTTCTTTAGCCAATAAAAACTCGTACTAACAGTGACATTGTATAGTCTCAACTGGAGCACACTTTGTGCTATTGTGTTATTATGTGCTCCAGTTGAGAGTTTGCATTGTCACTATAAGTACAAGTTTTTATTGGCTGAAGAAGAATAACAAAAAAAGCAAATATGTCGCAAGATCCTCAGTGTAAGTACTTAACAAAAAATTAATTTCATAGTTATATTATAAAAATTAAGGATATGACTGCATAATTTTTTGCTTACAAAACTAATAAATTTTTTTTAATGAACTATATAAAAAAAGTCCGACATAGTCAGATCACGAAAGTAATTTTATTATAAAGTTTCAATCATTCACTTTAATTAACAATTAACATTACGTGCCAAAAACCGCCATAAAATATATTTTTTACATTAATTAGGTAGCAATGGTCTTCAAACGGGGAGGCCGTCACTTACAAGAAATTATATATTTTTATTTATGAGAGCGAACGGACTTTTCAAATCGTCTGTTTCTGATTGCGCGGGTGAAGTCGTAAAGCTTGTTTATTAAAAACTTTCCATAATGAGAACCAACATAAAAAATGTTTCCTATAAACCAACAAGTTTGTGTCATTAATTTTTCAAAAGTGGGTTGCACAGAAGAGTTGGCTGTGTGAGAAATTTCAAATGTCTATAGAAATGGAAATAAATAAGCAAAAATAACAACTTGGAAGGTCAGAAAAAATATTTCAAGAATGTGGATTGAAGTCTAAAAAACGAAAAATTCGAGAACTCATGAATAAATCGTCAGAAGAACTATTCATTGCAACGGAAGCGATGCTAACACAAGAAGGTAAACGTTCTATGGTTGTTGGCAGTTCACCCAAGACTCTGAAAAAGCTAAAAGTACCTCAGATGAGAAAATCAGCGATCCGGTATACACCAGAAGAAGCCTTAGCTCTAATAACAGACTATAAATTAACGACGCACCAGTATAAAAATCTTCCAAAAAAATGCTAAAGAAAGAAATGCGAACATATACCCTAGCTATGATTCTATACTGGAAGCAAAGAAAAGATGTTACCCTCCTATTACATCAATTGCGATTACAGAAAGCTTAGTTGAAGTCAAGCTACAGCCCTTATTGGATTATAATGTTCTGCGTCTTACAGAAGCTCAGCGTGAAGTATTTGATATTGGATGTGAAAATGGCGGTACTTTCGAATGTACTTGGAAGTGCGGAGTGGACGGTAGTGGGGGGCACTCCCGCTATATGCAAAATTTTTTACTTAATGCTGCCGCATGCGATTCAGATATACTGTTAACATGCATTGTGCCTTTAGAAATCAAGAAGAAATCTGAAAATGAACCTTTAAAATCTATATTTATAAAAGAGAATGCCGTCCGTGTGAACACGCATAACTTTATAACGGATCGTCCGATTTTCACGATTTTGGGCTTGATGAATTCGTGTTGGCCCAAGGAAGGACATAGGATTTTGGACAATTTCCAGAAAAATATAAAATCCTGGAAGATTTTAACTAAAATTTTACTCTTTTTTTTTGTTATTTTAAAAATACCAAATAATATTTCGAATGTTTTAAATTTTTTTTCATGTCAATGTCATTTCTTTTGTGATTTCATATGTCGGTAATTATGAAAGTCAATTAATTATTACTTATTTTGGGTTTTCATTTTAGTGATCATGCCGCCAATAAGAAGGTCAAACCTTTCATGTCGCAGTCGTAATGCACAACGTTTGAGAACTGTTCGTACGAACGAAACTCCAGAGGAACGCTCAATGCGAAATGCACACAATCGAGCGAACATGTCGGAACTTCGAGAAACATTATCACAAGAACAACGTGCGGTTTTCCAAACTAGAGACCGAAATAGACAACAACGTAATCGAAATCAGCAGAGCGTTCAAATAAATGCAAATCGCCAAAGAAGAAGAAACGCCGTGAATGTCGAATTGGAGCGAGTCGCCTTCCAATACGACTGCACGATTGACTATAGCGAACTTCCGTGTGTCTCGATTGGCGCTATGACTGTCGTATGTCCACATTGCTATGCACTGAAGTTTCCTTCCGAAACACCCGGATTGTGCTGCATGAGTGGTAAAGTAAAATTACCGCTTTTGCCTGATCCACCTGAGCCATTGCGCTCATTGATTTACGATAATACACCCCAATCACGACAATTTTTGACCAGAGCTCAACAATATAACAGTTGTTTTCAAATGACATCTTTCGGAGCACAAGTTATTCAGGACAATCGCCCATACAATCCGACATTCAAGGTAAATTCGCTTGATTAAAGTCCATATTATATTCAGATTAGATTGTCATCTAATTCGACTTTGTCCTTATGATACAGATCCAAGGACAAATTCATCATCGCTATGGTTCGTTATTGCCGACAACGAATCAAGATCACAAATGTATTTCATCGGAAATGTGGACAAGGAAATCGATATGCGCAGTGCAATTCATCAAAACATGGAAAAAGATATCATTAGAATTTTGCAAAACGTATTGCATGAGCACAATTCAAAACTGCGTTGGATACGGATCTGCATTCGGACGATCATCAAATTGTCATTTCCGCTGATAGACGTCCATCTTATTGCGAACGATTTGCCATTCGTATTTAAGCGTCTTCAATTTCCGGTGCGTCTCGCCATCGCTATGACAATTAATAAGGCGCAAGGACAATCGCTGGATGTTTGTGGAATCAATCTTGAGTTCCCATGTTTTTCACATGGTCAATTGTATGTGGCGTGCTCACGTGTCGGCAAACCTTCCGCTTTGTACGTGTACGCGCCAGAGAACAAAACGAAATACGTTGTGTACCATAAAGCACTTCAGTGAAAAAGCGGAAGGTTGGCTGATAACTCAATCATTGCGGTTTGATTAAAGCACATCGTTATTCTTTTACTTTAGTTATTTCCATTGTATTTAACACAACTTTTTAATAAAGAATTTGATTATTTTTTTCGTTGCATTAACGAATTTAAGCGGAACGAAGTTCGCCGGGTCAGCTAGTTATGGATAAATCCAAGAACTCCAGACCAGACGACGGATATCTGACGAACAGATACCGTTGAAATATCTATAGAATAGCGATACACAACCCACATTCCGGCGATGCTGTAGGGAGGCAATAGAGTTTGACACCCTACTATCCCCTATCATCACCACCGCTCTTCTCTGTACACGGTCCAGAAGCTGCAAAGATGTCATTGGAGACCATGGCCATATATGGGAGTTGTATTCCATTTTACGCCGGATGTAGGTTGTGTAAATATTTACGAGATCAGATGGGGTGAAGTATTTCTTGCACCGCTTTAACAAGCCTACACACTTGAATGCTTCTTCCGACACTTCGAATATATGGCTAGCCCAGAGAGCATCACCCTGTATCTTTATGCCCATAACATCAAGAGTATCTGACACGTCTATATCCACACCACCCACATAGATTGGCGACGATGCTGGACCAGT
Organism: Hydrotaea cyrtoneurina; assembly: GCA_958296145.1. Taxonomy (NCBI): domain Eukaryota; kingdom Metazoa; phylum Arthropoda; class Insecta; order Diptera; family Muscidae; genus Hydrotaea; species Hydrotaea cyrtoneurina. The sequence goes on from OY282512.1 coordinate 44,248,271, forward strand.
GGAACGTTTTTGTGACAACAAACAGCACTGGGTCTTTTGCGGTACGACATGTTGAAAAGATTGCGCAATGGACGAGCTAGCGTCGAAGAGCACTTACATAGGACAAGTGCTGAACTGCCATCCGGGCCCGGAGTTTTGTTTACATTGAGATCTGCAAGAACCCTTTTAATTCTACGTGTTCGAAAAAATATCAGGGGCATCGAACTAGATACGTTTTTGATCACGGGGAGTGGTTGACTGCTTTCTGGCAAGGGTGAATTCTTTGCAAATATTTCAGCCAGGACGTTAGCTTTGTCAACCGGGTCAGTGGTCATCGTTAACGAGAGTTTGGATAGAAGATGAAGAATTGTCCCTTACCCTTTGTACGAATGACCAAAAGCTCTTACTACCCGTAAAGAAGTTTTTCGCGCCTAAGTACTCTGGCACACCTTGATATTGCCTGTTTACGTAGCTTCTCGGTATTGGCATTTTTATTTAAACGCCAATTTCTGAACGTCTAATTAAACCAACAATTCTTTGGGGGTTTGATCCAAATATTCTTCGAGGGATTAAATGTGTTTATGCCAAGAAGAATTATTTTCTCAACCATTTCAGGAGCAGCATCGATAACATTGCGTTGGAAACATAATTTCTAATTAAATTGGTGGTAACAATTTTTGAGCTCGGCCCAACGTGCCTTCTCGTATATGTACATTGTCCGCTTCGTGACTGGTTTTGAAATGGCTCGAAGATCGGAGAACGAAAAGGACGCTGAAATGGTGCAATGATCCGAGTTACCAAGAGGGGCAAGAATGTTAACCTCGTACTTTTCAGGGTGTGAGGTTAAGAACAGGTCAAGATAATTTTGTTATTGCCCTTCAACACACAGAATTTGTGTTGGTTCATTCACTAATTGCTCCAAGTCGTTATGCGCGGCAAAAAGTTCAGCGTATTGACCCTCCGGAGATTTTTGGCTCGAATAAGAAAGCCAAGAATTATTGTGGACATTGAAATCCCCAGCAACTACAATTTCACTGTCCAGATAATCTTCTAAGACTTTGGAAATAGAACCGGAAAGGGCGTCGAAACTGTTTAGGGTGGCCTCGCTTTTCAAATTTTTCTATAAAGAAACCCGAAGTGTAATAGGTGAGATCCCATCCTGAACTTAACCCATAGGGAGTTCAATTCTGGATCTTGTGAATTTAAATGTTGCTGACTCTGAACCACCACACCATTACGTATAAATACCACAAGGCGTCTGTGTGGAGACAAAGAGGATAGAGTGTGATAACCAGGAATGTGATCAGAATCCTCACACACCTGGGTCTCAAATAAAGCGAGGACATCCGGCCTATGGAAATTGATGTGCGATTATACCGCAAAAATACCCGCGAATCTTCGCAAAGTGAATTTGAAATCTACCTATAATAACACTAGGAAAAAACAAGACAACATCAAAGCCAAATCACAAAGGCTACAAATGACAGAGGGACCTGTAGAAAGAAACTACTGGGAAATAATAGTGGTGTGAGTTATATTGATGTCTGAACACTTAGTGCAGCTTTTTTTGAGAAACACCATTATACCAGCAATTTGATAGAAATATGTGGTATTCCCCGAATTTCCCTTATACTAAAAGATTGCAACGGGCACAGCATGACGAACTATAAAAATCTGGACTGAAATATTTAGCGTTTTATTTAAGTCGTTTAAGATATTTCGTTACATAATTTTACTGGTTATGCAAAAAGTCAGTACCTTTATGAAAATAAACATAGTAAAGACCAATGCGTATCGTGCTGATATATACCCTTTATGTTGGAATGTTCAGCCGGTCCCAAGAAAAGTGAGGCTACAAAATATACAAATTTTCTACCATTTGCAATATGATCTGCACTTTTGAAGATTATAGAGATCACAGTTAACCACCATCTGATAAAGTATCAAGAGTGATCGACAGTATGACTTCTGTAGAAACCGATGTACTGATGGAGCCGAGCCATTCACCACCTTGGTGAAAACAAGGTCGAGACTCTAGAAACGTATTGCATTTGGTGCCGGTCGATTCATATCGAATTTTCTCAAAGATCGATGTATTCCAGTTGGTATAGTTGGGGTCTCATCCGCAAGATTCTGTCCTCCTTCTTTTCTTATTTTCATTGACGACCTGTTGGGTCAGGCTGTGAACCTAATGCAAAGTCCTCTGGAAATTATGTATTAGTGGGGTCAAATGAACAGAGTTCTCTATGGGTGGTGTGAATATCGACGTATTAGACATTCTTGATTTTCGGAGTGTTAGTAAAAAAAACTGGAATACAACTCCCATATATCCCGGGATCCAAAGATTGCCCGTGTAAAAAGTTATGATAGGGGGTAGGTGGGGGGTACATCTCTATTGTGGGTCTTCAGCATATCCCGAACGTGAAGTGTGTATCGCTGTTGTAGATACATTTTAACGGTATCTATTCGCGAAATAACACAGTGCATTGAAATTATCGTGGCCAATTCCTGAGAATTAGAGTAAACAACAATGCTGCCGCCTTATGCTTACCAAGAGTTTATCTCATTTTATAATCATGAACATCACCACAAATTCAATTGTATCCTAAGTGTAAAGAATCAGTTAGCAATTTACGAAATCCAAACCGGAAATGGCGTCAAACTCGAAGGACTGTTTACAACTCATAGTCAGACGGCATGAACATGTGTTCATGCAAATACGAGCACATGACATACACTCGCACATACTCAAGCGTACACACCGACACTTTTAAACTCTCATAAAACATTTGAACGCACTGACAGCCAGAGAAACCGACAACAACAAGAGGATATTACAACATGTGTCGTCTTCCTCGCAGAAGGGTTATGCGAATTTGAACTGTGCATTTATGTAAATGTTCCCATACTCAACGATATTTATGTTTATTTGGAAGTTCTTTTTTGTATTTTATTTTATTTCATACTTTCACTCTGCCTCGCTTCACACTCCCTCTCACTCACGATGTTCACCACAGTATGCCTTTTGTGTATCTGCACACTTTGCAGTTCTTTCAATTGTCAGCCTAAACAAACATATTTCTCATTGTGAAAACGAAATGAAGGCCGTCGTCATTTCTCTGCTCTTAAAGTTTAAGTTATACAACCAACAAGAAACAGCCTCTTCATCATCCCCCTCACCGTCTACGCCATCTACCATTCAGATAAAATAACAAGAATAAAAAATAAACTTTTCCACCAACTCTCGTCTCCTCCGCAATACTTTAAGTTCATGTGGGTGTTTGTGCGTCCTGGCCGCACATGGATGAAAGTATGTACATATGTATGTGTGTAGGACCCAATGGCTGTGTTAGTTTCAATGGCGACAGTTCTGCTTCTGGTTTTTTTGTTGTTGTCATTTTTCGTTTGCAGATTAAGACGTGATATTTATGTAAAGGCGCTGGCTGCTATATTCCACTTCGTTCTTGTTCGAGTTAGTAACATTAAACATTTTTCACTGTTTTAATAGTCATTAAAGGGATTAACGGATGTTTAAAGTTTTAAATAATTGCCGAATTGTGAAGCTGCACAGTCTTAAATTGTGTGTCTTTGTTAAAACCGAAATTTGATATTTGAAAATGGTTTAAACAAGGCCATGAATATGAACAGGATTTAGTGATGATGTTCACACAAGGGATCCTTCTAGAAATGACCGTAATAGTAGTGGACAATAACAGTAATTTGTGGGTGCAGTTTCAAAGGTAGGGCATTGTGTACATAGACGTTCTGATGGGGATTACCTTGACAATCCCCACCTCGTCGATATTATCCGCCAAATCTAATTTCATTCCAACACTGAATTATTTGCTATCGGACGTTGAAAAAAAAATCAATTTTGTAATATTTTAAAGATCTTTAGTTGATTTCAAAAATATTTTTTTCGTCTATAACAAGCATTAACTTCAGAATATACAACAAAAACAATTAAATCTTCTACTCGTTTTTGAGATGTTTGGTATTGGTATACATTTAACAAAAAAAAAAAAACCAGCACCAATTAAGCTTATTTTTAATACCAAGCAACGAGCATTTATACGACTTAGATGTACCGTCGGAGATGCTCGAAGAAGTAATGGAAGAAAAGTACTATATTGAATGACAAGTAAAGTGTGTAGGACAAAATGAAACAGAAATTCGCCATGTAGATTTTCTTTTTGGTATATTTATGTTCAGGAAACAACATTTTTTATAAACAAATTTTCAAGATCCAAAGACTATAAAATTGTTCTAATTAAATACATTATTATTATTAAAAATTCTGTTTTCCAACTAATTATTTTTACTTGGCTGAAATCAAGTAATACTTTCGAAAACCATAAAGCAGAAACATATTGTAATTAACCTTAACCACCACCTTACCGTATGAATCCGACGACCTCATTCAGATAACATGCATTCTCTAGTAAGACGGTGCAGAAGCAAAACTCACAACACAACACTGTATGTGAGATGAACACTTGGTATCCGCTGACCTTACTTATTTATTTCCCTCAACATACCATGTAGGAACAGACCGGGACCGATGCTTTTCTGGAGAAGTTTTAAATGGCTTAGAGATTACTCTCTTACTCGTAAAGTCGCCTACATTTAGGAAGCAGCCGCTGGAAAATGTTTTATGGTCTTACCCGGTTCCGAACCTGGGTTTTTCCATGTGATAGTCGCATACACTACATGAAATTCGTGATACCCAGACGTGTAGATCAGGCATCAAATAGCGTCATTGAAGCCAATGAAATCGTAATCTTCACCGACGAATAAAACATGGAGACGGATACGAGATAGGAATCTCAGACAAATACGCGGTGTTCCAGACAGATATCTATGCCATTAACCCTGACGCAAACCTGACTTTGGAACAGGATATATCTCCAATAAAATTCAAAATGTTCATCGACAGTAGGACAGCTCTTAGACTCAAGAATCATCAAATCGAATTGTTCTATGGACTATTTTACTCAAATTAAACTTTAACCCAAATTCAGGCTGACAAAATTATGCTCCGCGGGTACCAGGACATTGCAACTTACAAGGCAACAAATTAGCTGACGAGTTTACTGGACGTGCAATTTCCGTTTGTGGAACTTAAAAAACAAATGGCCGAGCTGGGAGGTTGAGGTTGGTAACAATACAAAACTGCATGGAATATAACTCCTACGTATGGGCAGAGGCTTCAAAGACAACTTTGCAGCTTGTCACCCTACACCATCACAGGAATGTAGGACGTGTTTCGCTATTCTATAGATACTTCAATGGTATCGGTTCGTCAGATATGCGTCGTCTGGTCCCTGACTCGGCTATCCAGGGAGTCTCATCCGTTCATTTTGAAATGGCCGGTTGGGCGGACGACGTACTATAGAAAAAATTCGTTCCTTAGCCGAACTGTTCGTATAGTGTTATTTCCTGCCTGCTATGACATTATCAAATTCAAGTCAAAGGTTAACAACCACTACTCCCTTTTATTAAGCTTCCATACGAGAACTTCTGTAGATGCTGTTAAGATGAAAAACAGGAGGAGTCAGTGTAGCCTTCGACGACCTAGCGGATGCTCCATTTAAACACCTTGTCAAATTCATAGAGAAATCTTTCTGCTTCAGCAAAGCCACAAAGATCAACTAACAACACTATGCTACTAAACTATGTCATCTTCTCTACTACAACCTCTAAACTTTTCTCATTCATTTCTATGTAAGGCCACAATGGTCCGAATCGTTAGCACCGAGTGAACTCGACAGTTATATATTTCAATTGACGGGCGTCAATTTTAAGTTAACCTAACCTATTAAAAATTAATTTGCTTGAAACACATATCAGGAAGATTCAAGTTTGTCAGAATAACCTATTAAAGGTGATGCTGAATTTACCATGGCACTTCTCCACCACTTCTGTCCACCAACAATAAAAATTTAATACAAACTAGAAAACGATTACAGAATATTATAAACTAGTAAGTTGTAATGCGCCTATGGCGCCCGTTAATTTGCATGAGAAAGTATTTGTTACTTAATTTTAAAAATTTTGTAAAAAATATTTTGAGAAAACTATTTTGTAAAAAAAAATTTCGAAAAAAAATAAAATTTGTGGAAAAAAAATTTTTGCTGAAAAAAAAAATTTTGTTGAAAAAAAAAAATTTTGTTGAAAAAAAAAATTTTGTTGAAAAAAAAAATTTTTGTTGAAAAAAAAATTTGGAAAAAAAAAATTTCTTAAAAAAAAAATTTGGAAAAAAAAATTCTTGAAAAAAAAAAATTTTTGTAAAAAAAAAATTTGTAAGAAAAAAAAATTTTGGAAAAAAAAAATTTTGGTAAAAAAAAATTTGGGGAAAACACAATTTCTGTACAAAAAAAATATTATTTTTTTTATTATTATTATTTATAGAATTTATATAGAATATAGAATGCCTATTTAAATTCCTACGTACTGCGTGACAGAGTCAGTGAATCAGTGTCGAGGGTAAATATATATTAAGATTATTTTGCAGTTTATCAACACATCCTCTGATTTATGACTTATACAATAATTACCTAATAATAAAATCCTACAAATCGTAACATATTAGTTTACTTTATGTTACCACAAAATCAGAGGTTTTTAAAAAAATCCTACTTTCCTCTGAAGAAGTAATAATTTAGACAAAAAATTGTGTTTATGTATTGTTGATCTATATTCTTCATACAGTTTTGTTTCTGGTAGTCGAGTTCGAGTTTTTCAATACACGTGTTTGCTTTGTTTTGTTTACAGCTGAATTTTTTGGGGGATATGCGCTACTAAATGGTACTGAGAACTACGTAGTTCTTATTCACTTGCGAGAACTATGCGTATATTAAACCAATAATCTACAGCAGAAATCGTTGCAAATGGGTACCGGCAGCTTCCAAAACGCATCCGTGCACCTTGCCTGTAATCAAAGCAAACACAATGCTTAAAACCTTTTGCAACATTTCTATTTTTGCAAAAAAAAAAAAAAAATAGAAATAATCAATGATCTCTAACTCGACTAACAGAGACAAAAATAATTAAATTCAATCTATAAATAATAAGCAATATTCTAGATGAGAAGTTGTAATAATCAACTGTTACGCTGTAAACAATTGTGATATCTAGATTAAGAAAACTTATTTTATAAAATAAAATAAAAAAAAAAATGAAAAAGAATTGGCTTGAAATGCCGATAAAATCAGAATACGGTTGGTTATACCCTCACCCTACGGGTAGGAGGGTATATATCATTTGATACGACCCAAAAGTGTAACACCTAGAAATATTCAGATTAGAACCCAGGTGTCTTTGAACCAAATTCGATTCATGACTTTCTAAATCGTTTGAGCCATGTCCGTCTGTCCGTCTGTCCGTCTGTCTGTCTGTCCTGCTGGTACGCACGATAACTTTCGAAAGAGTTAAACAATCGCTCTGAAATTTGGCATGGGTTAATATTTTCCCAAAACTGCTTATGGGATTGCATATGGGCTATATGGCCACACCCCTTCGGGTACCTCCCATACAAATCTGCTATTTCGCCCACTTTAGTAAACGTGTAATAATATCAATATGCCCACTCCGATCTTGGCAAAAATCCGTATTTAGTAAAAGTATAACTGAACAAAGTTTCTGACAAAAACTTGGAAGTCTGGCAACTCCCCTTCTGGTACCTCCCATACAAATGTACCACCCCGCCCCTGATAAACCGTCTAATACTATCAGTATGACCAACGCTATCTTGCCCAAATTTTGTACTTAGTAAACCTATAGCTATACAAAGTTTTGGACAAAAACTTGGAAGTCTGGCAACTCCCCTTCTGGTACCTCCCATACAAATGTACCATCCCGCCCTTGATAAACCGTGTAATACTATCAGTATAACCAACGCTATCTTGCCCACATTTTGTATTTACTAAAGTTATAGCTAGACAAAATTTTTGACAAAAACTTGGAAGTCTGGCAACTCCCCTTCTGGTACCTCCCATACAAATGTACCATCCCGCCCTTGATAAACCGTGTAATACTATCAGTATAACCAACGCTATCTTGCCCACATTTTGTATTTACTAAAGTTATAGCTAGACAAAATTTTTGACAAAAACTTGGAAGTCTGGCAACTCTCCTTCTGGTACCTCCCATACAAATGTACCATCCAATGTTTTTCTATAGCATTCGGTATTTTAGGTTGCTATTATGACTTTTCATCAGATGTTACATCAAATGATGGTAGCAACGGTCACTTTTGACTTTCCGATACTTATGAGTATGAGACTTGTATGTTTTTACTGTGGGTGAGGGTATATATAAGTCGGTTTACCCGACTGCAACTTTTCCACTGGTTTTTCTGTTCTATTAAGACAACAACCTGAAACATATATCGCGTATTGGTCCACCGTAGAGGGATATTTGACAGGTCAAGCCAGCCCAAAAATATTGTAATGAAATGTTCTATACAAATGTGATGACAGTTAAAATCGTCAAAATAAAAACTATTTTTTTTAATTTTTTATTAATGCTATACATCAAAAACTTGTTGAAGAAATTGACATTTAGGAGTGACAAGTATTCTAAAAGTACTCTAAACTATAGCGCATGTTAATTATAACACCGTAGAGTAAAGCAGCAGTATTTTTAAAATATGTTAAAAGTCATTAACTTAATAAAGAGAAAATATAACAAAAGAAATGTTAGGTATCATAAATAAGCGAGAATAGCAGCGTTGGAAAGTGGTGCAAAACAACTTTATGACTTAAGTAAATTTTGTTAATGCTTTCAAAGACAATTTCTATTTCTCTATTGGGGTTACATCATTTTTATCTGCTTTCCAATTTTAATTGTATTTAAGTACAATACAAACTAAATTTATATTCTAAATTTGGGTCCAAGTTGAACCACTGTATACATAAATAAAATATTAAATACGAAGTTTTTGACAGCTAATGCAATTTTGAGTTGAAATTACATGAATTAATCCTTATTACAAACATGACGAGAAAATGCCACGTTCTGAAATGTCACGTGCTGAATAATAGTAAAGGATTGCAAGAAAACAAACAAGAAATCAAATATTAATCGAAAGATACAGTATTCCATTTCAGTTTTTACAAAATTGTAGCTGTATGTTCTAATTCGCAGTTTTTTTTAATTTTTCTCCATGACGTGGAAAATTATTTCTATCAACATCGACAAAATCTTTGTTTTACACTAAACATAGTGCTAATAAACTGCTATCGAAATGAAAAACATATTGAATTTAATTATAGATACAAATCCATATAAATAAGTTTAACATACCAGTTTTTTTGATATACATTTATGTTTGTTCGTCGTAAAAATTGGTTCTCAAAGTCCCAAACGCAATAAAATAATTTCTCATTAGTTAAGAAATGTTTACAAATTGTTTGTGGTAATTTCGTTCTATGTTTATCTACACAACTTTTCTTATAAAGTTATTGGTTTACAATTAGGGTTTTTGATTTCCCGACCTTTTCCAACTCCCGGCAATCGGGAATATTTTCGACGTTTTCTAGGGAATTAAAGTTTTCCTATACTATATGATTCTTTGATATAACAATTTTATTTTCCGTATACAATTTAATAAAAAAATATTACGATTTCAAAACAAAACAAAGGTTTTCAATTAATTTCATTTATTTTTTATTGAGACTTGTTTAATAATCAATACAATAAATAATGGCAACATATCAACGAATACTTAAGACTAAAATGTAATATCCTAAGGAAGTGAGAACAAAAGTACAGCATCAAGCTTTGACAATAACAGTGGTATGTACGTTGGTAAGAGTTGGTAAGAGTTAAAGGAAAATCCGCCCTTGCTCCCGGGGCTTACAATATTAGGTTTCTTAAAATATGTTGTGGACTTAGCTACCTTACAGACTAGGAAAAGAAAAACAGAAAAACAAAAGCAAACCAAAAAAAAAATAATAAATAAATGATAGAAACAAAAAAAGAGTAAAATTTAAGTGAAAGAACGGGAATTTTAACCCGTTTTTTCCTTCGTGGAATGTTAAGGAAAATAAGTAATAAAATAATGCATAATAAGTAATAATAATAAAGTATGAAATTCAAATTTTCAAATTTCCTGAAAATGTTCGTGTTAAAGACCCTAATCCCAGTTGAAGATATAGTACGTAAAATAGTTTAATTTTTTGTAGTGATTTATTCTCGGGAATCTCGACCAATAATCCCGGGAATCGAAAAGTAAAAAATCAGTTAACTTTCTGGGAATTCCCGGTCTAAAACCTCTATTTATATACATATTTGTTTTCGGTGTATCTGTCATATTTATTGCAATCAAAATCACATACCATTTTAGAAACATTTTTTGCGGTCATACAGAAATTTACAGTTTGCACGTATTTAGTTACAATAAGAATTACTAACATGAGTAGATTGGGTAACATAATAGACGTGTTTTTGTTACAAGACAGCTTTTATCGCTTGCATAATTGTAAAGAAAAACCAAACTAGCGATGTTGTCGTATGGCACAATATAGGCAGCATTCTGAAAACGCTATGAAAAAATGTTACTACATTTTTATTAAAATCTGAAAAACTATTCATGACCAGTAAGTGTTGTGAAACAATATTACAAATATAATTATAAATAAACTATTTTCCAAACATTGATCCATAAGTTTCGAAATAATTTAATATTAATTTTCTTCTTCTTCTGTATTAGTTCACAATAAATAATATCTTTGTTCACTTGGCACCATATAATTTTGGGACTTTGTAATTTTTTACCCTGGCAATGCTCAATGAAAACACGCCTAATATTTAAATAAGTCTTTCATGCGGAAATTTCTGTAATATCACCCTTGTGGGTGGTTGTAATATTTTAGGTGTCGATGTGTGTGGCGGGTGTGTTTTGGGCTGATTGGAACTCATTCGTAGGATCTGATGCGAACCATTTTACTTTAAGGTTGTTTAAATTGGGGTTGTGTTGTTTTAAACAACACACAGCGCATTTGCGAAATTGGCTACAAATTGGTAGTTTAAATTTTCGTCTACGTTTGTAATTTCTCGTTAATATATTAACTGTGCAATAACCGTGTAGTAGTTAAATCAATGTACCCAAAATAGTATCTGGTGGATTTCGGCGTCTTAAACTGGAAAAAAATAAAGCCTCTGGTGGGAATCGAACCCACAACCCCCACGCTGATAAGCAAGCTCGCTGCCAACTTGCCCACCGGGTCCCTTAAATAGTTTTTTTTTTGGAATTTATTTCCGATTACACCAACAATGACAATCGCCTTTCAAATGCATTGATTACGCTTTTGAAGACATGGCGGAACCAACTTTTTTTTGTTTGTTTTTTGAGGGCACAAATCTTTGCCAAACGATTACATCCCTTTTGTATATCTTGTAAGACATGCCCAGGTTACCTTCGAGTAGCGCATCCTGCACGCTGAAAAAAATGGTCATTTTAACAAATTTCAGCAAACAAGTTCGCATCAAACATATATATTTTTCCATACGACAAACATTAACTTGTTTGTAGGTGATAAATATCGAATATATATGTTTTCAATTTGTGAATTTCTATATAACAATCCATCTCATTCTCTCGGTAAAGTTGCAAATACACACTTATTCGCACTCAAATGTTGTAATTTGTTGAATTTAATAAGTTCGTTGTCTGTTTTTCCCAAACACGCTATTGCTTATACACAAATACGTAATATTAATAGCAAATGAGTTATATTTATATCCAAATAAGCTTTGTGTAGATGGAAATAAGCTTTACTTGCTACAAAGACCAAACACGCGTTTTACTTGTGTGTAAACATTTAAAAAAGACGTATTTTTTAGCGTGTGCCAACTCAATTTTCCAAGACCTTGGTGAAAGCTTCAGACTCTCACCAATGAATTTCTCTTATTGGCACGTATTGTTCGCATAACATTGGTTCTTCAAGATACCCACAAAAATCTAAATGCATGAAATCACTGGCCACTTGACATTGTAGAGATGGCTGAGATCACGAGTACCGAACTTTGTGGTCAAAATATTGTGGACTGTGTGACAGACTGCGCCAATTTGCTAAAACCAAAGATCGTTCAAGTACATGATAAAAATGCGATTCGTTAGAAAATAAAAATTTTTGAGCAAAAACGTAATCCATTTCGAAGCCCAAACCGATAGGCCATATTGAAGCGGATGGTCATGTGTGTTCGATTGAACATTGAATGCGCAACGCACCAGCCTAAGGCTGAATGTGAAATTTCGCATTCACATTAGGCTGAAATGAGTTGTTGAGACCGATGTTAAGGCACTGACTTCTACGTCAGCCACATTCACGTACGTGGCACCGATCGACGACGGGACCGTGTTGTGTTGTCCACGAGCATGCCACAGCTTGCATACAAAATATATATAATTTTTTTTTTATTTTCCACAAGATCATTTGAAGCGTTCTCTAGAATAACGTTGTAAACGAAATTTTTTTGAAAACTGTTTTTTATGAATTCCGGTTAGAAATAAATTATTCTAAATTCATCAAAACAATATTTTTAGCAAAAAAGAAGCTATAGTCTTTGGAACTTTGAAAAAAAATCGGACTTTACTAAAAAAATATAACAATATTGTTTAAAAACATTTTTTTAATGCACATAAAAAATAATTTTCTGTTTCTTAAATATATCTAGCGTAAGGTTTATCCTTTAAAATATTTCGTTACATAGTTTTTGGTAAAAAAGAAGTCGACCATAAAGGCCATCAAAAAAGCCACTCACGACTTTAGCCAGTACATTGTCGGCACTACAAATTTAGGATGTGATGAAAATATAGTATGAATCTAATACTCAACGAGGAACCGTGATCCTTTATACAATCTATATTTATAAAAGAGAATGCCGTCCGTGTGAACACGCATAACTTTATAACGGATCGTCCGATTTTCACGATTTTGGGCTTGATGAATTCGTGTTGGCCCAAGGAAGGACATAGGATGTTGGACAATTTCCAGAAAAATATAAAATCCTGGAAGATTTTAACTAAAATTTTACTCTTTTTTTTTTGTTAGTTTAACAATACCATCGAATCCTAAAGATTTGTGGAATAAATACAAGAATGATATGACCGACGATATTTTGCATCGAATTCGCACTGTGACATCGGATAATCAACTGGAGATGTCAGATGAAATGCGCAACGAAAGTTTGATTTTGATCGAGGATATGTGTCTGCTCATGAGTGGCAATTTGTTGTGCAAATTGGGAATGCCATCGCCGAATCGTTCAATGCATGACGCATTTAATCGAGAATTGGAGCGAGAAATGGATTTCGATCGAAACGCATTGAGTCAAGCAGTTCAAATAAATGTGCCACTGTTGAATCCAGAACAAAATCAAGTGTATGATGAAATTATGCAAGCAGTCCATAACGGAAATGGCGGATTTTTCTTCCTTGATGCGCCGGGTGGAACTGGAAAAACATTCCTGATTTCACTGATTTTGGCTACAATTCGATCAAGATCTGATATTGCTTTAGCACTCGCCTCTTCTGGGATAGCGGCTACGTTGTTAGAAGGCGGTCGACAAGCTCATTCTGCATTGAAATTACCATTGAATATGCAAGTGGATGAAGAACCGATATGCAACATCTCAAAGAACTCTGCGATGGCAAATGTATTGCAACAATGCAAGATTATTGTGTGGGACGAGTGTACAATGGCTCACAAACGCGCATTGGAAGCTTTAAATCGCACATTGAAAGATTTACGGAATGACACACGACATTTCGGTGGCGCATTGATTTTGTTGTCAGGCGATTTTCGTCAAACGCTGCCTGTCATTCCAAGATCAACTCCAGCAGATGAATTGAACGCTTGCCTGAAGGCGCCGGCTTTATGGCAATACGTGAAGAAATTGCAGTTGAAAACGAACATGCGAGTTGCTTTACGAAGTGACCAGTCCGCTGAGGAGTTCTCTAGGCAATTGTTGGCGATGGGTAATGGCGTGATTCCAGTCGAATTAATTACCGGCTTAATTGAATTTCCACAGAATTTTTAGAGCATTACAACTACGCCGGAAGAGCTGATTATGAAGGTTTTTCCGAATATCGCGCAGAATTATGTTGACCATGATTGGCTGAGTGCACGAGCGATTTTGGCTGCGAAAAACAAGGATGTCGATCATTTGAATTTCGTCATTCAAAATGATATCTCCGGTGAGTTGCATTCATACAAATCCGTCGACTCCGTGATGGATGAAAACGAAGTCACGAACTATCCGACAGAATTTTTTAATTCTCTGGATGTCCCCGGCTTGCCGCCACACTTTTTGAAATTGAAAGTCGGCTCAATTATAATTTTGTTGCGTAATCTCAATGCACCAAAACTTTGTAACGGTACGCGTTTGATTGTGAAGACACTCAAATCAAATGTCATTCAAGCGACGATTTTGAGGGGAAAATTCAAGGGCGAAGATGTTCTCATTCCGCGGATTCCTCTTATTGCGAACGATTTGCCATTCGTATTTAAGCGTCTTCAATTTCCGGTGCGTCTCGCCTTCGCTATGACAATTAATAAGGCGCAAGGACAATCGCTGGATGTTCGTGGAATCAATCTTGAGTTCCCATGTTTTTCACATGGTCAATTGTATGTGGCGTGCTCACGTGTCGGCAAACCTTCCGCTTTGTACGTGTACGCGCCAGAGAACAAAAAGAAAAACGTTGTGTACCATAAAGCACTTCAGTGAAAAAGCGGAAGGTTGGCTGATAACTCAATCATTGCGGTTTGATTAAAGCACATCGTTATTCTTTTACTTTAGTTATTTCCATTGTATTTAACACAAGTTTTTAATAAAGAATTTGAATTGACTGAGTTATATAAAGCAGCAAGTGCATGCTCGGAATTATTTTTTCGTTGCATTAACGAATTTAAGCGGAACGAAGTTCGCCGGGTCAGCTAGTATACAATATATCCGATTGTAGTTTACAAATTGAGACAGAAATTGCTGGTGGACATAAGTTTCTACAGCTACCAGATGCGGCTGATGAAGAGAATTGTCTACAACTCCTACTGATGGTAAAAATATTGTTCGCTTCATTTGGAGCAGTGAGGAGCCTACTAAAGACCTCACGGATCTCCTAAAGGCCATCAGATATAAACAGCTAAAATTCATACTTACTAAAAAAATATAAGTGTTAATAAATCTGAATTTATCGTTAAATTTTAATAAAAATGTGTTTCCTTCTCTTCTAAAAAACATCGAAACATTTTAATTTTTCTAAAAGGCTAAAGGTCGATTTTTTTCTGCAACTAAATAACCCTACCGTTTATCAATCATATTCGTAAAGAGGAGGACATAACCTTTAAAGTTATTCCGTCTTGAAGGAAGCTAACTCTTTACAATAAAGTGTCTACAATGTCGCAAGGAAACATAGTAGACCCGTATTTTGGTATTCATTTGTCTAAAATGTGTTACGAACAGATATTGAGTTCGTTTGTCAAAGTGTTGCCTCTAATGACTGTGGAAATGTCACACTTATTCCACTCTCATCAGTCGACTGTGGATAATGTTACACCGTAGAACAGACATAATCTGTGTTATTATTTCAAAACATCCAAACCAAATTAAACACGGTCATTCAAAATGTGAGCGCAAACGAAATAGCGATTGTAGGTCGAGACGATTTGTGTGTTATACCTAAATTGTTAGTCTGTTACCACGAGTATTTACAATGCCACAGTTCCGTTCGAGTTCAATACGAGTCGATTGTGTTCCTTTTCATGAGTATACTGTCTTCGTTGTTTCATTTCAATCCCCCCGTTACCCCTTGATAGGAAAAAACAACTAGTGGAGACATTACGACGAGACATCATAATAAAAAAAATTAACGCTGAGAAGGAGAAACTATTGCGTTGATTGAATCCTGCACAGAATAAAATTGTTTTTCATTTCAATTAAAGTGGACATGTATAGATTCGTTTGGGAGGGCGGTTTAGGGGTAAATCATTCGGCCTTAAGCATTTTGATGGAAACGTTATTAACAGTCGCAACAAAATGTAATTGGCATCGGGCTACCCATGTCTCTTTTTTGGACATTTCATATGTTGCGTGACCTTACGAAAAATTTAAGAATTTTTATTGCAAACTTCGTAAACCGAATTTTAAAAATTCTCCAGCTCCAATGCTTATGTGTTTTTGTGGAATAGCAATGTATCAATTGAATGGGGAATACGAGTCCCAGACCGCCACTTTTATGTATCACGCAGACACTAAAATCCCATTTCCTTGTAAGATAGAAAAAAGAAGGGTAGTGATTGAACGGCCCATTTTGAAAAACAAACAAAATCGTGTTTTTCTTTCGGAAAAGCGGAAATCTCCCTGTAAAAATAACCGTTATTATATGGACTTTATAATTTAATAAAAGAAACGTCTATATGTTCCATGAGACGTACAGTTTACATACTGGTTAATTCATTAACACAAAAAATTCTAAAAAGTAGGTGAAAAATACAGTAAATTGGAATAATCTGCAAATAACAGATCAATCCTGGTTGATAAGCGATTGGGAAACGTACTAGATTCTCGACGGGATTTATGATAATCTAATTGTAACAAATTGCATTTACTGTTAGACAGATGTTAAAATAATAATAATTATGAATAATATTGAAAAATAATGTGCGTAGTGTTTCTATCGGACATCAAATGATAAGAGAGAACAAGAAAATATTTTGGGGAGTGTAGGGTGACCTACCGATTTTTAAAATCTCAGTAACTTTGTTGCTTAAAATACTTCTAAAGCCAAAGTTTCATGTTTTTCTGGCATCTATTCAGACGTTATCAGAAATAGGCAGGAAGGGAAATAAAAAAATATAAAGTTACGTTGAAGTAAGCCCCAACTAATGTACGCCTAAAAATATTTTCTTAATAAATTCAAATCGAGATCAGATATGTATTCAATTCAAGTACGTTTGTACTTATGTGGAGTAAAAATTACTAGATTTAAGTAAGTAGTTGTTAAATTGAGTAAATTTATACTGGGTGTCATATAAAGATCAAATTTACGGAATTTGTGTACGATTTCCTTTTTTTTCAGTGTAAGACTAAAATTTCGTTTTCTATAGAATAAACTAGCTGACCCGGCGAACTTCGTTCCGCTTAAATTCGCGTACAAAGCGGAAGGTTTGCCGACACGTGAGCACGCCACATACAATTGACCATGTGAAAAACATGGGAACTCAAGATTGATTCCACAAACATCCAGCGATTGTCCTTGCGCCTTATTAATTGTCATAGCGATGGCGAGACGCACCGGAAATTGAAGACGCTTAAATACGAATGACAAATCGTTCGCAATAAGAGGAATCCGCGGAATGAGAACATCTTCGCCCTTGAATTTTCCCCTCAAAATCGTAGCTTGAATGACATTTGATTTGAGTGTCTTCACAATCAAACGCGTACCGTTACAAAGTTTTGGTGCATTGAGATTACGCAACAATATTATAATTGAGCCGACTTAATGATATTTTTTTCCATGTTTTGATGAATTGCACTGCGCATATCGATTTCCTTGTCCACATTTCCGATGAAATACATTTGAAGAAATTTGTGATCTTGATTCGTTGTCGGCAATAACGAACCATAGCGATGATGAATTTGTCCTTGGATCTGTATCATAAGGACAAAGTCGAATTAGATGACAATCTAATCTGAATATAATTTGGACTTTAATCAAGCGAATTTACCTTGAATGTCGGATTGTATGGGCGATTGTCCTGAATAACTTGTGCTCCGAAAGATGTCATTTGAAAACAACTGTTATATTGTTGAGCTCTGGTCAAAAATTGTCGTGATTGGGGTGTATTATCGTAAATCAATGAGCGCAATGGCTCAGGTGGATCAGGCAAAAGCGGTAATTTTACTTTACCACTCATGCAGCACAATCCGGGTGTTTCGGAAGGAAACTTCAGTGCATAGCAATGTGGACATACGACAGTCATAGCGCCAATCGAGACACACGGAAGTTCGCTATAGTCAATCGTGCAGTCGTATTGGAAGCCGACTCGCTCCAATTCGACATTCACGGCGTTTCTTCTTCTTTGGCGATTTGCATTTATTTGAACGCTCTGCTGATTTCGATTACGTTGTTGTCT
Source organism: Hydrotaea cyrtoneurina (assembly GCA_958296145.1). Lineage (NCBI taxonomy): Eukaryota > Metazoa > Arthropoda > Insecta > Diptera > Muscidae > Hydrotaea > Hydrotaea cyrtoneurina. Next base: position 44,266,390 of record OY282512.1, read on the forward strand.
ATTTCGGTCTCTAGTTTGGACAACCGCACGTTGTTCTTGTGATAATGTTTCTCGAAGTTCCGACATGTTCGCTCGATTGTGTGCGTTTCGCATTGAGCGTTCCTCTGGAGTTTCGTTCGTACGAACAGATCTCAAACGTTGTGCATTACGACTGCGACGTGAAATGTTTGACCTTCTTATTGGCGGCATGATCACTAAAATGAAAACCCAAAATAAGTAATAATTAATTGAGTTTCATAATTACCGACATATGAAATCACAAAAGAAATTACATTGACATGAAAAAAAATTTAAAACATTCGAAATATTATTTGGTATTGTTAAACTAACAAAAAAAAAAGAGTAAAATTGTAGTTTAAATCTTCCAGGATTTTATATTTTTCTGGAAATTGTCCAACATCCTATGTCCTTCCTTGGGCCAACACGAATTCATCAAGCCCAAAATCGTGAAAATCGGACGATCCGTTATAAAGTTATGCGTGTTCACACGGACGGCATTCTCTTTTATAAATATATAGATATAGATATTCTATCGATCGTCTTGTCGATCAGTCCATGGGGCTGTTGTATTCAGGTACCTGTATCTACTACATGTTTAGTTTAACACGTTTTTCGAATATATTTTTTCTAGCGAACCGGATCCGAAGCTGCAGAATCTATATAAATTAAAATGAATTGTATGTTTCTTCTCACTTGAGAACGGCTGGACCGATTTGGCTAATATCTTTACTGTTGTATTCGTAGTTTTCAAGTATTCAAAGAGAAAAATAGGATAATCGGAGTGGAAAACTTAGAAAATTCTGAAAGAAATCAATTTAACAAATGGCGGATAAACGTCGTGGAAAATTTGAAGTTCGCCTGACAGTAGCTTATTTATTTATTATTAATTACAATACAAAGTAAATTTATATTCTAATTTTTGGGTCCAAGGGTAAACCGGGTGACAGAGACCATATGTTTTAGATTTTTGCAGCGACAGACCAAAGCCTCTGGTGGGAATCGAACCCACAACCCCCACGCTGATAGGCAAGCACGCTACCAACTCGCCTACCGCGGCGCTTGTTTAGCTTATTTATATCGAACATTTTAATGTATTCAGCAATATACCCAAATTTCTGAATGTTGTTGTTGTTTGGTAATGAGAAGAAATATTATGTGAAATTGAGAAATAATAATTGAGAAATAATAGAAATAATATTTTGTTAATCTATTACTGGTCCGGTACTCACAGTTTATCATTGTCGAGCAGGCAGCATTTGAACCACCATATTTCATGATCTACTAGAAGTAGGATGATAAGCGCTTAAAAACACAGCTATAATAACAGTCCTTAATAAAAAAATAGTATATCTGCCGTAATAATGTAACGATCATCATGGAATATTCACCGTATAGTACACGCTCATCAATCTTACGATATAATCGGAAAGCAAATGAGACTGACGATAAGCGTAGTCAGCTTTAGGACTAAAAACGCATGCGATTATTAGATATCGTGACGCGTCACTCAGTTGTGGACGGTTAAATTATAGCAATGAATCTACCACCCAATTGCACTGCTCTCACTCAGCCGTTAGATCAAAACGTTATCAACTTGGTCAAATTAATTATGAAAACAACTGCTCACCTAATTGCATGGCGAGCAGGAAACAAGTTTGGGTCTCAAACTTAAAAACTTCAATCTCCAAAATGGGATAAAATATCAGTACCTATCCAATTTGAACAATACTGGAACGCTTTGCTCGATTTCGGTAATGAATAGAGTGAAGACTGGAGTTAGACAAAGCAAAAGCGAAACTTGATTACTTCAACAAAGACTGCAATATGATCTCATATTTATATTTTTTTTATATATAAGAACGACTAGTTTTATTTTAAATGTATTAAATAAACAGCTGAATTTACTAATAGTTTTATAAAATAATTCATTAGGTTAGGTTAGCTTAGGTTGAAATGGAGGATCGGTCGTGTACCATGACCGTCTCATGTCGTTGACATACACCTTGGCCAGCAATTCGGCCTGATGTGCGCTCCTGGTTTCGTCTACAAATTCCCTTCCCCTACTTTTACGTTAGGAGTTCGGTCCCCTCTATAAAGTTCCTTTTATTCCTTATGTCCATTGATTTGACGACCGACAGGTCATCTAAAGTGTCTTCTCCTAATTGGACTTTCCTGATCTGCGAGAAAGCGGGGCATTGGCACAGGAAGTGTTCCGCCGTCTCGGCGCCCTCTCCGCATGCCCTACATTCGTCGCTCTCGGAACATCCAATTCTAAATCGGTGTGCCCTTAGGCTAGTGTGTCCTGTGATGACTCCAACTAGCTTACTCAGCACATTTCTGTTAAACCCAAGTATTCTCCTTGTTTTCTTGTAATAGAGATTTCGCCAGGTATCCTTTGTGGTTCTTCCCACCTGTTCATCTTGCCATTTGGAGACATGGGTCGTCTTCATCCATTCCCTTAACTCATTTTTTGTCTCCAGAAAATGTTTAAACAATTGCAGAGTACTTTGGTCGGCTTCCCTTCCCATTTTAGCCAGTTCGTCGGCCCGGTAACCAGTTTATAAATATGTCGTTATTTCTCGATACGTCATTTATTGTTTCCTTACAGTACATGAGTGTCCTTGATTTGACATTATCATCTCTGAAGGATCAAATTGCGTTTTGACTGTCTGTGAAAATACAGATAGTTTTTCCTGTGACCCTATTCCGCAGCCATTTTAGGCATTCTGTGATGGCCTTGATCTCTGCTTGTAGAATCGTTCAGTACTTTGGTAATAATTCTTTAAGTTTTTTTTTATTAATTAATTAAGTTCATCAGTTATATTGTGCAAACTTTAGGACCAACGAGGAACTAACTAAATGGCACCAATTTTTTTCTTCGAATCCTGGTACTATTTACTTGTTTATTTTCATAAATTTTGCATGAAAATATTTGTCGATCGTTTACATATCTGTGGACTTTTGACAAAACAACTTCTCTCGAAACAAGACATTTTTGCAAGATTTTTATATTAAATATAAATTTTAAAGACGGTTCTTTTGGTGTAATCCATGTATTTCTACGCCATTTGGTTAAAAATCTACAGTTATTGGCAAATCAACTTCTTTAGAAAATGTGTAACTTGTTTAAGACAAGATAAATTTGTAAATGGTTTATAGAGAACATTAATTTTGACACAACGACTTGTGTGAAAAGAAGTTCTTATGTGAAAACAAAAACTAATAAAAAGTAAAATATTGTTTGCAAAGAAGTGTTTTTGTGGGCTTGAAAATAAATATTTTGATCAAAAGAAGTTGTTTTGGAGTTCATGCGTGGTATAAATTTTGCAGCCAACACCACGTTTAAAAAACACAAAAGCAGCCATTGGCATGTAAATCATTGCTAGCGATAAAAAATAAGACTCCATTAGTTATTTGTAGGATCATAAATTGCAAGACGACTCATGTATATCATATTTTCCGCACAAAAAAACTAGTAGTTTTTCTCTTTCCTACGTGTTTTTTGAATCATATTTTCCAATAAAATGTGTCAAGAATCCTCCGAACGACTGCATTTTTGCCAAATAACAAATCACAAACACAGCAGTATATTTTTTTTGGAACTATTCTTCCACATTTCCAAAATTTGGGAAAAGAATATTTTACTAGCCGAAATGTGAAAGTTGCTGGCAAAAAGTTCATAGAATTAGATCACTGTAAGAAAAATTGTCACTCAAAGATAACTTTAGATGAACAAAAACATATATTTAAAACCTATTGGAATCTTGGAGACTATAGCAAACGACGTCTATTTATTTCGCAAATGATTGCTATAGAGAACAAGAAAACTGCGACTCTTATAAAAGCTTCGAGACCACGAAACCGACAATATGTGTACAAATACCATTGTGAAAAAAATGGACAAAAGATTCGGGTATGTCATAAATGCTTTCTAAAAATATACGGAGAAACAATCCAGGCTATTAAAACAGTGAATTTACATAAAATAAAACGAATTTCTGGAGGACTTATACCAGCTGATAGATGTGGAAAACATGATCCACCCCATAAACTGTCGATTGATAAATATAATGAAGTTATAGATCATATAAACAGCATTCCGAAGTACGAAAGTCACTACAGTCGTCGACATACAAATCGATTATATTTTGAACGTGGTCTTAACTTGGCAACATTATACCGGTTATATACTGAAAAATACTCTGATTGTGTATCGGAATCAAAATATAGAGATATATTTACTACCCTGGATATTAAGTTCAAGAAACCTCAGCTTGATCTGTGTAATACATGCGAACTCTTTAAATCCAAAATAAGAAACTCTGTCGACGAAGATGAACAAAAATCGATGAAGTTACAACAAAAAAAACATCATGACGATGCAGATTTTTCGTATGAAAGTACGAAAAAAGATAAGGAACTCGCAATAAATAGTGAAAATATAAAAATGTTCACATTTGACTTACAACAATGTCTTCCGACTCCTTATTTACGTGCTGCTTTGTTTTTTTACAAGAGACCATTGTGGACTTTTAACTTAACCGTACATGATGGAGCAACGAAAAAAGCCTTGTGCTATATATGGAACGAAACCATTGCAAAGCGGGGTGCAAATGATATTGGGTCTTGCTTATTTAAATGTCTGTTGGATTTACCAAATTCAGTTCGGCATATTGTTTTATATAGTGATTCATGTCCTGGTCAGAACCGCAACTCATATCTTTGCGCAATGTTTGAGAAAGTTTTGGAAGATCACGCAAGTATTCAACTTATTGATCATAAATTTCTTGTCGTGGGTCATACGCATCTTGAGTGTGATACTGTACATGCGCAAATAGAAAAGAAACAATTTCTTCGGATCTATTGAACATTCACACGATTGGGCAAACTTAATATCGGCGACCAATAAAAATTATATTGTCCATGAATTAAGACAAGAGGATTTCTTCGATTTTCGTGCACTACTAAAGGATAAATATACATGGAGGTCACATAGCATTTCAGGTATAATTTTAAATACCTACATTCTTTTAAACACAATATTATTTTTTAATCTTCTGATTTTTAGGTGAGAAGTTTGAGTGGAAAAACGTTCGATGGCTAAGATACGAAAAAGGCAAGCCAGGAGTTTTGCAGTACAAATTGTCAAATTACCACAGTTGTTATCACAATATTAAGGTGGAAGGTGATATCCCCATTGAAGTTCACCCAGACCTTGACGAAGATGAAGGTATTCAATAATATAATTATGCTTTTAAAATGTGTAGAGTTACAGTTTTGATTTCCTTCCTTTTGAATACTTTTTTGTTAAACTTATAATTTGTTTTTCCTACAGAAATATAATTTTTTACCAATATTGTCTAATTAAATTCAAGTATTTATGTAATATTAAATACAATAATATTTGTTAAAATAACCTATTTCGACTTTTTTTATTAGTTCCATTTTAACAAAAAAACTTGCCTTGAGATAAGCGCAAAATATGAATCACGTTTTTGTTTAAAACCATTTTCACAAAACAACTTGTTTAATGTAGGTTAATTTTTTTGTTGAAAACAATTTCGACAAAACATCCTATCTTTTTTTTTCTGAAAATCTGTTGGCATTAGAATAGAATTATTGATATCTTCACATCAATTTAGTATTTAAATTTAATACTACACTTTCACATTTTCACCAAATATTTCAAAATCAAAGTTGTTAGATATTTTAAAAGTTTTTTCGTTCTCCTGTAAAATTGCAGGTTTTGAAAGAGGTTGTTTTGTCAAAAGGCCACAGATATAGTACCTGTGTTAGGGTTAAGGTAATCTAATTTTGATACATTATCAATTTTTGCTTTGGACAATAGTAATTTTTTCATTTCAAGGAAATCAATAATATCATAAAATATGAAATAACCTTCAATATTTTATTCTCTTTTAATTTCCGGTATTCATCCGATCATTGCCGGTTGACCCGACGAGGTACATGTGGAATAATCTTCCAACAAGTGTTTTTCCTGCCTGCTGTGGCATTATCAAATTCCAGGCCAACGTTAACAATCACTACTTCCTCCTTCCAATTCCGTCATTTTCTATCGCTTACACAATGCATTGCATTCATAGGGGGCACCCCTGAGCGTTAGTACAAAAAAAAAGTTGATACTGTTAGTCGATATGAAAACCGAAATTGTTTTGGAATAGAAGTCGCACTACCGCTTTTCACAAATCCTTGGAATCTGGTTTCATCATACTGGTTTCGTATTTTACAGCTCCCAATTTTGTATGGACATTTTTTAATCCAATTTACGGTGTAGGGCAGGGTTCAAGCCACTCTTCAATACTTCATCAGAAAACGGAGTTATGACCAAAACGGTTGCTATGGCTGACTTTGTGCACTTAAACTGTCATAATGTGCTCCATTAAAACCGATTTGAAGATGCCAATCAGTTTAGAAAGACGGACGTTTGGCCTTTCTAACTGAGTATAACATTTTATCATCGAAATTTTTCCAAAAGTGTACTTTTGTTTAATTTTTCTCTACTTTCATTGAATTTTTCTGAAATTTTTTGCATGAAGGCATCAACATTCTATACAAGAGAATTAAATAGCATTTGGTTCTGAATAAAATAAGACATTGGCCAAGGAAATAGGTTGAAAATTAACAACATGGGTACTTTTTAAGCAACATTTTCCAACATGGACATTTGAAGACTATGCAACTGTCGCCGAAGTTTACGACGTCGAAATCGATTAATCGACACACATTCTCATTTTTACTTTCAGAATTCCGATTTCGACATTCATTAAATTTGTTTGTAATTGAAATCAAGCAAAAAGGCATTCATAAGACTTTTCGCAAAACAATTCCAAAATGCAGAAAGTGTTGATTGCTCTTGGTCATGGATATATGTATGTATGTTTTACGTACTCTTACATCGGCACATACAAATGTACATTCCATAAATACTGTTTTACTTAGTTAGTTCTCGACTATTTTGATTCGTTGGTTTTGCAAACCTAACAAAGCGAAACAATGCTCTAATGAAAGCACCAAATACAACACTAAATGTTAATTAAGAAATCGGAAATTACCATCCAGTGCGCAGCGCTCAAAACTGAAATGGAAACAATCACTTCTACTCCGAACAACAGCAATTTTCGAAAACGGAAGCGGAATCTAAATTGGCGTACAACCTTTTTAGGGAAAATTAAATTAGCAATAGAATAATTCATGTTGCTCTCACACCAACATTGACGAGTACATCTACACAGCCGAGTAAATATACTTTACATGGAGATGTAGACAGAAATAGCCTAAGGACAACAAGAAACATATGCGGAAAGATAAATCCGTCTGAGGCATATGTTTTACTATAGATATGTTTGGAAAGATGGGCGTGCAGATTTCTGTAAATCTTCATATGTATAACAGGAAATTACAAAATACATATATAGTTTGGTCATACCCGACCTCTCCCATTTCACACCTTTAAAATATACCAAAATTTTGACTAAATTTGGAGATTTTACCGGAGACGTTTTCTACATATTACGTTAGTATACATATAAAAATGAATAAGTTGGTGTCGCTTCTTTCGGTTTATCAGAATGATTTTATAGAAATTTGCACATGTGACTTTAGCAAAGTGAATAGTTTCCGCACTTAATCCGTGTCTTCATACTACGTACTGTATTCTCGATTTCATGACAACTATCTTTCATGAGTTGTTGATAAAACGTTTCATGTCATAGGTAATTCAACTACCTATTCTGGCATTTCAACGATAACATGAAAGCAGTATTATTTTAAAAATGTTTCCATTATTACCATAACAAAAAAACTGCACACGTAATTTATTAATCTGGCGACAAATTTTGTTGTTCCAATATTTCATTGATAATTAAAATTCAAAAATATTTTGAAATTTAATTCTAACGTATTGTCAAAATTGTCAAATTGTATTTACTTGTCAAACTTTTTTCGCGCAAAGCGTATGGGAAGAACATAAAACTAACTTCTATGAATATTTTACAAAGAAACTAAATATTTATGACACATTTTACCAAAAACCAGTTTTAGTATTGAATTCTGGTGAAAAAAAGGAATATATACTGATGCACAGTGGTCCAGAAACCAATTTCAAAAGCCAAAAGTTTCTAAATTTTGATCTAGCAAACATTTTTGGTGGGCTATAGATTTTTAAAATCTCTAACAGCCTTAGCCACGACCTCAAACGGAAACATTCGCACGCTTTCTAAACGACAATCAACTGATTTCGAAGTCTCCACATGTGTTTCTGTTTTCGTGTACTCAAAAATGCAAATAAAAAAAAAAGAAATTATTCCAAAAAAATTAACAAAATGGAAAATAAAATAAATAATTATTGTATGTATATCTATTTTAGCATAAAAAAGTCAACGTTGGTCCAGGTGCAAACGTTAGTGGAGTAAATGGAGGAAAATTCAGAGTTTGTCAGAGGAACGCGTCTTTGGAGGCTCAACGTTGTCCACAGAGGAACAGTGGCAGAAACTGGTCTCAAATTTAACTCTATCGGACCCCCTATGCGTTCCATTGTTGAGTGGAAAAAAGTAATTACAAAAGTAAGTACATGAACATTTCTGCCTTATTCGTCGGCAAATAAGGGTGAGTAAAGAAGCACTTTGCGTCGCAAAAGAACAGGCCAATGCGATCAAAATGTTCGCTGAGGCTGTCGAGAGAATGGCAGACATAACAACTTCAGATGCCGCTGTAGCTCAAAAAGAAGCTGTACAAATAAGCGCCGATGCTGCTGTAGCACAGACAGCAGTATTATCAAATGTAGCTGCTCTTTGTATGGAGTTTACTAAAACTAAATAAAACCATCCAATAATTAATTTGTTTTAATTATAAAGTTATTGCAATACCCCGCCGTATTGCCACCGCTGTAGGCTCCATTACATCATCTCGTACGTTCTCTCATACAACACTGAATAGCAAATAAAGCGTTTTTTTTAATTAGGCGTTTTTTTGGTTTTGTTGATCTGGCAGCATTATAATTTGACAATGTTTAAATTGCATTGTTTACATCATGTAAAGCCATGCGAGCGCAAAATCGAAACATAATGGCTACCACTTTCAACCGAGCTCATTGTTTTCTGCCGATGAGGTTTTCTGTCAAAAGATGTCATATTTGATTGAGATCCCCTTTCCATTACTTTTGGATACATTCGTATCTTGATATATTTGTAAAAGTTGGGCTTTGTAACCCTACACTAATATGTGATACATGGTATTATAACTGGAATCTGGTGTCAGCAACACCTCAATGGAGTAGGTATAACCCGTGTTTATTATAAGGGTGACACGGGCCACTTTCCGAGTCGATCTTCTGATCAAAGTATCATCTTACCTCAAAAGTGGTTCTTATTATTGCGTATATCCTTGATTGTCCGATCAAGTGCTTCTAATGCTCGTTTATGCACGATCGTACACTCATCCAAAATGTTAATCTTGGTATTCTGAAGTACTCTCGCTATTGAAGATCTTTTGACAATGTTGCACGTCGGTTCATCTATCGTTTGCAAATTCAGTGTCAGTTTGAGTGCAGAATATAAATATAATAACAAATTTCCGAACAATTATCTGCGTAGGTCGACATTATGTCGTGGCGGTGAAATGCTATGAATCCTTGATGTGCATTTGTACGAGGTATACCAAACACCTGTGGGACCTGCAAAATAAAGTTACCTTCAAATTGGGTTAAAACCCCATGCTTCGACCCTATTCGCTGCAAATGACGGGACTGTTCTACTTCTGAATATTGTTAGAGAAATGCTTGGATCGAGGATCTCGTCCAGAAAGTAATAATGTCAATGGATCATATGGCGATCGTAATTGTGGAAATATGACCTTTCCACCTACACATCACAGTCCTGTGGTTTCGTGTCGAAACTATAAGGCAACCAGTGTTCATCGTTATAAAGTCCACCTATTCGTCTGCAGCGTAATCGACCGTTGGGTCGTATCTAAAAGTCAATCATATGGAATTGTGGCATGTGGGCGTCTGATTTGCCGATGATTCAATATTTCGTGCGCGAGCTCCATCTGAACGAGTCGACTGTATTCCTTGTACTGCAGTCGTAATGGATCGTACTTGAAAAATTCGCATGCGAATTTCCACACTTGTGGCTGTTTTACAAATAAACCAGTGAGAAAGTTTCAGTATGGTAAACTGGTTAATATACCCTCACCCTCAGTAAAATCATACATGTCTCATATGCCAAAGTATCGGAAAGTGAGCGTTGCTACCATTGGATGTAACATCTGGGGGGTTACTATGTAACTCGATTCGAAAGTTTGAACAGCTCGAAAGTTGTATTCGATCCGAATTTATATTCTTACCATGTAAGAGTTTCGAATCGAGTGAAAAGTGCTGTCATTATTTCTTAGCATTTTTGGCAGCACTTTCGAATGTATTATTCAGAGTTGGCAGCATCTATTACGCGAAATGTCAAAACAATTAAAATAATATTTGTGCGTTACAAATATGGATTCGGTTGCCCTTTGGATGGAAAATGAAGACGAGCGAATGGAACGCAGAATCATACGCGATGGTGTGGATTTTATGCACCTAACGAATGCAATGTAAGTACCAACATGTTATGTATGTTGTTCGTGGTTTTATATTAATATTTATAGGTTTGTGCGAAATTTCCGGCTTAACAAAGAAGCTTTTAACTATGTGTTGGAGAGCATTAGATCACAGCTGCCAACAACACAGAGATCGACTGGTGTAACACCAAAAATCAAGTTAGGTGTTACACTTAAGTTTCTTGGTCAAGGTGGGTACCAACACCAAATCGGTCAAGACCGTTTTGCTGGCTTGGCACAACAAACTGTGTCAAACTGCACCAAAGAAGTGTGTAATGCTGTAGAGAATGTATTGTGTCGCAAACATATAAATTTCGTTATGAACGATGATGAAAAACGAGCAGCCAAAAATTCGTTTTATGCCATGTCTGGAATTCCAGGGATAATAGGAGCTGTTGACGGTACTCACATCCAAATGGTCAGACCATCTAAAAACGAGCACTTGTTTTTCAACCGGAAACTAAAGCACAGCATAAATGCAATGATTGCAAATATTTTCCAATATGAATTCATCCCCTAAATATAATAATAGTATTATTATTAGTATGTGGTATTACATGCTATTGTTATATTGAGTGGAGGAGATGTTTTAATCATTCCACCTTTTACTACCATGTTCTTTGCTATTTAAGACATGCGATCATACTATGCGCATAAGATCAGTGAATGGATGTTATGGAGGAGCATCGCATGACTCTCACGTTTGGAGCCTGTCGGACGAACGTCAATTTCTGAAGGATGCATTTATTAATGGAGACAAATCATCGTGGATAATAGGTAATATGATTATTTCAATCTTATGTATTACTTATTTACGATGCATTTTATTGTAGGAGATTCTGGATACCCATTAGAGCCTTGGATCATCACCCCGTACAGGACCGCTAATGAACATTCTGCGGAGAGCAGATTTAACAAGCAGTTTTGTAAGGCAAGATCAATAATTGAACGTGTGTTTGGTGTATTGAAGGGAAGATTTCGATGTTTGCTTGCAGCTCGAGAATTGCATTATGCACCGGAAATGGTCTCACAAATATTGAATGTATGCTGTGCATTACACAATATTTGTTTAGATCATAATGTCGAACTACCACCAGAAATACCGATTAATGTGGAAGAAATGGAACTGACCTCAGCAGCTGTTCCAGTTTCTGAAGACAGAAATCAGTTCTTAGCCATAGCCCAATCTCTAAGAAATCAAATAAAAAACAATTTATAACTTAGTAATTCATTTATTTCATAGTAAGGTTTTAGATTAGAAAAATAGGTTTAAATGGTAATATAAAACTTAAATACTAGTCAACAGTAGAATATATCTTATTGCAGGCGGTTTTTTTCAATTTCTAACATATCTCTCTTTAATTCGAGCTTTGCTAGTTTCAGTTTTTGATTTTCTACACTCGATTTGATTTCGTGCTCTAATTTTCTTTTTGCAAGTTTATAATTTTTTTCTTCCACTTCCACCTGTTTTTTTTTTGTACTTCACTAAAGATTTCAAATAACCATTTGCTTCTTCTAGAAGTAATATGGACCGCTTGTGGTAGTCCATTTGTCCATTCACTTGCATTTCTAGCTATGCCTGTTTTTTTGGAGCAGCACGATTATATGACAATTGTGGTGTGGTGGCTGTACGAGCTGATGAACCACGCGGTGGGGAAGGTGCAGACACTAACGCATTCGTCTCTCCCGGATTAATTGTACTGCAGTTGGGCATATTTTCGACGACTTCATCGGTGTCCTCGCTGGTTGGGGGGGTACTATTATTAACCCCAAATTTTCGGACTCCACTCATACCGTCCACAGCCTCCTGCATCTCCAGCAATGCTATGACACCTTCTTCCAGCGCCGTGAACGAACACAATTTTGCCGGTCCACCGCCTGTACCCGAAAAATTTGTTCGATTCTTTCGCAGTTTGGCCTTAAGATGGGTCTTGTGATCTGCCCAAACCTGAAAAGAAATAATTAATTTCCATTTATGGGCAAACTATCAATTGTATACTTTTTTCCAACCGACCACTTCCCGCATTGGTGGACCGGCTGCATTTAGCTCTTTTGTCAATCGAGACCATAAATTGTTGGTGGCTTGTTTGGCTTCCGGAGCTTTGATATAGCCCTTAGCCAACTGCGGATGCTCCTTCATAAAATTTAGCATGATTTCAAACTGCCGTTGTTTCGTGTTTAAATTTTTTGTTGTATTTTCCCTGTTATAAACATTTTTATAAATATTAATCTACTGATACATATAAATTTAACAAATACTTACATTTTTATGCGTTTAGTCTCAATTTTTTCTTTTTTTATTGTATCCGTTAGCATTACATCAAACGAGTACAAATGTCTACTTTCGAGCGACTTTGACATCTAAATTCGAAATACATAGTGATGCACATTCGAAAGTAGAGTATGAGTATCCGATAATCGGATGTGGCAACTCGAAAGTAGCAAATGTATTTGCGAATTCGAGTTAGTTGGTAGGAAAAATCCGCTTTCGTAATATTTAACTTTCGAATCGAGTTACATAGTAACCCCCCTGATGAATTGTCATAATAGCAGCCTCAAAATACCGAAATTTTACAGAAAAATATTGTATTACACGATTTACAGAGTGGGCGGAGTATAAAGTAGAGCTAATAATTTGTTTTTTTAAATTTTATCCAGAAATACCTTTAGTTAATACAGAATTTGGGAATGATGGCGCTGGTATTGATATTATTACACTATTTCTAAAGTGAGCGGAATGGAACATTTGTATCAGATATAGCCCGTATTCTATCCCATATGTCGTTTAGGGAAAATATTAACCCATGCCAAATGTCAAAGCGATTGTTTAAAGTTATCATACGCACCAGCCGGACAGACTGAAGGACATGGCTCAAACGACTTAAATAGTCATTAATCGAATTTGGTTTAAATACACTTATGGTCTAAAGTTATTTTTTGTATGTGCTACACTTTTGGGTCGTATCAAATGATACCACTTACCCATAGGGTGAAAACACAAACTAAAATCACTAACATTTTTGTGACGGAAGATTATGATTCTTTACAATTCTTTAAAACAAACACAGAAAATAATCTTTTGATTTTTCGCTCTTATATGATAGATTTTTGCAACATTTTATTTCACACAAACCTTGTCGAGAAAATTCCGAGCCGTTATCAAGTGATGAAGTAACATACATGCGTCAATTCATTTTTATTTATATAGATTTTTGGGAACAAAAAAAGGACACAGACAATCCACTGCGTGCTCAGTGGATAAAGCACTACTGACTTCTTAAAATTGGTGCATGTATTGATATTAACCCCTAAAAGCCACATATGATGTAGAACCATCCATATTTAGAAAAGTGGTACCACAACGGTATTGAGATATAGCCCTTTTAGTGTTCTGCCGTCCCACAAGCTGCCCGCTTTTGATTGAATTCCGCACCAACCTTAAAAAGTACTTCCATATCAATCCTTGTTTTTATATAGCCTTCATACAACATAAATATCCTATCAAATTTGAGGTGATTGGGCCAGGTCGGTTTATGTATTGATATCATACCAAGGTCCCGTCCTATTAGGTAAACGGCTGCTACAACTGTTATAGCCGTCCAAGCCAGACAATTGCCCTTCACACATCATCCCACATAATTATGTGCCACGCTATTATTCATCCTATCCGCAAGTTTCTAGTTGCATGTTCGAGATTCGTAGTTAGTTGATGCTCAATGTTAACAAGAAATTATGTAGTGACCTTTAATAGAATTGCTTCATTTCTAATGAAACTTAAATGTTTCGCTCTGATACTATTATCGCCCAATGTTGTGGCCTGGGAAAAGTTTCGCCGGGGCACTGTATGGGAGTGCCAACCATGAACAAGCGCACGTGACGGCAAACAAACTAATGAAGATTTAAAGGATTTTAAGCACTTTTACTTTACAAATACATACCACTTACGTACATACGAGTGTTTCTCGTATGAGTTGCCAAACACTCATGTAGCCATTACACATTATCTCCCACTTGAGTAATCTTCGAAAACGAATAAATATTCGCTAAAGCGAACTATTCTCGAAACAAAATTATTTTTCTATAGCAGGATGGAGTGAATACTACACTTGAAGTTGTGGTCTGAAAAATCGGTATACAAGTTTAGACCATTTTTCGTTAGAAGGCTATCTTAAAAATGGGGCCGCTCAACTGCGAAGGCAATATTACTCAGTTGCAACGGAATTAAAAAATCATAACAATCTGTACTAAATATGGTCAGTAGGGGATTTAGTTTTAGGATTATAGAGCGATTGAATTCAAATCGGAAGTTTCCTATGAGGGTCAAATATAAAATAAATCTCAAAAGTACGATCAAACAACACAATACACCAAATTTAAGATACTTATGTCGGCAACATGATGCAGGCTAATTTGAATTTAATAATGGCTAATGAAGGCATTTTTTTGTGCCACAAAAAAATTAAATTTATAATTTTCCTATTTCCGACTAGATAGCATGCTACTAAATAAAACAAGCCATATTTTTTGTGTCATTTTTGTTTGATCTCCTTGCAAAATTATAGCCAAACTAATAATGGTACATGCGATGAAACTGACAATTTTAAAGAAATGTTTTTTTAAATCCATAATTTTTTAGGACGCCAAAATTCACCTGAAAGTATTGTAAACATCTCTTGGACATTCCTTTCGTCTCTTTCTGGGTATGTAAAAAATGATCAAATCTAAATAAAATAACTGACCTTTTTTTGAATAGTCTGCTTCAGAAATCAGCTAAAGAAAGACGAATTTGACATTCAAAATATCTTAAAAATGTGTCTGCCATAGCACAGTACGTGTTAAAAGTAATGCTCAATTTTGAATTTCATCAATTTTGTATGGCCGTGCAGAGCACTGCATTGCAAAATGTTATGTAAATGTTATTATTATTGTTGAATACATCGTTTAATTAGCAAAGCGTAATGTTTATTTCTGCTCTCATCGCATAACTATTGCCTGAAACACTTTTTCGCAAATAGTACAATGAATATTTCGAATAAATAAAATGTTAGAAAATACAAAAAAAAAATTCACATATTTCGCTGTGAAGCTGTTCCAAATTTAATAAATACAGGGGACAATGTTTAATCTCTTTCTTCGTCAACTAATACTCGTACACAATTTACAAAACGACTACTTCAACTCTTCACAGCTGTTTTCCAAGCGCGGCTATGATCTTTCGTTTTCGATCCATTCTCGAATGACATGTCTCAAAAAACTTCCGAAAATACTTTCATTTACGAACTCTTGGGCAAATTGGCTAACGCACACTAACATGTGAATTACTTCGTACAGTTGTACATATGTATTTGTGTACATGACATTGTGTACTCGTATATATCTTGTTACATGTTCCAAGACTGCTAACAGATACTGGCTCTGGGGAGTCGTGTGGACGATTAACTTTTGATTGCAATATACGAGTGTGTGTCCATTATCTACGTCCTGGCTATTATCAACACACTTGTACGGTGTGCTGCACATAGCCGTGTTATGTTTGCTCTAATGTTGTGCTGTTATTAATGGATTTTCGGAAGCGAGAGCAACACAAGCTGGTTGTAGGAGTAAACTAGCCACAGATTCACACTTATCCAACTGGACCTGAGGATGCTGTATTGCATCCGTTTCTGTGTACGATATGCATGTGAGTTAGCAATGTGATACGTATACAGTTGCATATACACCTATCCGCATGACTCAGACCGAACCGCGAGTCCGTAAACAACATCAGAAAATACCCGATCCACTTGAGAGGTTTTTCAGTACAATTTTCGATGGTATTGCTAGTAGAAAATCACATCAAAAATGCATTTTTACATACAAAAATATTGACAACTTTTAAATATTCAAATAAGAGCAATAGAATTTAAAAAGAAAAACTGGAAAAAGCAGGATTAGTAAATATTTATAAAAGACGTTTTCATCGAGATGTTAACTAGTCTTCATAACAAATCCATTTAAAAAATGTATCATGGCTAAAAAAACATTATACACATTCATTATCTACGATAATCTACATATGTATTTCAACAGTTTTAAGGTTACGATTTTGACTTTTTTTATGCCACCATTTGTAAACTTTTTCAACTTCCCTTATAGTCAATCCAAAGTCAACACTACTTCCAACCTTTGAGAATTTGCATCAAGCAGTCCTGCTCAACCACAAAATAAGATTAAAATTCTATGAGTTTGTGTGCGAAGCGTTCAGCTCAATTAAATGAGTTAAGAGATCAGTATATATGCGACTATAAAATGTAATTTATGTTTGTGAATTTGTTTGTCTTGGTAGGTTTTTTTGAGCTATAAACCACTTAACTACTCAACCGTTACTCAAATTGTCGAGCAAATAATGCTCGAATCCGACTCCAGCATTTTGAAATAGCTCGATTCCAACTCCGACAAAATTGCGAAAATGTTATTAAACGCAGTGGTGCATTTGTATCCAAAGATACATACATTCCTATCAATCGATTAACTAGTTTTTATTTTATGGGAAATGATTCCGAGTCTACATATACTTTTTTTTTGCAGTTTGGAGTCCCTATAGTACTGCTGGTTGAGAGATTCAAGAAAAAAAAAATTTGCCATATTCTATATGCCTTTTGATTTCCGCTTTCCCTTGGATAGGCCAGATCTATTTTCATACATTTGGAATCGCCGGAAAATCGACGATCAAAATGATCGTTGTTGTTTCTATATAAACTAATTTGCGGTCTTATTGATTGTGCTTTTCTTTTTAGCCAATAAATGAGTCGAGGTTCATCTTGGTTGTTCGTTTAAACTGAAGTTAAACTTCAAATTCATTTTTTTCTATCAATGTTTAACAGCAGTTTAATGGGGATTTTAACAACAGGATGATGGTCATATGCATGAGACAACAATCAACGATAGAAGAAGAATATACTAAGGGTTGAAAAACAGCTACATACATATGTCGAAATTGTAGATAGGGTTACCCTGCGTTTACACTAGGCAATTGTGGATAGAAAATTAGGAATATATAATAGTTGTCGAAAAGGAGAAAAAAAGAGAAGTAGGCGTCCACATAATTATGAAGACAATACATTTTTCAGCAACCGTCGTTCGAATTGGTTCGTGCTCTGTTTTTGTTTTTTTATATTTCACTGACATCTGCAACACATTTAATTTCAGTAAAATCAAATTTATATTTTGTATTGAAGATTGGAGAACTTTTTTCAACTTTTAAGCTATTTTCCGATTGTTTTGCTTTCTTTTTTTCACATATTAAAACTTCATCGAGTTGGCTGTTTACGTCAAACGAATGACCGAATTTACTGTTTTCAAAAAATCAAAGACAGCGACGAAGGCAATGAGAAATGTGTATAATAGTATGTATGTGTAAGTGAAAAAGTGTCAATGTATTGCGATTGACTTTGCAAAACAGCCCTGCCGTCAAATGAGTAGTTAACTACATAAAAAACCAACTTTAAGTTAGCTTGTATAGACTAACTGAAAGCCAATTACTACGCAATGCAGAATTTACATTAACCAAAGTGTATACAAACACTTCGCATTATTGTTTTAAATCAAACAATAAAACCAACTTAAAGCTTGCATAAATAAGCAAGTTTATAGCTAGCTAAAATAAGTTAACTTTAAGTTAACGGCTAGGTAACTAACTTTAAAGTCAATTGAAAGTAATGCAGAGTCGGACAATTGACTACATCGCCATGTTAGAATAGTTAGTTAATCCCTTATAAAAGCAATCCAAGTGTCAACCAACACTATTTGAGAAATAGTTAGTTTTAATTTAATTTAATGTTAACGGAATGTACGACAGGAAGTTTCGTGTAAACCCCGGGTTAGCTCCACTCTCACGAATTAGTTCGCCACGTTAATATGCTGTACATGAGGCGTCTCATGGAAGCAGCTGATTTTCGGCGAATTATGCAAAGAGTGATGACGACGTATTACAAGGTGTCATGGGTCTCACCCTTACGTACGACGACAAAATATGCTGAGAAAACAATTCCGAGTTACCAATTCCAATAAACTTGTACGTTATTCCCGCAATTTGGTAAAAAGTTTCCAATAACGTTAGTTTTAACATCTTATATTTCGTTTGAAAACGAAATTAGCGTTTCATCTAAGCAACAACACATTCTAAATATAAAACAATAACATACGTTTTCCAATGCAAAAACTCTCATGATCGACAAATAAACGTTACAATATACAGAATTCAATGAAACGTAAATTACAGAAACGAAGTTAACGTTTACGTTTTACAAAGTGTGGACATTAAACATTTTTAAAATTATTCCAATGAACTCTATATAGTATTGTTGCAACTAATGAAATATTTGTCCCACTGAAATGCCACATTTGGCGAAAGTAATATTATGTTTGGATGGGTGCGCTAGGCTTAGAACCACATTTACTATAAACTTTTCATAACAACCTTTGCACAATTAGGTTACTATAAGAGGAGTAACGTTGTGGTTACATCCACAAATCTCAGTGGTGTGGAGTTAAGCCATGTAAGCACATGTTTGTTATTATTGTACTATGTATGTGTACATTCAAGCGAAGTATGTAAACGTTTTGTGGGTTTCAGTAAATACGTGCACAGTTAGGTGCGAAAGTAATAGTAGTGTTTTCGTACCACAGTTTTAGTACCGCGGACAATTTCTGGCAATAAAGTACAGTGGTAGTGTTGTCAGTTTGGAAGTCTACTCGTCAAACCATGCACATTTTGAATACCCTTCTCTGGAAAGAGGTACACGGACGTATGATTTATGTAAAACTTCGGTATTAAGAGACTAAAAAAAGTAAAGAATTCATTAATTTTTGGACAATTTTATAATTGTTTGGAAAACAGTCAATAATCGTAGGGAGCACCATTTACATATCTTGTAGAGGTGCTAACCAACTGAGATTGGATATTAGAAAGGAGTGGGCAGCGGCGGCTCAGTCAACGTATAGTGGGGTACTCTCGTAGATATGTAACTAATACACCGAGTATGCTGAGATTCTGGAAACAATATTTCTCCAGATTACGAACGGCCGAAGATAAACCGTCACCAATCATATACGAGCCCCGACCACTATTAATTCGTACGGCAAGCATTTTTACCCGTATGCAATGTTTAACATGTGATATTTTCAATACTAATGTAGTCAGCGCATGCAAACCTATTTTTTTCTGAAAGAGCATTTTGTTCTCTTGATTTAAAAAAAAAAAAAATTATTGTACCTCAACAACAACAATATTTATTTCTTTGAATGACGATCGTTACAATATTACGGCAGATATACCATTTTTTAATAAGGACTGTTAAATTAGAGCGGTGTTTTTCAGCCCGTATCTTTTTACTTTTAATAGTTCATGATATATGTTCATGAAATTTAATTATATTGATACAATACGAGTAGCAACTTTGTAGCAACTAAAGCTTATTTCCTTCTACACAAAGCTTATATGGATACAGGGGCGTAGCCAGACATTTTTTTAGGTCTTTTTTCGAGGACAATTTCTCAAATATCAATGAAAAAACGAGGACATTTTTTTTTTAAAAAAAGTAGGACATATTTATTGACTAGAATATTGAGAGATACTTTAAAAGTATCATTTTTTGGTTTCTCAAAATAGAGAAACATTGAATCAAATTGATTTTATAAATTTTTATCATTGATTTCGCGTTTTATAAAACCAATTTTCTGGGATTTTCAGCAAATTTCCTGAGGACTTCATCTACTATTTCGGTTTTTCTTTCCTTTGCCATTTTCCGATGCACACTGAGCATGCATAGTCCTGAAAGAAATAAAAACATCGTTATCATATGAAATGAATCAAATTAATTTTCTAAAACTTTACCATTTAGTCGATTTTCGGCCATGGTTGATCTTAGCCAGGTTTTAACACGCCGCAAAGTGCTGAACGACCTTTCTACGGTGCAAGTTGTGCAAGGTAGTGCCAATAATATTTCCAATGCATGTGATACAGCAGGAAAAAAGGTGTCCGCTTCCGTTATTACGTCGCACACTTCCAAATTTTCCACTAAGCTGTTTGTCTTTCCAAGTGTTATACCATAATTCGATTTCTGCACTTAGATCCAATTCATAAAATTCTGAAAATGGCTTGATGTCTTCTTTTAAATCGCCAAAACTTTTTTTCAACATAATGTATGCATGCAATGTGAGTAGTGAAAATGCAGGCAAATTGGATGACGCGAATCGATTTGTAAGGGATGATATCAACGAATCCAAATACGGAATTAGCAACGATATTTTCCAATAATGATTTGGATTCGATGCAGGTTGATTTGAACGATGCTGCTGTCGTTGGGTTAGTCTGGGCATATCCAATTCAATATCAATCGACTTCGCTATTTCTTTTGCCTCGTCTAGAATTTCATCAATCACGGTATCTACAGCGGTTCGATGGCTAGAGATAACAGTTGATATTCTATCAAGATGGTCTTTGCATTTGAGCAGGTCAAGACTTTTAGATTGAAGACCATTCACGACAGGCTCAAGAATATCCGAATATTTGGCAATTATTTGAAGTGCATATGATAAATACAGGTTTCGTTGCTGCAGAGTGTAGCTGAAATGCAGCTGATCGCGTTTTTGCATTGCCTTCGGTAGATAAAGTCAGTAATGCGTTCATGATCTTAACGAAATTTCCTTTAAAAACAGCAATGCTCTTATGTTTTTGAGACCAACGAGTTTTTTCTTAAAAAACGCAGATTTTTTCGAGGACATTTGGCTTAGGTTGGGGCATTTGCCCCTACCTGGCTACGCCCTTGTATGGATATATATTTAACTTATTTGCTATAATTATTCCGTATTTGAGTATTATTAAATTCAACAAATTATACAATTTGAGTGCGAATATGTGTGTATTTGCAGCTGTTTTCGTAATAATTGTATACATTGTATACAAATAACATTTAGAATATAACTTTCCATATCGCTCAGGTTTACACTTATATACAATCAGAGAACTTTTAAACGGTAAAAGTCATATCTATTTATGCTATTTGAGAACAATCACTCCTTGCTGATTGGATTCCCTATGTTGTCCCCGACATTTCAATTCAGACCGCAGTACTACTTTAAAGTTGAACCTTTCGGTTTCACTGCCTGTGCAGTTTCATTAAGTACCGTTCGGAAAGAAGTGGAAAAGTTTAAGAGTTGCTAGTACTTTTGCAGCAGGCTGTTGTTAATTTAATTTCATGGAGTTCGGAACTCCACAAGGTGTTGTGCAACTGAGCTACTGAGTTTCGATTAATTTAATTTTTAGTTGTGTCTACGCGACAACAAGTGCTTTTAAGTGTGTTCCGCCAAATTTGTACAGCTCCCAGACCGTGTATATGGACATGGTGAATACAAATTAACATTTGCAGAATATATTTGGATATTAGGGTGTTGCTTAAATTGTTGTTAAAACTCCACTGCTCAGTGGTCCATTCATGCACTCTACAGTACGTTTGACAGTAGGTAGGTCTATGCAGAATGACGCTAACTGACAGTATAACTTCAGTTAAAACACATTTGATATAAGCCATTGTACGAAAACAAACGAAACGATTGATTTGAATATCATCCAAAGTCACAAACCATTCAATATCCGTGAATTGTTTTGTACGCGAGCAAAAACAATACTACACTCATTTTAAAGACAAAGAATACTTACTATTATACTCTTAAGGTACGGTCACACTGAGAAAATATTTGTCAGCAATTATGTAATGTTTCTTCGTTCCAATCTGAGAAATGTTGGAGAAAACATTTTTACAAATGTGACCATAGTATGACCACTACACAGCAAATGTTTTCCTCTCTTTTGGACAGATAGTTGTTTGATCAAATTTACAAACATTTTGTAAGACAAACAATGGGAAACAGCTTTTTGAAATAAAAAAAATCTACAAATTAAAATAAATATTACATTGTTAGTATATATTTTTCAAATAAATGTTTTTTATTGCAAAAACTTTAAAAGTTCATGTCTCAAATTGTGTGAAGGGTTATTGTTCGTAAAATGGGTAGAACATTTTAAAAAAATTAAAACACACATTTCGATCCTTAATATATCTGGCATTTATTGGGTTAACGACGGAGATTAGGTACCATTTGTAATCAAACATTTTTCGCTGTATTATTATAAGAAGAAATGCATACATTCATGTACTTAAGATATATTTTGAGTTTCGACTCTTTTTTCATACAAATAACAAGAAAATATTTTTAAATTGTATGTCTCGGGGTAGGGCAAAATATGTCTACAAACTTTGGCAGCCCGTAACACGGAAAAAATGGACCGATATGATTGTAATAAAAGCCCGAATTTTTGGTTAAAGATATCCAAGGAATATTTTATTACTAAAAAAAAATACATTATTTTCGCGATTATTTCGTTTGCCGTTTAAAAATCACTTAATGGATATACTTATACGAAGTGAAAAGCTGTTTCTGAAATCAGATTAAATTGAATGAATCAAAATTATACGTACGCAGCCACTCCCTTGGACACTTTTTCCCCCTTTTTGTACCGATTGTACCTCTTCCACGGCGACCATCGTTGATGCTCCTCAACATAAAATAAAAAAAATAATCGAGAAAATTTTCATATGTATGTATTTCCACATGTACTTTACACATGCGATGTTTCATATATATCAGACGATGTGTACAACTTTTACATATGGAAAATTAGACAATACATATCGCACACCCACTTCAAAAGTGACACAAGCGAAACCATGATTATACTCGCCCATGTGATGACAATCACGCGATTGTCAAATCGAAAACGTTTTGTGAATCGCCAAATTTGTTTCAGCATGTGCAGTGTTTCATGCGTTTTTTTTTCAAAACAGAAAACACATGTTTCGGCTGTCAGAAACATAAAAAAAATTTAAAAAATAATAATAAAAAACATGCCGGCACCATTCTGGTTAACGTCATGTAAAATTGTACATATAGTTTTGTAGCTCTTTATCGGTTAAATAAAAACACTTTTATGATGATTATGGATAAAACTGCCGTATATATGAGTTCCATACCTGATATAGTGCGATTGGCCAACGTTTTAAGGCTCTTAGCGGTGGGTTATTTTAAAGGTGTAATTGCTAAAATTTGTATGAAACATAAACGACGCAAGAACATATTATGCCGAAAGATATACAAACAGTGAAGTTGATAAAAAATAATAGGGAAGGGACCGAAATTAGAGACAATAAAAATATTACTTCATTTATAAGCAACACAACAAAAAATAAAATAAATTTAATTTTTATAAAAAAAGTCACATCATATTTAATTTAAAAAATTTAGTTCCGAATTCATTTACAGGCATTATGCTTTAAGAGATGATTTTTTTTTAATATACATACAGTGTACTCTGTCATAAGCGGACGCCTAAGGGACTGATCATTTTACCCGCTTATGAGAGAAGTACACAAGATCACTGAAGCGGATTGGTATTCGGTGTACTTAAGCGTTGTTCTGAAATTAATGGTTCCGATGTATCAATTGGTCTTTAAAAACGGCTAAAAGGTTATTAATGCGGCTACTTTTACGTGCTTGGTGTAGTCTGTCGCTTTTATAAGTCTTGTGTCGGGACGCAGCTGCATCCTCTCCTGTATTCTGCATTACTTGCTTCGAGTGAAGAAAAACTTTATGTACCATGGGGTTCATGGTACAAGGATATTTTCTTAGGTAATATTGGCCGGTTTGAAAGGAAGACATTTGAAATTTATCAACATTTATAGGAAATTGTCGTGATATACTTATCAATATTATTCTGAAGCGGTGTCTACTCCTAAAATTTTGGAAAATTTCTCAATGCTCTACGAGACGTATTACCGTCATTCGTGGTACCAGATCTAGCTGCTTTCGGAAAACATGTTGTTTCAAAAAACTTGTACACATCGTTTGATACATATCAAACATTGCATATTTAAAATATATGTATGTATGTTAGATCAAAGTTGGAGCATGCCGGTATTGTTTGGAGTCCTCATTGTCAGATGCACAGTTGCAAATACACACTTATTCGCACCTAAATGTTGTACTTTCTTGAATTTAATAAGTTCGTTGTCTGTTTTTCCCAAACACGATATTGCTTATACATAAATATGTAATGATAATAGCAAACGAGTTATATTTACATCCAAATAAGCTTTGTGTAGATGGAAATAAGCTTTACTTGCTACAAAGACCAAACACGCGTTTTACTTTGTGTAAACAAAAAAAAAGACGTATTTTCAAATAAATGAAATGAAAAATGCATACGCAACTTTTTCGATTAGAGCGCGCTCGATTTTCATCTGAGAAAAATAACAAAACAGCTGTTTTTGAAAAATACTTTTGTTTACGTTTAGAGGTTATGTCATACGAAAATACATATGTGATAGCAAAAATTATGAATCGTATGTAAAACGACAATTTCGACATATGGAAACAAAAAGTGGCAGTACTTATGTAAAAAACAAATCGTCTGATGTCAAATATATTGAACATTTCTGATTTAATGTTGTATAGGTTGAAACCTTTCCATCTATTAGAGTTAAGATTTTTACTTTGATTGTCTTACCAGCCCTGATTTCTACACATATGGATTCAAGATCTTGGATTTGTTTATTTATGTCTGCGGCTTCTCTTTTTATCACATCATTCGTGAACTCTAATTTACATCTGTAGAATTCTTTCGACCGTATGTATGTATTAATAGCATTTGTAAAGGAACCTTTGCACATTTATCATCTGCAAGTATACCATCAGGTGTACACTTACTTTTGATAGCTACTATATTTCGCAAATCGAGATAAATATATTCAGAAACTGAACACTTCAAAGTAATTTTGATTTTTCGTCTTACACTAAACAATTTTAAATAGAATTAGATTTGAGCTTAACAACACTTTTATAACACTTTTTATTTTTAACTAGATTAATCAATTAAAACAAACACTATGAAACACCGAACACAATTATCCATACAAATGAGTAAATAACATTTTATAACGACACCATTGATTTTTCGAAAAATTTAATTTTGGCCAAAGAAATCGCATTTGGAACCATAGTGCATGGGAATACCTCATCTGCGTGGAAAATGTTGCATGTTATCGCTAGTTGTTCTTCTGCTGAGAAAAAACTCAAAAATTCGTAATTTTTCCCTAATTAAAAGAAAACATATTAAAATTCCTTTGTGCAATATTATGTTGGCTCTTTTAGACAATGGAGACCCTAATGTACATTCATATGTATGAACATTCAAATGAATACATTCATATAACTTTGCCGTAATGTATTGGTGTAATATTAACTGAGGTGAGCTGTGCTAATTTGTTGACTATTTAAATTTATTATCGCTAATCCTCGAATACCCTATTACGACTGCTGTGCGAGACATTACAACCAACATACATAAGTGTTGTGTCATGGCCCCCCACCCGCGGCGCCGAATAACGAATATTGTTGTTGCCCATTTATGTGGATGGCATTTCAGCACTGTCAACCGCAAAATGAAATTTGTCACATGTGTGGCAAGGGACTGGGTCAATTCACAGTTTTTGAATATCACATGGTAAAAGGTTTATATTGTACAGGCGTATCCCTCGGTATGTATGCATGTGTGCGTTTATGATATTTATTTGTATGAGCTGGGAGGCCAAATGTGTATGTTTGGCTGTGAATGTATGTGGCATACGGAAAACTGATGAATACCATTCCAGCCATATATTCTTTTGACTAAAGAAGGTCGTAGTATATAATGTATCTTTTTATAGCCCTTACCTTGAGGGTTCACACATAAAATTTCAATAGCAATCTCATGTATACCATCCAACAGACACCACATACATAAATATTCCCTTCCAATATGTGCGCGTTGGCGTTCAGAGAAAACGCCCACCTTATCCTTTGGCGTGTACGAGCAAGCCTCCATATTTAGTACACTGTCACACAATACAGGGACACTTTTGCTTTGGGGATATATATCTGATCAAACTACTTAACACAATGCCATGACAATTATTTGTTGGCAACAGGATACATCACCATGTTCAATATTTTCATACAAAAAAAAGCCATAAAGATTCGATATTATGTCCATACGTTTCCAATGTAGGGTAATCTCCGTTGCCGGATGAATTTTGTATGGCTGGTATTTTAAACTCGATTTCACCTAAATATACATCTCTGAATGAAGCACTTCAGAATGACAATAATAATGTTAAAGGAACTCCGTATATTAATTGTTATAAAACATTCACGTAAACTTTATATGCTTCAAATAAAACCATTCATTCCAAAAATCCAGCCATACAAATGTTCTTAACGATACGTCGTTTCGTATCGCACTGATATTTTCGAAAAGGTAAAAGACTACTAGGGGTTTAATCGCCACTCTTGTTATGGATGATTAGATATTAACCGTGTTGATTGTTTGACTGAAATGTTTGCATATCTGGGCCCACAACTAATTATTCGGAGAGCCGCACGAATCGTGCTACAACAACAAAACCTAATAATTTTTCTCTGTGGGAGCAATTATTTCCGTCCATGAAACATTTTTGAGTGGCTGTTTTCCACCTCGTAAATGCTGGCGACTTTACGAGTAAGAGAGTAATCTCTAAGCCAGGTACAAATTTGGGAGCCGGCTTTCAAAAGGAGGTCCTGTTCAATGAGCATAAAATAACATCGCGCACAGCACCATAGGGGGCTATAGCACCCGGTGCATTGTACTTCGCAACCGGCAGACGTGCCTGGTTTCGTCTATGCATAGCACACTGATTCGAGATCCGTTCCTTTATCGAATGTGTTAAGCATAATAAGTAAGCACCACTGGCGCTCCATCCTGTATTTGGAACATGTGGTGCAATGGTGAACATACAAGATTTTAAATATTTCATATTGATGTCTCAGTCATGCATGCCTAATGACATTCCAATCTGAAATATTCCTATCTATATATTTAAGGCGCTCATTCGAGTATCGCGCAAATAAAATGGATCCGATGCAATTAATTAGCCGGGTGTTCGCTCCTGGAATCGGAAAGAATTGTTTGCTGCTTTTTATTAGTCTTACATTTGTCAATATATCAAACACAATCCCCCCTATTCATAATAATTTAAAACAGCTTTACTAATCGTTGTTAAGTAAAATGTATGAAAACACATTTTTCATAACAACGCACAGTGTGACGGATAGCAAATCTAGAAGTACCTTCTACCAAAATCTAATTGCTACATCGCAAAAATTTGTGGCAGAAGAATGCAGAACAAATATGTATTAGGCGGAGAATAATATGGTACCGTAAGGTTACAGTCTACTTAATCTAGATAATTATATAGGTGGTGATATGTGGTTTTACTACCGAACGTTTATAGTAAACATTCAGTGCGCGAAGTTCTGTTAAAAAGTGAAATATTTTTACACAAATTCAGGTATGTGCTGGATATCACTAGTGATTGTCAATCACTGGTGACTGTCAAATCACCTTAGTGAATATTAGTTGTGCTGGACTTCACCAAAAATTCTATGTTTCGAATTTCTTTTCGAACACGGAAGAACATATGTTTGGTCTGTAAACTACACATTTTTTCGTCTGCAAACCAAATGTGTTAGGCATTTTTCAGATTTTTACAAAAAAAAAAACAAATAAATTTAATTTAGAATGCCTGCCGCCTATTTATTTAGCTTAATATACTTAAAAAACAGCAAATAAAAGATGAGCGTCTTAAAAAAAGATATCTTAGAAACTCGTCCAATCCCATGGACATTCCGGATAAAGCGTAAGTATTGAGCGTTCGTATGATCATTCGTATATTTTAATGCTTTGTGTTTATTTAGTTTTGTGGCCTTTTATCGGCTGGACAAAATGGCATTCAAAATGATTTTGGATAAAATAGCACCACATCTTGAAAAATGCACCATTTCTGCTTCAGTACAATTAGCGGGCGTTCTAAGATTTTTGGCTGTCGGTTCCTTCCAAGGAGTAATTGCAAATGACTTAAATATAAGCATGGCTCGTGCAACATTTTGTAAAATACTTTGGAAAATAATGAATGTTCTTGAGGAACAACTATGCCGAGTATGGATTAAGTTAGAGATGAGCCAAAGTGAAATAAATGCCTCCAAATTACATTTTCACCAAAAATTTGGTATTCCTGGAGTCATTGGATGCGTGGATGGAACTCACGTTCGACTTGTAAAACCCACTACAAATGAGTCACTTTATTATAATAGAAAGGGATACTTCAGCTTAAATGCAATGATAGTAAGAATCTAATACATTTTATTTATTAATATTCAAAATGTAACTGAGCCTTAACATTGATTTCAGATTTGCGACTACGAAATGAAGATTCGTGCAGTCGATGCATGTAGGCCTGGGTCATGTCACGATTCGTTCATTTGGAATATGAGCGACGCCCGACCGTATTACTCCCAGCTCTATCAAAATGAACATCGAAATTCTTGGATACTAGGTGATTCAGGATATGGTTTACAGCCTTATCTGATGACGCCTTACTTAAATCCTCAGTTGAACTCCACAAAGCACAGGTTTAACCAGCGACATACTTCGGCCCGGAATATTGTTGAAAGGACAATAGGCAATCTTAAAAGCCGTTTTAGATGTCTCCAAATACCTCTGTACTACAAGCCTTTGAAAGTTGTTAAAATAATAAATGTTTGCTGTGCACTACATAACATATGCAAACATTATAATGTCGTAATCGATGAGGAATTTATTCCTAGTAGAAGTGATGAAACGCAAAATGAAGCAGATCATTGGGATGATTTACATGTTGATGAAAGCGAAGAAGCAAGAACAAACCGAGACAGAATCGCTAATTCGTTGAGATAAACTTCATTTGTCTACAATTGTACATATGTATATACATACATACATGTATAAACTTTTTATCATCCCATATCACATTAGCCTTTTTCAGCAATCTACAATAAATACTTACAAACATTTTAGAAACTAATTGCTTTTAATGTTGAAATTAAATTTGAAATTCACCAATTCACATAACAAAAATTAACCAATTATTTTTTTTGGTACATACATAAGACAAAACAAAAACAGAATTCCAATAACTAACTAAAGTGGTAGGAGGGAAAGACAAATAACTATTTTGAACTTATTGTGAAATAATACCCAACTTTAACTTTTCCAGTTGGATAGTCTCCAGTTTAAGCTCATTTCTGGTTTGAATACTTTTTTCAATTACAAAATTGTGTCTTTTTATTTCTTCCAATTCTTTTTTTTTTAAATATCGCATTTTTGATAAATGATTTTTAATACAGTGCTGTCTGGGTAGAGTGAACACCCGATGCAATGAACACCGCGTTAGAGTGAACACCAGAATTTTTACATTGACTACTCTGTAGAGTGAACAGTCATGGACCTGAATAGAGTGAACATACTTTATAGTAAGTTTTTAGGTTTGCCGAAAGAGAGAAATAATAAAAAAGAGTACAAAAATTAAAAATAACCTAAAATAATGGTAAAATAACGATTTGCTCGCACAAATACAGTATACCCTCGATCAATACAACTGTTAGAAATCAAGAAAGTTGCAGAAACCGTGGAGCTGCAGTAACTAAGAAAAAATATCTTGAGTGGTGTTAGGGCATTAATTCGATCAATGCACATATTAAAATGTCGTATTTTTGGAAAAATTGAGTCGATAGTGTGCCATGTAAATAATTTGGCTATTTTAACAATATAGGAGTTGCGCTCATTGAGGTTTGTGTTGGTAGAGAATGATGAGGACAATGGCGAAACATCAGAATACAGAAATCGGATATCAGCTGATGAAGCCATTAAGGTTTTTGATAAGGGTATCGAATGGGCTGAGGCTAATACTACAAATTTCGAGAATATACATGCTCTACATTGCCTTCGCGATCAAGCAAATATCGTTAAACAAACCGAAGAAACAAACAACTATTACACATTTTTTTTCAGTCTTAAATTTAAACATCAGTATTTTATCGAAATAAATACAATGTATAATATATAAATGCATTTAAAATAAATAAAAAAATCGTTTTAAATACAAAAAAATCAACCTTGATTTAGTGAACAACCTGGGTATTATGAAATCGCCCGGCAAAAATTAGTTCACTCTACCCAGACAGCACTGTACTTTTAAGGCATTTCCCATTTTCATTTACAGCATCGCCCAGTTTATCTAACTTGTCAGCCAGAAATTTAAAATTTTTATTTTCTTCGTCCATAATGTCACTTATATCTGTGATTCCTCTTTTTCTCTTATATGTTGTTGGTTGAGGGGTGTATAAAGGCGACAACCGAGGTGTTGCTGCTGTTGTATGCCTAGATGTTGGTGACTTCGAGGATCGATGCTCTCTAGTAACTGCTGGTCCAGAAGCAGGCGATATTATTAAAACAGGCGACAAAGACTTTTGTGGTGATTGCAATTCTACAAATAGAGACATGTTAGGTGTAGGAGATGTGCTTATCCATGGCTCAGGTGACTTGGAGCTCTGTGGTGCTACGCTTGAGTCTGCATTTGATTTTTGGCCTTCCGTTTTCTTAGTGGAATAGCTATTGGCCCCCACTATTCCATCCACAGATGTATATATTCCACAAATAGTAGCGATTGATTCCTCGGTTGGGGTCAGCACATATTGTTTAAAAGGGCCTGATCCTGTCATTCTTAAACTGGCTTTGTTCTTTCCCAATCTATTTTTGATGTTTGACTTCCAATCCGCCCAGCTCTAAGAAGTAACTAATGAATAATTATTCCAGGAAGGGGAATATAAGTCATACCTTTTTCCATACTTTAACAGTTTTAACTGGCGGTCCAGACGCATTCAATAGGCCAACCAGTTCGTCCCATAACGCATCATTTACTACCTTATCACCTTTGGTGAAGTTTTTGGCCAAATTGGGGTGGTTTTGCATAAAATTAAAAAATATTGCACATTGAGCGTTTTTTTTTTTGCAGGCCCCTGAAACAAATGTTATTTATTAAACAAACAATTGGCTTTTAGATAAGAAGAATACCAAAATACTTACATTTTGTGCGGTATGGATTTTTTCTCTCCGGTAAATTCTTGTTTTTTTGTTTTGTTTGCTTGTGTGACAGAAGAATATGACAAGAGAAACGGAGTTGCCGTACTTAATCACAGAACATTTTATTCATACTTTTCCAGTCGGTTAACTTTTTTATTTGTTTATTTATATATTTTTCACATGAAATATTTTAAAATCGTCAAATACACTCCATATTTAATTAAATTTTGTTATTTAAGTGTTTCATTTGATGAAAGTAATGTTCTATTGTTAAACATACGAAACTGTGGTAACATCACATTTTCGAAGATAAACACGCATCAGCTGTCCAACGAGAATCACCTAAACAAACCACACCAAGAAAAACAAACGACCAAAAGACAAACAAATAAATGGTACATATTTTTGAAACGCATTAAATCAATGTTAATTAATACTATTGTTTGGGGTTTTATGTGCAGAACTGTTCAGAACACATTAAAGATTGTTTTAGAATTGTTTATTTGAAGTTTTGGGCCATGTTTAGTACAACAATATTGATTTCTATTCTCAATCACCATGGTGTTTGAAAGTGATTGTGAATCACAAACAATTTAGTGATTATTAAATCCAGCACAAGAATTTTGTGAACGACAATCACCTCGGCAATAATGTGAAGTCCAGCACATACCTGATTGTCTAGCTTGTTGACGAAAATATTCCAAACAGAAATGAATGAAATGAATTCAAAAAGTGTTTCTTCAAATCTATGTTTTAAAGAACAAAATATTGTCCTGAAATTATAGCCAATGTGACTTTATTCACATTCTTTGATAGAAATCTAACGTATTTTGAAAGACAGAATTTTGTGTAGAATCGGTTAACGTCTACAAAAGTTTGCCCCATTTGGAAAAAGGTATATTTGTTAAAGAATGGTATGTATTTGTAGCTAAATCCAAGAGATTTGTATTTGCAGGAATAAGGATGGTACAACATGCCAGTTAGCATACATTAGGTTTTATTTTAGCTTTTCTGTTA
The DNA here is from genome assembly GCA_958296145.1 of Hydrotaea cyrtoneurina. Classification (NCBI taxonomy): domain Eukaryota; kingdom Metazoa; phylum Arthropoda; class Insecta; order Diptera; family Muscidae; genus Hydrotaea; species Hydrotaea cyrtoneurina. The sequence continues at coordinate 44,299,085 of OY282512.1, forward strand.
CCACTTATAAGATGAAACTCTGTGAATATGCTCGTCTGAATGATATTCGAATTGTTAAATTATGTGTAATTAGTATACATTATTTGGGTATTCATTCATTAAATTTACTCTCTAATATTATAAACACAGCATAGCTTGGTGTAAAGGACTGTTATAAATGGAATTAGGATCCTTTAAATGGTTATAGTATAAAAAAATGTGAATTTATTATAAATTATATTCATTAATTGGAGTAGTGACTCATTGTAGTAAAGTTGGTCGTTATAATATACTAGAATTTTATACTATTATTAATTATTTATATATTTAAAAAAACACCAATTGTTGTATTGTTAAAATTGTTAAAATTGTTAACCGTATTAGGCCTTATAGACTTGGTTAAAGCTTGATGTTAATAAAATGAAATTGAAATTGAAAATTGAGACCTCATAAGAATGTACTGTCTTTAAATTCATTTCGAACTCAGCCTATTATTAATTTAATATTCTTACAACAAGAATTTTGTGATATGAATTTAATGTAAATTGTCCTTAAATCAACGCCATTTTTCGATAATTTCAAGTATTTATTCAGGTTTAAATTAAATCAAGCGGTGTACACCTTAGTCCATTTCGAACTTATTTCTATCCTATTGTGAATTTCTACCTAAAAATCGAGCCCATTCGGGCTCAACTATGGATAACACTATGAATTCCGTGCTAGAAATGAGAGTTATTAACATCTATAAATTAAGCATGCTAACAATTCGACCACCGGGGCGCTTGCAAAACAGCAAAAAAATTAGTATTAATTTTTTCATTTCATAATAGCGTACCCTTGATTGTACAGCTACGGTTCTAATACATTCAAAGGACATAATCGAAAATACAGTTGCTTCCGTCGGATAAAGTGCTGTATAATCACGCCGCTCTAACAATCTTGCGGATGTTTCTAATAGAGCTATGCATTCATCCGATCCACTTATATTTTCGAAATATATATATATCAACGAAAACTGCGACAATTTCCACTTGAAGCAATAGAACTGTTAAGCTTTGAAGGCACGATCGGGAACATTCATGTAAACATTGAAATCGAAGCAGATTTGTTATTATCTGAATAATCTGCAAGTATTTTGCAGATTTTATGTTTAGATAAGGAATTAAACTAAACAACTAAATTGAATTAAACTTTAAAAAGAATCGATAATTCACAATGAATAAAGTTCATATTTTGAACTAATTTGTTTTCTTTAATTTTGGGCCTCAGACGGTTTAATAAGCTTTGGGTTTCTATTAATACACTATTTTGCTTTAATAAATTTCGAACGGCAAAATTGGTCATTTGACCTATATATAATAAATAAAGGTTTCTCTAACAAGAGGTGTTATTTTCGTATTCCAGAAAAATTAAATTTTTTATGATAAATTATCGGATGTTTATTTCATAATAAAGAGGAAGGTATGCAGGTATCCAGTTAAAATTGTCTTGATAGATATTATATTCGCCATAGCAGGAAAACTGACGAATAAAGTAATCAAATACACAAGGGAAATGTGGCGTTGCGAATATATCAAAAAGAGACACAGATATGGTCCACATTCATTTGAGATCAGCCCTCGCTTTAACCAAGCCAATGTGTATATTTTTCTCGAAATAGGTTCATATTTCCAAGCAGTACTTAAATTAAAACAAGTATATACATAAAATATTATAACTCAAATAGTTATGATAATTTGTAATGGATATAGCACACAGTGTACCACCTTTTGGAGTAGGGTATACAAATATGCAATACCTGCCTAACTTCGTTCATGGTTTAATGGCTGAAGCGAATTAAATTGCAATTGCATTTTTTAAAAATTAATATTCGCATTTTATTTGTTGTTTTTGTCATAAGTTATTGTTTTTGTCATAAGTGATATTAAAGCCGTAATAGTGTTTTTCTACCTTTTTCATTGGCGAATCTGTTTGGTGCTTGCTGCCATTGTTGACTGTCACATTAAATTTTATGTTTTTTGTACATTTTTTCATAACTTTTCGCTGTTTTTGTGGACACAATTCCGTGTATGTGACTCCATGACCTCATCGCATATAAATAAAGCCTTTTCAACATCTGTAACAGGGGATTTAACTCTAATTCCCATATGTTGGCAGTTCAGACTACAAAGTCACATTAGTTGATAAATTTTGAAATAATCAACTATTTGATTTCTGGCGCAAGACGTTTGCTACATCCTCTGGTTTTTGCCTCTTCACTCTACGGGTAGCTTCCGGTAACTGATGGGGAATTTTCAACAACAAAAAACACCAGTCATCAAAAAGTAAAAGAGCATGCGATAGGGAACTAGTAAACAGGAAAATCCTTTCCGCGTATGCCCTCTATGGCGACGTTAAAAAAACGGGTAGTCCATTGGTGGAAAGAGCAGAATATTCTTGGCAGTGACGAAGATGACGTTTACATGTATGGAAGAACACAATAAAAATTAAAAAAAAATCATTGTGGTTATACCCTACACCACACTGTGGTACAAGGGTGTACATTGGTATGAAACACAAAAAAAGTTTACAAATTACCGATCGACTGGTTTGATTATAAGACGGAAATTCCCTTTTAGATTCGGGGGATTATTGCTCGAGATTACCGAGAAAATGTACTACAAAAAAAAAGTAGTAAAATGCATGTAAGTCAGATGTTTTAAACCTTGCAGACGATTTATATTTCAAAACAAAATGAAATGTTTTCGAGACTCAGCTTCTGAAAACATATTATATATTAATGAGTATTTTGAAGAAATGCTTAATTAAGATATTGAATCAAAGTAAAGAAAAATGGTAACGGACCAAAAATTAATTTTCAATCCACACAAGGACTATGAAAATCACTGTGTTGAGAAAACTAATCTATATGATTTCAAAGTCGCATTGAATGAAATTAACGTATTCATTGGAGGAATGTTGATGTCAGAATATGTAAAATACCCGAATAAACGACTTTACTAGTCAGGAAATTGGAAAGATATGAAATTAAATGAAGATTAACTAATTAAATTTGATTGGAATATTAAAAAATCAAAATGTCAAAGAAAATTGTTAGCCTCTTTCGTCCTAATAAAAACAACAAAAATGTTATAAAACAACAGATAATGATCTCATTGATTTGAAAGCGATATCGCGGTTCTCTCCCATAAGCAGTTCTCTCCCATGCATTTAAATTATTCATGGGCGATAATAAAAGTGGTTTTTGTTCAAAGTACATTTTTAATTTTGGAGTCATTAACACACAATGGCATGATATTTTTCATATTTCACATTCGTAACACCAACACCATCATTATTTAAATCTGAAATCACGTTCCAAAGTTATTCCATCCTGAAGCCATCTCTTCACCTGAGGTCAGAAATTTTGGAGCGGTATGAAACGCGAACCACGTACACGCTAGAACTTGCCGAATGTAAGCGCCATCGGTGAGAATTAGAATTCACTTACGTACTTACTTATTTTCTTTAACATTCCATCAACTACATCAACAGAACATCTCTCGAATCAGTGAGCTGTGTGCGATTTAATTTGTATACACACTGACAGGGACCTGCTGTGTAAAGCCGGCTCCGAACAGCTAATGCAAAAAATTTTTTAATGGCTTACAGATTAGACTATTCTAAGCTCGACAGCCGCCGAAAATATCTGATGGTCTTACCAGACTTCGAACCTCGATTTATAGTGTGTCAACCTCACAACGGCCGTAAAAATTCATATTGGGTCGGAATCTTTTGGAATTACCCAATACGTAACAGTTGAATATAGTATGGTATAAGGTCAAATATAGTCGACTTGACCTTTTCCTTGCTGTATTTTCGAGCATGTTGACTGCCATCGTCCTCATGCACGGAACATAATAAAAGATTCACATAATGAACAGAACGATTATTATGGCGGCGGCGCTGCACAAAGGGACTGATAATATGAAAAATTAAATGAAAAATAAAATTTTAGATTTTCTAATACATTTGGGTACTCGGTAGAGCTACGCAAAAGATTACATCGTTAAGCGTTTTTTCAATGGCCTTAGTCATACACATATGTAGTCCCCGAATTTGTTTTTACTGAAAATAAGTGAAATTGTTTTTTAAAGTGAACAAATCCATAGTTTTCAAATTGAATTAAATGCTAGGTGTCCTGTCATGAAGGTGTTCTGCCATGACAGACCAATGAGATACCGTGTCTTGATTGTAAAAACATTGTGTGAAAAAAGTCTTATCTAATCGGCTATATATCTATATGGGACTGAACGCAATGCGGCTATGCTATTTCACTCTTCACTCTAGCTAGTGTTCAGATTATCAAGATAAATCACACAAAAGTATATGCCTTGTCCCACTATGCGTTGGTACGGTCCCATAATGAGATACGAAGTGTGTATGGTCTTTTTCTTCAAAAAGGGCGGAAAATATATAATAAATCTATTCTTAAAGACTTTTTGGTAGATTTGATAGTGCGTTCGCCATACGAATTTCATAATATTTTGCCAGTTCATTGTGTTCATTTAATTTAAGGGCCCAAACATGGGCGACGGCAAATCATACACTCGGACACACATATGTACATTAAAGCGGCAGTTTTTTTTTTGTACATACAAACATAGGTACTTATATACACAGGCGTTCTAAGAACTTGACATATGATACAATTTTCGTTAGATGAGGAACTTCCGACTTTGGTACTGCTTGAAGTTGTTCTCTATTTAGATGAGAAAGCTTAAGAAGAGGCCTCTATAATGAGGATAACTATATTAATTTTTGAACGAAAATTACTCGGTAAGCAGGCGAATTGTATTGAAATCGATTATCACTTGACTAATTTAGTCACGAACTTATTTATTCAAACACTGTTATTCGTGACATTCTCTTTTCTTGTGATACAGAATGAAGAGAAACAATTAATAAGTAATTATTTCTGTTTAAATGTAAAAAAAAAATGATTTTTGTGTGTATGCATTGTGGTAATAACCGATTTTCTCTATAAAGAGTGTACCGATTTTGGTTTCTGGTTATTTTCAATGGAAGGCTAAGGCAAAACTAAGGTTTATATGTGCAGTCTCGACAATCTGAAATTCAAGGGATTAGAGAAGAAGTTCACATTGGCTATAGTTTCAAATTATCGACAGGAAAAAAGAAACATGATTAATATTAAATCGTGATTTTTATTTTACATTACACTCACTTTTATTCGCCTTTTTTTGGGTTTTGTGTCAATTAAGGGATTTATCAGATTCCTCATTTGATACGGCCCAAAAGTGTAACACATACAAATATACACTTTAGACCGTAGGGGTCTTTGAACCAAATTCGATTATGACTTTCTAACTCGTCTGAGCCATGTCCGTCTGTCCCATTTTAGAAATCAATACGCCCCACGCGATCTTGGACAAATTCTATATTTAGTAAAGCTATAAATGGACAAAGATTCCGACAAAAACCAGGCCACTCCTCATACAAATGTACCATCCACTTTAGAAATAGTGGAATAATATTCTACGCTCAATCCGATCTGACCCAAATTCCGTATTTTATAGAGCTGTAAACATTTAAAATCTCCAGAAAAAATTGGACCCCTAGTCCGTCCCTCTCTGTACCAAAAGTACCATTCCTCCCACTTTAGAAACCGTGTATGAATATCAATTCGACCTGCGCGTATTCTGTATTATTAATTCTGTACTTACTAAAGCTATAACTGGATTAAGTTTCGGACAAAACCTTGGACGTCTGGCCAATCCTCTTCTGGTACCACCCATACAAATATACAATTCCACCCACTTTAGATATAGTTTAATGATAGTGCTACGTTCGATGCCATCTTGCCCAAATTATTTATTTCGTAAAGCTTTAACTAGATACAGTTTTCGAGAATATAAGTTGGAAGTCTGCTCTATATTCCGCGTACTTTGTAAAATGTGTAGTACACTATTTATCAGTAAAATTCGATATTTTGAGGTTGTCATTTCAGATATTACATTGTTCAGATCACAGCCCAATATTACCAAACTACTATCATTGCACGAAATATCCTAACTTTAAATTGTTTAATACAAAAACAGATCACGATTCGTCATATTAAAGTCAATTTGAATTTAAATACACAAATCAGTAATGAAACCGACTTAGATTTTGCTGTAGAAACATTATTAAACTTATGAAACTTATATTAAATTTGCAAGTGTCCGAACATCTGTTGAAATAAGATAACTTAGACAAATCATCTGTAAAATATGAACAGTGCATTTAAAAACAAATGCAACTTCTTACAGAATTTAAGTTCAACCCATAATAATGATCATAACCTCTATAAAGCCAAGAAATATCTAAAACATCTTCTAAAACGAAACATCACGGTGAAGGATTCAAACGACGTTTGATGCAGAACTGACAAAAAAAACAAAGCATCTGCTTTCGAAAATCATTTAGAGGAAACATTAACTTCTTATTCATTTTGTCCTATGCAAAAAGTCACAAATATATTTGACTTTCCAGATGTTACATGTGCTTACTAGGGATGTAACGAAGTTCACTTTCGCTTTCGCATATGCGAATGCGAATTATTCGCATCATTTTGAACATTCGTTTTCGCATTCACAACATTTTTTTTTGGAAAATACGCTGTCGCAATCGCTCTAGCAAAAAAAAATATTTAAGCATTTGCTTCCTTATACGAACAAAAATAAGATTGCTTATGTTACGCCTACGACACTAGCTTGGTTCCTTTTATAAAGAAAATAATAAATTTAACAATCTTACAACGACGGAAATAATATAAACCTGGAATGCAATTAATTTCCGCTTTCGCGTATGCGAAAAAAAATTATCGTATTTTATATTTAATATATAATTATATTTCAATAATCGCATTCGCTTTCGTAAAATATATATGGCTTAATCACACACGCCCACTTCTAGAGCATATACCTTTGCAACCAATTTTATCTGGTATTTTTTTTCAATATCCCTAAAGCGATATTGCCCAAATTCTATATTAAGTACATAAATTTTACCCAATTTTGGTATTTAGTAAATCTATCTACTACGGCTACTACCACTTTACTCGAACCAATGCCAGTTCATTGGACTTAGTCTTTACAGATAAAAAATCCAAAATTCTTCTAAATTATCAAAATTTTTCTGGAGTTTCTAAGCACGACCTTTTTTAACATACGACACTTATGATAATATTATGAATCCGGAAGCGTCCGTATTTTGCGGCACTTTGTGATTGCCGCGATAATAGTAGTAAGTAGTAAGAAATCTTTATTTTCCAACAATTGGTTTACATGGGGTGTCTTTCTAAATACCAAATGGTCTGTGACAACCGCTTTACCCTTGGACCCAAAAATTAGAACATAAATTTGCTTTGTATTGTAATGAATAAGTAAAAAAATATAGTCCAAAATACGTAAATTTGTATCCAAAAACTCAACAAATGCTTGCCTATATAATGTTAATAGCTGAAACGTAATGGTGCTAAGTCCATATACCTGTACACGCTAAAAAAATACGTCTTTTTTTTTTGTTTACACACAAGTAAAACGCGTGTTTGGTGTTTGTAGCAAGTAAAGCTTATTTCCATGTACACAAAGCTTATTTGGATATAAATATAACTCATTTGCTATTAATATTACGTATTTGTGTATAAGCAATAACGTGTTTAGGAAAAACAGACAACGAACTTATTAAATTCAACAAAGCACAACATTTGGGTGCGAATAAGTGTGTAGTTATAACTGGTTTCGTAATTTTTTTTTTGCATTTACGCTCATTAAAATAATATCAATACCGAGAGAATGAGATGGATTGTTATATAGAAATTCACAAATTGAAAAAAAAAATAAAAAATGACTGCATACATATATATTCGATATTTATCACCTACAAACAAGTTAATGTTTGTGGTATGGAAAAATATATATATGTTTGATGCCAACTTGTTTGCTGAAATTTGTTAAAATGGCCATTTTTTTAGCGTATACATACACGTTAACATGAGTGTTTGCAGAAAGTATTTTGCCTGTCATATAAAATGTCCAATACTGGCCTTTATTTATTAGACCTTTGGTCGCGATATTAATATCTGAATTGAAATTCATTTTATTTACCTTAAGAGTTGGCATAAATGTATCGCAAACAATGTTTTTTTCTCCAAAAGATTTTATTTGAAATTGTTCGACTGAATGAATTTCTGGAAATATTTGGATTGATCTGATCTGCCAGCAATCACTGCACATAATGTCTCAAGTGGTGAATTTCAAGGTTCCGTCGCACAGTGACCGAAATACCCAATCTAGCGGCGCTTTAGCCAAAATTTAAAAATCAGAATTTGGCAAATTTGTTTTACCTTTTGAAAATGTAAACCCCAACGGGTTTTTTCCTGTTTTATTTTTTGTAATATTCGCAGAGCTGTGAGTATTCAAACTTAACACATGTTTCAGCATACTTCACACCTGTTTTTGAGCTTGTATCAAGTGCAACTTTGTCAACAAGAAACAATTAAAAATTAAATTTGTTAATAAGATTATCGATTTTATTTTAATAAAGAGGTATGTATTAAATAAAAAAAAAAGGTTTGTGATCTGTGATTGTATGTTTTAGTGCTATTATTTGGATATTAAATACAATTTTGTGTGGAATAAAACTTGTACAAAAGTGGAAAGAAAGTCATAGAATTTTGTCATTGTTCGAAAAGAGAAATAAAATGTGGTTGGATGAATACATTATTTTCCCCAATCCAGCCGTTGCCCAACGTAATGAGAAACCTTTTTCAGAGTGCACAAGGAAGACTCAAATAAAAAAACTTGCATTAATTACCAATGAAACACCGAAGGAAGAGTTAATGGTAGCGGCGAGCGTGAGTCTTTACACTGGCTTGTGGAATTTGTGGTGCGACACCAAAATTGATGAATAATCTAAATTTAATTCAACAGAGGCAGCCACAAAACCACTTGTACGAATTTGGATTGTCGACACTTCATGCTTTGATACGGTTCTTCGAGTGTATAATTCATATCGCATACAGAATACCGATAAAAAATTGGCAAATTCGTGGAGAAAACAAAGAAATTGTTGAACAAGCCAAAAGAAAAATTCAACTTGAACTAAGAAAACAAATTTATATTTTGGTGGACATTCCAACGACGGGCTCAGGGAATACAAACACTGGGAATACCGCCAGAATGTTTTTCGAGCAGCCAACCTTGGCATCGATAGTGACTGGAGTAAAAATGGAACTAATAAAAAGGTTTGGTGTATTATTGCGTACAATGGCATGAGGGTACGCAGTTAACGCAGAGGCTTTCTGCATATATGCCTGGGAAACAGCAAAAATATTTGTTTCCGAATACCCATGGTTTTATATGTCTCAATCTGTACATAAAATATTAATACATGGAGCAGAAATAATCGAAAAAGTTTCTCTACCAATAGGAATGATGTCAGAAGAGGCGCTTGAGGCAAGAAATAAGGATTTTCGCAGTTTTAGACTGAACCACACACGAAAAGACTCGAGGTTGCACACAATGGAAGACTTACTGCACGCTCTATTGGTTTCCTGGGATCCTTTAACCGTTTCGGGACGAGAACTTTTGTGGCCATCAATCTTAAAAAAGAGTTTAAATATAGTCTCCTAATGTTGTTTTAAGAAAAGTAATTTCATAATATATTTTTAGGACGTTCCGAAAAGGAGATATCGTCCTGGGACAAAAACATCCCAAACACATCTGAAAAGCAAAATTTGAATAATAAAATCAGAATATATTTTACTTTATTTCAATTTATTTTATTCTTTTATAATATTTATTGTAGCATAAAATTATTAAGAAAATCCTCAATTTCTGGAGTCGCCATTTTACGTTTTCCGTCCATATCTTTCTAAGAAAAATAATGTGAATGAGTACGGTTGGGATGTTAACGTCCCACAAATAAACAGTTTTGGGATGATTTTATCCCACGAAACTTACCTTAGCCGCAAATTCAGAAAAATATCTTTTTATTGGTTTTCGATTATATTTTCTATGAAATAACAACTGCTTGAGTAAAACTTTACTAAATGACACTTTTTTCCACAATTAAAACACTTGTTTTTTGAGCTTTTGTCGATGGTCTTATTAGCAACTCAAACCGCGCGAACTGATTTATGACTTTTGACATAAGCTTCATGTGTTATATTGACAGCTGTATTAAATTTGTTGTAGAGAAGAATATAAATAATGATTTGGGACGGTTTTCAACCAAATCGTGTGAGAATTTTCAGAGATATGATTTTTCAAATTTTTCTGGGATAAAAACATCCCTGTCGTCCCGAAACGGTTAATTACATCTAAATCGAAGAGCACCTCGAAATACTCCAAGAAACGTATCCAAATAGATGGTGAGGTGAAGGAACTTCTTTTAAATGTGAATGATCTACCTGGCAGCCTTAATTCTGAAAGTTCCGATTCTGAATAGTTTTTTATTTGCGCCGCAGATTCGTCTAGTAGTTCTGACTCGGAATATAAAACTGTCACTACTATTGTTATTTGTACAGTTTTTTTTATAATTAAATTTTTGTTATGAAAACAACTGAAATTTATCAAGACTGAAAAAGGCCAAAAAGAGTTATTTAAACAGAAAAATAAATTAATTAATAAATGTTAAAAAATAAAAATTGTTTTTAATATTAAAGTTGAACATATTTTTAGCCCAAAAAATGTAAAATATTAAGTTTTTTAACGTTATCATATTTTTCTATATTAAATAAATAATATCAAAAATATGAAAAAAAGTTATAAATTTAACAAAAAAAAATATAAATACATTTAAACAAATTTATTCACTTTTTTTGTAGCTTGATCTGTTTCCAATTGAAAAAAATATTACACAATCAAAAATAATTTTTTTCTAAGCGCTACTAACTAAACGCCACTAGATGAGCCTTTTCGGCCACTGTGCGTCGGTTTCATTTTTAAATTTCAATGCCTTCCATTTATTACACACTTTATCCATTTTACCCATTTGAATGGAAGGATGAGCAGCGTAATGAATGTTATAAATATAATTACTACCTGCACGATGCAAATTTCCAATTCCATGGCTACGTCGTCATTGTTGTCTATTTTGATTGTCACGCTGAGTGTGAAGTTCGCAAACTCATCTGTTTCTTACTCTCACATTTTCTTCTCATTCTTCCCTTTGTTTTTGATTTGATATTGACCACTCTTTTATTGGCGTGCTAATTCATTTCTTTAAAATCGCTCTTGATTTGATCTATTAAAAAGTATTTGTCTGCCGTTGAGTGATCGTCGGCCGATTTGTGAATCCCTTCATTTCGGAATGGTTGAAAAATGTTTTCTGAATGATTACAAATTTATTACAATTTAAATGACAGAAATTAAATCAAAAGGAAACGATTTTCTGTCGTTACCGAAACATTCCGGAAAAATAGACCTATCCGACGCATGTATTATTTTGTAAATCGGTTACGTTGTTCTCGAGTTATAAAATGGCGAACAAAGCGATTTTTCATCCGATTTTCGATATCGGTACGCTGATTCTAAATATTGAATCAAATTCCTCCAGGCTGTGATTTGTCGTCGATCGGTTTGCGTTAGTGCCACGTTTCAGATAAACCTTCTTTTAAACGTTTTTCCTACAATGAACATTTGCCGTTAGTGCCACGTTTCCGATAAACCTTCTTTTAAACGCTTTTCCTACAATGAACATTTGCCGAGGAAGTGCTGGAGTATTTTCAGTTCCCGAAGATTGGAAACTGTGCATAGATCACTATCTTCTAATTCTGTTGAATATCTATTGCCATTTAAATATATAAAGGGGTTTCCAACAAGAGTTGTTATTTTGAATCACCCGGTATTTCGGTAGCTGTCACTTTTGAAGCTTTTATTCATTGACATTTGACAAGTAGAATCTAGAGTTCGAAAACTAAACAGTTTCCGGACCGTGTTATATCTCGAAGAGGTGATCATAATTGGGCACCCAGATCTTGTGATTTAACACCTTGCGACTTCTTCCTTTGGGACCACGTGAAAGAAAGGGTCTACGCCAACAGCCCAGCATCGATTCAAGACCTCAAAGATAGAATTCGTGAGGCTATCGAGGTCAGCCACTTTGCGATTTGGTTATGGAAAATTCATGAAAAGGATATGGTCCTGTAAGCGTGGTCGTGGTAGCCATTTCGCTGATGTTGTTTTTCATTATTAACGACAAACTTCCTCTTTATTGTGATATAAACATCCGATATACTATTAGGGTGTTCACAAGGGTGTCCTAAGTGTTGTAAGTGTCGTACGTACTAAAGCTGTACAACTGTTGTATATTTTTTGTTGATATTTTCCATATAAAAGAATTGTACGACAGTACAACGTTTGGATATATGTTTTGAAATCGTACTAAGGGACAGTGATGGAAGAAATTGTACATTTGAATAATTTCTGGTACTTTCTGCTGCCAAGCCGCTGATTTAGGTAGTCCCAGGTGAACACTTCTTCGATTTTTCATCAAACAAATCATATTCATTCTGAAATTTTCATGAATTTCATCCTCCTCATCTTCATCACCTGGAAATTTTTTTTTTTGTAACAAGCCAAAGAAAGAACCCAGCACTTACTTGACTCAACCATAAGTATGTCAAATGCAAAATTTTCGCATAAAGCGGTTAATATTTTATTTTTTTCGCTTTCGAAAGGCATTTCTATTCAACTAATTTTTTTTATTATTTATTATTTTTACATTTGACGTTTGAAAATGTACGTTTCTTAGATGTCAGTACATACACATACGACAGGTTGTTCACATACTTACTATTGTAGGTCTCGTACTTTGTTACAACTTACAACATTACAATATATATGTTTGATGCGACCTTGTTTGCTGAAATTTGTTAAAATGGCAATTTTTTTTCAGCTTGTAGATATGTCCTTAAAAGAGCCATTTTTCTTAATCTGAAAATCAGAATTTTGGATTTGCTCCTGTTTACTCCGTTTAAGCTGGAAACTATTTCCCAAAATATCACATTGGTTAATAAATGGAATATTGATGGCAAGTCGTTAAACTTTATGAAATTCAAAAACTTCGTTTATTGAGAGGTGACTGGTAGTTGATAGTAGTTTCAGATGAATTGAAATGCTTCATCTACACATAATGTATGGACGAATGGGCACTCGAATGTAAGGAAATTTAATCGAGGATACAAATATGAACTTTTTTAAAAATAGCATTCTGATATCATGACTCAAATGTAATGGTAAGGTAAGACGGACTCATTTAGACTAAAAGTCCAATACGATAACACGGATGCTAGGAAGAATCATATCCGTAGGTCCTCCCGATTTCCTCAGAAAACTCCTGTGTCAACCAAATCAATTTCGGCCAGATCGCCTAGGTCCCAAATAAAATAACAGACCAGTGTTGATCCTCGCCTGTTCGCAAGAGCATCCCCACAGCTGCACTAGTTGCAACATTCAGTATGTAGGATGTTTCGATTCCAGCAGCAAGGTGTTCAAACCTTTTATATCTTATCTGGGGCACATCAGAATGGATTGAATGCAACCACATAAAGCCATTTATTTGTCGAAAAGTCAGAGATTATACACAAGTAAATACAAATAATATATACGTAAATATCTAGAATTTTTTGCAATAATTTTTTTATATTTTAGCTGCATCAGAATTCGGAATTCATGAAGTCATTCTCTAGTTGAGAGATACTAAATTTGGAAAACTTAATTTCAAGTTGAATTAAAAATGTATGGTATCCCTACGGGGAAATGCAGAGTCAATTAAACTGAATGTACGGATCCGAGGACGGGTGCAAACATAACCTATGACAGAACTAGTTCCGTATGGATAGGACGGTGCCAATTACTCCAAATATTTATTGACATAAATCCGAACGCAACATAAGATCAACTTTTCCAAACGATCAGACTACTTTTGTTATAAGTCGGCTTCAAGAAAAGCGACAAGGTAATTAGTACATTTATTTCTCACAATTTACGTCACAAATCATATTTTTTATATTTACATATTCGTCATAGTTTGATAAATCCAAATTTTTGGCAAAAAAGTTGACATATGAAGCTTTAACTCCAGAAAGGTAAATAATAAAAATACGCTTATATCTCAAACAAACCCGAATTTATATTTTAGAGGCGAAGTGGAAATGGAAATGCAAAGCAAAATCGTTCTGTACCTTCTCGAGGTATTCCAAACTAAAATGTTTGGCAAAAAAAAACACCTCCAAATTGGCTGTTCTACAATCTAACAACCCATTTTTGGTTTCTTACTGGATTTATTACAGTAATATGGTCGCCATTTTCAACTTTAGTTATATTTTTGGATTTCTTTCTCAAGAAAAGGATTAAACGCAACATCATTTTTCAAAATCCGTATACATTTGACTTATAAAAGTTTTCATTCAACTCAAAAATCATTCGCAATGATTTCAGCTCCAAATATTGGTGTAATATGTTACAATTCTCCGTGATTAAACGAGAACTACTGTTTAACAGCGCAAATCCCACAAAAAATTAAATCAATTAACCAAACAATACAAACACATGCAGGACAACTTTTGTTGTGTCTATTGCCATTAGCATTATGAAGATGCGTATGTTTACGTCCGTATTAAATATTCTGACATAGTACTATTTTGCGGAATAATCTATGTGCAACCAAATATAATCCTTCATGGATGGATCTAGTAATGTAAATGGTCAGGAGACGAACGTATTTCTTAATTCCACTTTATATTCTTTAATCTAACTAATGGTCGGAAAAAAACTTTGGATCCATACTAACTGTCTGTGGGAGCACATATACATACAAATGTATATGCGTGTGCACCTCCGTTGCTAGTGCTCCAAATACCTCCGCTTCGCATCCCGAATGAAATTAGCGAATTAATGTTTTGCGTATGTGGGCTTTTTGCTTGTGTGGTATGCAAATCATGAACGCTTCTTAAATCTTAAGGACTCGGCACAGCTTTGGTTAACTCCGGGAACTCCTTGGTGCGAACACCTCTTGAACGTATTTATTTCAAATGTTAGAAGTGTCGTGTGGTGTGCGAACTCCCAGAGACCACATTTAATTGAAATCAACTTCAAGGATATTTAGTATTAAATTAACTACCGCTGGCACCTTATCACCCCCATTGTGTATATGTAATTGTGTATGTGTTTGGCCTTAAAATTGTACTCCCCAGAGCGTTCACTCTTCCGGGAACGGCTCATATGCAGACACACATGTCTGTGACTTGTAGAGTCACAAAAACTGACTCCTATTTTCGTAAATAATTACTGGGAATTGTTTTGTAAAAACCCGTCCGTATTAGTCTGTGTGAGAGAGTTTAGGGTGTGTGAGTATGACAAATTCCAACTGTGACTGAAACTGTTTACCATGAATCCGAGCTGGGAAATGGTTGGGAAAACATGCAAAAAGGCATATTTGGTTAAAATTTATTACACATCGTTCACATAAATCAGCAGGACATTAGTCGTGTGCTTTTATCTGGCTTTTTCGGTGAGTGTCCTGTGCGTGTGCGTGCTGTGGAAGAAAATGTCATGAGACAGTTGCTTCACTAATTATCACTTGTTTTAAATGTGGACGTTTAGGGTGCGTCTTTTGCTTAATGAGAATTTACTAAACATTTTTAATTTTTTCCTTTTAGCTTTTATTTAATTTGTTTTCGACCTCATTATGACAAATTTGTAATGAAATCAAATGACTGTTATATATAAGTTTGTGAGCCAGCACCTCTTTGTATCTGCACGTGATGTGTTTCCATGACTCTGCAGTCACATCAGTGTTGGAACGACTACGAATTCCACAGTTATGTGTTACTGACATTATGCTCTTCTGTGACAGACGATGAAGCCATAATCAAGGGGCGTTTCTTCAGTTGCCATTGTAGTTCTCGCAGGCACTTACACTTTCATAGACACTCAAACTGCAACCTCGACCGCTTTTCATTTGCTTCTGGAATGAACCCTTTTTCGACATTTTCGGGTATTCTTTTTGTTATTGTAGCAGACACTCCAAAACAACAACAAATCAATGTTGTTGTTGTAAAATGTTATTTACGAAATGTTTAGACGAAGTTGAAATTGTGTGACTCATTGTAAAGAGAATTGTGTTCGGCATTTCATAGTGTTTGCTTCAAGCAATTAATCCGGTTAAAAAGAAAAAGTGTTAATATGGACAGAATACAAAAGAAATTTCCGATTATTACCATCACAAATTCTGTAGATTTTGTTTGAAATTTGTAGAATATATATTTGTTAGCAGTAAGATTTTAAAATAATTCATAAAAATATCTACGTTAAATATTAATATGTTTTTAAGGAATTCAATAATTTTAAACGAAAACACCATGAAAGTAATAAACATTATTAGTTGTTACAAAAAATAATCTTATTTTATATTTTGATAATTTTAACCAAGAAAAGTGGTGTTTGGAACCATAGTGCACTGTAGTGGAATAATTCTGTTGATCCAATTAAAATGTCTGTACTTGTTAGAACTCCTTGATAAGATTGAATGCACCTTAAATGAGAATTTTTGTAAGTCATCTAATCAAATGAATCTATTTTTCACAACCAGATTCTAATTTCGTATTTGAATTTTCGAATTTAAAATAAAAATACTGATACTTGTAACGAAGTCTTTTAAAGCCGTATTTGAAAAAAATGTAATCACATAAAAAATTTGTTTTGGTATAAACGAATTTAGAACGAGTGTTCACCCAGGAAAATAATATGTGGGAAATAAATGTAACATTTCTCACTGACTGACTCCAATATTTATTTACTCAAATCTGGATGATGGGTGGAATGCAGTGTGACCGTTGTGCGACTTTTTTGACGGCCTGCTATTTTCTGTGTGACTTTTTGTTACCAAAAACTATGTGACGAAATATTGTCAAGGATAAACATTACGCTAGATATATTTAAGAAAACTAAAATTATTTTTTATGTGCATAAGAAAATGTTTATAAACAAGGCTATAACTTATTTTTTGCCAACAGTAGGTCAGTCTTGGACAAATGGACTATAAATAACAATTTGGCGGAAGTTTCGATTTTTCTTAGATAAGCCGGCTAGATTCATTTTTCAGACTACAGCTGGAACACACTTCAGCTATGCTTGTGTAAAATTTTAATCAAATCGGACAAGGAACCTCGAAACAAAAAATGGCAAAAATTCAAACTTTGTATAAAATAAGTCAACACCAGTGAAAACAAAATGTATTATATCAACTCAGAAAAGTTGTTGTGCATTTGAATGAGGTTTAGAAAAACTGTGACTTCAACAAGAATGTTTTTCTTGTGGCTTAAGCTTAAAATGGCTAACCAGATTGTGGTTGTTATACAAATCCATGCTATTTCACATTGTCAACACAAAGTCCAGGGTATCATCTAACCAAAAAAAAAAAAACTAGAAACAAAATAAAGTCCTTTTAAATACACATTTCCCCAAACCAATCGATTTTAGAATATTTTATTTTTCAACAATCTTAGATCAGAATAAAAATGTGGCGGAAAAAATTGAAAAGTCATAAATCTTAACACTTACTCCTGAAAGATAATAATTTCACTTTTCCAGTATTTTGCTCACTTTTTTTTTGCTTCACACATCATAAAATCACTTTCAGTAGTAGAATTTCCATCCTCCTCTTCGTCATCGTCATTCATTCTTTGCCAGTACATGTTCTAACAACAGCCAGTCTATCAATACATCATTTTGTGTTGAAGTAGGAAAATCGTAATCAATCATTGAGTAAAGTTGTGGGTGCGATTCATTACACTCGGTAAAATTGTTCAATAATTACGGTGAATGGAATTCATGGAGACTACTTGGCTAAGGCGGATTGCGACGGTGTCGAGGCGAAAAGGAACTTCAGTTCATTTAAAGGTTCTCGAGATTTTTGAGACAGAGACAGTAGTTTGAAATAGATTATCCAGGATTAACTGATATTATGAATTGTATGTGTTGTGTTTTTTAAGATGCATTAGATCTACACGGAGAAAAAAAATATGTTAAAAGTATGATTGCCTGCAAATATATATATTTTTGGAGACGGAACCAATCATATGTATGTTTGTGTGTAAAAATATTATGTTTGTGTCATAAGATATCGTTTTCAAAATAATTTTTTAGAACATATTTTTTTTGGAGTTAAATCGTTAATCGGAGTTAATCCTCATCGTTTTGTGCAATGATGGGTAATATATGGTAACCGTGTGTGTGAGGTGGAAGGGGACACCATCGACTAGTTGTTGTATTCCTGTCGGTTTGTCATGAGAACAAATTGTTCTCATTAATTGTGCAAACGTTCCCGATTCAATACGTAAAGGAGAAACAACGGAGCAAAAGTGTATGTAAGTATGTACATATGTATATATAATAAAAAAGAGTGAAGTGGAAACATAATGTTTCTGTGAAGTTTTAACAAAACATCATTTTTTATAGCAAAATAGTTTGTTATTGTTTTAAAAATATTTTGTCTTATTAAAACTGCACAGATTTCGATTCTAATAGAATAATATTTCTTGTCAGCCGGTTAAGCAAGAACATCATAAAAAACAACAACAAATAATCCATAGTGCTCCTCAAGAATGATAGAAACAAAGACAAAAAAGTAATACGGTTGTTCGATTTTTTTTTAAAAAAAAATGATTTATTTCATTTTTGATGTTTCGGACATGTTAACGCATTTTCCAAAGAAAATTCCACCAGCTTTCAAACTGCATCATAAGTTCCTCACACTTTCGTGAAATTTTTAAATGCTATGAAGCCTCTTGGGCTACCTTAGGTATCCAATATATCAAGTTGTTTAAAGGAGGTTCGACGCAACCCTGTGATGTATTATTACACTGTACTAATACACATAATTTTATTCAGTCAATTAAAATCCGATTTAGGGGTGTATACATTTAAAAATTTTTTGGGCGTTCAGAAAATCAGCGCAAAAAACTTTTCCACGAACAGTGATTTTCTCTTAAAGTTTATTCTTAGGTTGGTTAGGATAAAAGAGTAAGGGAGAATTCTTAGTCTTCTATCCCAACTCTTGTTAACAATGAACATATATTCACAGACCCGGATGAAAAAGCTAACATTATGGCTCAAATATGTGCAAAGAATTCATCTTTGCCAACACGTGGAGTCAATCTTTTTTTTTCCTTCACGTTGGAAAGTTTCATAGTTGATGTCAGTAATACCCCATCGAGATAAGGTATTACCAACACCACCTTTTAAACTTTCCAACGAGCATAGGTTGACCGCAACTTGATTTTTTATATATGTATTTAGGTCGAAAGGACAGGAGTTTTTTGGAGTGTTAGTACATTTCACAAATAAAGTTCACTGTTAGAAATTGTTTTTAATTTCTTTTGTAAAACTAAGTATTATAGAGAATGTCCTATTGTTGTAGAGTATCGTAGAGCACATTCTTTAGACAAAGCCACTTAATTTATGTTTATCCAAAATTAAGGCTACACGCTGAAAATTACGTCTTTTTTAATTGTTTACACACAAGTAACAGGAGTTTGGAATTTATAGCAAGTAAAGCTTATTTCTTTTTACACAAAGCTTATTTGAATGTAAATGTAACGCATTTGCTATTAATATTACATATTTGTGTATAAGCAATAGCGAGTTTGGGAAAACACAGACAACGAACTTATTAAATTCAACAAAGTGCGAATATGTTGTTTTTTTCGTATTTTTTGCATTTAAAAGCAATACCGAGAGAATGAGATGGTTTGCTATATAGAAATTCACAAATTGAAAAAAAACCAGTGAAAAAGTTGCAGTCAGGTAAACCGACTTATATATACCCTCACCCTCTGTAAAAACATACAAGTCTCATATTCCAAAGTATCAGAAAGTCAAAAGTGAGCGTAACATTGGATGTAACATATGATGAAATGTCATAATAGCAACCTAAAAAATACCGAATGTTATAGAAAAAAATATTGTATTACACATTTTTACACAAAGGGCGAAATAGAATAGAAAGTTTTTCTCCAAAACTGTGTCTAGCTATAGCTTTACTAAATACAGAATTTGGGTAAGATTGCGTTAGGCATATTGATATTATTACACGATTTCTAAGGTAGGCGTGATGGTTCATTTGTATGCGAGGTAACAGAAGAGGAGTTGTCAGACTTCCAACTTTTTGTCCGAAACTTTTTCCAGCCATAGCTTTACTGACTACCCAATTTGGGCAATATCCCGTGTGGCATAGTAATATTATTACATGGTTTTTAATGGAGCGGGATGGTACATTTGTATGGAAGGTACCAGAAGGGGAGTTGCCAGACTTCAAATTTTTTGTTCAAAACTTTGTCTTGGTATAGCTTTACTAAATTCAGAATTTGGGCAAGATCGCATTGGGCATATTGTTAATATCACACGGTTTATAAGGGGCGGGATGGTACATTTGTATGGGAGGTACTAGAAGGGGAGTTGTCAGACTTCCAACTTTTTCTTTAATCAATATGAACAACTCGATCTTGCCCAAATTCTGTATTTAGTAACGCTATAGCAAGACAAATTTTTCAACAAAAAATTGGAAGTCTGGCAACTCCCCTTCTGGTACCTCCCATACAAATGTACCTTCCCGCCGCATCAGAAATCGTGTAATAATACCAATATGCCCAACGCGATCTTGTTCAAATTTTGTATTTAGTAAAGCTATTAAAGAAAAAGTTGGAAGTCTGGCAACTCCCCTTCTAGTACCTCCCATACAAATGTACCATCCCGCCTACCTTTGAAATCGGGTAATATGACCAACGCGATCTTGCCGATCTTCTGTATTTAGAAAATCCATAAACATCTAAAGCTCTCCAGAAAAAAATGGACCCCTAGTCGGACTCCTTCCGGTACCTCCCATACAAATTTACCATTCCACCAACTTTAGAAATCGTGCAATTATATAAATTCGCTCAACGAATCTTCGCTCAACGAATTCTATATTTAGTAAAGCTCTAACAACACACAATTTTCGAGAAAAAACTCTGCTTTATATTTCGCCCTTTCTGTAAAAATGTGTAATACAATATTTTTTTCTATAACATTCGGTATTTTTTAGGTTGCTATTATGACATTTCATCATATGTTACATTTTTCAGCGTGTAGGAACTGATATAACACTTTAAGTTAGGCAAGACCAATATGCACAAATTTCGAGTGTATTAGACTATTTAAGCGAGTGTACTCGTAGAAAAACAGAACGCGATTACTTATGACGTACAGAGAATAAATAACAATTACCAGATATCGGTGAATGATGCACACAATATTAGTCGAGCAATTGTATGTATGTATGGGAATATTCCTATGCTTGATGTATACAAAATAATGAAACTTCTAAAATATTGAATGAGTGATAAATAATATAGCAGCCAAGAGTGAATTCATTATTCCAAACAGTTACCTTTCAAGTGCATAGAAAGGATATTTTTTAATTATCATGTACCGGTGCATATAAGGAAAAATTAAAATGCCTTACTTTTATACCGTGACTATTGGGGGACTGGAATTTCACGTCCAAATAACAAAACAATCACAAATTGATTGTATAGATGCAATCAATGATAGTTTTACTATTTGTTATGGTACTTTTGCTCGCACGAAACAGGTAAATACGACATAAGATAGTTTAAAGTATTAACATGCATTTCATGTCATCATTGTATACTTACGTCGATAAATGTATCGGGTTTTTTTTTAAAGAGTTTGAGAACAAGACATAAATAGTGTTGGACAAAAATTTCTTTATGCCAATCTGATAGATAATTTCATGGCATTTATTTTGATTTCCAGTACATGTCCGCCGCAGCTACGAGTTACATAGTCCATTCGATCAGAGAAATTTTTGACTACTGTTTCCGATATTTATGGGCGTATAATGTCAATGGATACTTGAATATTGGCTTCCCATCCTTCAAGAGTGTCTGGTTTGTAGTCATAAACCAATAACCTTAACATAGTCCAGAGGCTCAAAAAGTAATCCAGAGGCCTGTGAAAAGGGCAACTTCTAGAAATAAAGTTGTCAACAAATTTATTTTGCAGTAAATCGATTGTTAAGCGCGCTGTATGGCAAGTTGCTACGTCTTTGTGCAACCGAATTTCGTCCATGTTTGTCTAATTAATTTTTTAAGAAAAAAATGCAGTCAGAATGGTTAGATAGGGTTCGCGTTTCACCGTTACGCGTTACGTCAGCTCCATCACTGATTGTGAAAAAAAATTAAGTAATCCATACTTGAATTAAGCCGTAGTGGTGTCAAAAGTATGGTAAGTAAGGTTTTCCTTACATTGAAAAGACTTAATTTAAGTACGGATTTTTGTAGCTGAGAATTCTTAATTTTATCAATATTTGAGCACGAACTGGCGTGATTTTTAGGATATATTTAATTTCATAATGCTATAGAAATAAGTTCGAAATGGACTAATGTGTAGACCGCTTGGATTAATCTAATCCCGAAATAATACTTGAAATTATCGGAAACTGGAATTGATTTAAGAAAATTTTAGATTATATTTATATCACGATATTCTTGTTGTAAGAATATTGAATTCATAATAGATTGAGTTCAAAATGGATTTAAAGAGAGTATGTTTTTATCCGATCTCAGTTTTCTCTCTCAAAAATAGTTCTACGAATATTTTCTCTTACCACACTTCCAATTGGACTTACTTTTCCTAATAACTACGAATTGTACTTATTTTTTTAAGTATGATTTTAGTTCATATTAAGAATATTCGGCTTGAATTTAGAATGTCATTTTTGTTTCTGTGCCGCCAGTGTGTAAATCACACCAAATAATAAATGACAATGGATGTAGTGGTGATTAGTTAATGGCTTGTGGATTGCTTGTTGTTCTTGTATCGATATTGATGGCACATGTTTGTGCCGTAACACATTTTTGGCAAAATAATATGATAGAACATATTCTTTTTAGCGTTTAACAAACAGAATCTCGCACAAGAAAATTGTTTCATCTGACGAAGTTTTGTCTTGCTCTGCATAACGCACAAATTCTATTGAAGACACAATTCAGTTTTCAGAGCCACAATTCTGCAGCTACTTTTCAGAAACAAAATGTGTATGTGTAGAGGATAGTGGTACAGCGATCTGTGAATGACTGGTATTACTTTCTATCTTTATAAATGACCTCTCATTCACTCATGTCGTTTCGAAACATTCAGTATGCAAAACCATTCAGACATGCATAAAAACCACATGTTTATTGCTATTGTATTTCTGTATGTGACGTAGTGTATAACGCTATATGAAGCTTGTTGTTGGTGTGAACCGTTATAGTGTTTAGTTAATTTGGGATTACGGAATGTTTGTTTATAGTTTCAGGATTTTTGGTTAAATAGAGTTATGGATTTTTATTAATTTAAGGTTTGTTCGGGGAAATTATTTACATATTTAAAAAAAATTTGAAGTAGATTTTGTTAGAGGCTAATCTAAAACTCCTACCGGTCTTTGGGTTCCGGCACCCGGTTGAAAAATTCAACTCCACATCGAGCCGAAGTTCTTCCCGCGATTTGGGTTTAAACCACAGCCACCACGATACTCCCCGAGGTGCCGCACCAACAGCCAGGCTGGACAAAGTCCTGGCTCCTGTGGTACCAGAATTAAGTCTCCGGTCAGACTTCGTAGCCTGAAACTACTACCAGTTGAACTCCAAACAGTTCAGGCAACAAATAACGTCACAAACATTTAACGATACCCCATTTGACAATCTGCCCTTAAACAGCATTGTCACACACTTGTCCATGGCCACTCCAACACCGACAGTGCAAACAACATGCAGCCAAGGACACTTCTGTTTCAAACTGTTTACAAAATTTCTAATCAGTTTGTAATGTAATCATTACTTGGAAGAAGCATAAACCCAAAAGATCAGATAGGCCTACACAATGCTGGAGGTGTTTGATGTACGGTCATGGCGGCGATCACTGCAACCGAATGCCAGTATGCATGTCATGTGTAAAATCGCATATCTCTACTGAATGCCCACTTACAAAGGACAAAAAACAACCAGCAGTATTTTCATGCTTCAATTGCAAGGAGGTCGGTGAAATAAGATGTGAAATGCCCATTGCGCCAAAAATATCTTGAAGTCAGACAAAGAGTCACTTCTAGGCACGCCAAGAAACCTATGTTTGCACACCCATTCACCAGTCGGTGTCAAATCAAACCAACAGACGAACATACGCCCGTGCGATAATAAATGGTAGCTCAGGTCTCTTTAATATCGACGAACTGTTCAACATATTCTCTTCGGCCTTTGAAGACCTTAGCAGATGTACGACGAAAATACAACAAATTCAGGTTGTTATGTCTCTGTTAATATGCTCATGACATGAAATAGCAACATAGAGACACTCAATATATTGCATTGGATTGTAAATGACATTACTACATACTCTCAATTACGACAGCTAGAGAATCTTCTATTATTCATAGCTGGGTTAGATGAAACGTTTTTTAAGAAAACCCACAAACCGTATTTTGGAAACTATGCACTTTATCGTAACGACCGACAAGAATCAAATGGAGGTGGAGTAGCTATTCTGATTCACAGGAGTATTCATCACCAACTACTTCCCATTACAGCAACTCGACTAATTGAAAATATTTCAATTGAGGTTGAAATCAATCAAAGGAAGGTTATAATTACTACTGCTTACTCTCCCAGATATGTCCAATCATTCTCAAATGATGTAAATGCTCTCACTCCCGATAATGTCGACTTCATACTCTTAGGCAATCTGAACGCTAAGCATACCATGTGGAATTGTCCTTTCAGTAATGTAGAATTCACGTAACTTCTTCATTTTCCATCCTGATGCTCCTACTTTATACCCTCACCGTCGGAACTGCAGCCTCTCGACTGTGGATATCATTTCAAGTAATTTTTCGCTTCCAATGACCGTTATAGCAGTAGATTATGAACTACCCTCAGACCATAGACCTATTATATGTTCAATTACAGCTCGGTTGAAGCATGTAAGGGAGACAATATTTTCATACAAGCATACAAACTGGAACTGCTTCCGCGAAATACTCGATCAAAGCATAGATCTTTCTATTGAAAATTATAGCTCTCAATTATCCATAGACAGAAAATTAGAAGATTTTACCAACCTAATTATTACGGCTGATATTTATGTACACCAGTACGAAAAATGTCTAAATATAACCCGAGAGATGTACTTAACCTAATTGGACAAAGAAAAAATACAGCTACGTTCTCGTGATCACTCTCAATATTGCTTCTACAATCAATGCGTTGAGTTTCTTAGTAAATTAATTGACAAGAAAATAAACTCTCAGAAACAAAAAATGGTCTGAACTTTTAGAGCATTTGAATCCAGGGGATAAACGCTTTTGGAAGATAAGCCGCTCTCTAAGAGGCAAAGGAAAACGGAGAATCTTGTAACTGGTACCACAAAAAAAAAAAACTACAGACGAAGAAAAGGCAAACTTACTGGCTAATATATTCCAGTAAGTTATATAGTCGCATGAACTAACGGTGGGATATAAGCATTCCTTTGATCGTATTGTCAACATTGCCGCGGCCAATCTTTAATTGGAATCTCCATCCGTCGTGGGGGCAGACTTTATATATGAATTATCTTTTATGATTTCAACTTTAAAGCCGTCGAAGGCTCCAGGTCTTGATAACATACCAAATGTTATTCTCAAGAAACTCCCAATTACAGCAATCCAACTGTTGACATTCATATTCAATAGCTGCATTCGTCATAATTATTTCCCAACAGCATTCAAAAAGGCATCCTAAAGCCCAATAAGCCACAAAACAACCCTACCAGCTATAGACCAATTAGCCTACTAAGTAACTTAGGCAAACTTTTTGAAAGGCTAATACACAACGGAATTCTAGACTTTGTCTCAGAAAGTAATATAATATCGGAGATTCAATTTGGGTTCAGAAAACAACATAGCACAATGCATCAAGTAGGTCGAATTAAAACCAAAATAATTCGAAATAAGAATCACAGGAAATCAACTGGACTAATTCTTCTAGATATTGAAAAGGCGTTCGACACCGTGTGGCATAATGGGCTCCTCTACAAAATGATATCGGCCAATATACCCAGATGTTTGTGCAAAATAGTTTCACAATTTCTCGAAAACAGAGAATACACCGTTTGCGTAAACAAAAAATTCGGGGGCTACCTCAAGGGTCTTTCTCCGACCCTATATTCGGTGTTTACCTCCGACTTCAAACCACCTAGAGAGATTGTTACAGCATACTATGCGGACGATACCGCACTAATATCATCTAGCAAATTGACAACAGCCCTTTTGAAGAAAATGTAGTTTAGTCTTAAATCATGTCATAAATATTTTTACAAATGGAAAATAAAAATTAATAGCAATAACACACAGGCAATAATATTCCCTTTTAATAAGTCTCCGAAAAGGATGCCAACGCGGGAACTTCATTTTGATGACAATGAAATAAAAGTTTTGAACGATGTTACCTATTTAGGTAGAACTCTTGACAAAAAGCTTTCATTCCGTAAACATATAGAGACCTCTTGACAAAAACCAACAAAAGCATTCCGTTCTCTATGGCCTTATCTTAATAGACCATCAAGTCTAAGTTTGAAAAATATGAATCTTATTTATATGGATCCATACTTTCATATGGATCCCCAATATGGTACCATACCGCTAAAACCCACCTGAAGAAAATGCAGGTGGTTCAAAACAAATGCCTTAAAATGATCCACAGTAAGCATTGGCCCCACCCTACTTCGTTGCTGCATGAAGAAACTGGATACCAACTATTTTTAGATTTCATCAAAAAACTTAATGATAATTATTTTCAAAAAGTCCACTATTGTAAAATACGCAAAAGCATCGAGTTATTACAATATCATATTTATAACAATGCAATTTATTCAAACCAGAAAATGTTGCGCCATAACTGACTGTCGTGAACAATCAGTTTATAAACAAAATGTTTTCTATTTTTTTTTTTTGTCCATATTATCCCAGCAAAGAATTGGAAGATTCTGAGGCGAACCATTACCTAAGCGAAGTTTTAGCGATTCGCGGTAGAGATCCTTTGAAGTTGATTCGCCTATACATCATCTGGGGGATTAAAAAACGATCGAAAAAATAATACCTAAATCTTCCAAAGTACATTTTAAAGTTTTTAACCAAAAAATGTATATAATAGCAATGTTGTCGGCCAGCATAATAAGAAAAAGAAGTAAGAGAAAATATTTTGCAAAAATTCACAATTAATACGGCTGACAATTTAATTAATTTCGACGAGGAACTACAATCTAATAAGGATTTAATTGGAGATTTGGTATGCAAGCTTTAAACGATTTTTATGAACCCGAATTACTATAAATACTTAATACTATTCACTTATTCTTCAGAAACGAACTATTTTAAGAATTGGAGGCGATAATCTAACTGGTTTTATTCGGTCAGCCATTAAACGGATCGTTACTGATGATTTGGCGATGCAATTTTTATGGAAAGGAACTAAAGAAAAGCCGACCATACAAAATTTTATTTTTATATCGGTGATAAGAGGTAAGGATTTCAAATATTAATATTTTATTCATATATAATTGTTATTCATTTATTTTTTTAATAAAAATATGCCACGGTAAATTTTCCACATCTGATGATAAAAAAATTAATGCTGTAAACAACAGCATTTGTACACGCCAAGGACCGAGTCGAGAAACGTTCTATTTCTTCTTTTAAATTAAAAAAAATACAATGAATTTCTAATTTTTGTTTTTAAAGTTTTTTTAATAAATTATACTAGTTAATGTACAAAATTTCCGTCGTCATATCTTAGTATTTCAGAGGTGGCGATTTGCATTCAAATCGCTGTGGGGAGTCGCTTGCAATACTCTGTAGCGAGTCGCTTGCAATGCTCTGGGATGATTCGCTTGCAATGCTACTATGTGCATCGTCTGAGATTCTTCATGGCGAATCGCATCACAGAGCCAACGGCGATTCGCCAACGCTTCGCAGATGACCATCGCCGCGATCTGCGACATCTTCGAGGATCTCAGGCGATCGAAAATGTTTGCTGGGATAAAAGTAATCAAATATACGTTTTTGTGCTTTTAGCCTATATCCAAATCATATAGAATTTATTTATTTATGTACCAATATCACGCACCCACTTGCTGTAATATCTTTGACAAATCCCATTATTGTAAGCAATTATCAATATATGATATCATTTTTAAATTGGATACTAAAGTTTAAATCTAAGGATTTTACAAATAAAATTTGTAAAAGACGCCGATACTAACTCATATTCGGAATCTACCATACCACGTGGTTTTTGCTCTTATTGCAGCAATAGCCTTTACGGCCCTTCTAAAAAAAACCTTTGTAAACAAACCTTTGTATGAATCGAATTCTTTTGAGAGTTCTTCATAGCAACGACACTTCTGATTAACTTCAAAAACCAAAAAAACTTATACCTAGAACATACCTTGTTGAGGAAAATACTTCAATGTCGCTTTGGATTGTTGGGGATGATTGTCCGACATTTTTCTGGAAGGCAGCTGTGTAGAATTGGAACTATTACGAATTTGCTATCATAAGGTAAACATAAAAATGTATACTGAACATCAGTCATTAAAATTTTTTTTTTTTCGCCTAAAAATAGATTTGTTTTGAAAATGCCTAATTCACAAGAATTAAGGGGTTCTTGGAAAAAAATTTCTAAATCCATCAAACTTCGTCCGTCAACATAGATATCCTCTTCTTTTATTATTGATTCAATTTTTATAGGAATATCTGATTTAATAGAACAAAAAATATTAGGTTCTTTGCCTGAAATTAAGTAATCATTGACGAAAGCTTCTATAGTGTTACCTCTTTTGAACATAAACTTTTCTGTTTTAGTTTCAACATATACTTATAACCAGGGACAACAAAAGTATGCAATGCATATTTGCATATGCAAATGCATATTACAGCCTTCCGGGCATGTTTTGTGGCTTCAAGCATATAAAAGCATATTTTGGGCGTTTTTACATATTTTTTCTTTTTTTTACTTTGCATATACATATATATTTTTTGCAGTGTAGACAACATCTGTTCATTTCCTTATGATCGCAATATAATCTTCATAATTTTTCGCATCTGGCAACGCCTATCTTTTGTGCATTTAAAGTGTAAATAAAATATTAAAAGCGTCATGCCAAAAGAAAAAGAGTTTTTGTCTCGCATCTTAAAAGTGTATCCAGGAGTATTTCGTGCAGATCACTCAGTTTTGTTCTGCAAAATATGCAATTGTGCGATATCAGCATCAAAGCTGTTTTCCGTGAAGCAGCATCTGGAAACGGCCAAACATAAGGCATTTGTGCAAAAAAAAACATTATTTTCGCAAACACTGTTGACTGAACACCAGCAAGGAAACAACACATTTTCAATGGACTTATGCAAAATGTTCATGGCTGCCAATATACCTCTCCACAAAATAAACCACCCATCCGTCAAATGTTTTTTTGAGAAATATATAAATGAGAGTGTTCCATCTGTTTCAAATCTTCGCCTTCGATATGTGCCACAGATATACCAAAATTCACTTAAAGAAATGAGAGCTAAAGCGCACAATAAACGCATTTGGATTTCCATAGATGAAACTACCGACGTGGAGCAGAGGCGTGTAGTCAATTTTGTGATGAGTTTTTATCAAAAATAAAATCTAGTCGATAAATAAAATATCCTGCAAACAAACATTTGTGATGAGTTTTTATCAAAAATAAAATCTAGTCGATAAATAAAATTTCCTGCAAACAAAACTTATTGTGCATTTTTTTTTATCAGTTTTTAAGGCATTTTTCAATGTTTTTTGTGCTTATCTAAAGCGCATATTGTTAGCTTTTTCGTGCATATTTCTGTTGTCCCTGCTTATAATATATACTTTTTCAGTTTTAAGTGAATAAATTTAAAAGTTAATATTGGAGTATTATGCTTTTTTGTTATTTCTTATACAATAATCGGATTTGAAACAAACCTGCATAATTACTTTTCTTTCTAATCCTACAGAACTTGTTAAATTTAACAAAAAGGGGTCGTACGTAGAGTTTTGTCCGCCACTGTACATGTACTTCGTGTTGTTGTCTTTGCACAATTTGTTGAAGAACCGACGATGGCTTTCGAACATGTCTTTTTAAAATTTGAAGTTTATTTTCAAAATCGTATGCCGAAAAAGACGTGAGAGCTCCATACCTTTCTGCGCTAGCTGTTATGTGCAATAGGCTATGAACATTAAAAGAAACACTGTCTGGGCCAAATACAATTGGGAAATTTTCAACGAATAATTCAAGCTACATTTATATTGCTGTAAACATGTCTTGGATTAGTGAGAAGTCTATAAGCGCAATGCAAAAGCAAACATTATTGTGAAGCACAATTACACCTGTATATCACAGCTTATTTCATACAGTGTTTGAACAAAAATTAAAATCGGAATAACTTTGAAAATAAGAAGAATATCAAAAAATCCTTAAAAGATATTTTATAAGAAAACATATGTATTTTTTAAATATTGATATTATTTTAACTGATTGCTGTTCAACAGCCCACACATTGAACATAACAGAAAATTCATATTAATTGCATCTCACAGCTTATTTCATACAGATTTATTCCAACTTACAACGTTTACAGAATATACTTACAGAATATACCTTTGCTTTTTCAAGAGCCTGCAGTCTTCTTGGCATTGAATTTACAAGGTTCTGTGAATTTCTGGTGTTATTTTCTCTCACTCTAACTGTAGCGCCCTTTTCAGATAGTTTTTGTTAGAAATGTTGTGTTTCCGAATGTTCTGGTCCAATATAGCCCACAGATTTTCTATCACATTCATGTCCGGATATTGTGCTGGTGGTTTCATCAAGTGGGGACAGCTCCATATAAGCCAAGTTTGCACTATTCCCGACTTGTGCTTCGGATCGTTGTCTTGGTAGAAACGGAAATTTTCTCGTATTCCAAGTTTTTCGGCACTTTGGACTGTTGCGGGGCTTAATCCAACACATTCAGCAATTTTCCGTACCGATTTGTCACTTTTAAAATGTTTTATGACCAATTCACGCTGTTCAATTGTTGTCCGACGTCCCATTTTTTTTCTTCAAACTAGAACTTTACTCCGCTACAGCAAAATCACACTGAACTTTTTGTTAAGTAATTCCTAACACAGCTAAGAATGTAATAAGCAACATTGAATCGAATACCGTTAGGCCAGCCTACTGTGATCTCGAAAAAAAAATGTCTGTATGAAATAAGCTGTGGGCATGTTTTTTTGTACGCACTTAAATAAATACCGCTAGAAGCCAACTCAGATGATTATTTTATTTTTTGTTAATATAGTAAATTGGCATGTGACCACAAATGTGTATAGAAATATTTCGAATAAAATGACTTGTATAGTTGATAGAGCGCATATTTATAATATAGTATCAACTGTATGAAATAAGGTGTGAGCCACTGTATGTAGGAAACTGGTGAAATTCGGTGGAAAATTGTGTATCTCTTCTAATGACCTAAGTTTCCGTGGAAACTCCTTCGGAAAATGTTTTTTTAATTTCACGAGTTCAGAGGATATTTTCGATATATTTGCTTTTGGAGTCCTTTTTTCCGTCATGTTTTTAATGATTCGAATAAGCATTTTTTTGTAACTCCAAGGTCGATAAGGTGCATACTGTCTAAAGGAATTTGAGTTACCATATTGAAACCAATTTCTTCGAGGGGAGCTTTTTCAACTTTGAATTTTTGAATGTGGTGTTTTTGGTATTTTCTTAAAGAAAAGTCTGTGTCCGAAATTAAAGTGCCAATAGAAGTACTATATGTTAACACATGTCAAATTTTTTTAGATACTTGTGTGCACTTAGTGCTACCATGCGAGGCAGTATGACCAGGAACGCCACAAAAGAAGGCTTTTGCAGGCGTATCACATAATAAACAACGGAACTCGATATTAATTTTGTTATCATTGAAAATAAACCCATCTTTAAGCGAGAGTACTTCCTCGACAAAATATTTGAAAAACACTTTAACACAAGACGGCTTGGTATGCCCTACATATATTCCTACAGGGAAATGTTTCACTTTCTCTTTTACATTGACTGTCTTCAAAAGAATTGGCCACAACTGAATTCGAGATATTTTAAATAATGGTATTCCGTCAATGTTTATATCTAGTTCAATTTTGACATAGTTTTTTGTAGCTGAGTTCCAATTCCTATGTGGCAATAACTTCCTGGGAAAACTTTTTTAATTGCAACTTCATGTTTTTTGCCCAACAATGCTGCTGCTGAAAGTGGAACATCCAAGCCTTCCTCCTGTAGTATAGCCATCAGTTTCTCCAAACATTTTCTGGAAGGTGCTGTTTCAATATACCACTGATTTAATTTGTCGCACAAATTATATTTGGAGTAGCCAAATCTGTAGCATACAACGATATACAGAATGGAGGGTCGTATTACAATGCATATTTGAAGCTGGTGCACGCTTTAACTCCGGCCTTATTGCTCGTCGTGGGTAGGGTTCGGTGCCTCAATGCATTGATTTCCACATCGCTAATTATAAAATCATATAGATGCGTGCAAAAAGAAAAGTTTTAGTTAAGAGAGTGAGGAACAATAGAATATATATACTTAATAAGGATACACTGAATTTCAAACATGGACCGGAATTGTAGATCTGATAGGATTTAAGGTAAATTAGTCGAAAGAGAAAATATAAAAAAAATATACTGAAAAACAAAGAATGGAAACGATGTATTGCAGACATGAAAAAAAATTTTAGGCATTACGATGAAAGATTGCCTAATTTGCCCACCCAACCGTGATCATAAAATCTAAAACAGTCCCAATAAACAGAAAACGTTTCATGATCCCTTTCATGACATCAAAACTCAGCTACCAAAAACCACACGAAATCAAACAGACTATATACAAAGCTCTAACCGTGAATCATATTCAATTTATTCAAAAAGAAAAAAAGAAAGGTTTTCATTTGTATAAAATATATAATAAATTATTCAAATAAATTAATTAAGGGGAGTTATTTTCCAAAATTCAATAACACTCTAGATAAGGGATTACTGAAGGTTTTTTTCATTATTTTTTTTTTTATCTTTTTTTTTTTTTTTTT
Source organism: Hydrotaea cyrtoneurina (assembly GCA_958296145.1). Classification (NCBI taxonomy): domain Eukaryota; kingdom Metazoa; phylum Arthropoda; class Insecta; order Diptera; family Muscidae; genus Hydrotaea; species Hydrotaea cyrtoneurina. Next base: position 44,332,301 of record OY282512.1, read on the forward strand.
TTAAATATATCTAGTTTAATGCTAATAATTATCTTATATTAGGTGTGGTGTTTCAAGTGTTAAAATAGTTAAATAAAGGCCAAATATAAACAAATTCAACTATGCCAGTATCTTCTTTTAATTATCACAAATTTCATTATCATTACTTGTGCTCTGGTCGAAATTGAATGATAAAACAGAAATCAATAGGAATAAAAGAACACTCACTTACAATTATCCAGTTTTAGGCTCCCCCGTCGAAAGATCTTCCGAAGAGTCAGCTGCTGTAGAGTTGAGTAACGCAAAATGTATCACTCTCTTAAATGGTACTAAATGTGGGGAAAATGTTTACGTTATTTAGCATTATGTTAATAACAGATGAAACACACACTTGTTGAAATATTTTAAAATGTTAAGTTACAGTATTTAGAGAAAATCACAACCCATGTACATAAAAAACAAAGGAAAAAAAAAACATCAGAAGTTTCGAAGAGGCAAATGCTGTAAAAAGGAATATAATTACAACATATGCCATTTAACGGCATTAGTTGCTTTTGTGTAAAATGGGTTGTGAGGTTCTCTCCAGAACTTATGACTTTAACTGAAGGTTACACTAACCAACATAGATTTTTCCTTTTTTTTTGTTATTTGTTTTTTTTTTTTTTAGATCACCACACTATTTTTCCCTTTCTAGTGATAGTGTTGTCTATGATATTGTTATATTTTTACCAATAGACAAAAGAACTAGACACTTTAGTTTTGTAGTTGTTTCCGCATTTAACACCGTGAAACACAATATTATTTGCCCCTCTTCACAAATATCGAGCACAATTCCCGGCGGCAATCTATCACACCGTTGAGAGCGAAGGTTTTGAATGTCACGGATCAGACAACGGTGGTCAAGTACTGATTGTGTCGATGGTGAATTCGATGGTAGAGAGCGTTTTTTCTTCTCAATTTGTCCTCTGTAGGCAGTTGGTGGTTAGTATTAGGCGAAAGGTGCCAAATCTAAATAAAAGCTTTTATTAAAGAGTGAATGTAGAAATAATTGAAATAGAGAAATTACCCGCTCTGGAGTTGGCACCAGTAGAATATAATGGAGTTGATTCGGTTTGGATTGCAAATTGCAACCAAACAGGGAATCACTGATTCCAATCAGAAAAAAATATATATATTGCCTATATGTATATTGCCTGCGGAATTTTTTGAATTTCAGCTCACTTACTCAACTTGTATAGGCAATAGCAAGACAAAAAAAATTAACTTCTTGAAGTTAATCAAGTTTTAATATGGAATAAAACTTTGTCACTGTGCACTGTTAACTTGTCACTGGTATGGATAGCTCGCAAAAGGCTGAACATTATGGATCGATGTCCAAAGAAACCTCGGTAAAGCCGAAAAGTAATGTTTCCATTCCAGTTTCAGGCAACACGTTACTAGATAAACGATAGAAAACGTCAACATCGCGATACCTAACATACAGTGCAGCACAACAGTTCTCACAACTAGATGGCGGTAAAAAAAAACAAAAAATCTCAATTTCCAAATCCACAAATTATTTTTTTTTCCTTTTCATTTTTTTTCATGCAAGCGCCCACTACAAATCTTCACGAGACTGCCCGCCATCTTCAACAGACTCCGCAAAATATTGAATATGCTCCAAAAAATCACTTACACTGTTTACTTCGTTTTCTTTATATATATTTTTATACAAAATTTACTGTTTTTTTACTAGTCTTTTACTCATTTTATACACTTTTCTGTACCTTTCAATATAACACTTTTAATTTTGCGTGCGTGCACGTGTTATTTTTGCAAAACAAAACTAAAGAATAAAACATTTAAGAAGAAGATCAGCGTTGCAGCTGTCAATTTCTCTACCCATCAAAGACAAAAAAACAAATGTAGACGCTTCTTTGACAATGTCCCCCAAAAGTCAACCAAAATAGTCGACAAAAGTGGTGACATGGAGACACATGACGCCTAATATCCTTCAGGGACGTTACTTTTTTAAATGCAATGATGTTTTGGAAGCTGTTAATATTGGATTTATGTACATAATGACTTAATGTAACATACCCCAGGCTTTGTCAACATGTAAGATAGTTCATTCAGCTATTAGTTTTCAAAATCAAACTGCCTGATGTCGAGGCACCAAATATCTATTGTCAATGACTTAAGTTTATTTTTTACAATTCCATTTAAAGGAAATTGTGAATATTTTGTTTAAATTGTTATTTTTGATTTGTATACATCATTATTTTATGATGGCATTCTTCGCGTGTCACTGGTGTAAAAAAACATTTCCAACAGTTAATGAAGTAATGGTCCATTATAGAAGGAATCATCGAAATTGCACAATTTTTGGATGTACGTCCTTAGTTGTAATTATACCAATATAGAATCATTTAGGTACTATTTGAAAAAATATTAATGAGTATCTAGGCAATTTGTCGAAACTCATAGTTTAAATATTCCTCGTCAATCTATGGAAAACCAAAGTCTCAATCAACTTCAAACTTTAGACATCCAATTTTTAGGATCGATTGAAAGCGAAGGTTTAGAAACATTCTCTGAAAGTACAGAGACTCAGAATTATTTATATTCTAATATTACACCTAATTTCAATGTAGATGAAATTCGAATGAACTTTCTAAAAATGTTTATTAAAATATACAGCATCAAAGTAATTTCCGGCAGTTCCGCCATAACAAATTTTTTTAAACTCATTCTGTAAAATTACGTTTTGCAAATACATTCGCAGTTAGTAAATTGTGTTTTTTATTGAGGTATAGAACTTCGAATTGAAATAAAACACAAGAAAATCGTTTTAATGTCCATAAATTTGGCTTTATTGGAAGGATAATTTTATGCCATTAATGTTTAAATATGATTTCGGGCATGTGGCCGCCGCGGCTGGCTCGAATAAAGCCAATTCTACAGGTCCAATTTTCAACCACTTGTTGGAACCACAACTCATCCACATTCATGCCATCCAATTCGGGAACAAAATAGTCGGTTATCATGGCTCTATACCGGTCTCCATTAACGGTAACTGACTCTCCAGCATTATTTCGGAAGAAGTATGGCCCAATGACTCCACCAGCCCATAGAGCACACCAAACAGTCAGTTTTTGTGGATGTAATGGCATAAAATGGACGGAGCTTGAGGTGAACTTCGCGAACTGAACCATTACTTTCGAAATAAATTTGCACGATTTGCAAGCGTTGTTCTTTTGTCAACCTGTTCATGATGAAATGGCAAACCAAACTAAATATTAATCACTTGACAGCTGACAAAATGGCCGCCAGTTAAAAAAGTGATGCCATCTTAAAGTTCTATACCCCAATAAAAAACACCCTTTACATTCAAAACGGGATGTTTCTCGGAAAAAATCTTTAATTATCACCATAAGTAAATTGATAGAAGCAAGTGAATTACATTCAGAATACAAAATTATATCAGAACTAAAGAGCAGTAACCTTTTTGTCAATATTGAATATCATAACATTCATGATGAAATTAATGAATGCATTGGTAAATAATATAAATAACTCGATATGTTTAAAGAAAATAAATTATTTTGTCCGAATTTTTCCCTTGCAAATTTTTTTGACTATACTTTTTAATTCTACATTGTTTCTTCGTGATATAATTTTGTATTATCGGGCATTGTTGACAACGTCTAATATCGATGTAAGAAATAATTACGTTCAAAGTTATCACTGGAAACAGATAATATCCTCGTATCCGAAATCTAAAGATATATTTTATTAGCCCTTATTTATTTTCAGTGATAATTTTGTGGTGTTTACATTAAATTAACCTGTCTTCCTGATGCTCCTATTTAGTGAAGATAGAAAACAATTTGGAAACAAACGGGTTTTTGCCCCATTCATAGACAAATTGAACCAACTAGAAAGAGAGGGAATCATTTTAGAATCAGCAATAGTGGTAAAAATTGTGTCAGTCTTGGTTTTAGGAAATAATTTAGGATTAAATGCTATACTAGGATTTTCGGAAAGTTTTCACAGCAATACTTTTTGCAGATTTTGCAAAACTAAACGCTGTGACACGCAAAAGTCTTATAAAGAAAGTGTATGTTTGTTGAGAAATAATATGAATTATGAGCGAGATATTTCTATATCCAACTCCAAATTGACAGGTGTAAAAGAAGGTCTGTTGGGAATAACATACAAAATTTCAATGTTTTTAACGTTTTTGCGGTGAATGTTATGCATGATTTGTTAGAAGGGGTTTGTCACTATGACTTGATATTATTAGAATTTTTTTAGAAATTCTAAGTTTTGTATATGCGTGTACATCAGGGATGCAAAAGATGATACAATTGTACTTTTTTGGTACATTTTCGTGATCGAAAGTATCGTGATACAGCTCTTTTGGGCCTAATTTAATACTACACGCTGAAAAATACGTCTTTTTTTTTGTTTACACACAAGTAAAACGCGTGTTTGGTGTTTGTAGCAAGTTAAGCTTATTTCCTTCTACACAAAGCGTATTTGATGTAAATATAACTCATTTGCTATTAGTATTACATATTTGTGTATAAGCAATAGCGTGTTTCGGAAAAACAGACAACGAACTTATTCAATTCAACAAAGTACAACATTTGGGTGCGAATAAGTGTGTATTTGCAATTGTTTTCGTAATTTTTTTTTCTGCATTTACGCTCTTTAAAATAAAAGCAATACCGATGGAATGAGGTGGATTGTTATATAAAAATTCACAAATTGAAAAAAAAAGTAAGTCTAAAATGCATACATGCATGGGGTATGGAAAAATATACATATATATGTTTGATGCGAACTTGTTTGCTGAAATTTGTTAAAATGGCCATTTTTTTCAGCGTGTACTTACAAATGTTCGTTTTTTTTAAGTAATTTTTTTTAAAGTATGCAAATTGAAAATTTATATATTTTGAAATGGAGTGTAACAAAGATGTTCCAATAATATGTCGCTAATGTCACATTAAGTGTCATGCTATGTAAGAATCTCAGGTAAAAAATAAAAAAATATTTTTTCATCCAATGTCGTGAGATATCTCGTTGCTAATAAATAGTGTGAAAACTGCAAGCAATTTTCCAACTTTTGCCAAAGAAATTATTATTCACTCGCAATAGACAAAAGCATTTATTTCAGAGTACCAAAACTTTAAATGTAATTTTAATATACATATGTACGTCTTTTTATTTTAATAAAATTGATTCTGAAAACAAAACATCTTTTTTGGTTTTGGTACCATCGGGATGAAAAAGTAAAATTTCAAAGACCGAAAAGTACAAAACGAGGAAACTGATTTTTCATCCCTGATGTACATGTTCTTCTTCTTTTGATTTATTTCGTTTTGTTCTCTAATGTTCAGTCGTCTATCATGAGTTGTGCTGTATAGTCCTGAATGTGCGGAAAGTGTTAGAATTATTGTTTTTACAAAAAAAAAATCAAGAAAAAGAAAAACGGCCAGTAAAGGCCGAGTTACTTGACCGTAATCGTAACCGTGACGTGTCAGCTGATACGTTCTCCTTATGGGAAACATGTACAAATGGTTACTTGGCCGTAATCGTAACGTAACGTAACGGATGAACCTGTAGAAAATAGATTTTTCTATCCGGCAAGTGACATTTAACAAACAGCTGATTTGTTTCTAGCAAAAAAATAATAAAATAAAAACATAAAAACTATAAAAATGGATAAATTGTTTCTTCACAACACTTTCTTTCATTATTAATGAATTTTTTACGTTTTTATCAAAACAAACAGACAAATTATTTTGTTTGTTTACATACAACATATGGTACTTCACGTATCTTGGGTAACCACCACTACATCAACGTTCCGGTTACGATTACGTTTACGTTCCGGCAACGGTCAAGTAATTAGGCCTTAAGAATGAATGAGTATGGCGAATAAAATAATGTGTTCCTTTCAGTGAAAAAAAAATTAAAACGTAGAAGAAACAACGACGAAGCTTATTGATATAGTAACGGTTTGCGCAGATAAAATATGTTGGCAGTGAGTTTTAATGCAGTTTCATGGACGTTCGTAAGTAGTTCGTGCAATGATTAATATGAATATGTTGAACATTTTTTATTTACAGGGTTGAAGCCAAACGTCTGCATCGACATTTTCATGTTTATGCACACGTTAAGCACTCGTCAACGATTACTCTCATCACATTTTCTCTCCGTTTGTAGGACACAGTGACCATTGAGCACAGAACGCATTCATGTTCATCAGTATGGAATGTACGAGACTTTGTGCCACAGACAGAAATAATTTATGTGAATTTTGTGTGTATAACAACACATCATTTTATTTCCAGAATGTTCTCTAATACCGACGGCGTCGCGCAGTCGCCATAGAAAACACACATTCCCACGAAATTGCAAGCCCAATGCATTTGTGCAACTGTAATAAAATATTGAACCCTTTTTTTGTTACCAAAACCGTTTTATTGCCCCTCATAACTTATTGGAAAATAGATGTGCGCATCGAGTGTAAAGAATAAAACGCCTTCGGATTCATACGGGAGTACAAGGTGTATACATACATACTTAGATTTTCATATATGTACATGCGTTTTGTAAACTAATACAATTTACATTTCAGCAAATGACGGCGTTAAATGAAGAAGGCGGAACTGATGATAACTAGATATATACTAGATATGTACACGCTGAAAAAAAATGGCCATTTTAACAAATTTCAGCAAACAAGTTCGCATCAAACATATATATGTATATTTTTCCATACCCCATGCATGTATGCATTTTAGACTTACTTTTTTTTTCAATTTGTGAATTTTTATATAACAATCCACCTCATTCCATCGGTATTGCTTTTATTTTAAAGAGCGTAAATGCAGAAAAAAAAATTACGAAAACAATTGCAAATACACACTTATTCGCACCCAAATGTTGTACTTTCTTGAAATTAATTAGTTCGTTGTCTGTTTTTCCCAAACACGCTATTGCTTTACACAAATATGTAATACTAATAGCAAACGAGTTATATTTACATCCAAATAAGCTTTGTGTAGAAGGAAATAAGCTGTACTTGCTACAAACACCGAACACGCGTTTTACTTGTGTGTAAACAAAAAAAAAGAGGTTTTTTGCAGCGTGTATATACATACATATAAATGCTAATGAATGTATTATTATTATTACAATAATAAACAATATTTATATTACATACGAGTACTTTCTTATAAGTACATACATGTTTGCTCAGCAACATACACGTGTTTACACTTAATTTTTTGCATGTTTGCAAGGAATTATGCATGTGCTTCTACGAGAGCGTGTGCGTGATTGGGGGAAATACGTATATACTTCCGAGTAAGTAAGTAATGTTTGTTACACGCAAGTATATGCTCACTGCGTAGAAAACAAACATATATTTATAACCTATAAAAAATTTAATGTTTGTGGTTCGGTCAAATATATATATGGTTGATGCATAATTTGTTTGCAAAAATTTGTTAAAATGACCATTTTTTTAGCGTGTATATATTTGTGGAAAGCTTCATAAATGAGCACCGAAATTTCACAATCTGACCCATTATGGAAGAATTATGTAGGAAGTTGGACCTCTAAAACATTTATCGTCTATGCGGTTCGAAGCGTTCCACCAACCATTCAAAAACTGTGCAGCTTCGTGAAGTTCTAGAGGTAATTTGATTAAAACATTATTCACTAAATATCAGCTTAACATTGTCAATCTTTTACTAAATTACGAGGAATTTAATACGAATAATATAGTTGTGGGTAGAAATATAGAATGTGATGATGAAAGCATTGCTCAGAAGTTTGGTTTACATGTTCCCATATCATTCACAAACCACATACTTTTAATTGATGTGTTGTATACAAACAAAATGGTAAAACAGAATTTGCGATTATTTTACATATTTGAAATCAACCACAACAAATTTTATTTCTTGAAGCTATGGAATGATTATGATATGATTATATACAATTCTATATATAGTATGATTACATAGCGGATATTGCCTGTACAGGATTATATGCAATCATATATCTTTGGGAAATCGATACTATTTACCGAAACTAATTATTGATTACACCCAATAATATACAGGTGTTTTCCGATTTAACGAACCATCGGTATTTAACGAACTGCTAAAAAATTTCCATTGAGTACCTTATATTACGAACAGTGTAACCAATTTTGTACTCGATTTAACGAACAAATGAAAAAATTAAAAAGAAACAGACGAAAATACAATGATTTCACACAAACAAGGTGTAAAAGCAATAGATATATGATATAGGGGATTCACCAGCAATGTGATGCTTTTATTTTGTGTGTTTACTTTTTGATTTTTTACCATTCTTGTGCGTTCGTTCGTCATGGGAAATAGAAAAAGATTGTTATTAAAAGAAAAATTAAATATCGTAGATGATTTTAAAAAAGGTGAATGTGTGTTAAGTATGGGTTGGCCAAATCCACTATATCCACAATTTTAAAATCAAAGGAAAATCTGCTAAAAAAACGCGGAGATGACAAATTTCGGTTCGAAGAACAGAAAAGCAATTAAAGACGGAGAATTTCCAAAAATGGAAGCAAAGCTGTTTTTGTGGTTTCAAAATCAACGGAAAAGTCATATCCAAGTGACTGGCTCTATTCTGCAACACAAAGCCAAAGAGTTACACCAACGATATTACAGTGGCAGTTTTAATGCAAGTCATGGCTGTCTAACCCGTTTTAAAAAAAGGTATGGAATTAGGCTGCTTAAGATTAGTGGAGAAAAGCTTTCGTCTAGAGCCGACTTTGTGGAACCTTTTAAAAGCCAACTTCGCCAAATTATTAGAGAACAAAATTTGAGCAATCATGCAATATTTAATGCAGATGAGACAGGTTTGTTTTGGAAGATGTTGCCTGAAAAAACTTACGTTCACTCTGGCGAGAAAACTGCTCCAGGAAGAAAGCTATCAAAAGAGAGAATTACTCTTCTACTATGTTGTAATGCGAGTGGCACGAAACAAATCAAACCTCTTCTAATTGGAAAAGCCGTAAACCCTCGCTCTTTCCGTAATAAGCCTTTAATATTGGATTATGGGCATTCCAAAAATGCATGGATGACCTCGTCAATATTTAAAAGTTGGTTTTTCGGAAATTTTGCGGTTCAGGTTTGTAATCTACATACATCTACAACGTTTTAGGTGGAATCATATCTTGATAGCATAAATATGCCTATTAATGCTGTCTTGTTATTAGATAACGCACCTTGTCATCCTCCAGCAGAAGAGCTGTTTAAAGAGACACGTGATGGAAAAATTTGGGTACTTTATATGCCCCCCAACGTCACACCACTTATTCAGCCCATGGACCAGAACGCAATTCGTTTATTAAAGTTGTACTACAAAAATAGTCTAGTATCTAGATATTTAAATTTAGTATCTAGACTATTTTCAAAGAATGAAGCTGATGTAGTATCCTTTTTGAAGAACTATAATTTATATGAAGCAATGTCATTGATAGCTTTATCGTGGAAATCTGTCTCGGAATGTGTACTAGCAAAATGTTGAAATAATCTTTTAAAACAAACCGAAAATTTTGACGAAGATGACGATCTTCCTTTGTCCATTTTATTACACCAAGATGAACAGCTGGTTGGTGTTTCTCATGGAGTGCAATTGCTCAATTCAGTGTTTCCAAATGTGAGTAAAATCAGTTTATGTCTGTAAGGTAGTGCATATTACTATAGACAGTAGGTTCAGTAACATAATGTTTCGTACTTTTCGTATAAATTTTAGAATGAACTTTCATACGATGATATGAATAGATGGGTTGATGAAACTGATTGTGTAATCCTGGACTATAATGAAAATGACGATGTGGAGAGTGAGATCAATGGTGAAGATAACACTCCTTCGGAAGAAGAACCCAGAATAAAGCACGACGATGTTGTAAAACATTTTGAAATGTGTATAAAATGGGGACAACAAAACAACATCGATGCCACGAAATCACTAGTATTGAGGGAGCTCCAGGAAGAGGCGATACAAAAAAGAATAGACGTTCCCAAAATACAAACAACAATTAAAGATTTTTTCCGTTCAAGTCATTAAAAAATTATGTGTTTTAGTAGTACTCCAAAAAAAATTGAAGAAAAGTTCCAGTTTTGTTGTTAGATTCAAAGTATTTTTTTTGTTTAGTTATTGTTTGTAAGCACGATTCTCAAGCAAGATCTCAATACAAATTCATATGAATTGCATTTATTTTATTGATAACTTTGTTTAAAATTAAAATTATAATAAAGGCAGTGTCCAAAAAGATATTATAATGGTTATTTCCATAGTTTTAGAGCAAAAAAAACTTAGTCATAAATAGTACTCTTTTTAACGAATTTTTCGATTTAACGAACAGGGCTGACAATATATAGTTCGTTAAATCGAAAAACGACTGTATATGATTACACCCAATCATATATATGATTACACCAAATCATATATCTGATTACAACTAATCATATATCTGATTACAACCAATCATATATATGATTACACCCAATCATATATCTGATTACATTCAATCATATACATGATTACATCCAATCATGTACAGGATTATATGCAATCATATATACGTTTGGGAAATCGATACTAACCCAAAGATAATATGTTTGGGACATGCTCCAAAAATATATATGTTGTGATTTTTACAAATTTATCATTTTTGTTCCACACAACAATTTATATTTGAAGTGCAGTACACATTGACATTGTCTGTTGTAATTCAATTGGAAAAACATTTTTTTGCATTATGCTCTTGTGGAAAAACCTCGTTCTATTAAAAAATTTCAAAAGGTAGATAAACACAATTACATGCATTCAGAAATATGTATTACAACACTAGCTGACCTGGTAGAGTTCGCCCTGCCTAGAAAAATATTGACGTAGCGCTACATTTAAAGCTGTAGCTGTTGATAAATCGTTATACATGATTGGCTTTGCGATTTTTTAGTCGTCATTGCGAATTCAAGTCGAACTGTAAACTGGACACTAGACCGGTTCAAAAATGTATGGGAAAAATTAACTGTCTTATTTTCTTCGGTGCGCGTCCATTTTCTGAAAGTTCTACCCCTAACGAGATGAAAAATATTTCAAGACCCCAAAAATTGTGATCCCTAGGTACTCCGCAAATCGTTTAAAGGTCATTTTAGGGCTGTTTACGACTTAAAACCTTTTGAATAATGTGTTGTCCAAACCAAATGACATATGGATAATATTTTGATGGGAGATCATTAATAATAATCCAGGCAAATTTTGAATTTTTAAATTTTTTAAAAAAACTCTGTCCGTTATTTTTGGCGGAATTTTTAATCTGCAATTTAACTCACAAACGAACATTATCGTTTTTCCACATCAAATATTTTTCTTATTTTGTTCTAGCAAAAAAAAGTTAGCATTTTTGTATTTTTGCGCCAAGATTGCCCTTTCCAACGCTGTATAATGTTGTACATTCTTTGGACCATAAAATAAAACAAAAAATAAATAAATTGTAAGAAGTTTATTTTTTGAAAAATTTTTGAAATTTTTTCTGTGGTTATCTACAACCTGCAGAAAATATTGTTTTTGCTCTTCATTCGATGTTATTGATTTATTAAAATCAGTTATTAATGCCACACTTCTTTCTGCTGAATCGTTAATAACGTTAAGCTGTGTGACAATTTGAAGACCACTAACATAAGCGTTGTTATTAGGCCACTCAGCAGGGTCAAGCATTAAAAAATCTGTAGATATTTTGAGTTTTTCAAAAAATAACTGCGTGTTGATGGTAACGAAATCATATAAATTGGCATTTAAATATGAAGCTTTGCAAGTAGCTTTTTTCAAGGTCTTTTCGGTTCCTGCATTGTTTTTAATTGACTCCACCATTTTTTTGTGAGTGTCAACACTTAGTGATCTATCGAAAAAGGCGATTTAATGGTAGTGAATCATATTTCAGTTTTTCGATCTCACTCCCAATTAAATATATTTTTTTATTGCAAGCTCTTCTTTTGGACATTTTTTCAACACGTGTTTTAAATTACAAAATGACGAATGTCAGCAAAAGGGATAGAAACGAAAAACGTATTAAGCATACTCATAACGGTTCTGTTTTAAAATCAGCTGTTTTAGTGGTGTTTGAAATTAAAGTTGTGTTGTGCGAAAAATAAAAATACAAATCTTATACCTTCTTATAAATAAAGAAAAGTGCAAAACAATTATTTTATGAATTTATTTTAAGTTCAAAACGAATGTCCACACAATACAATGTGCAGGTTGTAGATAACCACAGAAAAAATTTCAAAATTTTTTCAAAAAATAAACTTCTTACAATTTTTTTTTTTTTGTTGTTTTATTTTATGGTCCAAGGAATGTACAACATTATACAGCGTTGGAAAGGGCAATCTTGGCGCAAAAATACAAAAATTCTAACTTTTTTTTGCTAGAACAAATAAGAAAAATATTTGATGTGGAAAAACGATAATGTTCATTTGTGAGTTAAATTGCAGATTAAAAATTCCGCCAAAAATAACGGACAGAGTTTTTTTAAAAAATTTAAAAATTCAAAATTTGCCTGGATTATTATTAATGATCTCCCATCAAAATATTATCCATATGTCATTTGGTTTGGACAACACATTATTCAAAAGGTTTTAAGTCGTAAACAGCCCTAAAATGACCTTTAAACGATTTGCGGAGTACCTAGGGATCAAAATTTTTGGGGTCTTGAAATATTTTTCATCTCGTTAGGGCTAGAACTTTCAGAAAATGGACGCGCACCGAGGAATTTTAACAATTTTGAAATATGAACAGGTCTACTGGACACGCTTTAATTGAAAGTTCAAGTCAGTTGAAATCATTGGTATCGTCAGATTTTCTTGGTTGGTTCAGGTTGGGTAACATGAATATAACCGATACTACTTTGATCTGCAAATTGTTCGGCGGCATTCTCGGAAAATCCCGTGAGTTAAGGAATTCAGTGGGATAGTTGACGATTTCATTTGGATCTATAATAGAATCGATCGACGAAAATAAATACAAGCGTCAACTGGAATTTCAGTATCTAACAAATGCGATGACTTTAAGCACGCTTGGGCTGTCAACATACGTATCTAGCAAAATGGTAAGTCGGCCGAAATTGTTTGCATTTCCTTATGCATTGGAGGCTTTGCAGAGATGTATGTATAGCTCAGAACCGTTTTTTCTGATTTAAACGCATGTATTTTAGATGTTCTGTTTCCATTTGCAAATACATACAAAAGCGATGATGAAATAATTCGCGACATTTCAATATGTGATTGTCCCCGTTTTGACATTAGATAGGGATAGAAATTCATTTATTTTATTTATTTATTATTAATTACAATACAAAGTAAATTTATATTATAATTATATAATTTTGGGTCCAAGGATAAACCGGGTGACGCAGACCATATGTTTAGATTTTTGCAGCGACAGACCAAAGCCTCTGGTGGGAATCGAACCCACAACCCCCACGCTGATAGGCAAGCACGCTACCAACTCGCCTACCGTGGCGCTTGGATACAAATTCATATTGATGACTTTTCTTGACCTTTAAGTAAATATTGTACTTTTCTTGGGAATCGAAATGAAAGACGGTGTCGGTCAATGGATTAATTCCCCTAATTGGACATTGATATCCATTCTTTCCTCTGCACAATAGCAGCGGGTATTGTAATGCACAATACGAACGATGGGTTTCGGAGATAATCTATCGTTTCAGTGCTCGATTGATCTTAATTCTATCCAAGGAAATTAATCACAATAATCTTGTGATTAGCATTTACTGGTGGCAGCAATCTTCCTGCACGATGGTGAATTTTTCTTTTAATCTGTAAATCTAATAACAAATTCCCGAAGTGGATTGATGATTTTTGTGATGGACATTTTTCTAAAAGTTTACGAAGTTTATTCGGGTTTTTTAAACTTGATTCGTTTTCTGAATTGTCGGAGCTTTACGCGGCGAATTTCCTATTTTTTCTCTTGACACATCGTTTAGAAATGAAAATATGTAAAATTTTATACACAAATAACATAGTGACAACAAGTGATTTACCTCACCTTCTCCGATTTCTACCAAAGTTTGCACAGATATTCATATTGGTAAGAAAAATCAAGTTGTGTAATATTAAAGCGATCGGGCTTATGGCTCGCTTGTAACGGCCCTTTCAATATTGGAAAAAGACACAAAAATGAGGTAAAGTGCCTTAATAAAATAGACTGTATCTTCCAAAGTACTCATATCAGTATTTTCGTTTATGTATCATTTTGAAGGTAATCACAGCACCAATAAAACCGCATACAGAATTTGAAATCTTTTCTCGAGGTCAAAGGTCATTATAAACCCAAAGAAATTTCTAAAAGCCATATCTCAAAAAGTGACCTTTTTAAAAAAATTAAAAAAATATATATTATTCATTGGAACTAGTAAAAAAATTTGTGAAAGTTTCCAGATGGCGTTTTGTTTAGTTTCTGAGAAAAAATTAAAAATGTCAATGTACTCTCAGTGTAAATTAAATATAACAATACAGAAGAATATTTTGAAATAGAAATTATCACTTTTCTGTGCACACTGGAAAAATATTCAGCATCTCGAATTGACATGGACGTACCCCCTCTTAAAAATGACATGTAATCCGCCATCTCCGAAATGCTACCTCCGAGAATGTTTAATGTGTCCTGGCGTACATGAACTTAAAGATAAACTAAGGAATTTGCTGGTTCAGAATGGCATTGAAGAGATCAGATATAAACAGTGGATAAATGTTGACAGAGATAACTTGGTAACACTGGTTCAAGAATTAGATTTGTTTTTGGATGAACTTTGCGAAAAACTTGAGATTTTGCTTCCTCATTCATTTATTGCTAAATCACAAACTTCTTTTTTGACCGAGAGAAAGTCAAACCTACAAGAAAAGGAATATTTGGTCATTTGCGATTTTTAGAAAATGTTTCATTTGTTGTTCAAGATTCGGTCCAGGGCTTTCATTGGAACAACAACCAGGCGACTTTGTATCCGATTGCCATATATTAGAAATCAGATGGAAAAACGCAAAACACAAATTTTATAAAAATTTCTGACTGTCTCATTCACAACTCCGTAGTGGTACATTTGTTCAATCGACACTTGAATGAATTTTTAAGAAATAAGTTCGGGTTTACCCCACAAAAAATGATTTACTTTTCGGACGGTTCTGCTGCGCAGTTCAAAAATAAGAAAAACTTTTTAAATTTGTGCCACCATAAAACAGATTTTGGATGTGATGCAGAGTGGCATTTTTTTGCGACGAGCCATGGCAAAGGTCCCAGTGACGGTCTTGGTGGTACAGTTAAGCGGGAGGCACGACGAGCAACTTGCAGCGTCCTATGGATGGGCAAATTACTACCACACAGCTACTGTACAATTGGTGCCAAAAACATCTTCCGAATTGTAACTTTACATACCTTACAGAAGATGATTACAAAGAAGAGGAGAACTTTTTAGGAATGCGATTTTTAGGCTTAAAACCTATCTCTGGGACACAAAAACTACATTGCTTTATTCCAGATGAAAAAACAGCAATTAAAGTTAAACGTTACTCAGCTGAAAGTGAAGGTATTATTAAAAAATTAGTAATATAATTGTTTGTTATTAAAACTTAATATATTGTTATTAACTTAATAAGTTTTTGTCGTTACTTAAAGTTTATTATATGTTGAATAATAAAATTTTTTATGTTTAATAAATATCGGTACTACTGTAACACTCCTTAAATTTGTCGTCGTTTTTTATTTTTTTTCAAAATATTATCCATATGTCATTTGGTTTGGACAACACATTATTCAAAAGGTTTTAAGTCGTAAACAGCCCTAAAATGACCTTTAAACGATTTGCGGAGTACCTAGGGATCAAAATTTTTGGGGTCTTGAAATATTTTTCATCTCGTTAGGGCTAGAACTTTCAGAAAATGGACGCGCACCGAGGAATTTTAACAATTTTGAAATATGAACAGGTCTACTGGACACGCTTTAATTGAAAGTTCAAGTCAGTTGAAATCATTGGTATCGTCAGATTTTCTTGGTTGGTTCAGGTTGGGTAACATGAATATAACCGATACTACTTTGATCTGCAAATTGTTCGGCGGCATTCTCGGAAAATCCCGTGAGTTAAGGAATTCAGTGGGATAGTTGACGATTTCATTTGGATCTATAATAGAATCGATCGACGAAAATAAATACAAGCGTCAACTGGAATTTCAGTATCTAACAAATGCGATGACTTTAAGCACGCTAGGGCTGTCAACATACGTATCTAGCAAAATGGTAAGTCGGCCGAAATTGTTTGCATTTCCTTATGCATTGGAGGCTTTGCAGAGATGTATGTATAGCTCAGAACCGTTTTTTCTGATTTAAACGCATGTATTTTAGATGTTCTGTTTCCATTTGCAAATACATACAAAAGCGATGATGAAATAATTCGCGACATTTCAATATGTGATTGTCCCCGTTTTGACATTAGATAGGGATAGAAATTCATTTATTTTATTTATTTATTATTAATTACAATACAAAGTAAATTTATATTATAATTATATAATTTTGGGTCCAAGGATAAACCGGGTGACGCAGACCATATGTTTAGATTTTTGCAGCGACAGACCAAAGCCTCTGGTGGGAATCGAACCCACAACCCCCACGCTGATAGGCAAGCACGCTACCAACTCGCCTACCGTGGCGCTTGGATACAAATTCATATTGATGACTTTTCTTGACCTTTAAGTAAATATTGTACTTTTCTTGGGAATCGAAATGAAAGACGGTGTCGGTCAATGGATTAATTCCCCTAATTGGACATTGATATCCATTCTTTCCTCTGCACAATAGCAGCGGGTATTGTAATGCACAATACGAACGATGGGTTTCGGAGATAATCTATCGTTTCAGTGCTCGATTGATCTTAATTCTATCCAAGGAAATTAATCACAATAATCTTGTGATTAGCATTTACTGGTGGCAGCAATCTTCCTGCACGATGGTGAATTTTTCTTTTAATCTGTAAATCTAATAACAAATTCCCGAAGTGGATTGATGATTTTTGTGATGGACATTTTTCTAAAAGTTTACGAAGTTTATTCGGGTTTTTTAAACTTGATTCGTTTTCTGAATTGTCGGAGCTTTACGCGGCGAATTTCCTATTTTTTCTCTTGACACATCGTTTAGAAATGAAAATATGTAAAATTTTATACACAAATAACATAGTGACAACAAGTGATTTACCTCACCTTCTCCGATTTCTACCAAAGTTTGCACAGATATTCATATTGGTAAGAAAAATCAAGTTGTGTAATATTAAAGCGATCGGGCTTATGGCTCGCTTGTAACGGCCCTTTCAATATTGGAAAAAGACACAAAAATGAGGTAAAGTGCCTTAATAAAATAGACTGTATCTTCCAAAGTACTCATATCAGTATTTTCGTTTATGTATCATTTTGAAGGTAATCACAGCACCAATAAAACCGCATACAGAATTTGAAATCTTTTCTCGAGGTCAAAGGTCATTATAAACCCAAAGAAATTTCTAAAAGCCATATCTCAAAAAGTGACCTTTTTAAAAAAATTATAAAAATATATATTATTCATTGGAACTAGTAAAAAAATTTGTGAAAGTTTCCAGATGGCGTTTTGTTTAGTTTCTGAGAAAAAATTAAAAATGTCAATGTACTCTCAGTGTAAATTAAATATAACAATACAGAAGAATATTTTGAAATAGAAATTATCACTTTTCTGTGCACACTGGAAAAATATTCAGCATCTCGAATTGACATGGACGTACCCCCTCTTAAAAATGACATGTAATCCGCCATCTCCGAAATGCTACCTCCGAGAATGTTTAATGTGTCCTGGCGTACATGAACTTAAAGATAAACTAAGGAATTTGCTGGTTCAGAATGGCATTGAAGAGATCAGATATAAACAGTGGATAAATGTTGACAGAGATAACTTGGTAACACTGGTTCAAGAATTAGATTTGTTTTTGGATGAACTTTGCGAAAAACTTGAGATTTTGCTTCCTCATTCATTTATTGCTAAATCACAAACTTCTTTTTTGACCGAGAGAAAGTCAAACCTACAAGAAAAGGAATATTTGGTCATTTGCGATTTTTAGAAAATGTTTCATTTGTTGTTCAAGATTCGGTCCAGGGCTTTCATTGGAACAACAACCAGGCGACTTTGTATCCGATTGCCATATATTAGAAATCAGATGGAAAAACGCAAAACACAAATTTTATAAAAATTTCTGACTGTCTCATTCACAACTCCGTAGTGGTACATTTGTTCAATCGACACTTGAATGAATTTTTAAGAAATAAGTTCGGGTTTACCCCACAAAAAATGATTTACTTTTCGGACGGTTCTGCTGCGCAGTTCAAAAATAAGAAAAACTTTTTAAATTTGTGCCACCATAAAACAGATTTTGGATGTGATGCAGAGTGGCATTTTTTTGCGACGAGCCATGGCAAAGGTCCCAGTGACGGTCTTGGTGGTACAGTTAAGCGGGAGGCACGACGAGCAACTTGCAGCGTCCTTTGGATGGGCAAATTACTACCCCACAGCTACTGTACAATTGGTGCCAAAAACATCTTCCGAATTGTAACTTTACATACCTTACAGAAGATGATTACAAAGAAGAGGAGAACTTTTTAGGAATGCGATTTTTAGGCTTAAAACCTATCTCTGGGACACAAAAACTACATTGCTTTATTCCAGATGAAAAAACAGCAATTAAAGTTAAACGTTACTCAGCTGAAAGTGAAGGTATTATTAAAAAATTAGTAATATAATTGTTTGTTATTAAAACTTAATATATTGTTATTAACTTAATAAGTTTTTGTCGTTACTTAAAGTTTATTATATGTTGAATAATAAAATTTTTTATGTTTAATAAATATCGGTACTACTGTAACACTCCTTAAATTTGTCGTCGTTTTATATTTTTTTTTAAGAAATGAAAAAAGCCATGAAACATAGCTTGCGTTTTTTTATTTCTATGATGTACAAAAGAAAAACCAAAAGCAAAAATTCTATCACTCTGCGAATATACTCTGGTCTAAATTTGTAAAGTTAAGATATGACGATCTTTTCGGAAATTAGCGAAGATACGCTTCCTTTTCTAAGCTGGATAACCCCAAAACGTATTCAAAAACACTTTTAGTCCATTGTCCAATTGACTTAAAAGATATACAACATTAATGCTGGATTGTATAACAAAGCATTGTAGGCTTCAGTGAAAAATTGTATTCAAAATTTGTATCTTGGGTCACCAATTCGTTGATTTCTCGAGATAGGGAAAAAACGCCATCTTGAGACTTGGAACATAGGGACAAAAGTATGTTGGATCTAAAATATATTTTTTTCAGAATTTTAAAAAGGTCACTTTCTGATATATGCGTTAAAGAGTAATAGGTCAAGAAAAATGACCTTTGACCTTTCGACAAATATTTTTTTTCTCATACAGTTCTAAAGGTATTTTCAATACCTTCAAAATAACATATCTTTCAGCTCGGTACTACAAATAACCCCAGAGATATCAATTTTTATATATAAACACTTTCGACTATTTTTTAGATTTTTCTCAATTTTTCACGATGTTATATATCCCGAACTAACAGGGCTACAGGTCTAAAACTTGACATAAATAGTTGTCTTATATGGTAGAACATTCTCACCAAATTGCAGAAAAATCGAAAGGGGTGAGGTCAAAAATTGCATTTTATTTGTTGAATTGACATGGAAGTACCCAAAATCAACATTCGAATTTTTCGCACTTATCCGAATTTTTGAAAAGTTATTTTCGTGCTTTCCTGAAAAGTAGGAATACAATTAAAAAAAGAAATAAGCCAAATCGGTGCAACCGTTCTCAAGTTATGAATTAACATAGATGCGTCAATTAATTTGTATTTATATATTTAGGTATTCCGAAGTCTGCCCCTAATTATTCCAATCATAATCTCTCATTATCGCAGATATACCGTTTTTTATATTATTGGTGTAGTACCGTCAAGTTTTTGTTAATACGTATTTCTTTCTGAAGCAATAGCATATGAGATATGGAAGTTAAAATTTCGTGCGCTTGAGACCTAATGCAGCTAACGATAGTTCGCAGGTCCAAAATACTGTGAATAGTCGATCGTTACAATAGTACGGCAGATATAGCATTTTTTAATAAGGACTGTTAAATTAGAACTGTGTTCTCCGGCACGTATATTTCTTTTCTTTTAATATTTCATTAGATATGGTGGTTCAACTGTTAAAGTGTATGGACGGTAACACGGCCTTACATTGGGAAATTTACTTATATTGATCAATACATTCAAACTTTCGATATAAATACGCTACTGTCAGTCGAACTTCAAATTTTCCGCGACGCCTATTCGACATTTGTTAAACTTGACTTCAGACGTTTTCCACTCCAATTTTCACATTTTACTCCTTGAAACATCAATCTGAAATGATATTCAATACAAAAATAAAATAAGAAAATCATCGATGGGGTTTGTTAAAATTTTATTTCATACAAACCTTGTCCTGAAAATTGCTAATACATCAAAAATATATTAGCCAAATCGGTCCAGCCGTTCTCAAGGGATGAAGTAACATACATGCGTCAATTCATTTTTATTTATATAGAATTCAGAAAATATTTGGTTATAGAAAAATAAATTATTTTATGTTATGGAGCTACGACTCCTAGTTAGTGGCATGTCGGGCTTATTATGTTAGTTATGTTTCCACCACCAAGGTTATCAATTTTGACACGATGGCTGAATGCTTTCTATTGAGGTTCCTGCTCTCAAGCACGGTTTAAATTGCTACCCTAATATAAGCAACAGCAGCTACAAATCGGCTGTTTGCATTGCATTGCCAACAGATGAAGTAGATTATGACTGTGACTGTGAAAATTATTGCATTTGCTTTTGGGAAAACAACGGTTAGCTTTCAAAATCGATGTAAACAAATTGATAGGCACAGCAACAATCAATGCATTCGTCTTTTATTTTGTGAGTTGTTTGACGTCATCAGAATGGCTCCGCGTTTAGACCAGAATTTAATTTTCGATTGAATAGCAGCAACTGCAAACGTGTTTTAAAATTGGTGTCTAATAATATAAAAAAAATATATAAAACCAGATCTCAAACAGCGGTTAATATCTTTAAAAATCGACAGTACCTCAAGATTATCGCGAAACATATTTCGCATCAGCGGTCAATTTATAAAATACGGTGTCATAACATCGACAATATTGGGGATGGTTGAACTAAGAGGAGTTGGATCAAGACCTCCCTAATTTAGCAACCGAAATTGTTAACCCTTCTGCACGAATTCACATTCTACCCCTCATAAACAATTTGTGGGTCAATTTGACCCAATAGGAAAAACATATCAGTATAATGGTAAACTCAACATTTTTTTATTTTTTTAAGATATAAGGTACATACAAATCAAAAGTTATTTCATACAAGATCGTTTCATTCTTTTATTTTAATAAAAATATATCATTTCTGGCAATTTAGACACAAATAAGATGTAACAGCATGCTGTTTGCAAATAAAATTTTTGCATTTATCGCAACGAAGTGAATGCTTGTTAGAGTTTTTTGTATGTGGACAAAAAAAACATCTTTGCCTTTTACCCAAGAAGCATGAGGGAGAACGTTGAGGTTGAATATCTTTGGATGTACTGGGAGTGTCTGCTATTACTGCTTCCTGTATCTTTTCCACGACTCTTTTCGCAGAAGGACCATACGGCATTCTCTTGCGACGTGCAATGTGTGATCATTTTCATGCATTTCAAGGACCAAATCAGCAAAGACACGACGTTGTTGATTATCGGCCGGCTTGAGTTCTTTCTGCAAAATAGGTATAATGACGTTTGTGGAATGCCCAATTCCAAAGAATGACGAGGAATAGACAAACGTGTGTTTTCTTCAATACTTTGGGCTACATCAGCAATATTCGCAGTTGTCCTTGAGCGACGTGCACGCGTTTTATTCTTCACATCACTAACATGTCCCAAGAGCTCGAGTAAGTAGTTGAATTACCATAGACTCATCGCGTACTCTTGAAATCACCTTTTGATCCATTAGCTGGAAAGCAACTCTATCCGAATCATTTGAATTTCCTTGAGTGCTCGGATGTTAGGATTGCGAAAGAAATTAGCATAATCGAAAATTGTTATGTGTGACATATGTACGTCGATCTATTTTCATTTGGACGTATATGTCACAAATGCCTGTAATTACATGCTTATGCATTCGAGATTAATAAGAACACATTTCCTGTTCACTTCCTTTAACAAAGGGCCAAGAAATATACATATTTAGAGCTTCAGACAAACCCAGTAGTTGTTTGGCTTGTACAAAATCAGTGCATGTACATAGATATGTAAAACGAAATTCTTAGCACATACTCATATGTATGTATGTACAGGCAGTCATTCAAACATTCAATTATTTTCATGTTTGAGAGGAGAGCAGAAAAAAAATATGAACAAAAAATTAATTTAGCCCCGGGCTTCTTTCAACAATTTTTCATCGGAACTTGTATTATTTGTGTTGGTTGTTGGGCTGTGGAACGGACGTGATGCGACTGGGGAAGTCTTATGTTCTGCTGTCCCCTTCGCATTGCCGTGAAGATGAAATTGAAATACACTCGTACAACATATAATTCCAAGTGGTTTTCAATGTAACCGCATTTCAATCCACTGCAAATTAAAATCGTGTTTCGTCTCAGTGTGTACTCGTGGAACCAAGGAAACTACACCAAATTAAAGAGGATCCCACAAACATTGAAGCCATGACATCTCAGGCGAACGCGGCGAAACAGGCTTTTTGTGTGTTCATAAACGGATTTCATTTCGTATCCTATGGCGGAAAATTTCTTTTTTCCAAGTCGTTGTATTCGTTTGATTGTGTGTCTGAGTCGGTGTGTGTGTGTGTGTTTCTGGGTTTTTACTTCGCTGCTTTTAATTATCTCCTGTTAAGAGCGTTTCAGAGTGATACGATATGTATACACTTTGTTATTGTTGCCTTTGCCTTGTTTTGTCCCAAATACAACATTTTCAGACATGAACAACAGCATGAAAATCATCCCCGTCGCATCCATCCACCTTCAGCTCGAATAGCATCACAAATAAACCGAAGATTAAAAGTGCTGAATGTTGAACAGAAAACAAAGAACACGACAAAGCGAAGGAGAAATGAAAAACAAAACACAATTTTGTAACATTCTATTAACGTCTCCTTTCTCCGCTTTCTGTTTCAATCCCTTACGTTTAGCTTGTATTAACAATTAAAATTTAAATTGCAATTTCTTAATACATACCATTATCCATATGTACTCGTAAATACGTTAAAGTGTTTCGACTTTAACGACATTACAATCGAGATTATATTATATGTTTGTCTGTATATAAAATCACGGGTCACTGTGTTCGTAGACGCTAACCTCCGAAATCGGCCAACCCATTTCAATGCAATTTTGTGGTACACTTTATAGTAAACTTTTCGACACGATATTTCTAGTGGGCGTGACAAAAACGCTATATATATCATCAGTAGGGCAACCAAAAATATGCTCTTATAAATTCGTTTTAGGCGCTAAAAATATGCTCTAAAATTAATCAAATATGCTGCATAAATATGCTTAAACAAATTAAAAAACCAATAGATTTTTTGCAATAAAAAAGTTTATTTTTTTTAAAATCTTGAGGCGAAAAACAAAACAAAGTAACAATTCACATTACAATTAAATTAATAAAAAATGATTTTACCTTACAGCTGAACTCATGCGTGGCACGCAAAGCAGTGTTTACTTGACAAGTGAATAATGAACACCAAACTGACATTAGGTCGAAGCACTATAAATCTAATGTATTTTGTTTTTTGTTGATGAATTCGCCTTGACGAAAATGAATTCGTTTTCAATCGCTTATGCTTTCAATTGTTCTATGCGTAGTTTTTATTTTCGCTCCCTTTCGTATAAGTAGTCAGCTGAATTGGAGATTCAGAGCAGGGATGATAAATGAGATTGATTAATTGGTACGAATTGTGTTTCTAAAAAGTACTTTTTGGAGTACTTTTACTTTAGGAAGGTATCTGAAGTTCCAAGTCTACCTAAATTAGGTCTGCCAAGAACCGCGTTATTTCGTCTATATTCTCAGAATCGTCTAATCGTATATTCGTAAAATATAAGGGCAATTACTAGAAGTGACACTACTTAAAAAATTATATAAAAAAAACTAAAAAAGAACCCATTTTACTTTTTGGATATGTTATAGGTGAAGGATAAACCTTTCTAAAAAAATAATACACTGTAAAAAAACCCTTGATCTTTTTGGTTTTTTCGTTAGTTAAAATTCTTTTTTTTTTATAAAATTTTTAAACGTGTCATAAAGCCTTTTAAACTATCTTTTTAATGATACCAAGATCATGCAGATCGGTTCAGCCCATTCAGAGTTATTGTAGTTTAAATGGAGCTCTTTTCGACCATTTTCGCGTTTTTTCCAAAACTTTCCCACTGTGCCACGCCCAAAAAATCCCAAAACAGTCATTTCTAAAAATGAGAGTTTGTTTGTATTGATCAAATTTAGCTATGAACAAAATTTCATCGATATCTGAGGGGGTCGGGTTCAAAATTTCAGTTTTATCTCGATTTTTAAATGAATATCATCATATGTATGTATATAAAAACTAGATACATATTGGGAAATCAGTATCATACCACAAAAACTATGTTGTTATGTAGCATTTCTTTCTATTGTTTTAACAATATTTTAAAGTGAAAAAACAGACAATATTTGTTTGAAACACCTCTTTAGTTATCCAAGCTCAAAAAAGGCGTTGCGCCGACTGTCGTTAAAATCACATGCAAAAAAGCTGGCAACAGAAAACGATTGGATTCGTATTTAGGCTCATGTAAAAACTATGTTACCAGACTTAAGAAGATGGTCAATAATATTTGAGAAAATGAAAATGTATCAAATGAGTGGCGGTACTTTTAAGAGTCAAAAAGTATTAAAAAAGTACTAAATTATCAAATTTATCATCGCTGATTCAGAGTCACAGTAACACAAACAAAATGTTAAGGCGAATTGCATCGATAATAAATAGATGCAACATGCAAACAGAGTTACCACGCAAGTAAAAGAAATAAAAAAGAAGATCGATTTTTAATACCAAAAATATGCATTTCTCGCCAAATATGTAAAAATAAGCACTTAGGACAAATTATGCTAAAATATGCTGTAACAAATATGCCTCAAACTTCTTGTTTTTGCACAAAACGTGTTAATAACTTGAACATTTGCTGTTAAAATTTAAAATAGATAACATGCAAATGCATATAATTGGTTGCCCTAATCATCAGTATTGATATAACATGGACGACATTTGGTTTCAACAAGACGGTGCCACATGTCACACAGCCAACGCCACCATCGATATTTAACGCACTGTTTTCCAAAATCGTACAATCAGCAGAAGTTTTGATGTCAATTGGCAGCCTCGGACCTGTGAACTGAGCCCTTTGGATTATTTCCTGTGGGAAGTCATTGAAGATAAATGTTACGCAAAGCATCCAGAGACAGTTGAAGCGTTGAAACATGAAATCGAAGTTACAATTGAAGAGATTAGTCCCGAAACAATCGAAAATGTATTGAAAATTGGATTGATCGGATGAGGTACTGCTGAGACTGTCAAGGTAGTCATATGAATTGCATTGTGGTTCATTATTAAATGACAATGTTCAATCTGTCCAATAAAACCAGAAATTTTAAAAAAATATCAGTACTTTTTTATAGGCAATTCAAATTAAATATTTGAAATGGTCCACCCTGTTTTTTTATTTGGTGCTGACATATTTGAAACCTATATGAGTGATAGAGACTGAAATGGTTTAGCATAAAACTAATACGATGGGATCAGTGGCCATCACACTACTAATGCAGTAGGCGGAAAATTGGTTTTGGTTTTTATATGATTAATAAACGTAAAATTTTGTGTTTGTCTATAAAACAAATTGCCATCGTTTCATAACACTGACGATATTTGTAAAAGCTCCTGCATATAGGAATTATATTAAGGGAAATATATTAAGGAATACTACAATAAAACTAAATCATACATAACATGGTTCGCCTTTTTATTTCTCTAAAACTATCATGGGTTACAGCTGTTTAAATAGAATTCGTATGTCATTTTATCACTAGACATTTGTGATCTTCCCCACACATTGTTGTTTGATATGATTCCATAATTGACATCCTGAGTGTTGGTTTTTTGTTTCAGTCCGAGAATATGTTAATGTCGGGTCTGTTGCAGTACTTTGATTGGTATCTTCGTACAGCTAATTTTATGAGTATCGGTCCGCAGAAATGAAAATAATATTATGAATATTTAAACACAAAATATTTTTTGTTGCTTTGAACAAATTCATTCATACAAAAATTAGCCACACCGTATGTGTCAACTTTGAAAATTACTTGTTTGATCTTACTTCTATTCTGGAAAAATTCGAGCTGTTGGGACAAGTTAGTGATGTGAAAAATAAAACCCGTGCACGTCGCTCAAGAACAACTGAGAATATTGCTGCTGTAGCCCAAAGTGTTGAAGAAAACACAGGTTTGTCCATTCCTCGGCGTTCTTCCACAAACGTCATTACAACGTACTTTGCATAAAATCTTGGGTCTTAAGGCTTATAAAGTTCAGTTAACACAAGAACTCAAGCCACAACAACGTCGTGTCTTTGCTGATTCGGCCCTTGAAACGCATGAAAATGATCCGGAATTCCGTCGAAAAATCATCTTAAGGCTCATTTCCACCTCGGTGGCTACGTCAACAACCAAAATTGTCGCATCTGGGGATCGGAAAACGCAATAGTTATTGTTGAGAAGCCACTCCATCCTTAACGTGTGACTGTTTGGTGCAGTTTATGATCCAGCGGGGTCATTGGACCATTTTATTTATTTTTATTTTATTTAATTACAATACAAAGTAAATTTATATTCTAATTTTGGGTCCAAGGATAAACCGAGTGACAAAGACTATTTGGCTTGATTTTTTGCAGCGACAGACCAAAGCCTCTGGTGGGAATCGAACCCACAACCCTCACGCTGATAGGCAAGCACGCTACCAACTCGCCTACCGGGGCGCTTCATTGGACCATACTTTGTACCGGTGAATGGATTGCGCTCTCGAGAGATGATTTTTTAGGGTCGCAGTTGGATAATATTATTTTTTATTTTATTTATTTATTATTAATTACAATACAAAGTAAATTTATATTCTAATTTTTGGGTCCAAGGGTAAACCGGGTGACACAGACCATATGTTTAGATTTTTGCAGCGACAGACCAAAGCCTCTGGTGGGAATCGAACCCACAACCCTCACGCTGATAGGCAAGCACGCTACCAACTCGCCTACCGGGGCGCTTAGGATAATATGGATGAAAATGATGTTCGATTAACAGTTACGGTAAATGGATTGGGCTATCGAGAGATGATTAATGTTTTTTATGGTCGGAGTTGGATACTATTGGTCTGGACAACGTTTACTTTGCAACAAAAACACGGCGCTACGTGCCACACAAGCAACCAAAAACCATTGCTCGTTTACGGGAAAAGTTTCCGGACCGTGTTATCTCTCGAGAAGGTGATCACAATTGGCCACCGAGATCTTGTGATTTAACACCTTGCGACTTCTTCCTTTGGGACCACGTGAAAGAAAGGGTCTACGCCAACAGCCCAGCATCGATTCAAGACCTCAAAGATAGAATTCGTGAGGCTATCGAGGACATAGCGCAGTCACTTTGCGATTTGGTTATGGAAAATTTCATGAAAATGATATGGTCCTGTAGGCGACGTCGAGGTGGCCATTTGGCTAATGTTGCTCTTCATTATTAACGGCATACTTCTTTATTATGAAATAAACATCAGAGAATTGGTCTCATAAAATTCCCTTTTTTGTTTCAATACCAAAAAAATACCTGTTGCTGGAAAACCCTGTACAATTGCGAATGTTTTCTGTTGGTCGCTGCTTGTCAAATGTTGTAGATACACTGAAAGAAAAAGCTTCGTAGCATGAACGAATTTGTACGTTGTATCAACGAAATCTGTCGTTAAAAGTCAACCAACGTTGGGCTTCGTTGATGCAACGAAAAAAGTTTCGTTGAAGTAAAAAGTTTCGTTCATACAACGTAACCTTGTTTCGTTGATACAACAACCTTGGTTCGTTCATACGGAACAATTGTGCGCTGGAAGCAATATTAAATAAAGTACAATTTTCAGCTTTTTCCAAAATACAGTTTTCAAATGTTCAAAAAATGTTTTAAGCATTGTGTTTGCTTTGATTGCAGGCAAGGTATACAGATCCGTTTCGAAAGCTGCCACACTTCTTCATCGGTACCCATTTGCAATGATTTCTACTGCAAATTACTGGTCTAATATGCGCATAGTTCTCGCAAGTGAACGAGAACTACTGTTTAGTAGCGCAAATACCCAAACAATTTAGCAGTAAAACAAACAAAGCAAACACATGCATTGAAAACCTTTTTGTTGTGTGTAATTGTCAATCTTGTCAAATAAATGACATCGTTGAATGAACGAATGGGTTGTTGCATGTACGATTGCGTTGTAGCATCTACGCATGCATGTAGTTAACTATAAGTGTTTGAAAAATCAGTCTATAATTAAATACTGAAACGAGTTTTGGTTAGTGATACTCTAAATGTAGACAAAAAGTCGTGTACAATATTTTTCAAACGGTTTCCTTATAATTGTTCGTTGCATTAACGTATGGATTTCAACGAAACGCGTTCGTTCATACAACAATCGTTTTTTTCTTTCAGTATATGACGAAGCAGCGAAATGTAATTCATTATGACTGTCCATCACAACGAAGCATAAACAGGTGGACAGTGCATCGCAGAACGTAATGTTAGCGGTAAATACACATCGTTTTATTTAAATTCTGGTATTAAATTCTAATAAATGCATTCTTCAAATCACTCTCCTCCAGTTATAGGTTTACTAAGTACAGAATTTGGACAAGATCTCGTTGGGCATATTGATATTATTACACGATTTCTAATGGGGCGGGATGGTACATTTGTATGATAGGTACCAGAAGGGGAGTTGCCAGACTTCCTAGTTTTTGTCCGAAACTTTGTCTAGCAGTATGCACATAAAAAAGGCGAACTGATTGTTTGGGGGAAATGATGCAGTAACTGAGGTATAATTTACGAGTTGCAATAATCGAGGGTTGCGTTGCATATTCATGAAAAAACATAAGTTTATATGTGTAAAAAATGAGAGCGTATCTCCAGTTAGGATGTTTTTGTGAAAATAAATATTGTCATTTGTCATGTTGCGTTTACCAGCAAAAGATAAGCACACAATTTTTTTTAAGCGGTTATTAAAAGAAACAAATTCAATCACAAATTACCCTTTTTTCGCAAGAATCAACTTATGCATATATGCTGTTATTTGCGAAAGGAATTGAACTGTGACATAAATTATGTCTACTAATGTCGTTAATGATGAAAATAATTTTAAGAAATATTACAAAGATTTTTTTTTTTTGTTAAAAAAAAAGCAGTAGCTGTACATTATCTTAATATATATTTACCCTCGACACTGATTCACTGATACACTGATTCACTGACTCTGTCACGCAGTACGTAGGAATTAAATTTTTTTTTGTTTACAAAAATTTTTTTTTACAATATTTTTGTTTAAACAAAATTTTTTTTTTAAACTAAAATTTTTTTTTTTACAAAATTTTTTTTTTTTTACAAAATTTTTTTTTTACAAAATTTTTTTTTTTTACAAAATTTGTTTTTCCAAATTTTTTTTTTTCAACAAAATTTTTTTTTTCCACAAAATTATTTTTTTTTCCATATTTCAACGGGCGCCACTTGGTGTGTACTTTCTTCATATCCTATAATTGGAGTTAGCAAGGGTAACATGGACAAAACACCTCTTTTTTAATTCTTTTAATATATACGCTGAAAAATCCGTAATTTTAAAATTTTGGACAGAAGTAAAACGCGTGTTTGGAGCTTGATACAAGTAAAG
The DNA here is from genome assembly GCA_958296145.1 of Hydrotaea cyrtoneurina. Classification (NCBI taxonomy): domain Eukaryota; kingdom Metazoa; phylum Arthropoda; class Insecta; order Diptera; family Muscidae; genus Hydrotaea; species Hydrotaea cyrtoneurina. The sequence goes on from OY282512.1 coordinate 44,362,446, forward strand.
CTTATTTCCTTCTACACAAAGCTTATTTGAATGTAAATATAACTCATTTGATATTAATATTACGTATTCGGACATATGCAACAGCGTGTTTGGCAAAAACCTCGCAATGAACGTGTTAAATTCTACTAAGTACAATATTTGCGTTTAAATATTTCAGTATTTGTATCTCTGTTTTCGTACTTTTCGAGAGAGTAATAATAACCAAGAGAATAAGATAAATTCACAGAGAGAGAGAGAGAGAGAGAGAACACAAAAAAGGAGGAACACACCATTTTATATACACATGTGAAATTTTGTCTATTCATGTACATCAGGGATGCAAAAGATGATACAGTTGTATTTTTTTAGTACATTTTCGTGATCAAAAGTACCGTGAGACACCTCTTTTGGGCCTAATTTAACACTATTTACAAATATACGATTTTTTTTAAGTAATTTGAAGAAAAGCTGTGTAAAGTGAAAATTTATATATTGTGAAATGGAGTGTAACAAAGATGTTCCAATAATATGTCGTTAATGTCACATGAAGAGACGTGCTATTTGAGAATCTCAGGGAAAGAATAATAAAAATAACTTTTCAGCCAATTTCGTGTGATCTTTCGTGGCTAATAAATGGTGTGAAAACAACAAGCACTTTTTCAACTTTTGTCAAAGAAATTATTATTCACTGGCAATCGAGGAAAGCACTGTTTGCAGAGTACAAAAACTTTAAATAGAATGTTTATGTACATAGTATGTATTTTGACTTTAATAAAATTGATTCTGCGGTGAAGAAAACATCCCGCAGCCAATCTTAGATGATGGTGTTGAATGTCCACCCCCTAACCCAGATGAGGTCAAAGCAGCAATATCCCGGCTTAAGAGCAACAAGGCCGCAGATGCTGATGGAATTCCAGCAGAGCTGTATAAGACCGGAGGAGAACAGCTGATAAGGTGCATGCATCAGCTAGTCTGCACCATCTGGGAGAATGAATGCATGCCTAATGATTGGAACCTCAGCGTACTATGACCAATTCACAAGAAAGGAGACGAACCCGTTTGCGCCAACTACCGCGAAATAAGTCTCTTATCCATCAGATATTAAATATTATCTAGCATATTGTGTGAAAGATTAAAGCCAAAACTCGACGAACTGATTCAGCCCTATCAGTGTGGCTTCAGGCCGAATAAATCCACCGTCGACCAAATCTTCACACTTCGCCAGATCCTGGAAAAGAACCATGAAATGCAAAGTGATACATACCATCTACTCATCGCCTACAAAGCCGCCTTCAACACGACGATAAGAGAAACAAATTTTGAAACCATGACTGCGTATGAGATCCCATCGAAGCTTGCACGCTTTTGTAGAATGACTCTGAGTGACACTAGATCCTTAGTAAAAATAGGAAGCGACCTCTCCGAACCATTCACTACAACAAGAGGTCTTCGACAAGGTGACAGCATATCATGCAACTTCTTCAATAAATTAATGGAGAAAATATTGGAAAAAGCTGAAGTTAACAAAACAGGCACAGTGAACACCAAAGGCCACATCCTACTCACATATGCAGACGACATTATATACATCGGCTCCGCCATTAATAGAAATAATAATGTCTGCATCGAAATAAAGCGAAGGATCGTGCTGCCAAAGAGATGTTATTTCGGGCTCAACAAACAATTCAGCAACAGAGGGCTCTCGTTGAATTAAAATAACACTCTAATTCTACCTGTTCTTTTAATTGACTCTAAAAACAAAATATCTTTTTTGATTGTGGTACCATCGGGATCAAAAAGTACAATTTCAATGAACGGAAAGTACGTTTTTATCTTCTTTTGAGTTATTGCGTTTGGTTTTCTAACGTTCAGTCGTCAATCTGTAGTTGTTCTGTATAGTTCTGAATGTGCGGAAAGTGTTAGAATTATTGTTTTTGCAAAAAATACAAAATCATGTTAAAGAAAAACAGTCAGTAAGTATGAACGAGTATGACAAATAAAATAATGTGTTCCTTTGAGTGAAAACAAATTAAAACGTAGAAGAAACAAATAGGAAGCTCAATAAAATAGTAACGGTTTGGGCAGATAAAATTGGTTGGCAGTGAGTTTTTATGCAGTTCCTTGGACGTTCGTAAATAATTCGTGCAATAGTTAATATGGACATGTTGAACATTTTGTATTTTCATTTTTATGCACACGTTAAGCACTCGTCAATGATTACTCTCATCACATTTTCTCTCCGTTTGTAGGGTACAGTGACCATTGTGTATGCAATGTACGATAGAGTTGTGTCGTTCACGAACGAACTAGTTCAACTGAACGATTCAGTTCAGTGAACGATGTGAACTAGTTCTTACTCTTTCGCTATTTTCGTTCAATTGCTCATATCGTTCAGTAGTTCATATCGTTCATTTGCTTTGCACTTTTATTTCTATCGTTCAGCTTTAATCAGCTGTTTTATGTCATTGCCAACCCACCTTGTAAATATTTCATGAAGAGCATAACTAAATAATGGCAAAGACGAAAAAACGTTCGCTATTTTCATTTAGGTATGCGCAATGTATATTGCTGCCACCTTTTGAAATCCAACATAATTGGAAAAATGTACATCAATTTAGGATGAAAGATACGACTATTAAATGAATCAATAACGGGGCAATGCAAACGTTGATTTTAGACAGATTATTATAAATATATATTGGAAAAATGTATGTTTTCTAAATGTCTTCAAAATTATATTTTGTAGATTTTCGTTAACTTGGCGGAGACAAGAAAACTGGATACTATGGCAACATTTTTTCTCATCCTAAGTTGCCATCATTATTTTCTCACAAAATACGTTTTTATTGGCTGTTACATTCATACATTTCTAAAACAAGTTGCATTTTTTACAAAATTTCTTTTAAATAAATAATTATGGCTTCTAAGTGCATTATGGCTGCATTTTAATGAAGAAGGCGAGCAAAGAGCGAAATGCAAATATTGTCAGTCGTCGCTAAGTATTGCTGGTGGCTCTCATGGCAATTTAAGCCGTCACATGACGTCACATGATGGTCATGGACAGGCAATCAAGTACATCGACTTTGACATCCGAGCCTATTAATTTGACCGAAGCAGAATTGCCATCGACATCGTCTCAGGTCCGAAATACACAGCCTAACATAACGCAGTTTATCCACAGACCTCCCGCAATTCGCAAAGTGGAAAAAATTGATCGCCAGGTTTCAAAAATGGTTGCAAAGGGTCACCATGCCTTAAGAATTGTAGAGGAGCCAGATTTTAAACAATTAATTGAAGAAGTTTCCAAATGTCCTGGATATACGCTGCCAACACGGAAGACTCTTTCAAATAGTTTAATGCCGAGTGTACATAGTGAACTTTTGAAGGAGATCAAAGATGCACTTGCATTGGCTCAAGCAATATGTCTCACAACGGATGGCTGGACTTCCAAAGTCAACGTGTCCTACATGGCAGTGACGGCCCATTTCATTGATGAAAACACAAGACTAAGATCAAATTTATTAGTCTGTGATGAATACGTAAATAGCCACCATGCCGAACATTTGACTAATTTTTTAAAAAAAGTGATATCAGATTTCGGTATTGGTAGTAAAATAACGGCTGTCGTAAGTGACAATGCGTTTAATATCACTGCAGCAGTTCGAAATTGACAATGGGGAAGTATAGGATGTTTCGCTCATTCATTGAATTTAATTGTCCAAGATGCATTAGTGCACATCGAGGAAACATTGGAGCGCGTAAAAAAGATCATCACCTTCTTTCATAAAATTGCGAAAAGTTCATCTCAAAATAGTAAAATATTGGCGATGCTAGCTACACTGCAACGAGAGATCAGCGTGCGCTTTGGTGGTTTAGAAAAGACCCCTCTATATGCAGAAAGCACCATATTGGACCCTCGTTTTAAGAGAAGAGGCTTCAAGTCCGATCTGTCTTATGAAAATGCGTTGAAGATATTAAGAAGCAGAATATGCCTTATAACACTACCGGACGAAAATTTAAATAACAATGAGCCAGCTTCTTAACAAAATGTCTCAAACTCAAAGTCTTTTGATTTTTGGAATGCATTTGATGAGGAATCCAATCGAATCGTGCGTCCAGATAACAACACCGCAGCTGCCATACGTGAACTTGACAAGTACCTAAACGAGGAATATATCGACAGAAAAAGGATCCCCTAGATTGGTGGAGAGAGCGGAAATATCAATATCCTCGTGTGTATGCATACGCTCTGAAGCGTCTCTGCTTAAGGTGGGTTTACACGACATGTATTTTGCATATGTAATGTCACTTTTTTAACCCGTCTGTTTTTCGTATGTCTGTCAATATTATGAAAAAACACGGCTTTTAATTTTTTGTGTTTAAACGTGCACATGCAAACTACATGGCATAACCTCTGCTTGTCATTAACAGCTGATGTTGTAATGCCACAGAACAGCATTTTATAATTTTTGTGAAATGGATTCAAGAAGAAAGACCATAATTGCAGCGTGCAGTGTTATAATAGTTTCAGCTATTAAAAAAAGGAGGAAGCGGTTTTTCCATTTTACCAAACGCTTTGTTGTTTATCAAAAACAGCTGATGCGATACGGTTTACATACCAAAATAGAACACGCTCTATTTCAAAAACGTGCATATGTATTACATGATGCATTGTGCATATGGCGTTCTTGACAGGGTTCACACGACATGCATAAATTTTTCATATGCAAAAGTGACATTACATATGCAAAATATATGTCGTGTAAACCCACCTTTAGTAGCAACATCAGTTCCATGCGAGAGAATTTTCTCTGCCACTGGACAAATTATAAGAGACAGACGTACCCTGCTGAAACCACAGACGGTTTCAAGTTTAGTTTTTTTTACACAATAATATGTAAATATTTCTTTAAATTATATTCTAAAAGACTTAATTATTTTATTTATTTTAAGATTTTAACCTGAATTTGTTCTAAATGTTAATGGAAAAATTTAATTTTTTCAAATATTTTTTTTTTTTATTAAAATATAACTTTTTTTAGCACAGCTACTTTTTCAGAGTTTGTTTTCATATTTTATTAGCGAATGTGTGTTGTATGTAATTCCAACCCTTTATTGGTTTATGTGTATTATTTTTATGGCATTGAAGCTTTACTGTAAGCACTTGATTAATGAAGTTTCATAAGCCATACAATTCTGCTATTCAGAAATCCGTTGGAGACATGTAATGCAAATCGATACGTATCGATTTGACACACTGTGGTCCAGGGTATAATAGCGGTGTTTTTGCGCAAGGCTCGATAACTAAGACTGGATAGCATGAACACAATTACTAAGTCGTCTCCATAAAAAATTACATCAATATTCATGTCTGTAGGGCAAATCCTAAAGTAAATGACTGCAAAATAAAATTTAAAACAAGTAAGAGCGGCGTTAAATTCGGCCGGGCCGAATCTTATATACCCTCCACTATTTCCAGCCATATTCGGTCACTATCAGACAATAATTGCGGTTTCTAGAGCGCCGGGACTTGAAATCGGGAGGGACCTTTGTATGGGGGGTATATTAAATTATGGACCGATGCCACCCAGATTATGAATAGTTGATTGTTATGTCATTAAAATATTTTGTGTCAAATTTGGTCAAGATCAGACATATTTTGATGCAAAATACCCCCAAAACGTGTTTTTTTCAGAGGTTGTTTCAGTCCCAGTGTGGGGAAAATTTTAACGTGTGGACCGATCAAGCCCATTATCAATCCCAAACACCCCCATACATCAAGACATCCCTGTGTTAAATTTCAGCCACCTAGCGTCATTATTGCGGTCGGTAGCGTGTTTTCCACAGACAGACGGACGGACATGGCTAAATTGTCTTAGAATTTTACGCGGAATCACTTAATGAAGTCCCTCTGTCTATCTATTCTTGTAATTGCAGGTCGTAAATAACAACCAATCTCCTTAACAAAACTTTGTACATTAGCTTAGTTCGGAACAAGAATGAATCCTATTGAAAATGGGCTGAATCGGGTTTTGATATAACCCCCATACGAACGTATCTCCAAATTTACGGCACTGCGAATTTGATAAAAATTAGCATAGTTTTATTAATATCTAGGTCCATGCGATTTAACCAAACTTTCTGTTTATAAGAGTAGTGTATGGTATTATATAAAAGGCCTAAAACTTTGACGGCACCGTAATTTTCATCTTGGTACGATGCTGTCACATCCGAGAACTCCGGTTGTTAGCTAAAAGCACACAAACAAAAATAAAATTGTAAGCGTTTTTTTTTTATTTCTTTTTGTTTATCTTACCTTTTCCTTATGAAGAAGCAAGTTTCTTTCTGGTACCTGGAATATTGCAGCGCCTCCAATTTTATTTTAGTGGGTAGTTCTTCCAGCAATATTACCAGTTCAGTTCTTCCATTACCAGTTCAGTTCTTCGAAAGAACAATTCCATCATTTGATCGAAACAACTCCGTTGAATACTCATACTATCCAACACACAAGTAAAAGTAATAAAATCGATCGACGTTCTTAAATGAACAAAAACAACTAAAATATTTTCTTTTGTTTACAAAAATAAAATGTTATGTGACATATTTCGTTCAGTGAACGATGTGTAGTAGGTCTCTCAGTGACGCATGCAAAGTGACGATTAATTCAGGGAAGCTGTAATTTTAAAATATTGTTATTTTTTATTGATATTCATAAATACATAAAAAAGCATTAAAAAAATATTAAAATATTAAAAACAAAATTTTAACCTTTTATGGTTTTTTTTTATTTTGGAAAAAATTGTCTTATTTCACAATTTTTGCTGTACCGTTGGAAAGAAAAATTATAAATAATTAAGTGCAATTGAAAATTAGAGGATGCTTAATGTGCTCTTACCAAAAAAAATGTGTTTGTAAAAAACAAAAATTAATAAATTTTTATTATGTATTTGTATTAGCAAAGTTTTAAATTAAACCCGATTTTTTTCTTCAGATTCCATAATTCCACAAATTTAAAAAAAGTTACATTATAAAAAATGTATTATTAAACCATAGTCAAAATAAAACAAAGAACCAATACAGAAAAAATTATTATTAAGCTTTAATAAAATTAATATTAACTATTTACGATATTATTTCTCGCGCGTTAGTGAAAATCAGACTTGTGGTGTCATTATAGCATGAATATATGAGAAAAATATTTTTTTTTCGTGAGTGCGCGTAATTGAAAATTACTCAGGCACCCATCTCTAATAAACTGCAGATTCAGTAGCTACAATAACAACTACCAATTGGAATATAAAGACAACGTAATTTTTTGTTTGTTTTTTTACATAGATTTATAGCAACTGGAGCTCTTTTACAAAAACATTAATAAGTCAAACTCAATACAAAGATCAACAATACCCCATTTTTGGAGCAAATTCATTTATTTTTTTCCAATATTTTCAAAACAGTTATCTAACAAACAAATATTTGTCATATGCTCAAATACCTGAAGTAGACGGCTCCATAATAAAACTTTCAGTTTTAAAAGTCTTAATTAAAAAAATATTCACTTAAAGTATTCAAATTGTATACCTTTAACCAATGCGCGCAAAAATAATAATAACTATTGAACTTTAAAGTCATACTGCAAATAAAGTAAACCACTAAGAACCTTTATTTTAGCAATTAGTGAGGTAGAATTTATCTAGTTTCATCCGGATTCATACGGGAGTACAAGGTATATACATAATTAGATTCACATTTCAGCAAATCACGGCTTTAAATGAAAAAAACCGGAACTGATGACAAGATGCCATGTATTAAAACAAAAAGTAATTATTTGTTTATTTTTTATTTTTTTTTAACTAGATTTATACATATAACTACTAATGACTGAATTATAACTATCAAATGTGAAATAATAAACAATATTTATATTATATATTATGAGAAAGTACTCGTATATAATATATACGAGTACTTTCTCATAAGTTTGCAAGGAAATATGCATGTGCTTCTACGAGAGCGTGTGTGTACGTATATACTTCCGAGTAAGTAAGTAATGTTTGTTACTCGTAAGTATATGCTCACTTCGTAGACAACAAACATATATTTACAACCTATAAACAAGTTAATATTTGTGGTTGATGCAAATATATAAATGGTTTATGGATAATTTGTTTGCAAACATTTTTTAAAATGTTAATTTTTTTAGCGTGTAGGAATGGGAACGATTTCTGCATACAAAAGACTATAAAAACTTTAGGCGACATATGGCTCAACATATTCCAAACAGGATATTTCCTGCATGTAATTGAATGTTACTTTTGAAAAATGAAATATACATGTGCAATTAGTAGATTACTAACTTATCGAGTAAGGCCTATAATGTTGCAATATCATGTGTTGCATATACATGTCGGTTTTGGCGATTGTGATCTGAAATCGTATAATAAATGCGCTGTCGTTCACAATTGCAAGAAATTTGGCGACTTCAAATCGCATACTCAAACCTATGTGATCTGAAGTAATTGGCTCAAACAGAGATTCAGAACGCCAAACAGCCAATTTCATAACGCACAAATAAAATGAAATATGTATGTTTTCTTCTAATTTGGGAAAAACAAATTAAGAACGTTTGCAAACAATTTCCGTTCAAAATATGAAATTTTAAATGTTATTGAATCCTTAAAAAATATGTGGTTAACAAGAAGGCTGCCGGATGTTTTTTTAAATGTAGTTGTTGGAAATAGATGGCAACCATGCAACGTGTATGTTTCTACGTTCTTTTTGACTGTCATTCGTCAGTCATTTTACATTGTGAAATCCCTTTTCTTTTGCATTCATTTTTAAACCTTTGTGGCGCAAAGACGCATTTTAAACTTTAATATTTAATAAAACGATTTGAATAAAAACATATTCAACAGTAGTATTACATAATTATAATTTTTCTATTGATATTTTTGACAGCTGAAATATATGTGTTTTATTTTCGAACACAACATTAAAAATATCACAAAGTAATCAGCAGCACATGCTGAGATAAAAGTGGTCGTTGTCATAATAGCACTCTCAAAAAAACCGGCCGACACCACATGTTGGAGCTTATAGCCGGGTCGGCATTCAAGGCACTTAGTATTGAAGAGCATAGTATTTCGCCAACCGTCAAAATTTTCCAAACTTCCATTAAATATGGGAGTTTATTGATAAGAAAAAAAATACTGACGGCAAAAGTCACAAAGTAGTTACAAAAAATATACCCAAAACATATGCCAAGAATTAATTATGTTCATAAAAGATCAGCTTGACAAGGTGCAACCTAGAGAAGATTATAAAGAACTGCTTCAACGGAGCCTTTTTTTTGGGTGATAATTCCGAAATCCATCCAACGATTAAAGCTCCTGGAACCATTAGTAGAGCTCGCTGAATGATGAAAATTGTGTATTCACTAAAAGTATGCAAGCACAGCTAACGCCATTTATAACAAATTCTGAAGCTTACGCCTTGCTGAAATTTACTGCATTCATTCAAGATACCTAAAAAACTGGTATCTTTGCCAGTGCGTTGGATACGCTCCTCTGAAAGACCTGAATTTAATTAAACACTTGGTTTCCCACAAGCGCAGTTGCAAACGCCACGTTAACAACTTCTTTGAGGCCTCTCTGAAAAACTTGCTGCCTTAGACTTTTTCGATGAACACGTCGAAATCAAACTTTGCGTTTGATGGTAAGAAATATACCAATACTTTCAGAGAGAAAAAAAGTTTATTTCTTATTTTTATTTAATTACAATACAAAGTAAATTTATATTCTAATTTTGGGTCCAAGGGTAAACCGGCAACCGCTGGGAATCGAACCCACAACCCCACGCTGATTCGCAAGCAAGCTACAGGGGCGCCTACAAAAAAAGTTTTTTCGTTAAAAAAAAAACTGACAACAATCGAAAACGGCAAATTATTGTTTAATTTATTATTCTACCGTTGAGATACTACATATCTCATGAATGCAAATCGATGGATTTCGATTTTCTATCGAAAGTTGTCGGGCGTACCAGCAGGACAGAAGATTGAGCAATTGTTGCAAGAACTGGTTTAGACGATGCAGAAAATTACCTCGATTGGAGTTTTCAGTGCATCCCATGTTCTCCGGCGATCGTCTTTCAGCACGTGTGTAAAGCTTTTGCTTTTCTAATAATTTTGTAATATTAGGACCATTTAAAAGTAAAAAAAATTGGAAAACCTCTTTTATCAATAATGCCTTGCAATATGTTAACAACTTTTAATTCACAACAAATTCCCTATTTAATAAATATGTAGTATTTATGTTCAATGCATTTGATTATCTTCAATATATCGTCTAATGTTTCCTTCATATTTGTTCACAATGTTAATGGAAGGGATGGCGTTTTGTTTACTTTGTGCAATAACGCAACATTCAAACTTGATACTGAACTATCAACGAATAGCACTGTGCAACAAAAACAACACGTTTCTGATGTACTGTGGTCCTCTAAGTACAAAAATGGTCAGCATCAATTCAATCAGAATTTTGTTATTTTTTATAAGGTTTGAGAGTCAATAAAGCAGAGTTGTACCAGCAGAATTTGTAAAGTTGTGACTGACACTGCTAGTTGGTTACCAGTAACTGTCTGAGAATCGGTAGCACATTCGCCACCTGTTTTCTCCGATTTGCTGACAGATACTTGCTTAAATCTTCTGCCACAAAGCAGAATGTAATACCCACCACATTTTGCCTTGTTGGTGACCAAATACATAATGCACCATATAAATTCACAATCTCTATATCTGTGTCCGCTCTCATGTGTAAGGGAAAAGTATTAAACAATTTCGGTATGTCACCCCGTTGTTGTTTAAAATTACTTGGAAATGTGCCCCTTCGAAATCCTCCGACAAGCGAAGGATTTTTTCCAATCCTTCCACACATTTTGCAAATTTGCATTTCTTATTTAATTATTATCTATTTTCTATTTTTCCTATTACATCATAATTGCATAGCGGTTGTTCACTACACACACATTCGTATTTTTTGGTGCATAGTGTAAACGCCTGTCCCTAGCGATATAATCCATTCCCAATTTATTTACTAAACCTTCGATGCCATGTATTCGCTTCGTCAATGGCATATTAATCATGGAATTAAGCTTGGCATTTTCGGTATGCTGTTGCGCTAACATCCGGCTTTCTAAGTTTTCTACGCTTTATAAATGAGTTCAGCATTTCGGAATTCCGTTTCAATAATTCCAATTTAGCTACAATGTAATTTATGTTAGGTGGTTTGGTTGATCATCCTCTAAATCAGGCAACCAATCAGAATCATGAGAATTGGTGAGTTTACATGATGCTGTCCATGTAGACTAACTATCTTAATTTAAATCTGTAGATGGTTCGACATCAGCAGAGAGTGGAATTGGCGCAGTCATAGCGGCAACATATTTTGTTTCCGGTTTTTTAGTAATATCTGTTCATACATAGCTTCGCTTACTTGTTTAGCAAACAGTACGTTTTTTCTTCGTTATGATGAGTTGGGTTGAAAAAGGTCTTACAAAATTGACAATTTTGCGATTTTGAAGGACTAGAGTTGTATTTCAAACCCGTTTGGTTTACATATTTTTTGATGATTGCATGCAATCATATACAAGGTGGCGCAAAAGTAATCCTCCTATCAGAAAATGCTATAAATTTTGCGATTGGCCCCTAATGTCAGTTCTGTTTTGACATTTGTGTAGTAAACACATGCGAAATACACGTTAATAAACAATGTTATGCTACACTGCACCAGAACGCGGAATATTGCTGACTATTTATTTGACCAATAATCGGCAATGATTTTTCATCAAAAATAATCATGAGTGATGAGGCCAATTTCCATTATAGCGGGTACGTAAATAAGCAAAAATTTACTCTTCTGGGGCACTGAAAATCCGCGTCTAACCCACGAAGAGCCATTACACCCGCTCATAGTCACTGTATGGTGTGCTGTTTTCGCTGGAGGAGTCATCGGACCTTTTTTCTTCGAAGACGTCGCGGGCCAAACGGTTACTTTGAATGGTGAGCGCTACAGAGCAATGATCAACGAGTTATTTTTGCCGCAACTTGATGAATTGGGATTGGAAAACATGTGGTTCCAACAGGACGGTGCAACGGCACACACTGCACGTGCCACAACCGATATGCTGAAGGATGCATTTCCCGGGCGCCTAATCTCCCGTTTTGGCGATTTGCACAGGCCAGCAAGATCGCCTGATTTGACCGCTCCAGACTTCTTTTTGTGGGGCTTTTTGAAGTCGCGGGTTTATGTCAACAAGCCTCAGACTCTTGCAGCTCTTAAAGACAATATCCGTCAAGAATGTGAGGGAGGACCTATCGCCGGAAGTTTTGGCCAAAGTGATGGAAAATGCCATAAAAAGGGCTCAAATGACAATCAACTGTGGCGGCGGCCATTTACATGACATCATATTCTCGACTTGATGTAAAAAAAATTAAAAGACCAAATAAAAATAATCCACAAGAAGAATCAAAGTTTTTCATTTTTTTTAATTACAGCCAGAAAACATCGGAAGATTACTTTTGCGCCACCTTGTATATGGTTGGAGACGAGCCCAATTATATATATGATTGTGTAAAGATATTATGTTTACACACAATCATATATGTGTGGGACTCAATTCTAGCATATTGAAAACACGATATGATTGTGTCCTAACATATTTTTGTGAGAGTTTTAGAGAGTATTACTCTCAAAGAGCGTAATTTTATGACTCTCATCGTTTTGTGCAAAGAAGGGTAACCGTGTGTGTGAGATGAAAGGGGATCGACACCATTCACTTCTTATGTTGTTGTATTCTTGTCGGTGTGTCCTGTAGAATCAGGAACGTGCGATCATTAACACATTTTTCTCATTACTTGTCCAAACATTCGCAATTTAACACGTACAGGAGAAACAGCGGAGCAAAAGTGTATGTAAGTATGAATGTATGTATATTATTATAATATTAATAATATATTAAAAAATGCGAAAACATAATATTTCTGTGAAATTTTAACAAAACATCATATTTTAAAAACGACAATAGGATAGCAAAATAGTTTGTTGTCGTTTTAAAAATATGTTGTATTATTAAAACTCCACAGATTTCGTTTCTAGTAAAATAATAATAGTTGTCTGCCGGTTAAGCAAGAAAATCATAAAACAACAACAAATAAACGATGTCGTATTTTGTGTTGGACAGCAGTGCGTGTGTATGACTCAACAAATCGTTGATGTTCGAGTGTGTTCTATTCTAGTTCTATATGATTCATTAGGAATTTTATGATTAGGTTTGCGTAAAGTGTCGCTTAATCCTTCAAAGGGTTCGGTTTACTGTAAAGCGGTAATTCATATTTGGCCATTAAGTTAGCGGCGGAGAGGCTATAACAGCCGTATCATAGTACTATTCGGGGTAAAACCTCCCCCATTTTTCTAAACTGGCCAAGGTTACAATTGTAACTGATAAATATACGGTAGCGTTTAACTGAACCACAATATGATTTGATATTGTCTCTGCATTATAAAGTAAATAAAAATAATAAAGGGTGTTTTTATTGGGGTATAGAACTTTAAGTTGGCATCACTTTTTTAACTGGCGGCCATTTTGTCGGCTGTCAAGTGATTAATATTTAGTTTGATTTGCCATTTCATCATGAACAGGTTGACAAAAGAACAACGCTTGCAAATCGTGCAAATTTATTTCGAAAGTAATGGTTCAGTTCACCAAGCTCCGTCCGAATGAATCGATTCGCCACCGTGCACAGCAATTGGAGCTTTGTCCATCAACTTTATGGAAGATTTTGCGCAAAGATCTGGGCTTGCGACCTTACAAGATCCAGCTTGTGCACGAATTAAAGCCGCGAGACCATGCAATGCGTCGTGATTTTGGTGTATGGGCCGAAAATGAGATTCATCTCGATGCTGATTTTCATCACAAAATTTTGTTCACTGAAATTGGACCTGTAGAATTGGCTTTATTCGAGCCAGCCGCGGCGGCCACATGCCCGAAATCATATTTAAACATTAATGGCATAAACTTATCCTTCCAATAAAGCCAAAGAGATGGACATTAAAACGATTTTCTTGTGTTTTATTTCAATTCGAAGTTCTATACCTCAATAAAAAACAACCTATATGTATATATCGAGAATTTTTAATAAAACATTTTTTATATTTTAGCTGCTTCAGAATTTTGATTTCTTATATAGAGAAGACAATTTTTCGTCCTGTTGCGTTTACTTTAGTGAGTTAGATAAAGCTTTTTCAGCTGTAAAATCTAATGCAGCTGGTTTGGACGGGTTTTCATTGAAGTTTTTGAAATTGATTTACACGTATGTTTCCCCTCATTTGTTGTTCTTTGTTAACTCTATTTTAACGACATAGGTTTTACCGTTTGCTCGGAAAACTTCGAAAATACTTCGAGTGAAAAAGAAGGGTGGTACTAATTATTTCAGACAGATTTCCATTTCACCGATCTTATCCAAAGTCGTGGAGCATGTTTTAAGAGACAAATAACAGAGTACCTTGTGGGTAGTAGTTTTCTACTGATGCTCAATGTGGTTTACAAATAATCGCTGCTCTTCATCTCTCTTTCTATGTTTAACAGACTCTATTCGCGGAAATGTTGGTAATGGTAAATTATGCATTCTTGTGTCACTAGATCTTGAGAAATCATTTGACAGGGTAGACCATTTAACAATCTTAGTACAGTATAATCCCGATAATTCGTACCCCGCTAATTCGTAAACCCCGCTTATTCGTAACAAAATCCCGGTCCCTTGAAAAAATCGCGATAATTCGTAAAAATCCCATACATTTCGGTCCCCTCGATAAATCGTAAAATTTTTCCAGCGAAATGCCTAAAAACCTCTTATAATTCGTAAGTTTTCGTTGAAAACCTCGATAATTCGCCAACTTCAACTGTTTTGCTATTTTCTCTTTCAATTCTTTCGTGCTTTTTTATGTAGCGGAGGCGACGCAAAACGGTCACAAAAACGGTCGAATTAAGTTGTTGTTTTTTTGTTGAAAATGAATTGATTTTAAGTTGCTTTGTTTTTAAAAAATAAAACTTTATACATACATACATATATTCATTATTGAATACATACATACATATATTCATTATTGAATAAAAACCTCTGTAATTCGTATTTTTTCTTTATTCCCCCCGCTAATTCGAAACCCCGCTAATTCGTAGAAAACGGTCGGTCCCTTGACATTACGAATTATCGGGATTTTACTGTAGTTTATATGGATTTGCTCGCAGTGCGTGTTCTCTGATCTGTTTTATCTAACCGGTAGGAGTCAGTTTGTAAGCGTCGGAGATAGATGCAGTAGAGTGTTGCCCGTTCGGAGTGGGGTCCCGCAAGCTTCTTTGCTGAGACCATTACTTTTTATACCCTCACCCTACGGGTAGGAGGGTATATATCATTTGATACGGCTCAAAAGTGTAACACATAGAAATATCCACATTAGACCCCAGGTGGCTTTGAACCAAATTCGTTTCATGATTTTCTGAATCGTTTAAGCCATGTCCGTCTGTCTGTCCTGCTGGTACGCACGATAACTTTCGAAAGAGTTAAACAATCGCTTTGAAATTTTGCATGGGTTAATATTTTCCCAAACTGCTTATGGGATTGTATATGGGCTATATGGCCACACCCCTTCGGGTACCTCCCATACAAATCATCTATTTCGCCTAGATACTTTAGAAATCATGTAATAATATCAATATGACCAACGCGATCTTGCCCAAATTCTGTATTTAGTAAATGTATAGCTAGATAAAGTTTCGGACAAAATGTTGGAAGTCTGGCAACTCCCCATCTGGTACCTCCCAAACAAATGTATCATCCCCCCATCAGAAATCGTGTAATAATACCAATGTACCCAATGCGATCTTGCCCAAATTCTGTATTTAGTAAATGTATAACTAGATACAGTTTTTTTGTGGCAACTCCCCTTCTGGTACTTACATACAATTTTGGAGAAAAGACTCTACAATATTTTTCTATAACATGCTGTATTTTGAGGTTGCTATTATGGTTTGCTATGGTCTGCACGTTGAGGGACGTCAAATTTTTCCTAATTGTACTTTATTGCCCCGTTTTCTTTTCTCTTGTTTATTTATTGTAAAATTCTTTTTAATTACTTCATATTATTATATTATTTTTCATAATGAGTAGTTTTTTTTAGCTTACTAAGAAAGATTTTTGTACATTCATGTTATAATTTGCTTAATTTGGCCTACAGGCTTATAATTACAAGTCTGGAAGAAATAAATGAAATGAATTCGGAATTCATGAAGTGGACATATCATGCCGTCACTGTGTAGTTGAGAGATACTAAATTTGGAAAATTTCATTTGAAATTCAATTAAAAACGTATGGTAAGTTGCAATAATCTTGTTTTGTATATTTTTTTCTTTATATAACTAATCTTTCTATCGAAATTGGTGAATGGACCCTCAGCTGAAACTGTCAACCACTAGTGTGCTACCCAGTTTCTGCCACCATTCCTATTGTCGACAACATTAATTGTAATAAAATAATAAATACATATGTATATAATAGTTATTTTACAGGTTTATGCATGAGTGTATGATATATGTCTGCATGAAATCATATATATGTAGTATATATATGCTTTTCGCATAGTTTAGGGACGGAAGAAATCATCTATTATTATGTCACTGTAACGTGTTTGGAATGATTTTTTACCTATATAGACCGATTTTTACTGTTCAAACTGAATATATCGGTCTTTATAACAAGTTTAGTATACATCGTATAGTTTAAAATTCTAATTTTTTCCATGGCTATAGCAAAGTCCTAAAGTTAGTGGTTTTTGTTGACGTTTTAAAACAAAGACTACATAAATGAGTCAATCCGATTTCTTTTTTAGAATTTTTTTTAAGGAAACGATTCAACAATTTCACTTTCGCTATCCAGTCTTAGTTATGGACCATTACCACTAATGAGGTTTTCACCACTAATAAGGCTGAATTTTGTGTATGAGTCTTATAGAATTTTACTTAACGACTTATGCTGGTGTTGTACTGATGCTTATTTGTATCTTCGTTGGTTGTCAATCCAAGTTTTAATTTGCTGCGGAGTCCATCTTTTAAGTGCGGAATATTGAGTAATAGCACTTTGGCACTGCAATACACTAGGAAGTTTTTCCAATAAATGTACATTCCCAAACATGGAAGTTATGGCTTCTCTTTCTTCGTTGGTCCATCTTTTCCGTTTTGTTTTACCATAGGGAGATGCTTAAATAGAAATACATCAGTATTTTTTAATGCGTTACAGAAACTCCCGGGGATATAATTCCCGTTAATTTATTTTTTCATAATAAAATCCTTCTATTCTTAACAGGGCGGGAGTCAAACAAAATATATGACCCCGAATAATGGAAAATGTCTGTCCCTTATTATTATTCTCCCGATCTGATTAGAAAAGGGGGTTATTATTCTGAAAAAAAAATGTACCCTGGAGTTTTCATTATCGGCCGTTGTGAAGTTGTGAAATTCAAACAGACATATAAAGTAAGGTAAAACTAAGTTTACTATTATTTTCGTACTTACTACTGCGTTTTCTTTTGGTTAATGAATTTTCGTTTTTACTTAAGTCTTTCCCTTCGTCAGTATTTTCCGCACTAGCATCCCCACTCCCATCTCCAATTACACATATATCTTCAATGTTATCGTCGTCTTCATCGCCCAATGCAGCCAGTAAAATTTTGGAAACAGTTGTTACTTCTGCAACTGGAATGGACACTCCAGAAATATTTTTGTGGATATCTTTGTGATGTCCCATGAAATTAGCAAGTCTATCGATTTTTGCATCTTCAATGTTGAGTAGAGAAGTGTATGTAGCAATATGTTTTCTTAAAGTCGTTCCTCTTAAGATATCTGGAATTTCTGCCCCACATTCTTCAGCAAACTTTTTCAAGAAGGGACACGCCCTGTAGTATTGTTTTGATAGTTTTAAAATTCCAGGCTTGCTAATTAAATATGGATTTTCTGTGGTTATCCCCGCATTTTCTCGGTATTTTAATATTGTATCCAGTGCTTTTGTACATATAGGGTTCAACAAAACGCTCACAGTTCTTCCAAGTTTTCCAACGTATTGTGATTCTAACGAATTGCTTTGCAAATTAAATTGATTCTACCGACGCATTCTTTAAAAGCTCTTTCTCCATGTTATTTGTTATAACTTCTTTATTGGCATAGTGGTCGATTGTCAGCCTTTCAATTTCACCCGCTCTTCTGCGGTTAAAAATTTGGATACAAATTTGTGTTGACTGTACAAGCTCTGTCCAAGGTGAATAGCTAAATGAATTCATGTGATAATTTTTCCATGGAAGCAAACAATTTCATTTCCAAAAAGTTATTACTACTCCTTCATATCTTCTTTAGATGGCAAAATATTTTCTTTATTCTCTTTTGATTTTGTTGATCCTCCAAAGCCTTTTTGTTTATTAGAGTAGGAATTTCCTCCTCAAAAAACATCAAGAAATTTTCCAAATCATTTTGTAATTCTTCACATTGAGATTTAATGAATTCAGCTCTCTGTTTCTTTGCGCACTTTTTCACCAAGGAGGTCAAATTTGATGCCACTGCAAGTGTGCGAAAACCTAGAAGTGGATCCCAATTAGCAACCGTACGTAAAGCTGTCACACATTTGTGGTTAAAGATATGTTGTAATTCAGTAATCTCTGGTTCCAATTTCATAATTTCTAGTTTGAAGCGGCCTAATAATCTCAAATGGGCTCGTATCATATCATGTTGGTGAGTTAGACCATATTTTTCTGATAACTTATTTCCAAATTTAATGATTAACTCGTCATAACGTATTGATTGGGTGACATGGTAATTTCTTAAAACAGATAAAATTTGGGTTTTTAACACATCGTTAGCTACCGAATGCACAAACTGCGTTAATTTTCGTCCTTCGATTAAGTTGCTTCGACAACTTTTTTCCCATTACATTTACGTAAATGTATTCGGAGTGTGTTTTTAGAAAAAAAAACCTTTGCAATTTTTGCAACAAATATAGTCATGTTGCCGCCCACTTACAATTAATATGTTGCTATTGAGGTCTTCGGAGGTGTTATGAAGAAAATCGCCCTTTTTTCTGATATAATTTATAATCCTTAGTCTTTCTGAACTTTTTTTTGGAAAACCAATTGCCATTTTAATTTGTGTTTTATTTTGGTGTTTTGCGAAGAGGTGTCTTGCCAGTTTACATTGAAACGTTTTACAAAATAAACAAAAATGTTGTTTTGATTTTTGGCTTGAGTGTGGTACTTCCAAATAATTAACATTAGTCAGTTTTTCAATGACTTCAAATTTTTCTGAAATTTGTCTCATCTACAGTGCTTTCAACTGTAGAGTTCGGACAGTAGGAAATTTCAGGTATTGTGCAGGAACTTTCACGTATTGAACTTATATCCATGAGATCATTTATAATCGTGGTATTATTTTCGGTATAACATACAACTGATGTTTCATTTGTAACATTCGGAAAGTATTCCGGTGAGCTGACTATAATTGACTCTACTAAGCTACTAGAGTTATCGTGAACAAAATCTGTGACTGTTTGACGACTATTTGGAGTATTCTTGATTAAGGATGTTTTCATATTTTCGTTAATCTCATTTGGTTCTATTGTTGTATATGTGTCGATGTTTGCACATATGATAGTTGGTTTCGAAATAGAAGTTGTATGGGAATTTGGAGATTTTACTTTTAAAGGAGGTAAACATTCGGTGTTATCCTCTCTTGCCCTTTTCAAATCCAGAGATACGACTTGTCATCTATAATTTGTTGGTAATTTTGATGGTTGGTTTCGGAGTTGAAGTTGTATGGGAATTTGGAGATTCTACATTTAAAGGAGGCGAACACTCGGTGTTATCTTCTCTTTCCCTTTTTAAATCCAGAAAATACGGCTTGTCATCTATAATTTAATTCATAGTTCATTTCTTACTAAATAGTATATATATTTTAAATTCTAAATACAATTGTTTTTGGCTTCTTAACTATCTAGATCCTGAACGAATTTTTTTCGTCCATAAGACGACAGTTTTTGTATATCCACAAATATCAGAATATATTTTTCAAGTTTTCAAATGACATTTGTTTTTTCAAAATTGAAAAAAAAAACGTAACTGATTTCGAAATTATGTACTCACCACTTGTTGAAATAAAAAAAGCCGAGTACTTTCCTCCCTAACTTTTGACCACACATTCCCCTTTTTTCACATTATGGACCTTTTTTTGATAGTACCACACAACAATCGTCGATATGGTACTTAATTAAGGAATACATGGTTCTGGAAGCAAAAATGGGTAAACTTTGATAATGGTATAGTTTTAATTTTTCAGTACCAGCTTCCTTCCCTGAATATTAATATTCGTGTTTTAAAATTGAGAAAATATAATCTTTAAGATGAGAAAGTACTGATGCAGTTTTGTTTCAAAGCTCTTTTAATTACTTGTGGTGTTTCACCGC
Source organism: Hydrotaea cyrtoneurina (assembly GCA_958296145.1). Lineage (NCBI taxonomy): Eukaryota > Metazoa > Arthropoda > Insecta > Diptera > Muscidae > Hydrotaea > Hydrotaea cyrtoneurina. The sequence goes on from OY282512.1 coordinate 44,382,970, forward strand.
AATCCGGGAGTACTTAAATCGTAATTAGTCAATTTCTTACGAATTAGTCAATGTCTAGCAAATCGTATGCGATTTGTAATACGCCAAATTTATTTCAGCATGTGCTGCTGTTCACGTGTTTCTATTACTTTTAGCAGTTTTTAATAGTTGTATATGAAAATTAAATACATACCTTTAGTCACAGAGCAGATTTTTCCATCATATCAGCCCATGTGATGAGAATCGCATTTGGCTTTGTTTTGGCGATTGCGATCTGAAATCGCTAATAGGTGTGCTATCGTTCACATTCGCAAGAAATTTGGCGACTTCAAATCGCATACAGAACCCGATGTGAACTGATGTATTTTGCTCAAACTGAGTTTCAAACAACCAATTTCATAACGCACAAATAAAATTAAATATGTTTTCTTCTAATTTGGGAAGAAATTAAGAACGTTTGCGAACAATTTCCGTTCAAAATATGAAATTTATAAATGTTATTCGATTAATCCCTATAGATTATGTGGTTAACAAGAACGCTGCCGGATATTTTTTTAAATCTAATATTACATAATTATGATTTTTATTGAGTAATAAATAAATATGAATGATGCTTTTTTTATGGTTTTGACAGCTAAAACATATGTATTTCATGTTCAAATACAACAGCGTGAACAGCAGCACTGAAATAAATTTGACGTTTTACAAATCGCATGCGATTTGACAATCGCGTGATGTGTCGTACATAATCGTACGACGTGGCACTCAATGTGTTAAACCAGAAATCCGAAATTTTAAACAATTTGAAATTACTTCTTCTGAAAAATAGTGAAAATGATTCTTTACACGAAGTCGTCGACAAAGTGGTGTCTCCGAAACAGGAAAAAAATTACGGTTTATGAATTATAAAGATGGAATGAAGCCAACTAGGCTTCACAAGATAAGATACAAATGAAATAAAGCCAACTAGGTGGTGTCTCGGAAACAGGAACAAAATGAAGGTTTATGAACTATAATGCTGAAAATAAATTAAAGAATTAACAAAATATAGAGTTTATTAATGATTTGATTTTATGTGTTATTATTAAGGATTTCTTCAAAATCGCTTGGCCCTCAATGTGTTAAAATGCATTTGAGAATCATATGTCTGCTGGATGATAAAGCTGAAAATGTACAAGAAAAATAACAAGTGAAATAACAAAAATATTTAACCTTTAACTGATGAGGTGAATTTTTTGCACATAGTATGTGGCCTAAAAAAGTGTAAAATTTACCACCTCATCAGTTAAAGGTTAAAAAAAAGTATTGTAATACTTACATTAAATGGTAAAATTGCTCGATGCCTCCAGAGTAGTGATGGGACAAGGGTAAATACTCAAATGGTAAATTGGGTATTTAACCGAAAATACCCAGGTATTTACCCAAGCACCTGGGTATTTACCCAAAATGTGGGTATAAATCAGAATAAAGAAAAATTTTAATAAATTAAAATAATTAAATTTTTTATTATGAATTAAATTTTTTATTAACAAATGAAATAATTTTAAAATTTAATTTAATTTTTCTAGTTGCTTCAGCATCGCTCCCACTCATTACATTGAATTGCCATATGCACGCTGATTAGCGGTTCTTATTAAGAATTGTTGTTGTGTTTGATGCAGTCAAAACTGCCTTAACTGAGCAAAAAGCATCAAGAAATGTATAAACAAAATACACTTCAACAAAATATGTTCAAAATAAATTCGAAAATGTTCACATTTCTCTTACTCTACGTAACAACAAGTATTTGTTATTAAAATGAGCATTTACCCGAAATTAGATAAATACCCGGGTATGAACGTGGTATAAATGGGTAAATACCCAGCGTTGGGTAAATACCCAGGTGTAAACCCATCACTGCTCCAGAGGAATTTTTTACCAATCATTATGAAAAATTCTCCGGGGTACTTTAATCATGGATTTTACATTCAAAACTATGAACCCAGGAAAAATATACAATTATAAATAAACAGGAAAAATAAAAAACTGATTCCGGCAGCAATACACAAAGGAAGGAAACACTCACATAAAACGAAGTTGGTGTAGATCAGTAAGATGTTAGCGAACGAATATCATCAACAGTGTTGTATTCACATGTCGAACACATTTAAAGCGTCGGCGCTTTTTGGAAATACGTGTGATTTAACTTTTTGCTTGATTTTAAAATCATGATTTTCAAGTTTGTAGGCGAAAGGTGAATATTGCGGGGTAGAAAAAAGTCACAAATTTGAAGTTTTTTCGGAAAATTTCTTTTTGGTTTCACACATTTTGCTTTTCGATAATTTTACGAATCAACAAGATTCATGTATTCAACGTATAAATTCATACGACTTTGGAAGCAAATCCAAAAGAGATTTATAAAAAAGTCAAGCCTAAAAGTCATCGTGTAAAATGGGACAATAACAATGGAAAAAATAAATTTAATTTTATTATAAGAAATATATTATATAATAAGAAAATTTTGCTTCGCAAATCAAAAAGTAAACTTCACCTTGATCTCTATAATGGCTTATTCAAAAAAAAAAACGGTTACTCAAAGTTAAACGATAATTCATATCGTTTGAGCCGGTCAAAACAAATCAGTAAAGTAGTAATTAGGTATTAAGCTGCGTTCGGATATTCATCAAAATCTTTAATGATCAGATTTCATCTGTAAATTTGCATTCAAATGGCGAAAAGATTTTCGGTCAAAGTCTCGAAAAATTAGATTTTGTTATATAGTGTTTACAAGATACAACATATTTGAATGTGACATAATTATCAATCAAAGCAAGAAAATCAAAATCAGTTTGATGTTTCGTTTGATTGATTCGAATGATTTATCGTTTTAAATCAAAATCTAGTGTCATTTTATTGTATATTATCAAATTATCAAAAGTTTTTCGACATTTGAACAGAAAACTTGAATAAAAAGTCACAGCAGAAAAATACTGATATTTGAACAGAAAACTTTATAAAATTTCCTATTGTGTTTTTGTACAGTTTCAAAGTACTTTTTTAAGATGGCCAATTTAATTTTGAATATTTTACATCTTTCCAAATAATATAAGGGCGAAATTATTTCAATGTTTCATTCAATCCTATACAAAAATATGAAATTGTTGAATATAATAGAAATATTTACAAATTTATTGTTCACACACATTAATTAAAAAATTATTAAATATTTGATGGTTTTATATTCTCGCAGCTCGAACCCACAGGCGGAATTATATAAGATAATTATATATAAGATATAAATTATTATTAAATATCGAAATTGAGTCTTACTTATCAATTAATATACGATATTAGATTGCTAATGTATACAATGTATATGTATACTATACATGGCTTAAAATTAATTAAACTAGCGAAATGACTTTTCTTAAAATGGTACATTCTCTCGCTGCATAGGAATATACATTAGGGTGGAGTGAAAACATGCTTTTTTTTTAATTTGAAAAAGTTAACCTCGGAAAGAGATGTAGTCTGGGGCCCTAATGAGGGGAAAAATAAAGAAAAACATTTTAAAAAATTTTTAGGGGTCGCGCCACTCCCTCGAAATTTGGAAATTATCGCTATTTTGGCGTTGATTTTAGAAAAATCCTAAAAATTAACGACTTAACTTATTCGAAATTTAAAAGTTTGAGCTTGTTCAGTGCCCAAACAAAAGTATTTGAGGCAAATATGAGGATAATCGACTAATATTTGTAGCTTTGGTGGCGATTTCATTGTTCAGTCAATTTTCTGAAGAAGGGGCGATTTGACTTATTTTACTTTTTGCAATTTTTGAACAATGAGAAAATTTTTTTTAAATTTTTTCATGCCCTTATTTCATTGTTTATGCTATTGCAAACATTTATTGACACAAAACTTTTTAGGATTTTTCTAAAATTAACGCTAAAATAGCGATAATTTCCAAATTTCGAGGGAGTGGCGCGACGCCTAAAAATTTTTTAAAATTTTTTTCTTTATTTTTCCCCTCATTAGGACCACAGACTACATCTCTTTCCGAGGTTAACTTTTTTTTTTGAATTTCACTCCACCCTAATATACATGTCTATAATTTCGTCTGAATTTCCACAAGTATTTTGTGTGTCTGAACTACATCTAATGTGAATTCCAAAAATGCAAGTGAATTCCAGCTACTTCAATGATAGTCGTGTATGACTGGTTGCACCTATACATATAACACAAAACAGTTTTAGCGGGAAACTGTATGAAACTCCCGAGCTGGTCTTTTTTTAATTGACGCGGTCAAATTCATTATTTTTTCTGATAAAATTTAGCAACACCAAGCAAATTGTTTTTAACTTAAAACGCATAAATATGATACTAATTGCGTATATATATGAAAAATTACTTTAAAGTGATATTTAAATGAATGTTGGGAATATGTTTCCGTGATAATCCGGAAACTGGTAAAAATGGTCCCTGAAGTATCATGTCCTCAAAGTAACCGATAGGTAAAAGAACAGTTTGAGGACTGTCCCCAAAGTAACCGAAAGTCCCCAAAATAATCGGCGTATCGAAAAACTGTCCCGAAACTATCCGAAATGCATATATATTATTATATGCAATCATATATATGATTGTCTGCAATCATATATATAATTACATCCAATACTATATTTGTTTGAGGACATTGCCGCTAGCCCAAAACATAATATGTTTGGGACCAGCTCGATGATGGATGCATCTTTTATTTCCTGAGAAAACATAGCCGAGAAGGCGAGGTTATATATTATATATTTCTATGGTACCATCGATTTAGATTTTCAATCAGCTAAAATGACAATTCTTAAATGTTTCATTTCTTATTCGTGTGATTCGTGTATATCATATCATTCGGCGTCATAAATACACTGCGAAAATTCCACTACGATCATTACATCATTACGGTAGATATCATAAAAAGGAAATCTTATCATCATAATTCTACCATTTCGTCATATGTGCCACCAGCATATGTAACCATTAGACTTCATATTTGCAATAGTTCATGAGTATGAGTGTTCAACACTTTAAGGAGTAGGGGCGCTACCACGCCTGTTTGTGGAATTTTCACCAATATAGCCAGGAACCTTCCGCCTATCAGCAGTAACATTCGGTTCAAACTCAAGGGAATTGAACCGAACAGTGCCAGTGATATGACGTTATTAAAATATGGGCTGTGTGTAAGGTTTCACGCCTATAAATGCAATGCGATATGTCACAACTGACAACGCACTTGCTGGAAGAATATTCGACACACGAACAGTTTGGCATAAAAATTTGACGTCATATACGAAAGTATTTACAGACGCTCCACAAAGCATAGGATCACGTACCTACCCCTTCTCCGGTTTTATCGACTATACAATTGTACCCTCTCTAATGTACAGTGTGTCTCAAAAGTATTTTGCTTCCACTTTTTGCCGTAATAATTTGGAATTTTCGTTAAAATTTTGCTGATTTTTTTTAATATTACTATATATTCTTAAATAACAGCATAAATAATATGCTTCCGAATACAAATACAAGAAAATGTACAAAAAAAATGTAAATCTGATAAGTTTTTGGGTCATTGAAAAAATGTTGCCAACGAAATTAGTACTCACAAAAGTATTTTGCTTTTTTTAAAATACTGGTAGTAGTCCTTGATATTATTGTCACTGTTTTTTCGTGTTCAACTTTTTTGCTTTTTTTACACGACTTATGTGTATTTCCATTAAAATTTTTCACAATCGGTCATTTTTATGGTTGTTTGTAGAGTTTTAATTCATTAAAATGACAAAAGGAACCGAATTAAATGTTTCTCAAAGGAAAATCATCTTATACCTTTATAAACAAGGTAAACCTATTGCTTATATATCACAAATGTTTGAAAGATGTCGTCAAACGATCGAAAATGTGATAAAGCGAGCAAATGAGCGCGGAAATATAGAAAATATAGCTCGTACAGGACGTCCGAAATCGTTGTCAAACAGAAATGAGAGGAAAATACTGAAAGAAATTCGAGAGAATCCACATTTATCGGCTCCAAAACTGAATGATAATTTAAGAGGAACCCTACGCAACAATGTAAGCAACGAAACAGTATAGTCCTCAGATCCAACAATATTCATGGACGAGTAATAAGAAAAAAACCTTTCATTTCTGAAATAAATCGCCACAAGAGATTATCATTCGCAAATCTCCACAAAAACAAAGGTTTGGAATTTTGGCAGTCAGTAATAGTTAGCGATGAGAGTAAATATAATATTTTCGGCTCTAATGGACGACGCATGGTGTGGAGAAAGCCAAACGAAGCGCTTAATATTAAAAATCTCAAACCAACAGTAAAACACGGAGGTGGTTCTATAATGGTATGGGGCTGTATGTCCGCCCTAGGAGTTGGAAACTTAGTATTTATCGATGGAATTATGGACAAGCATGTGTATTTGTCCATTCTTAAAGAAAATCTGAATGCTAGCTGTGGCAAGATGGGGCTTCCAAGAAACGGTTATTATTTCCAACATGATAACGATCCCAAACACACAGCTTTGGACGTTAAATTATGGATGTTGTATAACACAAAACACTTGTCAACACCTCCCTAAAGCCCGGACATAAATCCAATAGAAAATTTGTGGGCGTATCTGGAGGAAAAAGTGCGGCAACACCAAATTTCTTCTTCTTAAAACAAGTTTTACAAGAAGAATGGGACAAAATACCCATAGAAAGGTGTCGAAATTTGGTGGAGTCTATGCCACGACGATTAGAAGCTGTGATTCATAACAATGGATATGCCACAAAATATTGATTTCCACTTTTCAACTTCAGTATGACAGAAATACCATATTATAATTTAAAAGCAAAATACTTTTGTGATCTTGAAAAAAACTAACAAGTTTATAAAATCTCCCATATCTCCCATAATAACGAAGTTATTTTGAGTATTTTTTTATGAATTCAATCTTTAAGTTTCCCTTATTACGTTATAAATAAATAATTTGTATTTTTGTATAATAAATAAGTGTATTTCTAAAAAAAACATAATATTCAATGAAGGCAAAATACTTTTGGGACTCACTGTATATCCAGTTCGACTTTGACTAACAAAGTGTTGTGTTGTAGCCCGTATATTTTGCAAAAAGTTTTTCTGCGTATTTCTTTTTTTTGCGAAACTTTTTTGCCAAAACACAACGAAAACATATACAAAAACCAAACTCAAAAAAAAAGTTGAAGTGATTGTTTTTGGATTATTAACAATGCAAAACTTTGTTATTATTTTTTTGGCTGCCGATGTTTGTATTCTCTGGCTTGTCAACAAATATTGGCTAGAACAATTCCATAAAAAAATCATAGAATAAGCCATACCATGGCAATGTTAGATGAACAGAGATTGGGGGGGTGTCACATACTTTCCTTAAAGCATGGGCTTGAATTTGCACGTTACTTGTAAATTCTCCTGATATTTAATATATTTTTTATTTGTAAAAAAAAAGAAACTGAAGACCGTTAACAAAACGAAAAAGTTCTATAGAAACTCAAAAACAAATTGGTTCATAAACCGAACATTGAAAATTGTTATGTTGTGGAAAAAAGTTATGTCGCTTAGGGACATGTATTATTTGTAGTGAGTAATATCTTTTATAAAAAAAATAACTACTGAATACATAGATTCGGTTTAGATGTCACTCTTTTAAATGCCAATTTAAGATAACTGCCAATAACTGTTCTAGTTTCTATGCAAATAATTTCTTAAAGTTCCACTTCCATACACAGAAGTGTAATCGGACTCCAATATATTTTACTTTCCTTATAATATTTTAACTTTTAAATTGCCTCAGTGTATTAAATAACCAATACCGTATTTTATAAAACAAACATAAATGTATGCTATTAATTAATTTGAGCTCGAGGGTCAAAGATTTCTTTTTCGAATTAAATTAACAAATATAACATCTAACAAAGAATTTAAAAATACACATACATAAATTATCACAAAAAGGAACACTAATAAACACGAAAATATATACGTATATTTTATATATATGTATGATATTTTATGATCAAATCTTCATAGAAATTATTTTATATAACTGTCCTATCAACTTTGTAAGCTACTTTCATTTGTGATTCACGGACGTAACTAGGAACAGTTCTTCCAGATTCGACCTAATTCGTTCCATACAATACATCCAACATACCTTACTTTGTCTTATATCTTCAATTTTATATTAGAGATAAAATGTAATCAAGTTGGGAAAACTGCTACAATTTCTGAATCCGTTGTCATCCCATTTCAAATTTTATATATCGTGCGAAAAAACTTAATAAAAAATATGATTTTTTCAAGATATCAAAGGATAAAGGACATTTTTAATTTTTGGTGTCCTTGAATCATAATGACATTATATTTTTCGTTCATATTCGTAAAGAGGAATATGATCACACCAAGATTATTTCAATCTGAATTCGCGTTCCAAAGTTATTCCACCTTGAACGAAGCTATCTCTTCAAAAAAAATGCCTGAGGTAACCGATTTTATAGGTAGCCGATTAGGTCGAGTAAATGTTTTATTACCCGCTGGAACTAGTACAATGTATGAGAATAACTGCATTAAAATCGTTTTTATTTGGAATCACCCTGTATTGATTTTCAGTTTTCGAAGTTTTAAATGCCTACCATGCGACATAATAATATTAAATATTCTTAAAATTTCAGATATACGTAGAGTCGCGTTACCTTGAACACCAAAAAAGTCAATAATTTATGTTTTTGGCCTTTGGTTATTCCCATTTTAAATATAAACAAAAATTTAGGCAAATCATGAAAATAAAGGCATATTTGGGTTCGTGAGTAAATTTCGTTGCACTATATGCGCATGTTTATCATGGGTCCTTTTTTGGGCCCCAAGGAACCCATGAGCACGCCCATTTTTGGGATTTTTTTCCCCATCTATAAATTATATAAACTTAGAACAATTTTACCAAAAAAAATCAGATGTAGTGACAAACAAGTGGACAAATAGTAAGTTCGGCCGGGCCGAATCTTATATACCCTCCATCATGGATCCTTAAAAAGTCAATAAATAAGAAAACTAACTGATTTTTTGGGCCGCTCGTGACCCGATAGTCCCAGGAACCCGATCACAAATTTTATCCAAATCATGAAAATAAATGCATATTTGGGTTCGCGAGAAAATTTCGTTGCATTTCGATACCCATATGTCCATGTTTATCATGGGCCCTTTTTTGGGCCCCAAGGGTCCACGGAACCCATGAGCACGCCCATTTTTGGGATTTTTTTCCCCATCTATAAATTATATAAACTTATAAAAATCAGATGTAGTGAAATATTTGAAAAATTTGATTATGGCCGGGATATATTTAGTCCCGTCAAGGGGAACTTTTTCCCCTTTGGTCCGATATTGCCCATTCTCGAACATAACCTGCTTATGGGCAAAAAACATCTTCCTACAAAATTTCAGCTTCTTAGCGTTGGTCGTTCGCACTCTATCGTGATTTCAACACACAACAGACGGACATCGCTAGAATGTCTTAGAATGTTACACTGACCAATAATATATATACTTTATAGGGTCGCAGATCACTATTTCGAGGTGTTGCAAACGGAATGACAAACTTAGTATATACACCATCCTATGATGGAGTGTATAAAAATATTTGAAAAATTTGATTATGGCCGGGATATATTTAGTCCCGTAAAGGGGAACTTTTTCCCTTTGGTCCGATATTGCCCATTCTCTAACTTAACCTGCTTATGGGCAAAAAACATCTTCCTACAATTTCAGCTTCTTAGCGTTGGTCGTTCGCACTCTATCGTGATTTCAACAGACAACAGACGGACGGACATCGCTAGAATGTCTTAGAATGTTACACTGACCGATAATATATATACTTTATAGGGTCGCAGATCACTCTTTCGAGGTGTTGCAAACGGAATGACAAACTTAGTATATACTAGACTGGTTCATTTGACAAAAGCATCTCAGATTCTCGCCCCCCTAACAAAAAATGAAAGTTTCGGCAAAAAAAATAATAACTGTTAAAAATTTTTATAAAAAGGTGAAAAACTCGGAGAGCTCAAGCCATAAACGTATATTTTGAGCCAATTTGAAATGTCCAGAAATTATACTTTTGATAAATCATCAATCTTTTTGTCTCAACATCAATACTTCTATCAAAAAACACCAACCCAATTAGCACTTCATTTAAATACCAAGTATGACGAATGACAGCTTTTAGAACTCTATCTGCAACTTCAATATTAATTGTTTTATAAGAAATTAAATCTTTAATTAATTGCAAATCATTTCTTGGTGCAATTACAGGAATGCTGCATTGAAACCAGTATTTAACGTATATTCTCAGCAGAAATATGACAAAGTCTTGAATATCAGTTAATTCATTTTCTGAAATTTACAGACAATTTATCAAAAGTATAATTTCTGGACATTTCAAATTGGCTCAAAATGTACGTTTATGGCTTGAGCTCTCCGAGTTTTTCACCTTTTTATGAAATTTTTTAACAGTTATTATTTTTTTTGCCGAAACTTTCATTTTTGTTAGGGGAGCAAGAATCTGAGATACTTTTGCAAATCGCATACCTGTATGAACCCGTCTAGTATATACTCTATCCTATGATGGAGTGTATAAAAAGAAGAAAATAGTACATGCGGTTGCCAAGTGCATTAAGCACAAACCACGGACAAAACCAATAATAGTGTTGTATAGAAAAAAGTTCAAGTAAATAGTCATACAAAATTTTCAAGTTCAAGTTATAGAAAAAGTAATGGACCAAAAACTAGTGTTTTAGTTAAAGGAGTTCAAGTTAACGCGACTCCACTGTACCTTTTATTGATTGTGTTTTTAATCTACTAAATTTGTTTAACACCTTTACATGAATATGTGCTAAAATGTAAATACGTTACTGCAAATGATAAAAATAAATATTTTCGTGTGAAAAACATAATTTTTGTATTTTGTCATATGTATAAAACAAAAGGGCATGGAAGACAACAACCTATTTTTAGTTTTAACAAAAACAATCAGATAGATGGCAAATATAGTCTTTCTACCAACTATATTGTCAAGAGGGCAGATGCCTAAGTCCAATTGCAGAAGTATACGTCTGTAAGCTGTTGTTTTCACTACGTTTCTCATATTTGGTGGTCTGTCGCTTTCTGGTAACCCACATACCAACTTACCATTACGCCCAACCATTTCGGAATTGGGCTAATATACAATATAGTTATTTATGTACTAGCTGACCCAGTAGACTTCGTCTTACCTACTAACATGTTGACTTAGATATCTATCCTCTATCTATCGATTTATATAAATAATAAAAATGAATGTATCTTCATTTGAAATCGCAAATTGAGAACAGCTAAACCGATTATGCAAATTTTTAAAATGTTCGTGTAAGGTTTTTTGGAAAAAACCAATTGGCAACGCTCATTTTGAAACACATGATCAAACTGTTAAGGTGACACCCCCCTTCGTCGGATCACGACGACTGCCAGCATTCACTATGTCGCCACGATTGCCTGGTCATTGCAAGCATAAGTTTTGTTTTGTCCTCGTTCACCATTAGTCCCATCATCGACGATTCCTTCTCGATTCTAGAAAAAACGCCAGTTACATCTCGCTCTGTCCTTCCGGCGATGTCAATGTCGAGGAGAATGTGGCCCTTGCTCAGTGATGCCAGAGGATTTTTTGGAAATTCCCTACGTTTATTTCAAAAATCCCTTTTTTTCCCTACGGCAGCTATTTTTTTCCCTAAATTTTTCCCTACACTCCAATTAGTTAAAATTTAATAAATTCTATTAATTATATTTTGTTAACTTCTTGTTTATTTTAAGTTTTATTATTGAAGTGTAGGCAATTAAACAAAAAATAACATAAAATAGTTCACGTTGTTAAAAGAATTAACAAAAAAAACTTTAAATAATATAAAATAGTTCAGGTTCATGTAATTAAAAAGTATAATAAAAAAAAACTTAAATAGTTCAGGATCATGTAATTAAAAATTATTAACAAAAAAAAACTTAAAATAACATAAAATAGTTTAGGATCATGTAAAAAGAATTAACAGAAAAAAACTTAAGTTATTTGTACAAATCTTTAGAGTTCAGTCTTTTATAGTGAGAAGGTGTACATTTAAAACTTGTACAGTCCATTGAATTACTTTGCAAATACGACCGAATAATACAAATTGACTTGTTCTATTAAAATACTTATTAAATATTTGCAGAAATTGCGAATGTTACGGAAATTTTGCATTGACGCTTCAAAACACCTGTCAAACAATGGAACAATTGTTTACATGTTTACAAATAAAATTAAAGCCGGTCACTTTTGATGACGGCGATGAAACTTTAAACGACTAACACCAATACAGTATAAGAAAATCATTACCCAATAAGCACAAAGTCGGACTCTGTTCCGATTCGGATCCGATTTGAGTCCGATATGACGGACTCCGCTTTCTCTGTTCCGATTTGAGTCCGAGATGTCGGACTCCGCTTTCGATTCAGGTTCAGAGGCTCACTTTAGAAAAATTCTTCACTTTAATTTCTTTTACAATTGTTTTTTTTTCAATAGTTTGCCAACTGCTACTTTTTCAGAAAAATTTAAACTACTTTTGTTTCGTTGCAAATTGACATTCGTTTAAGTGTTTGCATACAGGTGTCAGAAATAAAAAATAAAATTTGAAGAATTTAGTTAATTTAATTAAAAACAATGAAAAACAACGGAAAGCGCTTGATGTCAACGTCACCATCTTCGGAAGGCAGCGATATTGGAACAAACAAAAAGCAACGCCGAGTGTGCAAGGAAAACACCACGAGTAGCGGTAAGGTTATAGAAAACAAAGAAATTAAGTTTATTTCTTTAAAAATTTCTTTGTCAATTACTTTCCGCCTTGTTCCTTGTTCCGCCTTATTATTTTATGCTAAATTATGCAGGATCAAAAATCGTTTCGGCAACGGATCAGAATTCATTTCGTTTTCGGCTCCGACATCGTTTTGAGTTCGGGTCCGAACTCATATCTAAATCGGATCCGAACTCACTTCGATGTTGGATCCGACATCGTTTTGAGTTCGGGTCCGATATCGTTTCGAAATCGGACTCAATTCTCGGTCCGATATCGAAGAGGGAATTGCTCCCGTTCTCGTGTCCGACCTCGGACCGAAATCGGACCCGTTCTCGAAACCAAATCAGAGAAGTCGGATCCGATTCGGATCCGATGTGCTTATTGGGTAGTCGCCTCATTTAGTTGTCCCTGTGATCGTTTATATATACATAATAAATTGTCTACGTAATTTTCCATTAAAATGAGTATCGTTTTCTTTGAATATAACTCTTTTTGCATGGTTTTGTAGCAAATTATAAAAAATCCCTACGTTTCACGGGAATATAAAAAATCTGTCCGTTTTCCCCCACATCCGATTTTTTTTGCAAAAATCCCTACATGTAGGGATTTTTCCCTACTTCTGGCATCACTGCCCTTGCTTGTCAGAGTGCCAGTTTTATTAACTTCTGTATCTTCTAATATCTTCTTTATCAGGATGTGGAAGAAGTTACACAATAAGCTGCCGCCCTGTCTGAGACCTCTTGTAGAAGTGAATGGCTCGGAGAGGTCACTTCCTAGTTTTACTGAAGAGAGTCATTCTACAATGCCGTACAAGTTTTGCTGGTATTTTAAACGCAGACATAGTGTCAAATAGTTTTTCTCTTATCGGAGTATCGAAGGCGGAGATATCATCGGGAGGGGGAGTCTTGGTAGTATTGATCCAAATCGATGTTTGCAGATCGAAACGAGCGTACGTTTCGACGTCCAAGACGCTGGATGAATTCCTTCAGGATATTGTGATGGTTAAATCTGGTACTGCTAATAACGATGTTCCTTGCGGCGACGAAATAAATCAGCCTCGTTTCGTTGTCGGAGGTCTCTTCATGGAGGTCTCTTTCCGAAGGTAGGACCAAAAATGTCCTCTCTGCCTACTTTAGCATTAAAATCTTCTAGAACGATTTTAATGTCATGTCCCATCGTCTTTTTTTCTCCGTCGGCGCGTGAGCACAAATTAGGCTAATGTAAAAAAATTGGGCCTTGATGTGGATTGTGGCCAGCTTTTCATCTACTGGCATGAAACCAGCGGCATGGTGTCGCATTCGCTTATTCACGACTAATACACATCCAAATTGGTTCATGCTTTCATGGCAGCTGTAAAATATGTCGTAATCTTTCATTTTTGTCACGCCGTGTCCCTTCTATCGTATTTCCTGGATGGCAGTGAGGTCTGCCTTATTAAGCTCCATATTTGGAGTTTCTAAAAGAGCCTTGACTTCTGTCGGTAAGCGTGTTGTACATATTTCAAAAACCTCTTCTAGAATTTTAAGAGTACGACGAACGGTATAGTAATGAAGTTTTGTAATGAAACTTGATCCGGGCGGCCGATTTTGTGGGGTTCATCAATTTTAACAATCACATTACTTGCAAGCCGTTGTGTGTGCGTGTTTTTTTTTAAATTTAATTGCAACAATGCAGTTTTGAAAAAACTTAACATCAGTGTGTAACATGTTATAAAGGGTTATCCATTTTATAAAGTTTGAACGTTGACATTCTGTGTGAAACACTACATCATTAAAATGACCAATTTGAGGTCATTTCGGACCATTTTTTGGCACATATTGGGCGGTAACTTGACGAATGTTGGTTCTTAAGTGCTCAAGAGTTAAAGGTTTATCTGCATAAACACGGGGTTTCGCGTAGCCCCACAAAAAATGTCTAATGATGTCAAATCGCATGATCTTGGTGGCCAGCTGATGTCGCTACGACGAGAAATGACGCGGCCAGGAGATGTGTCTTGCAATAAAGCCATATTCGCTCGAGTTGTGTGGCACATTCATATGGAAAGCACATATTATCCAAGTCGTATTCTTCAATAGCAGGCAAAAAATGTCGGTTATCATACGACCACAACGCTCCGAATTGACGGTGACAGTCGTTTTCGAAGAAGTAAGGTCCAATCACTCGTTCGGACCAAAGAGCACACCAAACAGTGACTTTTTGTGGATGTAATGGCCTCTCTTCAATTACTTTTTTTTTTTAAGGCCAACACTCAGGTGATGCCCCCTATAAATGCAATGCATTGTGTTAGCGGAAGGAAATTAGGGTATCGGAAGGAGGAAAGAGGGAGTAGTGTTTGTTGACACTTGTTTTGAATTTCTGAATGTCACAACTGGCAGGAAATACATTTGCTGGAAGATTATTCCACATACGAATGGTTCGGCTAAAGAACGAATTTTTTCTATAGAGCGTCGTCCGGTCAACCGGCCATTTCACAATGAACGGATGAGAGACCCTGGATAGCCGTGTATTCCGACTAAATGTTCTAACTTCAGGGACCAGACGAAGGATATCTGACGAACAGATACCGTTAAAATATCTATAGAACAGCGATATACAACCCAATTTCCGACGATGCTGAAGGGAGACAATAGAGTTGGATACCCTACCATCCTCAATCATCACCACCGCTCTCCTCTGTACACGGTCCAAAAGCTGCAAAGATGTCTTTGGAGCTCCTGCCCATATATGGGAGTTATATTCCATTTTAGGCCGGATGTAGGTGGTGTAAATATTTACGAGATCAGATGGAGTGAAGTATTTCTTGCACCGCTTCAAAAAGCCTAAACACTTGAATGATTCTTTCGACACTTCGAATATATGGCTAGCCCAGTGAGCATCACCCTGTATCTTCATGCCCAGAACATCAAGAGTGTCTGATTCGTCGATATCCACACCACCCATAGAAATTGACGACGATGCTGGATCTGGTGAACGTTTGTGTGACAACAAAAAGCACTGGGTCTTTTGCTCATTAACATCTACTCTATTCATTTGGCCCCACTCATAAATCGCGGTTAAGTGAGTCATTCATCATTCGCCTTTTGTCCTCGACCTCCAGACATAGGTTACTGTCATCCGCAAAGGAGTAGATCGGGTTCACAGTCTGACCCAACAGGTCGTCAATGAAAATAAGAAATAGACAGGGAGAGAGGACAGAGCCATGTGGCACTCCTGCGATCAACCTATGCTCGTTGGATGAGACCCCATCTATAACAACTCGTATAGAGCGATCTCTGAGAAAACTCGATATGAATCGAGAGAAGATATTACCGACACCAAATGCAATAAGTTTTGATATGAGTGCTTGGAAATATCCAGAGCTACGACCTTACTTTCACCAAGGGCCATTTTTTTTTTCAATACATGTTTTAGTAGGGCATCTGTTGAGTGATTGTTATCCAAAAAGTGTTTTCATAGATAGCGTTTTTATCAAAATGGAACAATAATAAGCCAGAATGATAAGTTTCTCGTTCATCGGCACCGATTTGTTAATAACTTTCCATTTGCACCTCTTTGTAACGTAATGATGTGCAATTCAAGAGTTACAATCCACGAAACACAAGTCAATGATTAATTTCAATCTAAAATTATACACTAACAAAACGTTCTGTTTCATATTTTTTTTAGTGTTTCGTGGATAAGGGTGAATAAATATTGAATGTCTATACATTACTTATAAATATAAATATGTTATGTCCAATCTACTTAATTCAGGAAAATATTTTGTTCACTTTTGTTGTCCTTTCAGTAAAGTTTCATTTACTAGTACTGCAAGATGCAGTCTAGATATTTTTAATTTCCTTAAATACATACTGTATAACCAGGGTTGTAAGATTTCTCGCCAAAAGTGGTGAATTTTCAACGCATTTGAAAACTAAAACTTGGACTTGGAGAAATGGCCATATTCATGATTTATTAATATTTTGGCCAATTTTATAGAAATGGGCAGCACTTACTTTTACGAAATTGAACTCGTAATCACAATCAAATCAAAGCTTTTAATTAGGTGTACATCAATACACACAATGTTGAAGATATGTTGAAAAAAAGACATCTGTAAATAAATTAATATTCAACATTACTTCTTAGGATGATTAGAATAACGTTTTTTTTAGAACTAGTGCTTATTTTCGTTATCGGGCCATGTTGAACGAATTATTGTTTACAAGAATTTAAGTGGAGGATATTGGCAACACTAGATGTTTTGCGCCTTGTTTTCGAAAAACAAAAATTTCGCATCTACGCTCTTTAAAATGAAAGCAATAATAGAGAGACTAAGATGGTTGTTATATTGAAATTCACAAATTGAAAGAAAAAATAAAAATAAAAATAACACAAAAATGTATACATATATATTAGGGTTATGACAAAATCTTAACAAAATTTCTTCATCGCACCACGCTATGGGCAATGTTGTACTGATAATAAAAATCATTTTTTTAGGTCATTTTGGTGAAAAAAGTTCACGCCCAGATTGCAATTTCTAAAACTTCCCCAAGATTAATTTAACAAAAATTCGAAATAATACGAACACAATACAATTAATAATTAAAATACTTCTGACAACAATTTCGAGACACCTCCATTGACACTACGTTTTTTTTATAGATAGAAGTAGAAAAAGAAACTATTTCAAATATAGTGGCCGGTACCACAAGTAAAAATAAAATCAGTAAGAAAAATAACTAAATTACAAAGAAAAACTACAATTCAAAACTTCATCGCGATCGGGGCGTGAACTTTTTTAACGATCGCGCAAAAGTAATACATCATTTCTTAATATTTTTTCATGGTCTGTACGGCTATGCGATGAAGAATTTGATATTTGCAAAAATTGCTATTTATCACCTTCAAACAAGTTAATGTTTGTGGTATGGAAAAATATATTGTTAATTTGTTTGCTGAAATTTGTTAAAATGGCCATTTACAGCGTGCACTGTATATGTGCTGCTTTTTACCAAATTAAATCTAGCATTATTCCCAAAAATAGTGGTTTTCTGGTATAAAATATTTGTTGGCGATTTTCAATACCGATTTTGGCGACAGAGTCAGAAAAAATCTGACAACCCTGTGTAGAAAAAGTCTAAATGTAAGCGTACACCACAAGTGTTACCTAAAAATGCTATTTGAACTCTTCATCTTCTAAATGCACAATGACAAGCCTTCTTATTATAATTTTTTGTTAAAGCACTTATTAATTTTGTGGTGTGGTAGGTAGTGTGTGCGACTATCACACAGAAGAACCCGAGTTCGAAACCGGGTAAGACCATCAAACATAAAGAGTAATCTCTAAGCCATGTAAAACTTCTCTAGAAAAGCATTAGCCGTTCGGAGCCGGTTTTAAACAGCAGGTCCCGGTCAGTGAACTGATTCGAGAGAAGTTCCCCGTCTGTTCCTTCTTGGAATGTTAAGGGAAATAAGTAAGAACTTATTAAATTTTGAACCTATTAAATTATTATCAAATATTTAGGTTTTGTATAACTTAGCGATCGATTTTTTAAAAGAATAGGTTACTGAGTATACTTTTGTGATACACTATATCTAAAAGTGCACTAGCTAAATATTGAACCAATCTCTTGCATGATTTTACTGAGGGTGCGAGTATAAGGTAATATACATAACCCGACTGCACAGTAGGGGATGCAATCAATACTGAATCGATTCGTATTAGATTCGAAAGTAATGGGGTGTATTTCCAACAGGATTCCATACCATAGGAGGTAATCGATTTTTCGCCCCTGGATTACCTTGCAGTAGTGAGAGATAGCCTACTTGAAGTGAGTACATTAACAAGTTCTGAAAGGTAATTTAATTTCTGTATTAATCAAAAAGTCATTTTATTGTAATTTTGTGGTTGACATTGGTACCACATTAAGAGATTTATTTTCTTTTTTCCTGTCTAGGTATGAGGTTTCTGAAAATTATTTATTTTCAAAGTATTTTGTTAGACCAAATAAAATTGCCAGCAGTCGATCGTTGACACATTGAGTGTCTTATTAATGAACCTCAAATTTCAGACTCTCAGAGCATTTCATGTGTTGACTGATGTACCAGACATCTAAAAGCGTATTTCTACCCAGACATTTATCTAAATGGTTGATACCTATTACAGTCAATCACGTTTTACATTTGAATAACATTATTAGGGACATAAACCTTCCGCCCAATTCAACCTAACCACGATATTTCAGACTGCACTAACCACTTTTTATAGCCTCACCCTATGGGTAGGAAAGTATATATCATTTGATACGGCTCAAAAGTGTAACACATACCCAAACCCCTTCGGGTACCACCCATACAAATGTACTATCCCGCCCCCTTAGAAATCGTGTAAAATATCAATATGCCCAACGCGATCTTTCCCTAATTCTCTATTTAGTAAAGCTGTAACTAGTCAAAGTTTCGGACAAAAACTTGAAAGTCTGGCAACTACCCTACAGGTACCTCCCCACAAATGTACCATCCCGCCCCTTATAAACCGTCGTCTGAGTCTAGTCGACAGCCACAACTTAAGTTTCGCTGCAATTGTATACCTAAATACGTTACGTTGGATGCTTCTGCTCATTCTTTACCATTCACAATAAGTGTACAGCTATCTTCGTTTCGACTCGACTGTGGTTTGAACCTTATTAACTTTGTTTTATTTGCATTTATTATAAGTTTCTTGCATCAGCCTTGCATATTCAACCACTAGTGCAATAAATGTTTTTAAAACTATGTTGTGTTTATATGGATAAAACATGCTCAAATCATCGGCATACACAGAGATCTTTCCAGTAAGTTGAAGATTATTAATGTCATTCAGATATAATTTGAAAAGTAACGGTCCCAAAACACTGCCCTGAGCAACACCGTATTGAATGTAAAAACATACTACTTCTGATTTTCCAAATAACTTCTAAATAATCTTAGTTCATTATCGTGTATTCCAAAATACTGCATCTTTTGTATCAATATAGAATGATCCACGAGATGAAATGCTTTGGAGAAATCATAGAAAATGCCACCAACGCCAGAGAATCCCCGATCGCGTCCATCGCATACATGGTGGCTGATGAATATTGCTACAGTTGTATTGTTACGGTCAATAGAAATTTGTTTTGTACAGAACTCTGCCGAAAAAGAATATCTTGCAATACCGTGTGCCGTGAGGCGTGTGGTTTCAGCAAGATTGTGCAACTTGTCACATAGCTAATCCTGTGATGACAGAGTTGCAGCGAAAATTCTCCAGTAAAGAAACTCGCCATTGCGTTGGCCCCAAGGTATCCTGACCTTACTGCACCTGACTTTTTCATGTGCGATTATTGCAAAAGGAAGTTTACTAAACAAACCCATACAATTTGAAGGAAGTTTACTAAACAACCCCATAGAATTTGAATGATTTAAAGCAATGTATTGGAAGAACAATTCAGAGAATTCCCGCTGCAACTCTCCAGGATGAATGCATTTTTTTTACCAAGTAGTATTAGAAAAAAAAACATTTAAAAGATTTAATAACTATGTATTAGTTTTTAAATGAACAACGTTCAAAAAAAAGTTGTCATTCTTTTCTTTCGGAATTGGAATAACTTTATGTGTTTTCAAGATGTTTGGGTATTCGGACTTTGTTATACAACAATTAAAAATTTTTGCCAAATAGGGACTTAGTTCTTCTGCACACTCAATAACAGCAACTGATGTTATTCGATCATCTCCTGTGTTCTTAGCTTTATCCATACTTGTTATTATGTCGAGAACTTCATTAACACTGATGAATCTAAGTGTAAAACGGTTATCATGATAACGTAAAGTTCTTAATGAATTACAGTGATCTAATTGATCCACTTGAATTTGTTGCCTTAAATCCTGAACGCACTTGACGAAGTAATCGTTGAACGATATTTCAAGAGTTTTCGCTTCGTTGGAGCAGCAATCGAATCAGAGAACCAAGAAATAACTGGAGCCATATCATCTGAGGGATTTGAAGTTAGATTCAACGGGGTTAGATTGCAACGGAGGTAGTTTTTTACATTCTGAAAATTGCAGTGAAGTTGATTTAATTCTATATAATCCGGACAGTTCAAATTTGACTCAAACATACAGAATATTATATTGTGATCTGAAAACTGAAATTGAACAGAATCAATTAATAACGTTTCTTCCAAATGCCGTATACGTGGTTAATTGACGTCCCACTTCATGGTCGAGTAACTAGCTCATGACAAGTTTCAAATCTAAAACAATTATGTCTAAATTTGAATCTCCAACAAATATAGACGGAGATCGACCAAATCGGCTAGAAATGCCCTCCAGATACTGCAGAAAATAATTCATATCGCATTTCTGGGACCTGTAGATGGACATTACTTTAAGCTTCTTACCACGAATAAGTTTGCTATGCAATGTCAGAACAATAGCTTCCATATAATTGTTGCTTTCACAAATTTCTACAGAATTCGATATGTTGCTTCGAATATAGATCGAATATAATTTATATAATTTTCGAGAAAAAACACTGCGTTATATTCCGCCCTTTTTGTAAACACGTGTAACATAATATTTATACCCTCACCCTACGGGTAGGAGGGTATATATCATTTAATACGACCCAAAAGTGTAACACCTAGAAATATTCACATTAGACCCCATGTGTCTTTGAACCAAATTCGATTCATGACTTTCTGAATCGTTTGAGCCATGTCCGTCTGTCCGTCCGTCTGTCCTGCTGGTACGCACGATAACTTTCGAAAGAGTAAAGCAATCACTCTGAAATTTGGCATGGCTTAATATTTTCCCAAAACTGCTTATGGGATTGCATATGGGCTATATGGCCACACCCCTTCGGGTACCTCCCATACAAATCTGCTATTTCGCCCACTTTAGAAATCGTGTAATAATATCAATACGCCGACTTCGATCTTGGCCAAAGTCCGTATTTAGTAAAGGTATAACTGAATAAAGTTTCGGACAAAAACTTGGAAGTCTGGAAACTCCGCTTCTGGTACCTCCCATACAAATGTACCATCTCGCCTACCTTAGAAATCGTGTAATAACACCAATATGACCAACGCGATCTTTCCCAAATTCTGTATTTAGTAAAGGTATAACTGGACAAAGTTTCGGACAAATCTTGGAAGTCTGGCAACTCCACTTCTGGTACCTGTCATACAAATGTACCATCCCACCCCTTAAAACCCTGTAATACTATCAATATGACCTACGCGATCTTGCCCAAATTCCGTATTTAGTAAAGGTATAAGTGGACAAAGTTTCGGACAAAAACTTGGAATTCTGGCAACTCCGCTTCTGATACCTCCCATAGAAATCGTGTAATAATATCAATATGCCAAACCCGATCTTGCCCACATTTTGTATTTAGTAAAGCTATACAAAAACTTGGAAGTCTGGCAACTCTCCTTCTGGTACCTCCCACACAAATGTACTATTCCACCCACTTTAGAAATCTAGTAATTATATAATTACGCTCAACGAATCTTTCCGAAATTCTATATTTAGTAAAGCTTTAGCTATATAAAATTTTCTAGTAAAAACTCTGCTTTATATTCCGCCCGTTTTGTAAAAACGTGTAATACAATATTTTTCTATAACATTCGGTATTTTAAGGTTGCTATTATGGTATATGAGACTTATATTTTTTTACTGAGGGTGAGGGTATATATAAGTCGGTTTACCCGACTGCAACTTTTTCAATGGTTTTCTATAATTTGAGTTTGCTATTATGACATTTCATCAGATGTTACATCCAATGGCGGCAGCCATGGTGTCTTTACTGAGGGTGAAAGTATATATAAGTCGGTTTTGCTTTTGCGAATATTATTTCATTGATTTCTCTGATTTTCACAATAATTTTTTTTTTACATTTTTACAATGGTGATTTCTAAACATAAATTAAAATAAATTGAAAAAAATCGCTCAACAATAAACGAAAGGAAGATACAAGTTTTTGCATTAAAATTATCGTATTCACATTTGTTATGAAATTTGAAATGGTATTCCCTACAAACATATTTTTAACAACACCACACAGTGTCCTTGGCATCATGTATACAATATGAGTGATAGGAGGTGGTCTGTCCACTGCCTACGAATATCTCTTCGCTGTTACATTCAAATACGTACTCGCCAATACACAGTATTCGAGACGTTGGTGTTAGGGGAAGCAAATACTTCAAATAAAATTTAAAATAAAATGTCAAATTCATTTATTCTATTTTCAACTGTTCTCTTCCTTGTCCGTATATATACACTTATACCCCGGTTTGCCTCGCTAATTGGCATGGAAGATCTACCACGCAAACCCAAAACAATACATTTGTATTGATTTTTATTTGATAAGTTCCATTAGAGCTAAAAGTATCTTCAACTATAGCTGAGCACACGACATTCGCATCAATTAGAATATAATGGGTAGTCCCCTTTTCTCATATTAACGACGCAAATCGAAACAAATCACAGAACATTTCAAAAATATGTAACTTCGAAACGACGCAGACCGAGGTATTGGTGTATATATATATGTGAAGATTTGTGTCCGAGCCCAAAGACTTTATCTAGTTTATATGTACTAGTATGTGTGTATAACAGGAGAAGTGTGGGTGGATTAGTCCAACATATTGCCGTAATGATAGATTTTTTTGACATTTTTCAAGATATTTTAGAGAAAATATTAAAGTCTCGTGAATGTGTTTTTTTTTTATTTTTGCTAAATAAACTCTCTCTATAGAACAAATTCACAAAAACTATCACAACTGACGCCCCAATTTATGTTCAACAACAAACGAAACAATGGCAGAAACTCACTCTTAACACCCAAAGTGTTGTTTGGGACTTTACACTGGAAGAAAACTGCAATGACATGCATATAAACCAGTCAAATTTAATTAGAGTCAACGAAAAAGGAGACGCTGCTATTGAAGATATAGATAGTGGTGCCAGACGTGACAATTTTCTTTGCATTAATTCACCACAATAACGATTGACGATTTTTATTTACAATGCATTTACATATAACGATTTTTTGGGCAACTCTAGTTTTCCATTAAACAATTATATCTCGCTAGTATATTGGCGTGCAAACGACGAAAGCCGACGAACCCATTAATTACCAGAAATGTAAACATTGGAATTTGTTGATGATATTTTCTGGAACGTCTTATTTTATATAAATACATTTTTTTGACAAATAAAAAAAATTCCTACAAGCAATTTTCTGAAAACTTGCCGTGTGTTCGACCACACGCTGGTACTGTAAGGTGGTTTTTGGCCCAATGGGTCGAGCTAAACGTCTGGTACTCTTGTTTCGACAAATACATATTATACGTATGATTATTTCAAAATGTTATATTTTTGGTCAATTTTGCGAAAATTATTAAGAAATGTCTGTTTGTTTGGTAATAGACCAAGCCTTCATGTAAACAAAAATTTGTCTAAACTAGTGTTTGGCAGCACTTAATATAGACCACATCAACACACCAAATAATCGCCCGATAATTAACTAATAAAATTTAACAAAAGAGCGTGGCACCGACTATTTTTCCTATAACGTCATCTGTTTTATTTCTGTTATTTTGATTTATGATGTGCATTTTGTCTTCAATAAGTAATTGATTAAGATCGGCTTCAGTGCAGCCCATTTCCAGCACTTTATTACAACTGAATCCGAATGCAATCGATTCCTATTAGATTCCATAGTAAGGTCGGGTACGTCCAACAGGATTACCATCTCACAAAAAATACGCATTACAACAAATAAGAACATAGCGCAGTTAGAAATTTATGTCGAAATAACAGCCGAAATTCGGCAAATTCATGCTTCATAAATTGATATGTAATTATTGTTTTTGCCGAGTGTTGTAGGGTAGAATCGTTATTTTTTTAACATCTTTTCAAATGTTTCGTTTCGTTTTACCTCTACCAGTTTTCAAAACTACTTCATTTACCTTGTACTGTATGTTTGGCAGCAAGATTTCTACTTCAGTTTATAGCTGTAGAATTTGAGATATAAACCTCCTGCACATAATTGTAAATAGAATAACAAATAGCAATTGGGGATTTAATTACTGCATAACAGATTTCCTGGTAGTGTACCCTCTTATTTCAATGATAATAATTGAAACCTTAGATCATATGAGTTAACCCTTTCAGTATATGAAGTTCAGTGTCTATATCACAGCTGCATCACCGAATCTCAGCGCTGTTTGAAGATAGAGTTAAAGCAAATGTTCAAAAAAAAAGCATATATGTTAGCAAAGTCGTGGGCACTATTTAATCCGTGTTCTATAACATATGTAACCCCATCCTGCAATAATTTATTTGCAATACAAAATTTTGGGACAGCTTTTATTTACAACTTCAGGTTCAATTCAAATTGAATAACAAGCGTTTTCATGCGAGTATTGGCTTTAACAATTGCCATTTTTTGTCTGTGTAAGAAAAGAGCATAGCAGTGTGGTCTAATGACTTTCCTATGGGAGGTATTTTGTGGGGCACAATTTTCGTTGCTCGTCGTCCTTGGTTTCACATTGTAAAAAGAGCATTGCGGTGAGTAGTTAATTTATGCGATTTGTCTCTCAACTTTAAGGAACCTGAAAGTCTGTCTGCCTGCCTGCCTGTTCACTGCACAGGCTTGTGAGTAGCACACCACACAACTGTCCCTGCTGAGTTGAAAGATTTCTGCTGCCCGTAGTAGAAGCATTTGCGGATATTGTTTTTCGTGTAGCAACAACTTTTAGACCAGCATACTAGTACTGGCCTCTTTTTTTTAATGTTGTTTTTCAAGTTGGCTTCCACGGAAGTCTGCCGTCTTGTTTATACACTACCGTATCTCTTAATGAGGATACAGCAAAAATATTTAATGAAGCGGAAACAACTCATTTTGAACACCCACTAGCGAAAACAGCTCTATACAAACGGCACTTTCTGATGAGCAGGGAGTTTCTAGAAAGACACAGAACGATTAAAAATCCAAACGAAATACGAATTAATAATGGCTTAATTGTAAAAACTAGGCTTCCATGGCAAAAAAAAAAGTTGTACGATATCTTTTAGCGACGATACCAAAATTGAGGTCAATTAATAAATAAAAATGTTTTCAAAGCCAGTTAGTGATATCATTTAAATGCGGTATAGTCCGTGAAAATAATTTGCAGTAGTGAGGGTTTAATATGCCGCACAAACAGGGAAACGCTTCAGCCTAGATACCATCTAGTTAACTAACTAATCGAATACATATGGATTTTGTCGAAATCTTCTTTGGTATATACAAATCCTGTCAAGCTCTTTCGCTTATAACGGAAATGTCGAGTCTTTCGTATTTTCGAATTAGCTGCGCATGTAATTAAACAAAGCGAATGACCAATGAAAATTATATATTAATTAATATACACCTATGCCTCGATTTACACGATTTCGCTTTATCACGATTTTTTTAATACTCGTGCTAATTGAGGGTTATAAAAATTACCTCGATTTACACGACTTTAATTTCTATATATCAATCCATCTCATTCTCTCGGTATTGCTTTCAATTTAAAGAGCGAAAATGTAAAAAAAAAGTTTCGAAAACAGTTGCAAATACACACTTATTCGCACTCAAATGTTCTACTTTGTTGAATTTAATAAGTTCGTTGTCTGTTTTTCCCAAACACGTTATTGCTTATACACAAACACGTAATATTAATAGCAAATGAGTTATATTTATATCCAAATAAGCTTTGTGTAGATGGAAATAAGCTTTACTTGCTACAAAGACCAAACACGCGTTTTACTTGTGTGCAAACAAAAAAAGACGTATTTTTTAGCGTGTACTATCTCGAAATTTCATAAAACGCCAAGGTAGATTTTATAATATTTAAAGTGATGTAATTAAACGCCTTTAGTTGCTTTTTAAAATTAACGGAATTATGCACAGGAGTTTACTGATCTGGTACACAAACAATAAAATTAAAAAAGGATTTCGCAGTTTATGTGTGTACGCACAAAATGAAGAAGTTGTTGAAATATAAATCAGTCATTGTGGACAAGTTATATTTCATTGTGTAAAATATAAAATATAAACAAATCAGGCTATAGATAATAACACTGATATTAAATTAAAATAGTGTAAATAATCAATTAACAAGTCTGCATAAAGACGAAAAGTTATCAAGAGTTTCTAAAAAATATTCTATTCATGAAGCTACAATAAGATCTATAAAAAATAATGAATATGCTATCAGAAAAAGTGTAGCAGCTGGGTCTGACACTTCTAAGCATACAACCTCCTACGTTCGGGACAATGTAATGGAAAAAATGGAGAAGGCATTTATGATTTGGATTGAAGATCATACTCAAAAGCGAATTCCAATTGACGCCAATGCTATTACAAATAAGGCATTACAAATTTACGGAAAACTTAGTGAGCTACAATCAAATCCTCAGCAGCAAAAAAAAATTGTTTAGAGCAAGCCATGGTTGGTTCAAAAATTTCAAAAATAAGGCATTCCTTACATAATTTAAAACTAAAAGGCGAACAAGCATCGGCTGATATAGATGCAACAGAAGAATATCCAGAAAAATTTGTCGAAATTATTGCTGCTAATGCATACATACCTGATCAAGTCTTCAATGCTGACGAGACGGGTTTATTTGAAAAACAATGCCTAAGAGAACCTTTTTATCAAAAGCTGATAAAGCAGCAAGTAGACATAAAGCTGCTAAAGATAGAATAACAATTATTTTTTGCAGTACTGCTTCCGGTGATTACATTATGAGACCATTGGTTATAAATAAATCAAAAACGCCTCGCGCTTTTAAAGGCATCAAAAAAGACAACATTGTCATATACTGATATCAAAAATCAACGCTCAATGGGTGTTGGAAAAAATTATGGCCAGGAGTAGGCATAGATAATATTTCTTGCCAACCCTTGGAACAGGAATATTCTCAAATAATTGAATTAGCGCGTACACTTGGAGGTGAAGGTTTTGATGACTTTTCTCAGATAGATATTTTGGAACTAGTAACAGACAAAGAATTGTAGGACGATGATTTAATTAATATGGTTAACGAAAATAATAACAAATCAAAATATAGCGAAGCAGATTGGGAATATTGTTTATTTCAAGTTATATTTATATTTTATTATATTATTATCTGAAATGAACTCATCTGTTTTTATGAACTGGCCTATTACTTTTTATTAATAGATTGATTTAAATGACTACATATTCTTTTTTATTATATTAATAAATCGTTTTGTGTACATTTAATACTATTAATGAATTTTACAATTAAGTTTCTGTTGTTAAATAGACCGAATTTGTTAATTCTCTGTTCACGTTTTTTGCAGTAAAAAAATAAATTTGTTACACAAAATACTCTATTTACCTGAATTTGTCTTTTTTTGATTTACACGATTTTCCATACAAAATATTTCCAATTCGATTTACACGATTTTTTCAGGAACGTATCTAACGTGTAAATCGAGGGATAGGTGTACTTTATTAGACTGTAATAGCCGTCAGTCCGGTAATACTGAGTATTACAGTCCTGGGCAAAACTTCTTCATGTCAACGTACATTTCCGGCAATAAAGCTTCTAGGGCGCTACAATACATAGAATATGAAAAACGTTATAGATTTACTTTCACCGAGTACTTTCAAGCGAAAACACATTCAACAAAATTTTGGCGACAGTCGTCACACCTAGTTCTACTTTCACTGAAAAGTGAAAGACATAACAGGGAAGTGTACATATATTAATTTTGCGTAATACGAAATTATGAATAAAAAAATTAATAAATGCACTTACCATTTCGCTCATGACCTTATTGAATAAAATGTTGTTCTACTTGTGAAATCTATTTATATGAAAGAAATGTCAGGTTTTTGTTTCGGTAAAAATAGGTTCATATGAAGAACGAAATTTTGCTCTATCTGTCTATTAGATAATTCGGAGATGAGAACTGTGTTGAAAACATCATCATCTCTTTATCAGATGGTTGATTTCAAAGGTATAAATGGTTGTAATTTAATAAGTTTTTGGTGTTCTACAGGGTTCTCCAACAAGAGGTGTTATTTTGATATTCAAAAAATAATAGCAATGCGTTGTTGAAGCGTGTATTTTTCCGTTTTTAGTAATGAAGTAGTTTCTACTTGTCAAAAAAAAAAGCTACCGAAATACCGGGTGATTTATTTTTGTGAGGGCCTGCCTATTGAGGTGCCGGCGCTTAATAACGCCACTGGCAAAAAAAATAAAAGGTGGTTGCTTTTGCAGGCACTCAAAAGCGAAAATGCAAATTTATATTTAGCACTTTATAGCGCTATACAAAAAAATGAATAAATTATGCCAATGGATCGGCTAGTTCAATTTTTACTGAATCTTTATTTCATGTTTTCCATTGTTTATAAACAAAACTAACGGTATCCTTAATTCTAGTTTTTCTTACATCTATATCCTTAAAAGTAAACAATGATTCTTAGTACTAAACAGCTGTTTATCGATAACACTACACCCTCACCCTTTAAAAAAAAATAATTTTTATAAAGAAGAGAAAAAATTATTTTTAAGTATTTAATTTAAGTAACAATTAACAATTTTCATTATTCCATTTCATTATTCCATTTCTTTAACATGTTGTTATGATACTTTTTTAATTTCCCATCTACATTAATAATAGAATTTACCCCTTCTCTATCTACGATTCTATACGGTCCTCGATACGGTGCCTGATGCTTTTTTCTATCCATAACCCTCAAGAGTACTTGATCTCCTACCTTCAAATTAAGTGGATTTAAGTTTTCGTTTTGGAGTGTTCTTTTTATCTTTGCTTTCTCCAAGAATTCCTTGGCTTTTTGCAGAGAAAATTTTAATCTTTGTTTGATTTCAGAGGCATAATTTTCTGTATTATAGAATTGCCTCTCTTTAATAATTTCGTCACCCGGTAAGTAGGAAAGTTTACCGAATACTAACTCATAAGGAGAATAGCCAGTATCAACATGTGGCGTCGTATTGTAAGCAAATGTAAAATATGGTATCCAAAACTCCCATTCATCATCTTTGGAAAAATTTAATAAAAATTCATTTAGTACTCTATGACTTCGTTCAATCGAGCCCAAAGTTTCATGATGATACGGCGCACTAAAAATCTGCTTGATATCTAATAACCTACATATTTCCGACATTAACTGGTTCGTAAATTCCGTGCCTTTATCTGACTTAAGCCTTTTAAAATTTCCATATATTAGTATAAATTGTTCAACCAAAGTTTTCGCGACCGTCTTTGCATCTTTCGTTTCCATAGGATAAGCTACAATATATTTTGTTAAATCACATTGTATCGTGAGTACATATCGATAATGATTAGATAACCTCAGCGGACCTACTCTATCAATTGATACCGTCTCGAAGCTTGTTCCCGGCGTGTCCGTTAAAGTATATGGTTCTTTCGTATGTCTTGTCTGTTTGTTGATTTTGCACTGTGGGCAATCTAGTACATAATCCTTGATCATTCTGTACATGTTCTTCCAAATATATCTCTGTTTTAACCTCAATGTTGTTTTTCTGACACCCAAGTGTCCCCCGTGTGCTGAATCGTGGTAATCAGCTATTAACCCCAAATGTGTATCCCGACAAAGTATTCTCTTCGGTTCCTCATATAATAAAATTTTCAAATCTGTCTTTTTTTCATGTTGTATTCTATTAAAAACTGTTTTAAACTCTTCCATTGCCATTGTTTTAAATATATCATCATTTTTGTTCAATGCTAACTCGCGTATCCCTAAATCACGCATCTTTGATGTCAGTTTCTCCAAAGACAACTTAGTGTTCGATGGATTATCGCTGAATCCCGCCGTAATAAAACGATCTTCAATTATAATTTGTAGCTTTTTACCCTCCGTTTGAGGCGTAAACTTAAGTTTTCTCGTGTTCCGTATATCTGTTATTGATGTACAATCCCATATAAAAAGTTGATTGGGTTTTCCGTTGTTCATGTATTTAGCACTGTTATTCGTATCTGTGTCTTTAGTAACTGTTTTCTCTTTCTGCATACTCCTTGTGATCGCTAAAATCATCTCATCTCTTTCAGTCTTACTGGGAATCATTGCTTTAAGGGTTTCACTGTTCAAGGTTATTCTCGACAAAGCATCAGCATTTGTATTCATTTTTCCTTTTTTGAAAACAATCTCAAAGTCATAATCGCATAAATCCATTCTTATACGAGTCATTTTTGAAGATGGATTTCTGTGTGCAAATAACGATACTAGTGGTCTATGATCCGTGACCACCAAAAACCTCCTACCATATAGGTATGGTCTAAAAAAATTAATTCCCCAATGGATGGCCAATAATTCTTTCTCTATTATGGGTTTATTTACGTCATGTTTCAATAGGGTTGTACTCGCATATGAGATTGGTAAATCGGATCCTATCTCACCTTGAGATAAAACCGCACCTAGAGCGTAGTTAGACGCATCCGTGGTTAATATGAATGTTTTCGTAAAATCCGGGTATTTTAAAATGGGAGGCCTTAACAGCATGCTTTTCAGCGTTTCAAATGCTTTTTGACACGTAGAAGTCCACACAAAAGGTTTGTTTTTCTTTAGGAGTTCGTTCAGACTCTCCTGAATCTCCTGACCTCGTCTGCATTCGTAGGCACAGGATACGTTCTTATAACGCTATCTTTAGCTGGACCAGTCTTCACTCCTTTATCAGTTATAAGGTGTCCAAGATAGACAACCTCCGGTTTCAAAAAGCTGCATTTATTTGGATTAAGCTTTAAGTTAAACTTCCTTAATCTTCGAAATACATCCGACAAATTTTCGTTGTGGTGTTTCAAACTACACCCAAAGACTATTATGTCGTCCACGTAAAGGAAAGCTGCTGCGTCTAAACCGCTTAACGCAATCGTTAACATTCTCTGGAAACTATTTGAGGATATCTTTAAGCCGAAAGGTAAGCGTTTGAATTGGAAATGCCCATTTGCCGTTGAAAATGCGGTAAGATGCCGCGAATCCTCGTGTAAATTTATCTGGTGGAAAGAGCTGGTCATATCTAATGTTGAAAAGTATTTGGCTCTTCCGAGCTTGTCTAAAACGTCTTCAATCCTGGTTAGTGGAAACTTGTCATTAACGATCTAATCATTAAGTTTTCTGAAATCTACAACCAAACGCCATTTCTTTTCGCCATCCGCAGACTTTTTAGGTACCACTAACAGCGGTGAGTTGTAGGGACTAATTGAATTTTCAATTATATCATCCTCTTGTAGGTTTTCTACCTGTTGATTCACTTCGTCCATCTGTGCTTGCGGTAATCTGTAATTCTTTATATAAACCGGTGTCGTATCCGTAGTTTGTATTTGTTGGGTATAAAAATTATTCACACTTAGTTTATCTCCTGGAAGATGGAAAACATCTTGGAATTCCTTAAATATATCCATAATTGATTCTCTCGAGTAAGAGTCACTCACTCCAATATCAATGTTACTCAAAACAGCTTCCAGCCTTCCGTCACTTGCTGCTTCTGATTTGTACGCATGACATATACTATATTCCTCCAATGGATGTATTTCACAGTCTATCTTATTAATGGTTACTGCGTTATCTGTAGTATTCAATAGCTTAACATGTACCATCCCATGCGCTGGAATCAAACAATTCGCCAGAAATACTCCTTCTGTAAGCTCTTTGTTTAACACTATACTGTCTTTATTGACACGAATATCCAGAGGCAGAATAATTTCCCACCTCGCAGGTACTACCCTACTAATCTGAGATACGGGTCTCGAATTCATAGGTAGAACAATATCATTCAACATTAAACGTTATGGTAAATGTTTCGAAGTCTATTTTGCACATACGCTGTGTCAAAATATCTCTTCCAATTATGCCATCGGTTGGGATTGGGAAATCCCTTTCGACAATATAGAAATCGTGTGCTACCGTTGCTGATTCAACTGACAACTCCAATTTCGTAGCGCCAATACACTGTACCGCATCCTCTGTAATTCCGGTTAGTCTAGCAGATTTATTTTCATTTATATTAGTAAAATTCTGATCTTTGCAAATCGACACGTCTGCCCCCGTATCTATTAAAAATTTTAAACTTCTGTTAATGTTGTTGCAGTTGAGAGTTATAAACGCGCTAGATTTAGCTGATATATTAAAAATCCTTATATTTGGCCTTCCTGGACAACGGCTTCCGTCATCCGGCCATCTGAGTTTTCCGACTCCTCTGCGTAGGGAAAAGCTCTGAAGTTTCTGTTCCTCTGGTTGTTATACCCGCGATCTCTTGGACCATAATCTGATTCGAATGTACCACGCGCGTAACCATTATTACCTCTAGATTGAATTTCCGTAATTATAACTTGTATTGTTTGCAGATTGGTCTCGGTAGTCTCTCCTAGGATTATTGCCATTGTAACTAGCACTATTTCCAGCTTGATTATTCCGGGTGTTTCCTCTGAAATTATCGTTGTTGTAATTCCGGTTGTCCCTGTCGTAATTGTTTCTATGGTTACCGTATCTATTTCCGTAATTGTTTCTGTCACCGTTATTATATCTACCACCACCGTTATGTCTATTCCCTTCGGAACGCCTATCCGTTCTATGAACCGGAAATAAATTTTTGCTTTCGAAACCAAAGCTTTTCTCGGCTGTTACGCACCTTTGTGCTGCCTCATTTAAAGTGTTTGGCATATTTGCCAATAAAAGCGGTTGATACTCCGAATTTACTCCCTTTATAAAAACATTAAGCGCCATACTATCGCTAACTTTATAAATTGCATCCTTAGTTTCCTCAGAGGGGTTTGTTAAGTTACCTATTTCAAATAAACTTAATTGATCAGAAAGCTCTGAAACCTTCTCCCTAAATTCTGTTATGCTCGATTCTCCTTGTTTTGTAGTTCCTAGCTCCGTTAATGTTTGTTGTAACGTCCTAGGATTTGGATAAGCGTCTTCCAGACATTTCTTCAAACCAGCGAATGTAGTCGGTCTGTTTCAACGACCTAAAATGCTACGTACTTGGGCAGATAACTTGAAGTTATACACGTACTTAATGAATATTTCTTTATCCTCATTCCTTAATAAATCATGCAGCAACTCAGTCTGCGCAATAAAATCTTCCAAATACTTGAATGTGCCTTTGAATACTTGTAGGTTTTTACCTACCATTGAAATGTCAAATTGAGCCATGCTTGGTAAATTTCTCTCCTGCGTTTTTAAATTTTTCAAAAATTCTTCTATTTCTCCACGAAGTTTCTCAAATCTTAATTTGCAGGTAGCAATATCTTCCTCAGAGGTGATTTTAACTACTTCACTTGATTCTTCTTCTTTCCCTACTCCTTCACTTTTTGGAAATATTTTATCCACCGTACCTTGTAAAAATCCTAACCTCTCTAGCTTTTCCTCTACGTAATTGTTCGCAAAAACTCTATTTTTACTTTTCTTTAAATTTACTTTTAATTTTTCCAATTCATCAATACATTCATTAATTAACTCCATTAATTTGAAATTTTTAAATCACTTTGTACAGAACAGTATTACAAAAAAGTGTGAACAATATTAACTAAATAGTGTTAAATTCGTATAGTGTGAAACGCTCTCAATTAATTTCCTTAAAAATGGTTCGTATAGTGTGAACGCACCTAAATGCAACCCTGTACTAGCATATATGGTTGTACCGGGTCCTTGAGTAACCGGATATTCGTTAACCTATTTATACAACGAGCGGCTGTCATCCAGTGTTTATTTATTCGCCGACATTTTGTTACGTGTTGTTTTTGTGTAATTTGCGAAAAATAAACTTTAACTTCAATTCCAATCTAATTACATTAATTTATGTACAAAATATGTATTTCATTTCATAAAATTCATATGTTATTTATATTTAAATTGTTTTTCTTTTAGAATAAATAAATAAAATATGTGTTGTGTTTTATTGTTTTATTGTGCATAGTGTTAGGTTTTTTTTTTTAGCTGTGCTTCAATAGCTTCTACTCGTTCCCACATCTTTAATGCACTTTGGTATGGTGGTGGGGGATCGCTATTTATTGTTGCCTTTAAATCAGCCACTTGTCTTCGGAGCCGCACAATTCTGCCACCTCTCCTGTGTTTCGGTTTCTCGGTAGGGGGAATCCGTGTGCGCTTCTCTTCCTTTCGTTGTTGTTGCCGCTGCAAATATTGTTCAATTGTTATAGGCTTCGGTTGTTGGTAGTTTGTTGTCGGACAAGAGGTCTCCACTGGAACGTTGTTGTTGTTTGGCAGGATCGCCATGTAATAAGTTTTCTTTTATTTATTTTTGTGAGGGCCTGCCTATTGAGGTGCCGGCGCTTAATAACGCCACTGGCAAAAAAAATAAAAGGTGGTTGCTTTTGCAGGCACTCAAAAGCGCCAATGCAAATTTATATTTAGCACTATACAAAAAAATGAATAAATTATGCCAATGGATCGGCTAGTTCAATTTTTACTGAATCTTTATTTCATGTTTTCCATTGTTTATAAACAAAACTAACGGTATCCTTAATTATTTTTCTTACATCTATATCCTTAAAAGTAAACAATGATTCTTAGTACTAAACAGCTGTTTATCGATAACACTACAATATTGTGAAAATATATTTGAATTAAATCAGTAAAAGAATTCAGTCATAGGGAATGCCAATACAGAATTTGGTAATTATGAATGCCGTTAAAACTCGATAATCCGGATAAGTAATTTCAGACCCCAATTCTGATTTTGGATGTTTTTTAAGTGTTAGTAATTATTAAAACTAAATTAATTCATTAAAATAATGCAATAATTTTAGATGATACAACTTAATCACATAAAGATGACATCTAAAATTTTAGTAATTATTAGTAATTTTTTTCGGTGCAGTAATAACCTTCATTATTTTAATTCAGTTGAAATCGCCTTGCATATCGTTTCATTAGGAAAATATTCCGACATTTGTGTAAGTGCATCGTATAAACATTTTTGTATATGAAAACAGAATTCAACTTATTATACCCCCATTCTACGGGTATGCAAAATTCACTTTAGACAATAGGTGTCTTTGAACCAAACTCAATTCAGGACTTTCTAAGTCGTTTGAGCCACGCCCGTTTGTCTGTCCTGCTGGTACGCAGGATAACTTTCGAAAGAGTTAAACAATCACTTTGAAATTTGGCATGGCTTAATATATTCCCAAAACTGCTTATGGGATTGCATACGGGCTATATGGCCAAATTTTGAAAACACTGTTTAGGTTTTCATAACATTTTAATGGAATTTTATGTTAAATTAATTTATGCATCATATTTTGGGTTAAATATTTAACCGATCCCGATTTTTATGAGGGAAAAATACAACGTACATACAAATGTATCACTCTCCACCCTTTGCAATTTTTTTTGTTGCTCTAAAATGTGAATGGATAAATTTTTTCAGATACTATGTGTTGAACGGTGTTCAACAACTTAGAATAAGTTAGACTTAAGAAAATGAAGTACTAGAATCCCTGTAATACTCAGATGGAACCCCTGCATCGGTTGACTGAAAAGGGTTTCACTCAAACGCAACCAAGGTTCCATCTTGAGTAATATTCCAATTACGGTTGCTGCTGAATATATACACACTTGTGTTACGCGTTATCTCTCGCACTTTTAAACAACCGCAACTGGTTTTACCTATAAAACAGCAAGCAGAGCGAGCGGTAAGAACAACATCGTTGGAAATAAAAAAAACCTTTAAACTGAAACCAACCTTTGTCTGTTTTTTCCCCTTTTTATCTGAAATTTGGGAACTGCTTGAATCCATACAATTCTGGGAGTTTCTGAATTCTAATACAGTCCACTTAGAGATCTATCCCGGAATTGTACATGGTCCATCGAACCTTCACGAGGAACGAGGAACGGAAAAATTAACAAAAGGATACTCAACCGTCTAAAATCTGAGGAACTAATTTATTTGAATCCCATAAAATAAATATGAGGTATGTTGAAAGTTAGTTTAATTATGTTATTGAGAAATGTGTTGAGTGATTATTTGTGCAGTATTTAAAAAAAAAACATTTGCCAATATTTCTTCAGAGTTATTAACAGCCCCATCTAATAACTCTGATATTTGAGTGCAACAATCTGAAAAGCACAAAGATTGTTCGTCTGTCTGGTTTGTGTTTCCATTTTCAATTGGAAAAAAATAAAGTAGAAAGAAGGGAAGACAAAAATCGACTCTTCATAAGCCAATACACACATACAGACGCTTTATGTTTATTCACCACATAACGATCGAATAAAGATATTGCAGTTAAGTCTCTTGGAAGCTACTCCACTCTTCAAAGCACACGCACACACACGCTTAATAGTTATTCACCCCTGCAACCACACATCATTGAAACTACATAGCGAAAAGAGACTGATAATCACGAGAGTGGACAATATCACACACACAACTAAGTTCTCTTCTTCGCATATCTGTGGTCAGCTCAGCCATACATCATCGAAACTGACCTGACTCAACTTTCTTTTTCCCCACACCTGTATCTTGAATGTTCTTAGGGAAAGGAACAGGAGAAAGAAATTCATGTTTTTTTTCTTTGAACAGTGCGGACGTGTTGTGCGGTGGCCGGTAAAAATAAAAGTGCGTGATCGGTTTTTTTTGGAAATTAAAAGTGCTGAAGTGTGTTAAAAAAAAATAAAATAAAAAATAATAAATCAAATTTGCAATTAATTGTAAATTGTGGAATTTCGAAAAAAAAAAACAAATCTGCCACGTGTTTTCTATTTCGGTGTAACAAAATGGCCACGTAAGGCAAACAAAGAGAAAAAGTACAACGAATAGAACAAAAAACGTGAGACACAGTTAAGAGGAAAAGTTTTCGTCATCAGTGCTCGAGTTTTCCACTTTGGTTCGGTTTGCTGGAAAGTCGTATATCGCAAAAAATAGTTACAAAAATCTACAAAAAAAAAACCTTTGCTGGAATAAAAGGGAACAAGAATACTGGGAAAAATAATTGTTTTTATAACAATTTAAAAAGAATACTGATAAAAAAAACCGCAGGCAATACCGGTTATAAAATTAGATTTTTTGGTTTTAATTCCTTTTAAAAAAAAAAAAATAAATAAATAAATAAAAATTAAACAAGAAAAATAAACACACAAACTACATTAAAAAAATAAAAAAAAAATAAAAAAAAAAAAATTTGTTGATACTACTGCAGAATACGTAGTATACGTGCAAATACCCTCGGGCCAACAACAAAAAGATCGAGCTCAAAGAAACCTGCACAAAGAAAAGAAATTCCTTGCAAATCACAACAACTGAAGTTACGGAAAGTGGAGGCAAGTAGCAGTGAAGAGGGAATGAGGAAAGACGAAACCCACGAACAATTCTTGGTTTAACGTACTGCTGAGTTACACCCAGAAGAAAACGTCTGTTCAAACAAAACCTAAATCTGTGGTAAGCGGTCACTTAACAATTTCTGAGTTTTGTTATTTGTAATTTAAAACCTTAAATTCCAATATGCATCATACAACACAAACTTTATATTAAAACAAACTTTATATTAAAACATTCACATTCAATATACAAGTCGTTTTTTTAACGGGGAAGGGAAATTAAGCCTTGCTCCTTTAATAACTGGAAATTGGTTTAACGATTTGCGCGAGAGCACAACATATTGCGAGGACTGGGACAACATGTGGTAACAAATAATACATTCAAATCTGATGGTCTCTGAGAACGTATTCGCTTGACACTAAAATCACGTTTACTCTCTACAGTTGTCGGTGCAGATCTGCTCACATATCAGATGAATACATATTAAAAACACGTTTTAATTAACTGCGTTGAAATCCCCAGCTCTACTGAATACGGTAAATCTAATCAAGATCGGAGGCTCCAGTCGCATTCAAATAAACTGTTAAAATTTATTAGAATCACGTTCTGATAGTCTGTGCGAATCAATTTGGTGGATAATTGGTCGAATAAGAATCGATATCATTGTCGTTTCCCCCCATATTTTACTTGCGCAACAAACTGATTTGTTGAAAATCTGACCTTATCATATACCATAGGAAGTCTGTCTTGTACTTTCTGTCTGAATCCCTAAATTAACCAACGGCTTAAGAGTTTAGGCGCAATCTGTTCCAGATATCATATACTGGGAATTATTTTATTCCACGAATTACTGTCGAAACAACAGCGGGGAGTATCGACAACCACATTGGCAAGTTTCGAATAAACAAAGCTTTACTCGATTGTTCTGCCATCATTCCGACAAAGTACTGTCTCCGTGAACTTTAACTGAAACAAAGTATCCATAAGGAGAAATATAGTACGCTAAACGGTAGTTAAAAAAACAAAAAAACTAAACTGAACAGAATAACTTTTCGAAATCTATAACTGAGATTTATTCCTTGTGTCTGTTAGGGCATTTTCCACAATGAGCGATCGTCACTTTATCTTCTTTTCCGACCAAGTGGTAACATATTGTGCAGAATTCGCCAATACGCCCATTGAAGATCACACCACCTCTGGTCTAGAAGTAGTACTGGATAATTTAGAACGACGCTGGCGACAACTAGTTCAAATCTACGTTTCTGTTATGGTTTCTGACGATCCAGAGTGGACACCAGATAAGAAAACATCAACCAATGCAAAATTCCAAGCGGCGTGTAAAAACTACAAAGAATGTAAAACGCAAATATTGGACTTGATGTATATTGAGAGGCAGAAGTTCGCGGATAGTCGGGCTAAGAAGCCTCAAGCCACAGCAACTGAAGACAATTCCTTTTCGCTCAAGGTTCCTCCATGTGACACTGAAGTGTTTAGTGGTGGATATGATAAATGGCCTAGCTTCAGAGACATGTTTTCTGCCATTTATGGTAACCATCTACGGCTGTCGCCCGCTCAAAAACTGTTTCACCTGAGAGCAAAGACACGGGGAGAGGCGAACCAAATTGTAAAAAGATTTGCGTTGACTGACGATAACTTCTCTCTCGCTTGGGAGGCGCTGCGTCAGCGTTATGAGAATAAACGCATTCTCATTAATCACCAACTGAGGAAGATTTTTGAGATTGATAACGTCTCTTCCGAAAAAGAAAAGTCACTTAGGAACTTGCAGTATACTATCAACAACTGTCTGGCGGTATTAAGGACGTACAACGTTTCTGTCATAGCATGGGATCCGATTCTGGTATACTGGGTATCGTCAAAACTTCCCGTAGAAACCCTGACTGCATGGGAGGACTCACTGGATAATTACAAACAAATGCCAAGCTGGGACCAGCTAGATGATTTCATATCGAATCGGCTCGATATGTTAGAGTCCATTTCAGACATGCGGAAATCCTCCAATCCCGCCCCGACCGTTCCACAAAAATCACACAACTTCCACATGAAGTCTGATGCTGCATATAGACCGTGCAAAATCTGTCAGCAAAACCATGCACTGCGCCACTGTCCCAAATTCAAGACATTGTCGATAAATGAAAAATGGAAATTTATTACGTCCCACAAAGTTTGTGAAAACTGCCTGTCCTACGGACATATCTCTCAGAGCTGTCAGAGCGACAAGTTATGTCAGAAATGTCAGCAACCTCATCACACATTGCTGCATTCTGAGGTACAAAGTGTAGCATCAAGACCGACAGGTCAGAAAACTGTGCATTACCAGAGAGAACCTCATTCGTACTCACAATCGTTTCACGCTGAGACTCAGTACGGTCCGCAACCGATCACGTCGGATGCAGCCTATCCCAGCACATCGAACGTCAAATTACACTACTCTGAGTCAGGTGAAACAACAATTTTACCCACCGCTTTGGTCAACATTGAGCACCAAGGAGATGTTTTTACAATACGGGCGTTCATCGACCAAGGTTCGCAAGAGACCTTCATCTCCAACCGCATTATTAACTGGCTTTCCATAAAGGTGGGATCACATGATTGCCGCAATGCGCCAATTTGAACCAATTTTTATTGTCCCAAGTTTTACCACAATAAATAAATTGTCACAATCAAATTCTCTGCGGTCACATGATTGTCCAACTTTTCATAAATTTGATTGCCGCGTATTGTCTCAAAACCATCAAGTGGCAATTATTGTCCAACTTCAGTCACATGATTGTTCTACTACACGGCAACTATCAGAAACAGCTGCTATATATCAAAGTTTGTTTATTAAAAATTTAAAAGCATTTAACAATTTGTTTTATTAAGATGATGTGTTCTTTAAAGAAAAAGAAAATTGCAGCAGCTATAATTATGGTGTGTGCATTTGACGATGAGAAAAATGAAAGAAAAGAAAACAAAAAAAAAGTAAATAGAAGTACGTGGGTCAGAGAGTGGCTCACAAAAAGAAGCACTGATGGTGCAT
The DNA here is from genome assembly GCA_958296145.1 of Hydrotaea cyrtoneurina. Taxonomy (NCBI): domain Eukaryota; kingdom Metazoa; phylum Arthropoda; class Insecta; order Diptera; family Muscidae; genus Hydrotaea; species Hydrotaea cyrtoneurina. Next base: position 44,424,215 of record OY282512.1, read on the forward strand.
ATGACAAAACATTAATGGAATTCCGGGAAATCGAAAACCAAAAGTTTTTGTTTAAAAATTTTATCCGGATGGATGACGAAACGTTTATCGAATTGTTGCAACTAGTGTCACCATATATTAAAAAACAAGACACAAACATGCGAAAGGCTATTCCCGAACAAATACGCTTAGCTGTGACACTTCGATTTCTTGCATCTGGTGACAGTTATAAAAGTATATTTTCGGCTCCCTGACCAGATTTTGATTTTAGTTTTTTTTTTACATTTTGAAAGGCCGTTTTAATGTTGCACCATTTGGCCTTGCAGTCTTCCACCGTGTGCCCTGTACACATTTTTTCAATTTCCCGCCATGCCTGCTCCCGTTTATTCCTATCTTTGTACTCGGTGGATGAATACTGCCAAACACATGGGTGCTGTTCCACAGCTTGTATCAGCTCCTGTATTGCAGTGTAGGTCCACGAACAAACTACACTTGGTTTTTTTCTTTTTTTCGGCACAGGTGTTTCTGGTTGCTGATCGGGGGAAAAGAACTCAAGCTCAGCTGAGTCTTCGTATATAATACAATCACCGAATTCCATATTAAAACTGCAAATACATAATATAAACATAATTATAGCAAATACAACAATTTAAATTAATTTTCCTTTACTTACGACAAAGAAATGTTGACGGTAGAAACACAAGAAAAAAAATTATTTAAAAAAAAACAGATAATTGCCGCGTATTGTCTTCTTTCATTGACGCACTAGAAAACAATAAATATTGACGCATTTATGAAATTTATGTTTGCGCATGGTTGTCTATCAACCGTTCACACGATTGTCGTACCAGAGTTGTATTTGATTGCCGCAAATCAGCACAATTTATTTTTGATTGTCGCATGGGACAATAAATTGTGCAATCACACGATTGGCATATAAAATGCACCAATAATTGGCGCATTGCGGCAATCATGTGATCCCACCTTAAGAACCATCAACTCCTTCACTAGGATTTCGGGATTAGGAGGGACTGTTCTAGAAAACTTTAACAAGATGTGTCACTTGACCTTAAAAGGAGTGGTCAGCAACTTGAATCACCTAATGCCTTCAGCTCCTACTATTATCTCGGATTGGACTGTCCTCGACTCTTTACAGTTGGCAGATCCAAACTTCACCAAACCCGGTCAAATCAATATGCTCATGGGCAGCGACATTTTGCCGTTTATTCTAAAACCTGGCGTACGAAAGAACGTGTCCGGACATCTGTTAGCCCAGGAGACTGAGTTCGGTTGGCTGATAAGTGGGCCTCCGACTGTTCGCTCAATGACAACATTCGCGTCCTGGGTAGCGGCATCATCAGAGTCGCTAAACAACGAGGTGCGTAAGTTTTGGGAGCTGGAGGAAGTGCCCTGTGAGAAAAAACTTACTGCAAGCGACCAATGGTGCGAGGAGTTTTTCCGGAGAACAACATACCGCTGCCCTGATGGCAGGTATGTTGTTCGCTTGCCCTTTAAATCGAATCTTGCTCCAGAAATCTGTTTGGGATCGTCGAGACGAACAGCCTTTGGCCAATTCATCCGCATGGAGAAAACATTCGGTAAAAAAACCCGAGGTGCTAACTGAATACTTCACACTCGGTCACATGGAGCTGACCACGAGTAACGAAACTTGCGATAACTCTTCCTTTTCCTCGTTTTATCTCCCTCACGATGCGGTAATCAAACCAGAGAGTAAATCAACAAAAGTGCGAGTAGTTTTTAACGCATCAAAAAAACTGACAGCGGCGTTTCTTTAAACGATGTTCTCCACACTGGTCCTACGCTGCAAAACGATTTAATGAACGTCATTTTGCAGTGGCGTCTGTTCGAATACGTATTCAACGGGGATATTCAAAAAATGTATCGGCAAATCCTCGTGAATAAGGAAGACCGACAGTTTCAGAGAATCCTTCACAGATGTTCCCCGACTGGACCTGTTCAGGATTACTGTCTCAAAACTATAACCTTCGGAGTAAACTATGCACCGTACCTGGCAATAAGAACATTGCATCAGCTAAGTGAGGATGGAAGCGAGTCCCACTCAAATGCAGCAAGAATTCTGAAAAACCAGATATATGTTGACGACATTCTGTCTGGAGCTCATTCACTCTTGGAAGCAAAAGCTCGTCTGACCGAACTTTTGGATCTCCTGCAATCCGCCGGATTCCCGCTGAAGAAATTGACAGCCAATCACGGGCATATACTGGCCAATTTACCTGCAGAAGACCTTCTCGACGAAGACTTCTTGAAGCTAGAAGATGTCAGCGAGACCAAGACCTTAGGTATTCAGTGGAACGCCATGTCTGATAGCTTCTTTTACAAGGTTAGTAACATTCTGGTCCCGACGGCACCGCTGACAAAACACAAGATCTTAATAATTGTTGCAAAATTGTTTGATCTAGCTAGATGGCTAGCCCCAATCATCGTCCGAGCAAAAATGCTTATGCAGCAACTGTGGATGGATGGGACTAACTTAGATGAAGAGGTGAAACCTCATTCTCTAGAAACGTGGGAACATTTTATTACTAACTTTTCGGACCTACAAAAGATACAAATCCCACGCTGGGTTCGATATACTCCTACGGGTGAGATTCAGATCCATGGTTTCTGCGACGCATCGGAGAAAGCATACTGTGCCTGTTTGTATGTTCGCATCAAGTCCGATGGAAACACAATATCTTCATCTCTCCTGGTGTCCAAAAGCAAGGTGGCCCCACTGAAAAATGTTAGTCTTCCAAGATTGGAACTGTGCGGGGCTGCTCTCATGTCAAGGCTACTAAATTCGGTATTAAACCATTTCAGTTTCACGAGCCCTGTCGTATATCTATGGTCGGATTCTACCATCACATTAGCCTGGTTGAGCAAGCCACCGTTTCATTGGAAAACTTTTGTGGCGAACAAAATTACCGAAATACTGGACAATGTGGGCAATGCGACATGGATGCACGTGCCGACTCATGAAAACCCAGCCGATATAGGTACCCGTGGATGCACACCTTTAGAACTGGAGTCAAATCCACTTTGGTGGAACGGACCTAACTGGCTAATCAAAAATATTTCTCACTGGCCGAATCAACCTGCTCTCAAAGATCCATCACTCGAGAAAAAGGTCAGTAGCTTCCAGATTCAAACCGACCTTGAGGATGTATTAGAACGTTTTTCGTCATATGATCGAGCATTGCGAGTAATCTGTTTTATGTTCCGGTTTATACGAAAATGTCAAAAACAGTCCACATCTGACACGGGGAAAGATTTCATTACTGCAAAGGAAATCACATTTGTCAAGTGTCGTCTAATTAAACTGTCTCAGCTAACCCATTTTCCATCTGAATACCAAGCTCTTGAATCCAATCTTCCGATCATTTCGAAAAGTAGACTGTTGACGCTGAATCCAGTTCTTGATCGGAATAAACTACTGAGAGTTAACGGGCGGTTGGCGAACTCCGACCTCAGTTACAATGAAAGGCATCCGCTGATATTGCCCGAGAAATCACGATTGTGCAAACTGTTCATCTAATTCACACACAAGACTCTATCACATGCTGAACATCAATGTATGCTTCGTGCCATACGGCAAGAGTTCTACGTGATAAGACTGAAGAATGCGGTTAGACACTGTATTAGAAACTGCAAACCCTGTACTGTATATAAACATCGAATGAACAGTCAAATCATAGCAGCGTTGCCCCAGGAAAGGTGTACGTTCTCACTGCCATTCACTAATACCGGAGTCGATATTGCAGGACCTTTTGAACTGAAAACCTCACGGCTACGCAATGCCAAACTCCAAAAAGGTTATGCAGCAATCTTCATCTGTTTGTCGACAAGTCGATTTTGCAGGACCTTTTGAACTGAAAACCTCACGGCTACGCAATGCCAAACTCCAAAAAGGTTATGCAGCAATCTTCGTCTGTTTGTCGACAAGGGCAGTTCACTTGGAGACTTGCTCTGAGTTAACATCGGAGGCGTTCCTCGCGACCTTCGACCGTTTTGTTGGTAGAAGTGGTTTTCCTACGAAACTGTTTTCTGACAATGGTACTAATTTTGTAGGGGCAAGTCGACTGTTAGGCCAAGAGTATAAAACGTTTCTTGAAACTGCTGAAAAATCATTAACTGACAAGTATAATTTACACGGTTTCTCTTGGAATTTCATTCCTCCCCAGGCTCCACGTATGGGTGGCATGTGGGAAGCCGCTGTAAAAAGTATGAAGAGTCACCTGAAGAAAGTTGCTGGGAATCTCAAATTTACATTTGAAGAATTCTCAACACTTCTAGTCCGAATAGAGGGTATTCTAAATTCGCGACCGCTTTCTCCTGACTCCCGGTCATTTGCTTAGGGGTGCCCCTCTAGTCGCTATCCCTGAAGACTACTTTGAAGACCTTCAATCGGCAAATCGGTGGCAAAGACTGAAAGTTTTGCAATTTCATTTTGCGAAATGTTGGAAGCACGAATATATCATAGAAATGCAACGGCGATTTAAGTGGAAAACAGCGCAACTGAATCTGAAGGAGGATGACTGTGTAGTTATCAAGGACGATAACTTGCCTCCAACTGAATGGCGTATTGGCCGCGTAATGAAAATGTTTAAGGGCAACGATTCCAACGTTAGATTTGCTGAATTACGCACTCAAAATGGGGTCATAGTAAGGACCCTGGTAAAACTGTGTATACTGCCAAATAATCACTCATAAGTCTTTTTAACACCTTTTCTCCGCTCTTGGAATAAATGCGGCGTCTGTAACCATAACCATCACACTATGGTTCATGTTGATGACCACAAAGCCAGCAAACCCAAACCGAGGACTCGCCCACCAAGAAGTGAAGGAAGCCGACGGAAAAGTCCGTCCAGAAACAATCGTTCCAAACGTCCGTCATCGCGAAACTCACCCAAACAACGTCACACAAAAGACCGTCTCGAGATCCGCTCAAAAACCCACGTCTTTTTGCTTACCGCATTGGCCAAGGTTCTTACTCCAGACAGTCCTAGCAAAACGCGTCTGTTGCTTAACTCTGGTGTGGCAACCACTGTCATTTTGGAAGAGTTAACCAGACGACTGCATCTGAAAACAACGAAGAGAGACGGTCAAGTATTCTGCACCATGAATATCATGTCCTACCATGATAGTTCGGCATAGGTGCAAATTTGCGGAGTTGTCAAAACCGGGTTTAACATACCGATGCCCAAATCAACCAAAGAGAAGAGGCTGCACAGCATATATGACCATTTGACGGAGCTCGCTGATCCACATTTTTTTAATACAAAAGATGTGGAAATAATCCTCGGAAACTACCAACTTCCGAAAATTTTAAGAGCAGGGCTCATCCAGACATCGCCACATCTGCCCATTGCCCAGAGCACCATTTTTGGTTCGACTCTCTCAGGGGCCTGCCGCTATTGAAACCATGTTGCAGTGCTACAAGAGGCGGCGGCATGTTGAACGGTGTTCAACAACTTAGAATAAGTTAGACTTAAGAAAATGAAGTACTAGAATCCCTGTAATACTCAGATGGAACCCCTGCATCGGTTGACTGAAAAGGGTTTCACTCAAACGCAACCAAGGTTCCATCTTGAGTAATATTCCAATTACGGTTGCTGCTGAATATATACGCACTTGTGTTACGCGTTATCTCACGCACTTTTAAACAACCGCAACTGCTTTTACCTATAAAACAGCAAGCAGAGCGAGCGGTAAGAACAACATCGTTGGAAATTAAAGAAAACCTTTAAACTGAAACCAACCTTTGTCTGTTTTTTCCCATTTTTATCTGAAATTTGGGAACTGCTTGAATCCATACAATTCTGGGAGTTTCTGAATTCTAATACAGTCCACTTATAGATCTATCCCGGAATTGTACACTATGGAATATGACAATTGTATGTTTTTACTGAGTGTGAAGGTATCACGTATGAATTGAAGTAATTCAATATCCACTTTTTATTATTTTTTCGGAAGAAAATTTTGTACATTTTTACGAATGGAATTTTGAAGATTTTAGCAGCTTCAATGCACACGAAACATAACTTTAGTTTTCAAACAGATTGTTTTGTTTGGTTTGTTGTATAGTGTGATTTAAAAAAATATTCTCGTCATCCAATGTCCCCAAACACAATATTAAAAATTTTAATACTCGGCAACTCTGTATATTGATGCATGTCGACATGAAACATTCTGCACTGATGTGGGTCAAATCTTTCTAATCAGTGTACGCGTGCCCTTCGTAGTAGTCAAACGAAAAGTGGAGTTCATTCGGAATACGAAAACTTCAGCCAACCTGTAGTGAAGGATGTTGACTAAAATTCGATTTTCTCAGATGGCTGAGTCTAAATCGACTCAACAAATTGTAAAAATGTGGCCTGGGTATTCTATACCATCTGGATTAAAATTGGTACGTACTCTTTCTTGTTTATTTTCTTATCAGTAATATTTAATTATATTATCCATTTTCCGTACAGGTTGGTATAGATTTCACACTGAAGTATCCTAATGCAGAAGAACTTATAATAAAATGGCCGTCTTATGAAAACAAATTATTACAAATATTGTTTATGCTATTCTCTAATTTTATTTTATTCTTATGTATTTAGTATTTTACCAATTCACATGAATTTCAAAAAAAAGTTTTGATTTTTTTAGTAAAGTAAAACCTTTTTAATTTGTGGGGAAAAGGAAAATATTTTCCATAAAAGGGTTACAAATTGTTTTGTAAATATCTGACTTTCTTTATCACATCAAAACGAAAATATTTTCGATAACCGGGTTACGAATTCTGTTGTAAATATGTGAATTTCTTGACCTCAAAACGAAAATATTTTCGATAAACGGGTTACAAATTGTTTTGTAAATAAGTGAATTCTTTATCAAATCAAAACGAAAATATTTTCGATAAACAACCTACAAATATTTTGTGAAATATTTTATCACAGAATTCCCACACAATTTTTTGTTTGAATATTTGAATTTTTTAATTGAATACTATGTATTTTAACACTGGCCCTACTTCTTTTTTGTTTTGGTCAAAATCTTTAAAATAATTGTAGCTGCTACTTTCATTCAAAATGAATTTTAAATATGTGAAAAATATGGTATGATCAGTTTTTGATGGGGCTTTTCCAGGATTTGGCGTAACGAGATAATTTAGTCTATTGTTGATTTATGTGGCATAATATAGCCGTTATATATTTACTAAGTACATAATTTTGCCAAGATCAATCGTGTCGTATTGATATCATTACACGATTTCCCATAAGTAGTTTTGAGAAAATATTAACCCATGTAAAATTTCAAAACGATTGTTTAATTCTTTCGAAAGTTATCGTGCGTGTCAGCAGGACAGACAGACACACATGGCACAAACGACTTATGGTCTAAAACAGAGTTTCTTGAATTAGTGAAAAAATTGTGAGGGTCACAAGAAACAGCATTTTATTCCTTGATTTTATTAACGCAATAAGCTTTTCCTCCTTTTGAAATTATTTTTTCGAATTTATTTATTTTATGTATGTATTTGAAATTGTATTTGTTATGTTTCTCCGTGCTGAAAGGCTAATTTGGAGTTCTCGTACGTACGTTGTAAACTCGGTTTTACAAGATGCAGTTAGGATCATCAACTTTATTAAAAGCCGTGCACTTAATACGCGCCTGTTTGTTAATTTCTGCAAAGATATGGGTTCGGAGTATGAAAAGCTTTTGTTGCATTCAGAAATTAGATGGCTGTCAAGAGGGAGAACATTGAGACGCTTGATGGAGTTGAAACATGAGGTAATGCTGTTTTTAGCGCAGAAAAACTCAGCTGATTCTGAACTTTTTCATAATGAGCAGTGGATGTGCAAATTATCTTATTTGTCAGATATATTCGAGAAACTGAACGAACTAAATTTGTCTCTTCAGGGGACGTATACGAATATTTTTAATTTGGGCAATGAAATCCAAGCATTTGTGAAAAAAATAAATGTATGGAAAAGTTTAGTAACAAATGACAGATTTGAAATGTTTTCATACACGAATGATTTTGTTACTAAAATAATTTGGATTGCAATATTATCAAGACGGTTATAATTGATCATTTGGAATCTTTGGAAAAACAATACAACAAATATTTTCAGCCAGATATTAACAGTCATTTTGATTGGGTGCAAAAACCATTCAATGAATCAATTCAAAACATCACACATCTTCCATTAACAGCTCAAGAAGAATTCGCGGAACTTTCGAGCGATACAAATTTAAAGCTAGAATTTGCTCAAACAAACTTAAATTCTTTTTGGATCAATGTTAAAGACGAATTTCCAATAGTCTCCGACTTAGCGATCAAAATGCTACTGCCATTTGCTACCACATACTTGTGCGAATCAGCGTTTTCAACGCTTGTTGTAATTAAATCAAAAAATCGTTCTTGCCTTACCAATGTTGAAACAGCCATGAGACCTGCGCTATCTGAAACAATCCCGAGATTGGATCTACTCAGTAAATCAATGCAAGCACACCCATCTCATTAATTATACACTTATTTTTTATTTTTGTTTCTGAATTTTGAATTAGTTTTAATTTATACATGTACATACATAATTATTTTTCGTTTGGTTTCTGAATTTTGAAATTAATTTGATTTTTTTTAATGTAAAATTTATAGTAAATATGATAATCTGTATCTATTTTTATTATTACTTTCTATATAAAATCATTAGAACATGCATTTTAAAAATTAAATTATACTTTCTTGGGGGTCACTAAAAATTTCGTATTACGAAAATGGGTCACGTAGCAAAAAAGTTTAAGAAGCCCTGGTCTAAAATGATTTTTTCTATGTGTTATACTTTTGGGTCGTATCAAATGATATATAATATATACACCGGAGGGTGAGGGTACAAAAAAGTTAAATAGTTTGCAAAAAATCTCATTTTTATTTTAGTACAATAATGGTAATTAAAATTTTCATAGTACATACTAATATTTCAAATGTAAATGTGTACCATAAAAGCGTGTATAATTGGAAATTTTGAAAAAAAAATAATTGAACTAATAATATTTGGATTATATTGTTGAAGAACGAATAATAATTAGTATTAAAACTAAGGGAGAAAAAAGTTATTTTGCTTTTCTGAAAATTGTGTTTTGGTTCATAGCCATATAAAAAGGGGGGAAAACGGGAAAATGTATTGCCAAAACCCTTGAAAATTCGCAAAAATACAAAAATTCAATGAGTTAGAAATGGGACGATAAAGGGATAAAAAAAGAGGGGGAAACTAATTTTTTTAAAAAAACTAGCTGACCCGGCAAACGTTGTTTTGCCATATAAATTCTTTCTAGGTAGTTTCTAGTGTAGACAAAAAAAAAATAACTTATTGTAAGTGTATAAGGATGTGGTATATGCGCGAAATAGGCGTGTAGCGCTGTGAACGATGAGGGAATATAAAAATAACAAACGCCAAACATTATTATTTTTAAGTTATTATAATTTATTTCTTAAAATTTTATGATAAACTTGGCCTCTGATTTTGAATGTAGAATTGTATTGTTGACCGTTTGCATTAGTATTTCGAACTATTTCTGTTGCTCCGAACGATGTCATTTGGAAGCATGAATTGAATGTTCGAATTGACTTCAGGAACACGTTCGAATCTGGATCCGTCCCGATAAGTAAACCGTTCAATGGTTCAGGTGGTGTTTCAATTGCAGGTAGTTGGACTTTTCCTGACGCGCAACACATACCAGCTGGCTCATTTTTGAATTTGAGAGCATGACAATGCGGACATTCCTTGTCCATAGCACCAATTAGCACTTTTGAATGAGCATAATATTCAATATCGGGCTCATACTGGAATGCTAGACGCAGGAATGAATCAGATATGAATGCCCGATGTACCTGTTGGCGTTGTTGGTCATTTGTTGTGCGTCTATTGACTGTGAAACGGCGTGATTGTCGTTGTTCTAATCGTATTGCTTCATTGCGTTCAGCTCGTGTATCTTCCGATTGTTCTTGATGCAATTGCGCCATGCTCAGACTTGCATCAGTATTTTGTTGCTGGATTTGTTCTTCGGGATCTTCTATTTGCCATGCTTCTAGATCTACTTGTATTACGGCTCAAATCAGCCCCTTTGCGTTTCCTTGGAATTGTTCACTGTACAAAACACACAGATTGCTTAATCAACTAAAAATGAAAATAGCACTGAAAAATAATGATACATTCACTATGAGAAACTGTTTACAATAAAGAAATCAGCTGATTGTAATTCCAGTGAGCAAAATTTGATGACATGTATACTTGGGAGTCCGAACACAACAAAGGCGATAGCGTATGGCGACACTTCTTATTTTTTCCCACTATCACAAACTTAAAATTAATAATAAATAGTACGTAAGGGAATAAAAGAAATATTTAGAAAAAATTCAACGAAAATCAATCTATGGCTCCAGCTTTGCACGGGTAACACTTATTATCTGTGGCGGTGCTGTGACAAAGTTTAAGCAGATATCTATTGGTACAGTGCCTTGCTACTAAATAAAAACCAATGCATTTAAGGCAAATGGCATATTATATTTATTAATTCATCTTAAGGCCGGGGAATAAACAACGTTTTTTTTTGTTTGGAGTAATACCGAATACATTTTTCAGCGTGCCACATCGAGAGCAATCCACATACTGTTGGCCGTGTGAACAACAAATTTTTTCCAATCATCATACATACATTCTGAATTTCACTTAAACTGGTCCATACATTTAGATTTTCCATACAAAATCCACACCCGCGCCAAAACGTAATAAAAAAAAATGAAATTGTATGGGAACCACCCTTAGGGTTAAAGATAGAGGGTAGATATGTTCTGGGAAACTGTTGAGATTGCAAAAATATTGAGGGTCGGTCATACATTTGACTCCTCTAGGAGGCACCCTTATAATATAAAACGTTAAAATTTAACGAAATGAAAAATAGATGTTGGCCGATTCTCATACCTACCCGATATGCACACAAAATTTCATACAAATCGGTCCAGCCGTTTCGGAGGAGTACGGTAACTAAAACTGTGACACGAGAATTTTATATATATATAAAGAAGATAAAGAAAAACATGTGGCTAATAGTTAGAGAAGGGACGAAAAACTGCCAAAATGGTACCAAAAAGGGATAAAACAAAAATGTGTGGGAAAAATTGTAATCGGCAGGAATGGGCAAAAAAAATAATGTAATGGAAAAGGGGACTAATAGGATCAAAATGGTCCCAAAACTGGTATATCTATATATATAAAACTCTAGTTTGATTGACTGAGTGATTCATCACTGTCTTGTCCAAACGGCTGAAGCTATAATCATGACATCCGCTAAGAACGGATTTTTGAATATTCGGATTGGAAGGGGATGAAATTGGGGGGAAATGGGTAAAATGTGTCCCCAGAACCCTTCAAAATTCGCAAAAATACAAACAATTCAAATACTGTTTTTTTTTGGAAATTGGTCCACGACTTACATTAACAATAGGTGGAAATGAGTTAGAGATGGGAAGAAAAAGGTTCCAAAACGGGATAAAAAGGGGGAACAATTTGAAACAAATTGTTATAAATATATGTGGATAATTGTTAGAGAAGGGGCGAAAAAGTGGCAAAGACATACCAAAATGGGTACAAAAGGGAAAAAACAAAAATGTGTGGAAAAATTTGTTATCCGCAGGTATTGGCCAAAGAAATATAAATAATGGAAAAAGGGACTAAAACCGGCTGGTATAATATAAATGAGAAATAATCTACAACAGGTGGAAATGAGTTAGAGTTGGGACGAAAAGGGGGCCAAGACGGAATAAAAAAGGGTCGAAATAGGGGGGGGGGGGGATTAAAAACGAATGAAATAGATTTTTGCCAAAACCAAGTCGATAATAGTTGGAGAAACTACCCAAAAATACATACAAATCAAATATTGTGATTTTTGTTGGAAAATTAGTCCATACCTACGCTTTGCAATAACTGTTGAAAAAGAGTATCAAAACGTACAAAAACGGGGAAACTGAAAAAAGTGTGAACATATATTTCAAATTAATATCTACCCACAAAAACTTGAAAAAGGCGATAAAGTCTCTGAGACGGTATAAACCATTTTTTTGTAAACCAATGCAATTAAAAAATATTTTGTGTTTTACTGGGAGGAAAATGTACGCTAACAAAGTAGCGGGAATTTGCTAGTAGATTAATATTTGCGAACAGAACTTCAATTACAAACACTCTTCAGGCAACAAGTAAACATCTGTTCAAAGCTAGACTTTTTTTACAATTTGTGTATCTTCAAAAATAGTAGCTTCAACATTCATATATTACAAAATAATGCTTAGCCTTAAAACAAAACAAATCAACGTACCCATTTAAAATTTGATTGTTCACCATGAATCAAATATATTTATACAGTATTTTTCGGTTAATTGCACATCAAAATTTGCACCACTTTTTGTTCAATTAACCGGGGAACCAATTAGCCGATACCCGCTAAATTGAACAATTCGTTCAATTACAGAAATCACGCATTATTGGAACTACTAATGAATTTAAAGCACTTTAAGTTTTTCAAAATATTTTCTTTTACCTTAAACGAAAAAAAGCAAGTAACAGAAAAAAATTTAAATATATGTGTGTACGCAGGTATTTATTATTGTAGGTATGTATGTTTAGTTTTACAAAAAAATAAAATTTATAAACTAAAAAACAATTCATATATTGGTTTTATAAAAAAAAAACATAAATTTAAAGAATAAAAACAATTCATATGCATATACATACTGCTTTTCCATTCACGTAAGTATTAAAATATTACATAGTGCTTAAAAAAAAAAAAAAGGAACAAATAAATTCATGTTGTACATATTCACACTTTTCGAGATCATTATTTAAAAAAGAAAAATAAACATGTTGTTTACATTTTAAAAGAATTAATTAAAAAAGTCTGTAATTTTTGTTTGTGTATTTTTTAATTTATTTGAGACAATATAAGACTCCATATTACCTAACTCACATAGGAACTTGTTTTCGGTACACAAAAATGTCTGAAGTTCTTGTATGTATTTTAAAGCTTCTAGAACTGATGGAGGTTTTGGATTATCATGTTCTTGCTCTTCTTCCTCAACATCAGCCCCATCCAAAATATTTTTAATAATTTCCATATCAGTAAGCACTCCATTACATTCTTCATTGTCGTCACATGTTACGAATTCTTCAAATTCTTCTCTTAAATTGTCCGCTATTTCAAACTCATCGGAACTTTCAGTTTCCTCATTTTCTTCTTCGGGGGCCGTCTTCACTAATCTCGCCTGTAAAATTATACCTAGCATTTCTAAAATGTACAATAACAAAATCCGATAGTTTAATACCTTTTTAAAACAATTTTTAATAGACGTTGGTTTAACCATCCAAAAACTGCGCTTTGTCATATGCTTTGCATGTAGAATATTAATTGACTTTGAAAACTCTTCAACTGTTTTCCCTAGCTCCATAGCTACAATCTGTTTTCTAACAATATTCTGTCTATAATATGACTTGAAGGCATGAATTATACCCTGATCTAGGGGCTGGGTTATTGCTGTAGTATTTGCTGGTAAAAACTGTAGATTTATGTGCTTTAAATTTTGGGGCTTCTTGTGGCAAGACGCATTATCTACAAACAAAACAATGTTTCGTTTCTGTGAAGCCATTTCTTCTTCTAAATTAAGTATAATTTCGCTCCATAGATCTGCTGTCATCCATGCTTTTTGATTCGAATAGTATTTTAAGGGCAATACTTTATTTTTCAGGCAACGTGGGTTTTTAGCCTTTCCGATTACAATAACTTTTTTGTATTCACCCGTGGCATTGCATATAAAAAGTAATGTTACGCGCTCCTTAGATGACTTGAATCCAGTGTTACGGTATCCCTGTTTGCAAAGGCTTTTTGGAGGCAATGCTTTGAAAAATAAAGCGCTCTCTTCCGCGTTGAAAATGTCGGCCTCCTCGTATTCTGATAATATATTTGGTGCAACTGAACTTAAAAAATCTTCTGCCGCATTTGAATCCGCAGATTTTTGCTCCCCATGTATTTTTCTGAGCTTAATTCCCTTCCCGCTGTTGCCAGCGCCATAACCAACCTGTTGATGGGGTAAAATCACAATTCATTTGTTGAGCAAACTGCTGCGCTTTTTGCATCAACATGTTTGTTGAAATGACTGCACCAGATGATTGCATTTGTTCGAACCAAATTTGAAGCGCTCGTTCAACGTCAATATTGTTTCCATGCCGTTCACGCTTGCTTGACAATTTGCACTTGGAGGCTTTTGATTTTATTTCGAACTCATTTCGCAAAATTCTATTCAATGTGGTAAGAGAGCACCCATACTTTTTGCACAGCTCAGACTTCTGCTTGCATTTAGCTTCAGATAAAATTTTAAGCTTATCCTTAAGTGTAAGGGTTACGTATCGTTTTCCACTCATAGTCTACAAAAATTAACAATAAGATAAAATTAATTTCCAATGTTATTGTCAAATACAAATTAAACACTTACGCTTTCTCACGGATTTGCCTTAGCAATAAACATATGTTTTCAATTACATACATACATAAAATTTGTGGAAAAAAAAAATTTTGTTGAAAAAAAAAATTTTGTGGAAAAAAAAAATTTTTCTTGAAAAAAAAAATTTTGTGGAAAAAAAAATTTTTTGAAAAAAAAAATTTCTTGAAAAAAAAATTTGGAAAAAAAAATTTCTTGACAAAAAAAAAATTTGGAAAAAAAAAAATTTTTGTAAAAAAAAAAATTTGTAAGAAAAAAAAATTTTGGAAAAAAAAAAATTTGGGGAAAATACAATTTCTGTACAAAAAAAATATTATTTTTTTTATTATTATTATTTATAGAATGCCTATTTAAATTCCTACGTACTGCGTGACAGAGTCAGTGAATCAGGGAATCAGGGAATCAGTGAATCAGTGTCGAGGGTAAATATATATTAAGATTGTTGCGATTTCAATGACATGGAATCGAATTGAAATTCGAATTTATCGAATAAAATATCTAAATCAAATTACGCTCCACTCTAATGAATTCGAAGATCTCAACAGTTCTATTTTCCATTTGTCAGTTTCTTCACCACAGTTGTATGTTGCATCCACATTTGTTTGTATGTATGTGTGTGTATATTTAGACTCCTTATGCGTGTATGCTCGAGTTTCCCGTTTAGATATCTTTTTCACGCGAAGCTGCGGTTTTACAAAAATTGTCAGTCCCCTTAACAAATATTCCAACTGTGCATATGACAAATTCTTCAAATTTACTGTTTTTGTGGCGCTGACTGTGACAGCAAAAGTGTCGAAATTTGTCAAGTGTGCGGTTAGCATTCCGTGGCGTTTGAAATACCTAAAATATGTAACAAAGTGGGAAAAAGGTTCATATTCTTTTCTCTGCGGGATATGGTGAAATGTTATTTATTTGGTATGTCTTGGTTTTTGGTTTAAACAAAATTCTTTGTAATTTCTGTAAGTCGCTGGATTATGAGCAAACGATATAATGGATGCAATGCCACAGCATAAACGAAATAAAATACAAATCGCTGTGGAGTAGAGACTATACATAGTAAGTATGGAGTTACATTTGCGCTGATATTAAATGACAAATTATTTGCACAGTTATAAATAATAGCAGTAGTTTTAATAAAGCCGCATAGGATACTTTAATGATATTAACCGCTATTTCTGGGAAAGATTTCAGCCGTTTTAATTAATTGGAGAAATTTACTTTTTTTTTTAAAAATTTTAAATTGTTCAGAGCTTCAAAAAAATATAACAACCATTTATACGATTACAAACAAGCGTTCTAGAAACTTTTTAGGACTAAATAAAATATAAGGTACGTATTAAATATTCTGCTCATTTTCCAGTATCGTTTGTTTTCACCTGAAAAATCGACATCATATAATATATTTTAGAATTCTCTTATATTCATCTATCTTTTAGGTATTACATTTTGTGTGCTTTATTACGGAAAATTCGCTAAAAAGTACGAAAACACAATTCAACATTCAACAAATAACTGTTAACCTATTACCAGTGCCGGATTAACAGTCTGTGAGGCTCTAAGCAGTGAAAGATATGGGGCCCCATAATTTTTTTAAATTCTTTATATTAATTCGTACTCTCTGTCTGCCGGTCTGTACCAAAACTTTTTTAACCCTTTTCCCGTTATCCAATCGAGCTGAAATTTTGCAGGCAGACTCGTGGCGACGACAAAAATTAACTATCAAAATCTCAGGCCCCTAGGGTCACGGACTATGGTACCTCCCATACAATTTTTTTTTCTTTAATTTTTTAAAGAATTTATAGTCAAAAACTGTGTTTTTACATTTATACAAAGTTACATGAAAACAATCGCTTAAAAATTAAACCTTCTTTTTCCTGCACTTTTGACGAGCAAAATTTTCGATTAAATTATCAAAATTCATGCGACACGTAACATCTGATTCAATTGACAGAAGAGCCAACGAACTTAGTCGATCTTGTCGCATTGTCGTCCTCAGAGGATTTTTTATTCGTTTCAACTGCGAAAAAGATCGTTCTCCCGAACAGTTTGTTATCATTAATGATAAAAATATTCTGAGGCAGATTTCCACGCTAGGAAAGACTGTTTGAAGTTGGTCATTTACAATGATGTTATAAAAATCAGTAAAATTTGCACTAATATTTTTATCTTTTTCCATTTTCAAACGAACGTACTGATGAAATTGTTCTAATTCATCAGAGAGATTTGAATTTAAATCCTCAGGATACGATTCGACAAGCGACTTAACTTTTGATAGTATCTCATCGTTGGTTAAATTCATGTTTAATAAAAATGAAAACTTTTCTGCCAGATTCTGATAAACGTCGCCTCTTCTTTTCATCTCGACTTGAAGAATGTCGACGATGCAATAAAAAGTCGAAATGCGAAATTTGTCCTTTGCAGATAAAATAGCATCTTCCGCTGGACCATCATTGACTTGTACTCTCCGAGTACGTATTCGATTACTATTTCCTCTATAATCACCGTCGGGTAAAATTTCTTTAGACTTGTTTTCGAATTCTTCAAATCTTTCCCTGAGATTTTGCAAGTAAATAGTCAACGTTTTATACAAATCAGCGCACACTTGCAAATTAACTTCTGAACTCTGAAGGGCTTGTGATGTCCGATGAAATTGTTGCAAAATGTCATTCCACATCGTAACCATAAAAACAAACTCAAACTCTTGCATTTTGTTTGCAATATTCATTGCTTCTTGTCTAGTTTCTCCTTTTTGATTCCTATCTTCAGAAATAGAATCTAACGCGTCGAGAATTTGAGAATACGAATTTAAAATTGCATCTGTGGCAACAGCTTGTGCTTCCCACCGCGTGTTTGAGAGTTTCTTTAACTGTTTTTCATACTTGATATGATCCTTTAGTACCTTCCATCTGTTTGTAGAAACAGAAAAAAATACGTAGTGTTTGCACTAATGAAAAAAAATTGACAGCCTCCAAACAACAATCGACTGCACTACGACCGACAAGATTCAATGAATGTGCTGCACATGCAATGTATATTGCATAAGGGTAGAGTTGTAAAATAAAACTTTGCATCCCTTTATACATACCTTTGCATACCGGACATATTTGCTGCGTTATCATGGGATTGCCCTCTGCACTTCGAAAAGTCAATGTTGCAGTCTTCGATCAAGAATTTCAAAACTGAGTCAGCCATTTCTTTTCCAACGTGACTTTTCAATTCTAAAAATGTTAAAAATCGTTCTACTGGCAAATTATCAAAGGGCGAAACGTATCTTATGATGACGCACAACTGATCAATGTGAGAAAGATCAGGGGTTGAATCGACGGACAAACTAAAATATCCAGCAGCTTTTATTTCATCTAAAATCGCAGACCGGACTTCCTGACTCATTAGTTCAATTAGCTCTTCGCAAATAGTTTTCGACAAGTACGACACATTTCCTTTAAAACACAGAAAGTATACTATTAGTAAATGTTGAATTTTCTTGAAAAAGGTCACATATTAACAATACATTGGTAATATATTAATAATATATTGACAATTCATTGATAATTAAAAAGTCATTTTCCCAACTTCTTTTAACTGGCAACGAAAGAGTTATTTCAGTTTCATTCATAGAAATTAGGTTTTTGTTTTGTTTAAAAATTTATTTTTAAAACTTAGAAAAAATTATACGCCTGATATTGGTGGCCCCAATTTTGCGGGGGCCCTAAGCAGCTGCTTAGTTTGCTTATGGGTTAATCCGGCACTGCCTATTACTGCCTGCACAATATATTGGCTCGTGCTATTTGTATGATTCTTTAGGTATTTAAATACACATTATAGGTTAAGAATAGGTTAAGTAATTTTGTTTTATTTTTTTTATGAAAGTCCACTTAAATCTTTAGAAATACCATATAATTGTTATATTGCAATCCCAAATTCGTACGTATGTAGCGTTCGTCACACAATGTTTGACCATATAGTACGAAAACTTGCTTGGGAAATAATATTTGTTCAAAAGCACCATTATAAAACTAAAATATTAAATAAAAATATAGTATTTACTTCTTTTTATTTCTCTAAAATCATGTTTTGGTGGGCAGCGAAGCTCCTCCTTTATCCCTCTTATGTTGCCCGATAAGGAAACAATAGGTGTTTGTCTGTGTGTTATTATGTAATTGTGTGCGTTTGTAATTTGTATAGGATTTCTATATGTTCTCATACGGAATGCGAACACTTTAACAAACAATCTTCTTGTACTGATACAGATGCTATTCCATGGAACAGAATATTTCAAGGTACTTGCGACCCCTGAGAAAAAAACACTATAACCGATATGAAAAGGATGATCATTATAACCTCTAATTATACTTTTATATATATTTTAAGAAGGTAATTGTTTCTGCTTAGGCCACCGACATTACGTCACCGTTCAATCAGAATGCTAATGAAGACATTCGAAAGAGTAGCCCGACCGAACAGCACAACACATTTCAAAACTACACCAACCGTAACCGATGGGTTTGCCCTTAAGGAGTATTTACCCGAAATGTGGCAAAATTTTTCCTCTTAAATACAGTTGATGGACAAATTAGCCAGAGCCCTAACACAAGTACGTAAAAAATACTAAGTCTCGGTGTTCTCATAAAATCATGTACAGGTTTTAATTATTGGAAAATGTTTCGGCCCGAACAAAATCTCAATGAATAGACCAAAATTTCAACGCTTCACGATTTTGCAATTAATGAAATGCGCATATTTTACTAACGCCTTTCAACAACGAAACGGGATGAAAAAGGAATAGAGATGACCATTTTTTTACGTTAATTAGAATTGGGCCACAACACAAAGTATCCACTGCTTTCAAATTCCTACCCGTTCATTATTGTATCGTTGATATGTTGCCATTCATGTC
Source organism: Hydrotaea cyrtoneurina (assembly GCA_958296145.1). NCBI lineage: Eukaryota > Metazoa > Arthropoda > Insecta > Diptera > Muscidae > Hydrotaea > Hydrotaea cyrtoneurina. The sequence goes on from OY282512.1 coordinate 44,443,648, forward strand.
CACACAATGTTGGTCCTTTTTTCAGATGGTCAACGTCCCACACCCCACCATCACAAAAACACACACATACACCTACATGTCTACAGTGGAAGTGAACATTGAAAAGTTCAAGGACTTGATTAAGCCACTTCACCAGCGACGAAACGCGGACACAAGCATTTTACGACGTTCTATTGTTGACTGTTTGTATGGGAAAGGATTGCTGTATAAATTTGCGTTATTTATGTATGTGTGGTCCCTAATTGTATGTATGAGTGTGTGTGTGTCATAAAACTTGTAAAACAATGTTTTGGTGAATAAATGCTTTTATGATCTAACAAGTGCCGCGTTATCATGCAGATACTGTCTCCATCATTCCAATGCACACCAGCAGTACCAGCGGACCCAACAACACAGCCGACATGCGACAAAGGACATCAGCTGAAATGTAAATGAGAATGTTGCCAACTTGTACCCGATGTAAGAGGTTGTGTTCTGCCGTTATTTTGATGGCAATGACATACAACGAAAATACCACCAGCAGTGAAGGGAATGCATTGAACCTCGGACCAGTAATGAGTCGGAAAGTATAATGGGTTATCTTGTGTCATTGTCTCCAATAAGTATGTTCATCGTCACACAATATTATTCCTCTTTGAATTGGGTGGGAACTGTTTTTAGGACTACGATACTTGAGGGCGGTTCAATGAACAACTGATCTCTAACAGAATGTAATTGGTTTAAAAATTCAACAGAATCTATAATTTTAAGTTCAGCCTTTAAGTTGATCATATTAAAATCCGGTCGATGAGTTATTAAGTTTTTGTTTGACAGGCGTCAAAAGCGAACAGCTACTGATCTTTTATGCACAGTATTCTGGCGAGTGTTGTTAAGATGATATGAAATTGAAATTGTTTTCTGTTATTCGGTGAAATATCGAATTCACCCAGACAGCTGTTGGATGCAGACCAGGAAATATGTCTTGTTGTTTTTGTATGATTTATATGATCATTCAAACCACGGCGCACAAAGGAACCACCAAAGTAAAAACCAGCTCATCATAGACCACGAGAGAAAGATTCGTATACCATTACATAACGGACGCTTTTCCAGGATATTAATGTCTTATTTTACTATGACTTTCTGAACACTCTTAAACAAGGCAAAAGTAGTAGAAAGGATTGGAAATAGTATGGCGACTGAAAAAAAAACACAAAAAAATCGACGATTGAACGATGAAATACAGAAAAAACTGATCATATCCAGCGATGGATATGATGACACAAAAAATGTGTTTTTATTTCTGGATATGCTGCTTATTCAACTGCCCTCGTAGATGTGATGATGGTGGTTGTTCCTTTGATTAGATTGTCAAATATGCATTACTCAGCGAGACTGATGCATGACCAAGCATATAATTAAATAATGTACATACTTGGAGTTTGAAAAAGATTTAAAGTTGACATACAGACACCGTTATACCGGATTCCAATCAGTTTTCAAAATTGTTCAATTGTCAAGGCATCACAAGGTACGGAAAATTTACGGTTTTGGTCATGTTTGCGGTTATTCTGTGTCACCGACTGACATTTTTGGGGATACAATATTATACATTAATTGTTTTTCTGTCAAAAAAAGGCAACGAAAAAAAAAAGTTTAGAAAACCTTCCGAGATATCAACATTTAAAAGTCTATCTATCTAACACCTCTGCTGATCTATGGGTCACTGCAACCGGTTGCAATGAAACACCGAGCCGAAACTCTCCCCGCGATTTGGGTATAAACACAGTGACTACGATACTCCCCGAGGGGCCGCACCTGCTGGTCAAGCCGGAACAAGTTGACAACAACATTTTTGTTTTTGGAAAACAATTTAAATTTCAGTTGGTATTTGAAATTGTGTATTTTTGTTTTTTTTTCTTGCTAAAACAACAACAAGTTATATATAAAAACAACTCTTCAGGATTGCTTCATAATATTCTAATCTAACACTAACGTGTGTTTGAGTTTTAAACAATTGTTTATTTCCGGAATAACCTTTTTTTATTTTTAAATGATATTACTGGTCTTGCTGAGATGTTACGAATGTATCCTCTTCTTATTTGTTTGTATATAATAATGACTTTAATGGAAATTTTATACCGTCCATTTAGATTTGAAAAAAATTTTACCTCCAAAATTAATTTGAAGAATATTTGTAAGGTTACCAGAATGCAATTTAGATTAATTAAGTTAAGCTCTCGAAGGTTTGACCGAAACAATATGGTAATTATAGTTGTGGCCACCGAAATGTAGAGCTGTGGTGACGCTTTCGCAGCAGCGCTGATTGTGGTCTGACACGACGTTAAAAGTAAACTCATAGTACATTACATCATCACAGAAACTGCAGAATGGACAGTGCAACACATTAAGCAGGGTCGCACAGTGGAGGATATTTAAAAAAAATCCTACTCGCAAAATATATATTTAAAGTAACTGAAATGTTGTACATTTTGTCAAAAACGTAGTAAATTCTTTGTTTTGATAGCATTTCAAATTTCACCTTGAACAGGGCCAAAGTGCATATGAGTAAAGCGTTTGTTGAAATTATCATATTTCAACTAAACGATGATATAATTTCAAAGCCTTTTAATGCCACACATTTGACTGTATTTCCAACTATCAACTTCATAAGCAACTGGAGCAGTCAGAAGTCATTTGCCGATACTTAGGTAACAAAATTACCTCATATAAGGGCAAATTCTGCCAACTAAAAAATCATTCAATGTTTTTTTTATCTGCTAAAATAGGTAGTGTTAATACATTTAAATAATTCTTCTCTCGCGAGTTGTGTAGTCATCTAGCCGCGATGCGAGGGTTTAAGTACATGTAAATGTGAACCATTTGTCAAGGTCTGTTTCTCCAAGATGGAGAGGCTGGTAGAATATTCTGTTAACAAAAGAATATGTTCGTCAGCCATAGGCCCCAGTGTCACCTTGTGTGCTGCGTTCTTAGATTTAGTGGCAACTATGCATTCCTCATCGCACCATGGGTTCCCTAGAGTCCGCTTTCGGTAACCAATTTCTTATATAACTGATTTTGCGATGTAGTCTAGTATGCGTTTTCACAGAGCGGAGGGGACTGTTAGAGCTTCTCGCTGTCTAGCATTGTTTTATGGTGTAACGTAGGTATTTCGCGACACTTAGTCTAGTGCGCTCCTTTGCTTCCACAAGGTAGTGTCTGAATCGCTGTTTGCAGATGAAACTTTCGTACGTCCAACACGCTGCATGCCTTCCGTCTATCACAATATGTTGTTCAATCTGGTGAAAGCCAGACGGATGCTTGAATATGGTACTACTAATAACCAACTTCCCTACGGCTGAAAAATCGATCAGCTGTTTCCCTGCCTGTTGAAACATGAATTACATTTCTATTCTCTGTGTGACATGAGTCGCTAATTGATAGTCGGTCTGTAACGTAAAGTTACTTCAGATTTAATAACGTCTCTCCCAAGCTGATCATGTTTGGGATTGGTGACGGAGTCATATCTTTAATGCAACATGTGGTAAGCAAAGATCCTAATATGAGATGCCTGCCGGCCAGAACCAGGCAATATGGACATACAATACGCACATATACATAACATATTTTTAGTAAAGGGTTTTCCAACAAGAGTTGTTATTTTGAATCACCCGGTGTTTCGGTAGCTGTCACTTTTGAAGCTTTTATTCTTTGACATTTGACAAGTAGAAACTACGTCATTACAATAAAATGGAACTACACACGCTTCAACAACGCAAAACTAAAGCATTTTTGGGTTATGGTGAAGCACCGTGCGGACCGCAATACAGAAATTGGTGGAGAAATTCGAGCTGTTGGGACAACTTCGTGATGTGAAGAATAAAATCCTCGTCGTGCACGTCGCTCAAGAACAACTGAGAATATTGCTCCTGTAGCTCAAAGAGTTGATGAAAATACAGGTTTGCCCATTTGTCGTTGTTCTTTGGAATTGGGCATTCAACAAACGTCATTACACCGTATTTTGCATGAAGACTTCGGTCTTAAGGCTTATAAAGTTCAGTTAACACAATAACTCAAGCCGGTCGATTATCAACAACGTCGTGTCTTTGCTGATTGGGTCCTTGAAATGCATGAAAATGATCCGGAATTCCATCGAAAAATCATCTTGACTGATTAGGCCAATTTCCACCTCGGTGGCTACGTCTAAGCAAAATGTTTGCATCTGGGGCTCGGAAAACCCAATAGTTATTGTTTAGAAACCTCTCCATGCATTTTATGGTCCGGCGGGGTCATTGTACCTTACTTTTTCGAAAATGAGGTTCGATCAACAGTTGCGGTGAATGGATTGCGCTATCGAGAGATGATTAATGATTTTTTAGGGTCGCAGTTGGATAATATTCATCTGGACAACGTTTACTATCAACAAGACGGTGCTACGTGCCACACAAGCAACCAAACCATTGGTCTTTTACTGGAAAAGTTTCCGGACCGTATTATCTCTCGGCTGGCCGTTCATATCCTGGCGTGAAACCAGCGACAATGTGCATATTCTCCTGTTCACGACAAATCCACCATTCTAAATTGACGCTTGCTTTCTTTTTCAATAAACAAAATTTATTATGATGCTGACGATGAATACGACGAGCCATGGCACAATAATAGAAGGTAGTGGCAATTGCCCATCAACAATAACTGAAATATTGCCCTGGGTATTTTGATTGTCAAATTCTGAATACAAAATGGCAGACAGTCTGTCACTCTCCTAACGGGCGCGTCCCCAGGTGGCGAATAGGGTAAGGGTTATGGACACACGGTTCCAGCTCAACTAAGGCTGACTAAGGGAGGATGGTTTTCTGCCCTAACTAAGGATACCCTAGGGGAGGTGGAGCAGTGTGTTCACCGCCTTAGGGAATCTCGTATTCCCCGCGGACCAAAACGGACTATGGGGCGTTCCTCTAAACAGAAAAACAAAAATGAAAGAAAGTGCAAAAGTAAAGAAAGTAATAAAGTTACTAGGAGGACCAAAGGGGAGTTCTAACTGGACCCAGCCTTCAAGTACATGTACTCCGAATCTAACGACAACGTTAATATTAGCTAACTTCAAAGATGACGAGTTCAGCAAGATGGTAGATGAAGTCAACGACTGTATGGCACAGCTTACGACAAAGAAGAAGTTATCAGGGGCACAACGACGTATGTTGAATAAGATGAACCGGGATAGCAAAAAGGCTAAAGTGCAGGATGCTCAAAAGGAGTCATCTGAAACTCCTTCCACCTCCTCGGATGCTGAAAAGAGGGTCTGATCTCCTGAAGAGCAGAACTCTGCGAAACCGCCGAAAAAGACCTCAGCATCCCTCAGCTCATTAAAGCGACAGTGCATGTCAAATGATAGGGCAGCGAGTTCACAACAGAACTCATGCTCAAACTCTTTGGCCAGCAGAACAAAGGACTGGTCGTGAAGAGGTGGGAAGTCTTCCACATGGAGAGCGACAGTAATGGCACTCTCCTTGTGGTGGGCTTGGATCAACTTTCTATGTCCAGCCTGGACAAGACGAATGGTCAAAGCTGTCTTCTTCAAAATCGGTAAGGTCAGGGTCGGCGCTGAAGACCCAGAAAATGAGCCTATTGAAAACAAAGACTGCGATGAAGAGAAGCGCCCAGCGCAGTCAATCAATGAAGAGGGAGCCGAATCCCCCATCTCCGACTTCCAAGAAGGCCGTTTACTAGAGGACCAATGATTGAGGTCATCCAGATAACGTTTTGATGGAAAAAATAAAAATTCGCTTTGATCCAGGAAGCATGAGGCGGAGAAAATCCGCATTCTCTTCTCAACCTAACCTAAGTATTACAATCTGCGCTAGGACTATTATTGAAATGCTGCCGGAAAACTGCAAAAGGGTGCCAAGCCACCATATGAGTAATAAAATAGTGTAAATAGCTACCTATGATATAATTAAATTCGTTTTGTAGTCCTAGCATAAAACGCATTTATAGATAATTTAGGAAAACTGACTATGCATTTCAATACAAATCCCATGTACGTCTGCACAGACCTGGTTATACTATTTAGATACCTAAAACCCCTTAAATCTCCAAGGGTTAAGGTCATCAAAAAATCAGCGGAAACAAAATTTCAATATCATGGACATTGTAACACTTCGTCTTAACTTCCATGGACTTTTTGTCATCAGGTTCTTAGGCATTATGACAAAACCAGAAGTGTATTTATGTCGATGGACTTTAAGACACTTTCAAAGCGTCTTAATTTACTTGGAAATTATTTCCCTGAACTATTTTTTTGGCTACGAATACACGCTACAATAACGGAACCTCCTCAGTTCCTATGTACTTTTTTTTTTACAAAACTCAGAAATGCTATAGATTTTTAGTCGATGATTCTTGACCACTGTGCGTCGTATACTTAGTTGGATTACAGGTTTATTTTGGACGTAACATCCGTACGACTTTTGTCATTTGAAAGTTTGCTGCGGCTTTAAAAAAACATGATACTTAAGCGAATTAAATCACGTTTAAACCACAACTGATTTATTGCGTCTTCACAGTTGTTTAAATGCCTCCACTGTGCGGCGTGTGACACGCTGTCAATTATGCTATAAATAAAAAGAGATTACAGCCGACGCGTTGGACACTGCTTTGTGGATACTAAGGACATGAAGAAATACAATATCACGCAGATGGTGCAAGATTCACTGACATGCTATCTATAATGTTTATACTACTCCGTTAATACTGCTGAAATTGTTTAAACAATTTCAGATTTTTAAATTTACATTGATAACAGTTAACTTATTGTTGGCAATGTTCGTAAACTATTTATAGTATTTAATTTGGTTAAAGTAATGAATATAAACAAAAAAAATCCAATTAAAATAAACACTTTGATTGGTTCGCATTTACATTGAGTGACAAATCACACATGCAATGTATAGTCCCGCCATATCGGAAGAGGCTGATAAAGTCTGTATAAAGTCGACACAAAACGGTGGGTAGATTTTCGGTTGAGTGCACAGAAATAATTGAGAAATTTCTATTTTTATTTACCTGAAACAATGACAGTCAAACCTAGAGAGTAAGGTACAGTATGTACCATATATTAGATGACGAACCAATTGTCACATTAATCATTTGTTCACTCGTTGGTTGATTTAAAATATTTCATATCGATTTTGCTGTTAAGCTCAATATAGTTCAGCCAAAGTGCATTAAAAACGAGTGCGAATAGTTATGCCATTACCTCCATTTTGACAGTAAAGACGTTAGTGAACACTAGTTAGTGTGAACACTTTAAAATTTTGTTTAGAATGCTTCAGTCTAAAGTTTCTTAAGCGGAACATAAACAAAATTGTTTTGTAAAAGGCCTAATTTCAAGTTTTTTATGTGTTTACTCTTAATTTAAAATTTTTGTTTTTAATGTAAAATTCATAGGTTTAAAAATGTTTACTTCATTTTATAATGACAAACTTTATATTTTAAAGTAAAATATATATTATTTATAAAGTAATCACATTTAATATTGTAGTAATTTTAAAAAATAAAAGGAAAACCTTTATTTTCGAATTGTTAATGTAAAGTGTTCCATTTGCAGAAAAGTGTTAATGCTTATATTTAAATTGTTCACTTTATAAATCAAAGTGTCACTTTCGAATATAAAGTGTTCAATTTAACACATTTCTTAACACTCTACCTTGCTTGAGTACAGAAAAATTAACCACTTGTTAGTCTGTTGATCGACATCATTTTTACTTTAGTGAAAGAACCCAGCAAACCTGAGCCGCAATAGTGCTTGATATCAGCTTGTAGCAAGTGTGATTTCCAGATATTGCGCAGGCTTGCTTCTCAAGTTTTTTACAATTGATTTTCAAATTGCAATTTCCAACTTGCGACAAGTTTGCAATAATAATACTTGTACAAACATAATTGTAACTAATTTGTGAGCAATTATTTTTCGTTTTGACAGTTGTGTGAATAATGAAAAACATCAACATCAATTGTTTGTTTAAAGGCATTCGGAAATTTAAATGACTCTTTTGATACTTTCGTAAGTTTAAAATAAATAACGATTTAACAAATCTCCCATTTACATTAATTTTCTTACGTTTTCTAGGTCAAAGAACTTCAATCCATTTCCAAAAACAAAAGTTTTTTACAAAATTGCTGGAAAAAAATTACGACAGACAATATTTCTGAACGAAACTAGAAACTAGCACTATACACTATCCGAAGTATTTAATTACAAAATCCATTCAAAACTCTTATTCTGAACATAATTTTTCCACACTTGCCTCAATTAGAGCCGGGTCGGACGAGGATGATTTTATTAAGGCAACAAAGTCATTCTTTCAATATGCAAAAGCCAGACAAAGGAACTTCCAAACTGATCCAAAACTACAAAACCAAATAATTTAAATAATGATAATTAATTTGAAATTTACTTTTTACCCAAATTTTGTTTTCAACCAAATTAATAAACTTGAATTCACCTTCCTTATATATAGATCTCACTTTTTATATTCCCACTGGTTCGTTCCATAAATAAATATCCTTAATTATAATTGTTTATTCTATATTGTCGCAAGCTAGTAAAAGCAATCTAGTCACAAGTTGGCGCATACAAGCTTGTTACGAGGGATATGTTTTGATGATATACAAATTGGAAATCAATGTTTGACAATCACTTCACAACCTTGCTACAAGTATTGGGCTTGCGTCTTCAAGCTTGACACAAACTCAGTACAAGCTTACATTGTTTACTGGGAAATGTTTTATTAAATGAGCAGTAAATACATCTAATTCAACAATAAATATAAATACTCATACAAAGTATATGTGTAAACGAAATTATTTTTTATTATTATTTGAAATAAAGTGTTGTATCTGTAAAATCAAGCTTTTTTTTTACAAATCTGAACTTATTTACGTTATCCTATTGAAATTATTAAATTTGATGTACATTTTAAAGTCTCTTGTACTGGATTTAAAGTTATTTTAAAGTGTTTCTATGCTGAGTGTACGATTACTTTTAATATGAAAGAGGTATCTATTGAATACATGATGCTCATTTAGAATATGGAAACCAAACATTGTATTGTATTGAAAGTATAATGTGTTAAAAGACATGTAAGCGCTTACCATCGACGAACAATACAATTTGCCAGGTTTTTTTTTACTTTCGAAGATTCTGACCTCACACATGGCTTTGACAATGACACATTTTTATATCGATAGGAAAAAACTTGGATTAGGTAGAAAAATAAATGGAGGAACATTGCTTAATCGACTCGAACAGAAATAGAAAGTCCATTAAAACAAAAACATGTTATCTAGGTTTATATAACAAACATCACCACCATTTTGTAATATCACGCAACACTGCCTGGTGTAGAGTAACATAATACGAATATTTCAATTCCATTCAAAATGATTCAAGTGTAAACATCCTATAGTAAGAGAGAAAAGTAGAGAGAACTTTTAACAATAAGCCAAGCCAACGATATGTTTACTCGTTTTCAATTCATTTCCTCACTGTCGTATTCACAGAATGACAGTGCAACATGTCCTCCAGTAAATCATGGTGATTAATTGTTTATCAAGTTCGAGTTCACTGACAAATGATTGATTAAAGCAAATCACAAGTTTGTCATTTCCAGCAATAAGCCAAAGTATGCGGTTATAATTAATAATTACATACAATTCATTATACCGTAGTAACCACGGTTTTGTGGTATCGGCTTTTGCCGACATACATTTGCTTCGGCACCAGGGGCCTTTTAAATTCTTTGGATGTAGGAACGTAGCTAATTCTTTGATGCTCATCCCTCAGCGTTTGTGGTTTATTTATTTCTAAAATACTATAACAGTTAGTTTCTACTGTGCCATTAATCAACGATTTTTACGAAGGCTCTTCTCGCACTGTTTTCTATATCTTCCTGGGTGAGTGGGCCATTTAAAATTTTAATCGGCTATAAAAAAAAGTACTGATAATTTTTTCAAATTTCTTATTTTATTGCAAAGGTTGAACATTGTCACTTAATAATGAGACACAATATCATTCATATGACTGCCACGACTGGCTTGACATCACAATTTCGGCTGATTATTCATTACAAAATAAGGTAAGTTTGATATAATTTTTTTTTCTAAGTTTCGATGGAGATGCTTTAAAAAAAATTCCATCTTTCAAATATTTGTTAAAATTTGGCGCCAAAAAAAAATATTTCGCGGAATTATAAATACTCGATTTGGGAGGCATAAGTTCGTAATAATCATAGAAAAAAACAGTAACATCCATTGCATAAATTGGGAGAAAAATTAAAATTGTCAAACCCCTATGTGAAAATTGAATGCGTCATAACTCGCTTAAAAATCTAAATTTTGCAAAAGCCTCCAATTTATATTTTTGTATTTCCATTCCCTATCGAATGATATATAAATTTCCAAAAAATAATGACCTTCGAAAAAACATGGACACACTTCATTTATTTTTACCCTATACACTGTGGGTACAGATTCATGTTTAAAGTGTAATAATAATACATAGCCCTAAGATTGGGAACGCAGGTCACTTAATAGTGGGAGATTAACATAGATTCTTATGCTAAATTATTTTGTATTTTGTAGCTAATGAAACATTTAAAAAAAAATTACTTCAGTACATAAGAGGTATAAAATATAAGTTATGGTAAGTAAAAAAAAAGAAGTTTGGTTTAATTTTTAATCCAACAATACATATTTCTGCTTATTTGTTTCCTTTCTATGAGGTCTACATTTGATATGTTATCCGTACTCGTCAAGAGATCACTACTCAACAAATAGGGATACCTATTCAAATGTAAGGAAATATGCATTGTAAAGGGTATATTTTTTAGATGTGGGGTTTTCAAGAAGAAATAAAACGCATATAATTAAATGGTATAGCGAATAATTTATCTTTATTATAAAAGATAAGGGTTTGCCATTATGTTTTTAAATTATTTCGGGCAAGTGTCACCCGCGGTTGGCTTGAATAAATTCTAGACAAGAGGCCCAATCTTCGACCACTGTTTGCATTTGGGGTCGTATATCAGCAATAACACGCCGAATATTCTCTTCCAAAGCGTCAATCGGCTTATCTGCGTAGACAATCGACTTCACATAACCCAAAAAAAAAAAAATAGTCCAGAGGTGTTAAAGCGCACGATCTTGGAGGCCACGCCGCAGGCCCACTACGCGAGATAATTCGGTCATTATTTTGACTAACAAAAAACAGCCCCTCCGATGTTTCCATTTTTCGTTTCGCCTTCAAAGCGAATATTTTTGAAGTAGATTTTATTTTCAAATCAAGAATCATTTATTTTACTTTAAAATTATGTTTGATGACTTTTGCTGACTACTCTTACTAGTTGCATTTATTATGGCCACCACTGTATGTGTCACTGAAGCAAATCTGGTGACATTTTGGGACACCCTTTACACATGCATACTGCGTCGTTATAAGCATCCCGTCAAAATGATTATACACTTAATTCTATTGTGGCGAAATTGTTTTCCGCCAGAACAGAAATTCTAACGGACTTCCTAGGAAGTTTATTTAAAGTAAACAGGAACTCCCGGACACTTGCATAAGAACAGCATTATTGTTCTTTCCGAGATAAAGCTTTCTTGTATTTCATAAAAACTCGGTTAACACGAAACTAATTATTCTAATTGTGAAGCATTTCGTCATAAATTAAATGCTACAAATTCTATCGCATCTTGCCATTCACACTCAGACGCCCTCAGCCATCACACACTAGATGGATGCATAAGGATAATAATGGCACTCGTAAGATACCAGACAACCGTGGTCGATGCGCTCGGGCATGCAAGGGGCAGAGCGTTAACATCTCGTTTGTTTTGTGATTTCCGTTTCAACGCTATCATGGGGATGAGCGTGTCACACTGGTACTTACTTATAAAGTTACGCTTGTTCTTGAAGTTGCTGGGTCGACTGTTCCTTCTGGTGCACATTCATATTTTTATACCATCACCCTACGGGTTGGAGGGTATCATTTGATACGACCCAAATGTGTAACACATAAAAATATTCAGTTTAGACCGTAGGTGTCTTTGAACCGAATTCGATTCGTGATTTTCTTAATCGTTTGAGCCAGGGACCGTAATCATTATGAGTTTTATTATAAAAATTTCTATTAATGATTTTATTATGAGTTCTACGAGTTTCTTCAATGGTAATGACTAATTTTGAGTAACATTGCAAATTATTATATTTGAGGAAAAAATAAAGCTAAAAAATAATATTATTTATGATATTTATTTTTTTTCGCTTAAAATAAAACCCATTCTTAATTTTTTTTTTGCAAATATACTCATAAAAGAGGTGTCAACAAAAAGAAAAATATGCAAAAGTTTTTGTTATTAATTTTATTTGTATACTAGCTGACCCGGTAGACTTCGTCCTACCTAGAAAAATTTTGACTTAGCTGACACGGCCCGGATGGCTGATCCTCGCATAGCTGTACTTTTAGACCTGAGCTGTGGATAAATCCTTATACATGTTTGCATACGAAAAATTGTTACGTGCATTAAATCGAAACAAATTGGAATTTCTAATTTTGAAAAAAATGTGCATATGATTTAAATGCACTCATTGCAAAGATTACTGATAAACAAACTTTTTGTCTCGTCTGCCGGAGCAACGTGAAAAGCGCCAATGATTTACCGGCTGTCGAGCATGTCCATGGGAAAAACAGGACGATTTATTAATCGTCAATACGAATTCAAGGCGAACTGTAAACTGGACGCGCTTGGATTGGAATTGAAATTGGATAGGTTGAAATCATTGGTATCCTTAGAATCGGGTGCTTTATCTGATTTTCAACAGCTAGTCTTGTTCCATTACAAATTCGTGGTTGGTTCAGATTGCGTACCATGACTATAGTCGACCCTACTTTGAACTGCAAATTGTACTGCGGTATTCCTGGAAAATCCCGTGAGTTAAAGAATTCAGTTGAATCTGTAATAGAATCTATCAACTGAAGTAAAAACAATTGACCACCGATTTGAATTTGAATTGATATTTTTTTTAATAATTTGCTTTAATACGTGTATATCGCTATTAAATCTTTTTTTGACGTAGTAAATTGCAAAAAAAAAATTGAAAGCGACAACTGAAATTTCCCCAGTCTCAATGTCTAACAATTGATTCGAAAACACATCCGCTGATTGACAATTTAGTTACTTGACCAATATATTCATTGTTAACTTGAGAGTTTTCGCATCTCTGCAAATTCGATGACTTTCAGCACGCATTTATTTATTTCCTAAAAAGTAGTTCCGATTATCTTCCATTACCTAGTCGGCCGACATTGTTTGCATTTCCTCCTACAGAACGCATTTCCGGATAGCGATTAGATGAAATAATTTGCGACATTTCAACATATGATTGTCCTCGTTTTGACGAATCATCAAACGATAGCCATACAAATTCATATAGATGACATTTTTGTTAGTTTCTTGACCTTTACGTATATATTGATGATGACACTGATTGAATTGATCATTAGAGTTTTCAAGGAAAGAAATCTCAAGAAACTTATCATCAGCATTCACTGGTGGCAGCAACATTTCTCCACGATGGTGAATTTGTCCTTGCAACTGTAAATTTAATAACAAATTCTAGAACAATATTCTCGAAGGTAGACATTATTTCGTAGCGGTAAAACGTTATGAATCCTAGATGTGGATTTATACGAGGTGTTTGTGAGTGGCAGAAAAAAGTTACTTAAAAGGCAGAATATCGCGTTTAAAACAATTATTTTTGACAAATGTTGTTTTGTTATTATATAAACTTGTCCCAAACTATGAAACATAAAGTCACACATTGTCATATGTTCAAGTCAAGACACACATTTTTGTGATATCTATTTTTCAAAAACCGCGTAAAGCTTACGAAGTTTATTCGCGTTTGTTAAACATGATTCGTTTTTTGAATTGTCTAAGTTTTTCACTACGATTTTCTAATTTTTCAATTTGAAACGTCATTCATAAATGAATTTCAATACAAAAATAACATAAAAAATCATTTTTTGCATTTTTTGATTTATAGCGCAAACCTTTTCCTGAAAATTTCTAATACAGCAGAAAAGATATTAGCCGAATCGGTCCAGCCGTTCTAAGCAATAGCGTGTTTGGGTAAAACAGACAACGAACTTTTTAAATTCAACAAAGTACAACATTTGAGTGCGAATAAGTGTGTATTTACAGCTGTTTTCGTAATTTTTATTTTGCATATACGATCTTTAAAATAAATGCAATAACCAAGAGAATAAGATGAATAGTTATACAGAAATTCAAAAAAAAAAAATAAAAAGTGTCACAAAACTGCATACATATATATTTGATATTTATCACCTAAAAACAAGTTAATGTTTGTGGTATGGAAAAATATATATATGTTTGATGCAAATTTGTTTGCTGAAATTTGTTAAAATGGCCATTTTTTTTTCAGCGTGTAGATACAGTTTCGAGAAATAAATTTGGGACTCTTGCCACGCGTCTTCTGATAAACTGTGTAATACAATATTTTTCTGGAAAATTCGGTATTTTGGGGTTGCTATTATGACATTTCGGCAGATGTCACAGATGTGACTTCGGATACTATATTTTACCAAGGGTGAGGGCATATAAAAGTCGGTTTATCAGACTACAACTTTCTCAATGTTTTTTGTTTTTGTTGTTATCATTATTATTCTTTATGATAGTTTTGCGCACATGGCTGCATGGCTGGTATAAACGCGACAGTGTGTAAAGAAGAAGAGACGAATGTAGTTTGCGAATACAATGCAAAGTTGAGACTCTATTGTGATGTAAATGTGGAAAGAACATACTTACAATGAGGGAGCCCACAACGAATGAAATGTATGTGAAATTCTCCAAGATAAAGAAACATAAAAACCACAATGAGGTACATACATATGACATGTGACATATTACACGAAGTCATTCATATGTACAGTGGCTCAATTTAATAACCGGACAGTTGCAAAATCTACATTAAACGTCTATTTTTATACAATCCGTTTGTACCAAAAAAGATGAGCCCCGGTTTTCTTTTAACTACAAGACCACACTATCTTAATTACATGATACTGCACCAATTATATACACACACGATATTTTATATGCAAAACTTTCAAATATGGCATTATAGAACCTCAAATTAATAACCGGACACGTGGCAACTACCTACTTTTGCCGTCGCTAAAAGTGGGTATTCCCCAAATTAAAATTGTTGGCCATTTAGTAGTCGCAATAAAAGTCAACAGAAGAAAGTTTAGCCAAATAACTTTTACAAGAAATAATTGTTTTTTTTCCAAAAAGTGATATGAGTAACAAACGGGTTCAAACATCCAAAGAAGTAAGAGAATTGATAATAAAACATTATCAAAATGGGTTATCTGTGCGTGGTATAGGTGCTGCTGTTCAAAGAAGCCATTCTACGGTCCATGACATTATAAAACGCTTTAAAGATAGCAATTCTGTGGAAAATAAGCCCAAGCCAGGACAACCAAAAAAGTTTTCTCCTTCTGATGAGCGATGGATAATACATCACATAAAAAAAAATCCGAAACTAAGTGCACCAAAATTAACTAAACTGGTGTCTGAAAGCCTAAAGATAGACGTTAGCCCCGAAACTATTAGAAATGTGCTTCGTAAAAACAATTTTCACGGCAGAGTTGCGCGCAAAAAACCATTTGTGAACAACATAAATCGCATAAAGAGATTAAAATTTGAAAATTCACGGACGAAAGTAAGTTTAATGTTTTTCGTTCGGATGGGCAGATGTACGTTTGGAGAAAACCGAATGAAGAACTCAGATCTTGCAATCTTCGCCCTACAGTAAAGCACGGCGCAGGAAGTGTAATGGTTTGGGGCTGCATGTCAGCAGCGGGTCCTGGCCAGTTGGTTTTTATTGATGGCATAATGGATCAGTATAAGTATATATCGATTCTGAAGGACAACTTGGCAGCTAGCGTGGAAAAATTGGGCATTTCGGACTGTTTTCAATTTTAGCAAGACAATGACCCGAAGCACAAGGCGTATAATACACGTATGTGGTTATTATATAATTGCCCACACGTTATGGAAACGCCTCCACAGTCCCCAGATATGAACGTTATAGAGAATTTGTGGTCTTATCTGGAAAATAAATTGAAGTCTCGACAAATATCTAACATCGCAGAATTGAAAATTGGCTTGAAAGAGGAATGGGAAAAAATTGATCCTGCTTACTGCAAAAAATTGGTAGAATCAGTTCCAAATAGATTAAAAGCCATTCGTAAAAACAAAGGAATGCCAACAAAATATTAAAAGTTAACCAAAGTACGAATTTCCAAATATATATTGAAGTGTCCGATTATTAATTTGATCTAATTTTTCGTCTTATTTTAAAGTTGTCATTGTAAAGCTTTGCTAATGTATTTTTTGTGTTCAATGTTTATGTTTTTTTATCAAACTAATGTAAATAAATAAAATACTGAATAAGTTGTTTAAATGCGTTTCAAAAATATTACATATTTTGTCAGAAACTGTGTAAAACGTAACTGTCCGGTTATTAAATTGAGCCACGAGAAGGGGCATGTTCCATAAACGAAATAAAAAACAGAATGAAAAGATTTGAACCATGGCCGGTTTAATAATCCCCTACTGCACTCCAGCACAGCATTTATATATGTAATTCGGAAAGTACCACATGCAGAGATGAATTTGCATCAATTCCTGATCATAGCGATACATTTTTATGGGATTGTTTTTTTTTTTGGTATAGTGTGAATGAGTTCATGCCGTAAAATATACATATACATACAAATACCCGCTACTTCGTAAGCGTACATTTTCCTTCCCAGTAAAACTAAAAATATTTGTTTAATTGCATTGCATTTACGAACAAATGCTTAATACCGAACCTTTATCGCTTTTTTCAAATTGTTGGCGGTAGATATTAGTTTTAAATACATGTTCACACTTTTTTAATTTTTCTCATTTTGGTCCCTTTTTCGACTTATTACAATTGCTGTTGTAAATCCCGAAACAATTTCCAAACATTTTCTCGCCCGTTATGATTAATTTTAAAACGTTTTCCTACATGCCCTATATTTGATCCGTCTTGGGCCATTTTTATAGTCTTTTCAGTACACTAAAACTTTTTGGTCTCCCCAAATTTATTTTCCATTTAAATATTTCATTTACTGATGAACCCATGGACCCATTTACTGATCCCTATTTCCATTCATTCCTGTCGATAAATTTTTATCACACATTTTGTTTTTACCCCTTTGTACCTTTTTTATCCGGTTTTGGTACATTTTTCGTCCCTTCCCTAACTATCATCCACAAGTTTTTGACAAAAACTTGTTTCTTTTTTTTTTCATTTGTTTACACCTTTTTGTCCCGTTTTTATCGTGTGTGACTGCAAGAGTTTTACAGTAAAATCTCTACTCGCGGACAGCTCCCATGAACGGAAAGCCCTCGTGGATGCGCAAAACCACTGCGACCATCGGAGATTTCACTCCCGTTTTGGTACGTTTTATTCATTTCGTTTATTTCATTTTGCACTTTCCGCTATCACAATTTATTTTTAATATTTTAAGACTTCTGCTGCGGATATCATAACATTTCCGTATTCTAGTGTATCCCGCATTCTATCTCAATAAAAGAATAGTATGTATCGGACTTCATCCGCTTCGAATTCCCGCTTGTTACACACTACCCAATACCACAATCACATTGTAAATATATTTTTGTGGTCAATCTACTTAAGTACAAATAATTGAAGTATTAATCAATTGCATTCTGAAAATGTAGAAGTCGCAGAACTAATCTATAAAGATGAGTTCCTCCTGCGTATGTAACAAACGACGACCTGATTACAAAACTTGGATGAAATTGATATCTACATTGTCGGAAAACAAAATCTTTTAATGTGAAAATAGATTGACAACCACCTACAATATTTTTCGTAAAGGACCCTACTTGGCTATGTCCATAGTATGTACTTTCTGTCTCCGCCACGAGACGTAATCAGTGGTCTTTCTCAAAAAAGAAAAATACTCTGTTTAAAAAACTCTGTTTTATTTAACTAGCTGATCCGGTAGACTTCGCCCTACCTAGAAAAATTTTGACTGTGCTGTTCCTCGCGTAGCTGTACATTTAAACCTGTAGCTGTGGATTTATGTACATACATATATATAGTAATGTGCATGGAATTGAAAATAAATTTCTTGGAAAGAAAAAAATTTGAACGTCTTTTTTGGAAAATAAAATTGTTTATATTTTAAAGCTCGCAAAGATTGCTGGAAAATCATCTTTTTTGTATTTTGGAATAGGTTCAGCCGTTCTCATACATACATGCGTCAATTCATTTTTATTTATACAAAAAAGGTATAATTTTTTCGACAATTTTTTTTTTTTTGATGAATTCCTGTTAGAATCAACAATTCTAAAGGAAAATTCATCAAAAAAAAAAAACAGTTGTCAAAAATGTAGCTTACAACGTTATTCGCGAGATCCCTTCATGTCGTCAATTTAGTGCAGATAAAATAGACACACAAAGGTTTACTTTTACCCCGTATACACAAAAATGTGTAACACCTTCAAAAAACTTTGTTACGAAAAATGAGTGAAAATACAAAAACAATTTTCACACATTTTTCTTATCAAGGCTGTTATTAATTCATTAGACCTATTTTAGAAACAAATCGTTCAAGAAAAATTTTAATTGCTTTGTCCGATTTGATTGTAGTTTCACACAAACCTAACTGAAGTGTGTAGTCTGGATTATGAATCTGGTCGGTCTAACCACATATGAGCTACATATAAGGTTCAATGTTGCAAACTGAGGATCTCAGAAAAAATTATTTTTTCTTTATAGTCCATTTGCCCACTCTTTTAAGTGAATAAGTATGAACTGTGTTATTTACGTAAAAAATTGGGCAAAATATATTCTTATTTTTTTTTTTATTTGAACAATTTTTATATGTACATAATTATTTGTGCCTCAGCGTCATAAGTCATTTTTGAGGCTATCTGGCAACTAGCTTGTCTTTCTCTGACATATAATATTTACTTATGTTATATTATAACAGGAAATATAATAATTTGTAATTATACCATTTGATTAATGTTACAATGAGACGTTATATTTATTCCATTACATTAAAAGCATTTTAATGTCTTGTAACAAATCGTCGGTTGACAGGAAAAACTCACTAAGTGCGTCTACAGCACAATGGAGATAATGGGGTTTTAAGCAATTATTTTGTACCAAAATTCTATTTTAGTAGTTATCGACTTAAAATCGTAGATTATAATAAAACTATATTTCTTTTTTATAGTTGAGCTTGTATCTTCGTGTTGAATATGCAAGTCTTCGTAAAAGTGCGAAATGAAGGACTTAATGAATTTTACCTGCCGGGATCACAAACATAGAGGCACATAATGAAAAACAAATTCTACTTTTAGTAAGATTAATCATTTATTTATTTAAAGAAAAAAAAACACTTTAGTCGTCCTGTATATCGCTTCCATCATTAGATGGCTCTGGTAAGCGTTCCGGATGTACAAAATTAATAGTGGGCAAACTTTTGAACCAGGGATAACTTCTTCTGGAATTACACCAGCATCGCAAAGTTTTACAAGGTCAGTTTTTTTTGCTTGTGAAATAGGTAAAATATTACAGTATGCTGATTTTAGTTCAACTATTGTCCTTCGGCGACCTCTTCCGGATACATTTATTTTTTTGTAGTCAGATGTATGATCGTATCTATAATATAAAATTTCTGGGAATTCTTTTTCGAATTTTAAACACTTTATTTTAAGCCATGACACTTTTTCACCACACTCGTCTTTGTTCCGGTTTTTGATAGTGGTAGCTGCTAGTTCCTGTAGGTTATAGAAATCCGCGAACTTTAAGAGATGAACTTGATATTCACCCTTCTTTTTATCTTTTTTGGAAGATCTAGCAGATTGAAAAATCCGTATCCAGTCAGACATTGTGTAAGCGATTTTATTTTTTTTTGCCGACTCTATTGCGGAATGCATGGAGTCACATTCCATGTGCGAATGACCTGACTCTAAAAATTTTAGCTCCAATCTGTTGAGATGGCTTAAATGTTGTACTGCATACATTAACACGGCTGCTACTTGCTGGTTTCTGTTCTGACCACCACAAGTGTCACAGAAGAGTGAAACATCTGTCACGGTCAAGGGCAATGTTTTTAGGAAACGAAACAAAATTGAGCCTATCTCATTGCTCCCTCGCTTACCATTCAATTCATTCCAAGTGTAACAATGAGCATTTTCTCCGCTTCCTACGTAGATAGTCAAATTATATACGCATATCTTTCTGGAATAATAAAACAATGAGACACTCGAATACGGCAACTGAAGGACACTTTGCAAATCGAAAGTACAAGTAATGAACGCAGGATCATTTTTGCATCTCAGTTTATCATTTTCCTTGGCTTCATTACACTGGGTTTTTTTCATTAAATGCATTGAATGCTCTGCTTCCAGCTCGTTTTTATTTATGGCTTGATCATATTTAGCGCACCTTGCACAGAGGTCTTTTTTTGGTTTAAAAAACGAATAGTTATAATTATCGCAGAATATTCTTCTATAAGTTTTTTCGCTGACAATTTCAGTAATATTGCGTTCTTTGCAGAAATCATTACGGTAAAGATTATACATCTTCCAAATAGACAGATCACTATTTAGGTACAGTTTCTTTGAGGACTTTCGAACATAGTGGGATTCCATAACTGGGAAGCTTTCTATATGTGTTTTTACTAAAGCGACCACTAATTCGCTAGTTCTGTTACCAGGCGCCTTTCGGCCTCTTTTATCGCTATCAGTAAATGATCCAAAATGGGAACCGCTGATGGCTGTATTAATAGGCCCATTCGAAATACACAACGTCTTTTCAAAAAAATTTGAACATACTCTATGACGTGTTCCAGAGCTATTTTCTAAGAAATATTTTTTAGAAACATGGCGTGCTTTATCACTGCTGGGATCTACTTTTCTTCGTTTCGGTGGCTCTGCTTGGACAAATTTTAATATAAAATCTTTTTTTCTATGAAAGTCACAATATCCTGAATACAATTTACAAATTGTCTGTCCTCTTCTGTAATATTGCTTGTACACTTCAATAGCATAGAGTGTTTGCAAGAAATATTCATTAAGTACGTTCATGATTTTTTCCTGCCGTAAAAATCTGAAAGACCGCAGTTAATGAAATTTGAAAATTTGAAACTGGTATTTTGGAAGCACTTAAGGACTTTCTGAGTTTTTCCTGTGATACATAATTGAAAATTATAGTACTTAGCATTAAAAAGTCATTTTAGTTAAAATGTGTACTTAGTGAGTTTTTCTTGTCAACCGACGAAATATTGTTTTAGTCGTTTTTTAAAAATTGAAACTGATGGGGAATCTTTTATCAAAGGCGGTAAAACATATTCCAAACTACCCACGTATTCAACCCTTTGTTTGGTTGTTTCCAGACGACATCTACTCAATAATATGTTGGAATTGTGTCCAGTATTTAAGTTATGCTGGTGTTGTCCAAATTGTATTGTGTGGTATCCCAGCGAACAATTTCTTTCGAATTCGGTCCGAATTCTGACAGAACGTCGGCAAAAGTTTCCGAGTCTGATGCCGACTTTCGTCAGAATTCTTACCGACATTTGTATGAGTGGTTGACAAGAACTCGGACAGACTTGTCTGGAAAAATTCGAAAGTTTTTGCAGACTTTCGGATGGGAAATTCGGAGGGAAATCTGAAATTTTGTCCGAGAATGTGCAGACTATTCTGAGGTTTGTCGGACATTTTGTCCAATATGACACCTTTTTAAAAAATTAATAACAGTGGTTTCATGGCATTTTGTATTATATACATATTTATTATTTTTATTTGCAAAATAAAAAATGAGATCAAATTAAAGCAAATTCATTGAAAAATAAAAATAAAATTAACATATGTAACACTGAGGTTAGTAATAAAAAAATTAAAAATACTTAAGAAATATAAACTTAAAATATAAAAAATTCTGTTCAATAAATAAATAAATTTTTATAAAATAAAAAACAACAAAATCCTTCAATAAAAAAATAGATACAAACAAAGTATTAAAGCATGATTTGAATTTAGTTTTTTTACTAGACTTTATGAAAATGTGAACTGTATGAATAATTTTTGTGCAACTTTTTTGTACTTTCTGGAGTTTTTCTCGAATTTTATTGTGACAAAATGAAATACCGGCACTATTCATTGCTCATCAAAGAAAAAAGCGAAAATTGTAATGTATTTTTAAAAAAAAACTTCAGAAAATGATTGCGTTTTGGATGTATTACTCTTTGTTTGTAAGTAGTGAGGGGTGTATGAATAATTTTTGTGGCCACTGTATATAAAAATTAAATACAATCGTGTTGCCTTTTCTGTTTTTTGTTAAGTCTGTCCTTTGACGAATTAGAATATGCCTTAATGTGGCCTTCTATTGTCGAGTTTGTTGTTTTCGGAATTTTTTCATTCGCAACATCTATTAAATAAAAAAGAAAATATATACAAATGTAGTTTCAAGCAATATAGAAAAAAATTTAAGAGGGCACCTTTAAGTATTTTTATAAAATAGAAATCCTTGACGGAAATATTATTCTTCGTAATAGACCACGAAAATTTCGACGCAATTATGTCATCAATGAATATTAATTTTAAGTTTTCAATGACGAATTTTCTAATGTCATCGCACGGTTGAGTTTCGAATTTTTTTATCTGGAAGTAAAAACAAACAAAAAAAATAATAATAAATAAATAAAAAATACAAATATAAAAATATTCTCGTCTTAATATTGAACTTACCAGCTGCGATTTAATATTGTCGTCATTTTTAATTTGAGCGTCAAAGCTTAAAATATCATCTGGTGTTGATATGTCAGGTAGAAAATACGCTGAATTCAGATTTCGCAAACTCTTCATGGTGGTATCAACGTTTGTTCGGAGGTGAATAAATTCCTCAGCTAAATGCGACTGCAGTTTATAAATTGTATCCATATTTTTCTTCTGCTCTTCTTCAAATTTCATCTGTTGTTCTGCAATTTTTTTATGTCGGTCGCAAATCAAGGTCAACGAATTTTTTAAGCAACGATTGTCTTCTAAAATAGCTTTATTTTGGTCTGCTATAGTTAGAAGTAATGTTTTAATACCTACGAATATAATTTTATTTAGAACACAGTTAAAGTTTTCTCATTTGTACAATGTACACTGTACATTAGAGCGACTCAAGTTATGTGGAAGCAAAATTCGTGCTTTGTGAGTGGCAAGGAAATTCTGAAATGAATTCGTTAATAAAACTTATATTTTTGTATGTTATTTTTTCACCTGGAATATTAATAATTTCATCAGAATTTTGAAGACTTAACAAGTATTCTTGTGAGTAGAACTGAGAGATTAAAAAAAGCTCGTTCCACTCATCTTCCTTAAAATGCAACGGATTTTTTACGTTATCACGATATCGTTTAGTCAAACATTCTATTTTTTTTACGAATTGACGATCTGTTTATTATTGGAATATGTGCACTTTGCCATACTTTTATAATGTCATTAATTGCACAGCTGTAAAATTTGGAAAGACCGAATCTGCGATTTTTATTTCGAGCGCGCAAAAATAATAAATGTTGTATCACATCGCGGTTTGTCGGTAATTTATTTTGGTTTAATTGAACTAACGCGAAAGGCATTTTAATCCCCACACAATGAACAATAATTTAAATTTTTTAGCTTTAACCAAACGATATTGGGAAGAAATCATTACTTAATAACAATATCAATAACTGAAACACTTATGAAAATTTTCATACAGCATACTTTGATTTCATATTTTTACATTTTGAAGCGAAAAAGAAAAACTAAACAAGTGTTTTTTATACCCTCCACCGAAGGATGGGGGGAAAGAAAGAAAGAAAAGAAAAAAATTGATACCCATATTGCCGTATTTAATACGTAGAGTTACCACCCCATTGCATTTCTGTCAAAACGCGAACTAGAACGAATTTCAAAAAAAGGTGAAACCCGTATTTACTTAAATTGCCTAGACATTAAAATATGTTAATTTGCCATTTTTATTACAAACTCCGAACAAAAAATTCAAAAACCACTTTTTTTTGCAGAATATCCTTATAAATAGGACATAGGACAAATCCATATTGTATATGTTGTTAATGCAACAGACTCTCAAATTAACAAAACATGCAAAAATAGACCCTTTTTCAAAATGGTCCAGCTCACGAGAGGTTGAAGCTGGAGCCAAAATATTATAGATGTCATCTTAAAAATGTCCAAAGTTAATTTTTAGGAGGGAACATCGAACACTTTTTTTGGCGAGTCGCTCTACTGTACATTAGGGTGTTCTCTATTTGTATGGGACTTTTATTATATTCGAAAAAGTTAGGTCTCACCCCCCAAAAAGTTGTTAAATGATCTCAGAAGTAAGCTGGAAAAATTTCACGCCCCCACGACCCCGCCTTCGCATGTCGCCGTTCGATTGGAAAAAAAATGTTTATCACTCAAACGCGGTGCTTTCTCATTTTGAAAATGAAGCGAGATGTTAATAGATGTTCCAAGACTGGATAGTTCATCTGGAGAAGAACAAGCAGCAGCGGTATACAAGGCATTGCAAGATTGGCAACTTTGCGACAGAGTGCAAGCTTTGTGTTGTGATACGACAAGTTCCAATACTGGAAAGAAAAATGGTGCTTGTGTTTTGTTGGAGAAAAATTGGCAAAAGACTTGCTGTATCTTCCATGCCGGCATCATATTTACGAACTCGTATTGAAAGCCGTTTTTGAGTCTAAGTTGCCAATGCGCTCATCAAGTCCAGACGTTCCCCTTTTCAAAGACTTTAAAAAGTTGTGGTCACAACTTAAATCTAAAAAAACTGTGAATGGAATGAAGGATAGCAACTGCCATGGAAAACTTATTGATTTTATGGAAAATATTTCCCAGTTCGTCTCACAAGAGGTCATGAAGCGTCATGTACGAGAGGATTACCGTGAACTTTTGGAGCTTGCATTATCGTTCCTTAAAGCAGAAAGTGAAAGCGATTTCAAAATACGGCCACCAGGAGCAATGCACCATGCGAAATGGATGTCGAAAGCTATTTACTGCTTGAAAATTGTTCTTCTCCGTGAGGACTACCCATTGCCCAAGGAAGAATTGAATGCTTTAGAAGATGTCTGCTGCTTCATGGTGAAATACCAAGATATTGACCAAATGATAGCAAGACCTGCATTGAAGAAACTTATGAGTCATTCTTGGTATTTACATCACGAAATATCTGCTCTCGCGTTTTTTGACGAAACTTTGGAGCTCGACACTAAAAGGAAAATGGTACAAGCTTTGACAAGGGCTAGTGTAGAACAAGTGGACAAAAGGCTTCCTTTACATATTGAGGATATCAGGAACTGGGAAGGTAATAATGCTATTAAATAACTTAAATTTTAAACTAATAATTAAAAACGTTTTTACAGACAAGACTGTTGACGAATTTATAAATGAGAAAAGTGTGGAAATGTTTCGTTGATTTAAAATCGATGACAGTTTTCTCAGTTGTGACCCGGAAAATTGGAGTAGCCATGAAGCTTATATTGATGGGGGAAAAATTGTAAAGTCGTTGCGTGTTGTTAATGATACTGCTGAGAGAGCAGTTAAGCTGATGGAAGACTATCATGGCCTTCTCACCAAAGACGAGAATCAAAAAAAATACATTCTGCAGTGCGTTCAGGAGCACAGAAAAATTTACCCAAATTGTTCGAAAACTGTTTTGTGTACAAATTATTAATAAATACATATTGTATAATATCTTTGAACTGATTTTCACCGTTTATGCACTTTAAAACAAACTAATTTTTAAAATAAGAAAGAAAGGCGTTTGCGTGATAAATTTTTTTTTCAATCGAACGGCGACGTGGGAAGGCGGGGTCGTAGGGGTGTTACATTTTTCCTGCTTACTTCTGAGATCATTTGACAACTTTTTGGGGGGTGAGACCTACCTTTTTCATAAAAATGAAAATAGAGAACACCCTACTGTACATACATACATATGCTTATTGTAACACTTACTTATTGATGTTTCTGGGTCTATGACATTGGTGGAATTGTTTGCGTCTCCGTGGTAAGCTGCTCAAAACAAAAAATAATAATTAATTATTTGTAAAATAAAAAACAAAATATGATAAGAATTACCTTGTGAAATTGCGTCTTCCATTTTACAAAAGTGGTAAAAAAACTACAATGGAGTCTAATTTTAATTTAACGTATTTTCGCAATGTTATTGATAATGATAGTGGAAATTCTTCGTCTGGACATACAATGTCTCTTTCGGTTTTGTAAATGCCCAATGATCTAGACAAATTGGGATCTAAGTTAAAAAAATATTGAAGATTATTTATTTTCTTGGAAATAAGTATTACGTCATCAGATGTTTTTTTTTACTGCTCTAATAATATACAGTTTTCCGTCACTTTCAACAATTGATCAGGCTGAATAATAGAATGTTTTGCATGTTCTGTTGTAACGCTTTTATAAAAACTATTTTCTATGAATCCTTTAAATATAGGAAAACTTGGTGTAAATGAATTTGACCTAATACAAAAACTTTGTTCAAGTAATCTATTTGAAATTTGAGATAAAACATTACTTCCACTTTTAACCTTTTGTTTCAATTGAAATAAATAATTTTCGTATTTAAATGCGCTGAATTGTTCAAGAGATCCATATTTTACAACGTCATGGGCTAAATGGCTTAAGGAATGAATATTATAAGTTAGAATTTCTTGTCCATATAGATTTGGAAGTTCAGAAATAAATTCGTTAAGCAGATTGTCTGCCTCATCGTTATAAATTGTGCAAAGATTTGCGTCCCATAGTATTCTTATAGCAATATGCAATTTGCAAAAGTGGCTATAAAGCTGTTCATTTAAAATATTTTGCAAGACCACTATGGAGCTGTATAATAAAAATGATCGATGTTCAGTAGCTTTCCATCGATCAAATTCCATTAGCGTTCTGGGAACTCTGTTAAACTCAGTACAGAATTGCTTGGATAACAAAACATTTGAGTTAGATATGGCCAAAATTTGATCATTGGTTAAAGTATAAATCTGACCCTTTTTCCTAATCCACAATTTAACAAGTTGCTTAGTCACACCTAGAGACACGACGTACATATAGTCCAAGAGAAACTGACTGACACAACCTATACCTATAGACTCTAAGATTAGGGATTCTTGCTTGGTATGGTGCTCGGTCTGTGATCTGTTTTTAAAAGAGTCGTCTGTGCGTGTTTCTGCTGTGCTTTCAGGAAATGTTATTCGCCTCCGATAATATTGTCCCTTTTGAGTGCATTTAGTGCAACAATAAAATCCAGAGTGAGATTTGATATTTAATAAAAATGCTCGAGCAGGAGCATTGCAAACAAAGTGTCCAGTCTCTATTTGGTATAATTTATCATTAAATAAAAATCCATTTTCTGTATAATACCTTAGATCATCACATAGATATTTTAAAAATTTGTTTGAGTCGTTCGGTTTATTATACTTGTCTACTGAATTGTTAATATCTACATTGATGTAAACACCTATCATGAAAACGCTTTTGTGATTAAACACGCTCATCATTATCGGCCAAAGACACTTTTTTGAACTTTTGAAAAGCGGAAGTCCATCAATTCCAAAATTTAATATTAATTTGTCTGTGTTGTTACATATCTTTGTTTGAAACTAGAAGTCCGTCAAACTATTTTCTAGACCTTAATGAAAATACGTTCCTTTGTCTATTTCAATTATTTCTGTTTGCCGAGGAGTTTCGCGTAAAGTTCTCACATCTAGAGGCAAACTCTCGTCAAAGGTTTTCAGTTTTGAAAGAAGTTCATTCATGGCTCTCACCGTTATTGAATGTTTAATGGACCACACACTTAAAAATGTTTTGAGGTCTTCCTCTTTTTCCTTACTTTTAAGATTCACTTGATCGGATTGCGTATTATTTTCATCTGACTCCATTGTAGAAAGACCACATGATGATGACGCCAAAAATAACGGATCTTTTATTTGATCATGTTGACTCACTATTTTTATGTATCTATATCCATTTTTTGCACAATATTACTGTCAACTACTTCATAGCTGTTCTCGGTTGCGGTAGCCGGTATATTTACGTCATTAAAATTTGTCCCTAGCAACGAGCTAAGCAATTGCTTAGCCTCTTTCTTCACTTTTTTTCTAATGCCTTGGCGCGACATCGTCTTGAGTTGCCTTTAAAACCTTTTCAATAATAAACGCTTGATTGTTATAATACTTATATACTATATATATATATAATGTATACTTACTTTTTTGATATATATAGCCCAGACCGCTTCTGAATAGCACTTTAACTTTATTTTTTTCACTAACTGTCTTGCTCAATAACTGTTCTTGCAAGAATGCTTATTTGCTTTATTTGTTTTCTTTTTTATTTCTGTTTACAAAAACCTGTTTTCACTTCAACACAAAGAACACATGAGCTTCAACAAGAACACAAGTTGAAAACCTCTCCTTCGATTGCATGATCGAGCGAAAGAGAACAAAAAAATTCCCTTCCGAGATTGTACAGACAACTTCGGATAGTTTTCGTAAGGAAATTCAGAGATTGTGCAGACTACGTCAGATAAAAGACTATGTGCAGACTAAGTCGTAAAAATGTAGGAAGACATTTACGATATATTCCAGTTTTTCGGCTAAATGTCTGATAAAATAGCAGAGATTTAACAGACGTTTTCGGTCGTCAGACATGTCGGAAAGAATTGCACGCTGGGATCCTACGTTGTGCAAAACTTTGTGAACATAAACCAATAGATTCATTTTGAATAACCCATATATGTGCAAGACCGTCTTAGCTATGTCTCTATACAACGACAGTGTAGAATGCATTCTTGGAAGATTAAAAACTGTTTTTAATGATTTGTTCTGAATAATTTGCAATGACAGATTTGAATTTCTCTTGTATCCATATATAAGAGAGAGTAATTCAGCTTACTTTGAATAATAACGTGACCTTTTCATTAAGTTTATTTTTCAGTTTAAATAACATGCCGAGAACTGGAGATAACTCAGATTTTAATCTGTTATTTTATAGTGCTTACTTCTGGGATTATTACACCGTTTATTGAAATAACGCAATTATTATCCCGATTTGGCTGTGGTCGGAATATAATAAATAAATTTTTGTTCGCAATTAGAATGCAATGCAGCATCATATTCTCTATCACCTTTCCTTATTGTACAGATAAAATAAACATAAGTCATCTGCGTTACCATTCAAACCAAGACAATTTTAATCAATTATATAAATCTTGAAGAGCAATGAGCCCAGGACACTACATTGCGGTACCCATTAGCTCACATTTGCCATACAATTTTTGCTCGCATTTATCTGCACATATTGCTTTCTGTTACTTGGATAGCTTTTAAAAATCTCCTAGATCAAATACCTTAGTGGAGTCGTAGAACATTCCTCCAACAACAACAAAACCGTCATCCAAACATTCACATATATAGTTCACCACTTTTACAATCGCACCCTTTATATAATTCAGAAGTATCAAAGCGAGAGGGATACTCCGAAAAAGAATATACCACAGAGATAAGAAAGTGCAATTTAAAAAAACCCACTTTACCACGGATAGTGTTACGGATAGTGTATTCTGGAATCAAAATATTGTACAACCTTCTCGATTCCCTTTTCCTGCTGTGAAGCGATGTCTACGTCCGATGAGTAATTGTTGTTCTACGGTTCCGACAACACTACTTTACATTACCTACCTTATTGGTTGACTACTTGGGGCTTCAGTCGCTGTTTAGAGCTAGTTGTTAAGTTAAGACGTATCTAGTGATATTTTAAAACTAAAAAAAACTATTGAACCACATCTTTAATAATAAATACCATATTCTTACTAATAGTTTATAAAAGTGTTTCATTGAAAACTGGATCCTACATTAATATTAATTCACACGTTAAGAACTCATCAATGCTTATTCACATATTCTCTCCTTTTATAGTACAAAGTGTTCAAACTACAAAGTGAAACAACAAATTTCGTTTTACTATCAAATGTGCAATAATAAACAATATTTATATTGTATGTAAGTACTTTCACATAAGTACATGGATGTTTGCTCTGCAACATACATATGCTTTCACTTAATTAAATGTATCTTTGCAAGGAAATTTTATGCGTGATTTGGGGAAATTCGTGTATACTTCTGGGTAAGTAAGTAATGAGTAATTCCAAACAAGTATATGCTTCGCGGGCAAGCAATCATAATGTTGCACGAACGTATATACATATTTATTTCGTAGTAAACAAACATATATTTACAAGATACAAACATGTTACTGTTTGTGGTTCGGGGAAATATATATATGGAGGATACACATTTTGTTTGCAGAATCTTGTTAGAATGATAATTTTTTTCAACGTGTAGCAGAAGTGATGGCAACGGACGGTAGAAGTCCTGAGCGACGTGAAGAATAAGCGGATTAGAACCAGAAGGAAAAGAAACAAAGGAATCGGGATCCGTACAGAGAGCAGTCGTGAAATAATGGAACTAATGTTGGACACACACTTTCAAGATTGCAGAGATGTGACGGAAACAGATGAGTTTATTAGCGATATCCTACACTCAGGGCGGTCATTATTGTTGTAAAAATCCGCAGGACCAGACAGCATACTCCTGAAGTTACTTTAAGAAGTCAGAGTGACCTTTTGCCCAAGGAAGAACATGCTTACATATAACTTTTGAGAATAATGTGTTGTAAAAATGAAGAATTAAATAATCATTTTTGCTGAAATAAGGTCTGTTGTGAAATTTGTAGCTTGTAAAGTCTACACGTTTACTATTTCGAAAACAGATAGGGATAAGTTCGGAAAGTACTTTTGATTTGAGCCGGTGTGCGTTTCCATGGAAGTGCTAACTCCTAGTGAAAACAAATATATATTGACAAATATACTTTGATGATCTCACATGCATCTCTTAAAGAAAAAATCGCCCAAAATAGTCAGATCCGACAGAGACAAAGAATATATAAATAGAGGGACCATACGATTCTTAGAAAAAGAGAGCATAGCTATACAGTTTACAGCAGGATATATTTCCGAACAAAATGAAGTTTCAGAACTCAAACCCGATATCTTATGATGGTCAGTTATATGCTCGTTGAAGCAAAATTACCAAAGGAAATATGGGGCGAGGCGGTATCCATAGCAAATATACTCACGCAACACCATATGAAAGACTGTTTGGTAAATCATATTTTCTTACTTGACGAATCGGGATCCGTTCACATTCTCAACGAAAAAACAAGGAAGTTATATACCACGATGACGTCTACAACCAAAATTCCAAAGTTTAACGAATAGTTGATATATGTAATAGGTTTCACATATCTGATGATGTAACTTTCACTGGCAAACTTGATGGAAGACAATGTGAACATATGGAACTGAAATGGCACGAAATTAAGAAAATAGAAGTAAGTTTCAAAGGGTGTTGTTATACGGCAGAAAATAATGTACACGATTGCGAGTCTGATAATGATTTGAATTCCATTATCCTAATCAAAAACAGGCAGCAGACAGTAAATTAATTAAGTAAGGAAATCCGAACGGTCAACCAAAGGAAAGAACGATATATAAATATGGTAAATGAGTCCACACCAGCAAATTATCAACAACCATACAAATTAAATAAAGTGACCGATGGATAATAGCAATGAAAAAGAATATCGGGTCCATGAAAAACAACGCAGTTAGGGAAATCGAAAATAGATCAGAGAATCGTAATGTCATTGGCTGTATGTGGGTGTTTTCAGGACAAACATGTAATGTTGGTGTCGACTAGGATGGTTGAACAAGATTTCGCTCAGCAGTATGAGGAAATTTACATGGACACCCAAAAGGATTTGAAGAAGGTATGTTTTCTAAAAAACTCCATATACGGACTAAAACATATTGTGCATGTATTAGTAAATTATAAATTGCATCAAAGTGACACAGACCCACGATGATATGGGGTAAACCCTATATTCATATTGAGTTACGTTGATGATATTATTCTTGCATCAAAGCATGAACGGCCAATGGAAGATACTAAGACTATTTCTCAAAATTCCTTTGGAATCCGAGACTTTGATCGAAATAAAACGTATTTTGGTTTATAAATTTAACGTTCGAAAGAAGGCCATTTTTCAATTTGTGAATCATCATATCGACCCCTTTGCGCGGAATTATCGTATGTGCCAAAATCCAAATTTTACAGGAGAGCCATTTTTCTACTTTTCTCTGCTTTCGCTTGCAATATCAAAATGAAAATTTACATGTGCTTAGATAATTAACTGATATAACTACGCCTTAAAGTATTCCGGTGGAAAAGTTCAAGTTTTCCGAGAAAAACGTATTTATTGGCATATACGATAATTTCGCTCACAACATTTCGTAGATGCGTGTGTAGAAATTGACACTTACGATATCATTTGCCAGTGTTAGAAATAAATTGAAAGAAAGATTTATTTGTGGTTTTATGTATTTGCTCATTATTTTTGAACTTAGAATGGTACAAAGTAATAAAAAATTTACTCAATATTTAACAGAAGCATGAATTCATTAAAAAAATCTTTAAAAAAAAACCAATAATAATAATAAGTGAGTTAATCTTCTTCGTCACTTTCATTTAACACGTCTTTTTCGCGTACAGAATATTTTAAATTTAAATACTCATTGTGGTATTTTGACGGTATGCTATTTTTTAAACATAGATTTTTCAAATCATTGAATTTTTGTAAAGAGATACACAAAGGTGAATTGTACAACTGTATGTTAAAGGTAAAATTAAAGTTATTTATAATTTTTTTTGTAGAATTTTCGGAATATCCATAAATGAGTTCAATTGATTTTCATTTTTTGTCTAATAAAGCTATGCGAACTTTGTTTATATTTAGTTTAACTTTGTTTGGTAGTAACATATCTGCAAAGGACTTCCAGTTTTCAAAATCTGAGTGGCCTATTTCAATACAGTTGTACCCCGATGGATTAGTTCGTGCATTGCAAATAATTGTGGGCCATTCACTTGGCACTAACGACACTTGAGAAACCTGCATAACAATTTTTTGCATTATTTTTTAATATTTCTTTATTAAATAAAACACACAAGATTAACAAGATCCACATCAAATTACTTTTAAGTTATATTATTTACTTACTGTTTTGGAAACTGATAGCATTATTAAGGCACTATTTATTAATTAGTCTGTAGACAATGTTTTACTTGGAGTGGTTCACAATAACTGATTACCTCAAACACATGATCCGAAAAAGAATGTATGCTAAATGCTCCTCTTTAACTTTAATATAGCCTTCTCTTTAAAATTAACGGTAAAACGAATAGAGGCAAAAATCTAAATAAGCGAGCAATTTGCTTTACCTTCTAATTCTAACTTAGAAAGAAATATGTAGTAAATAAATAATAACAATATGCAAAAATATTGGCAGATACGATAAAATCGCTCACAAGAAAAAATGGAGTGTAACATACGATGAAGTATTCACTCAATTTTTGGAGCAACGAAGTGGAATTCGCTTACAATATTTTGTCAGGTGACGTGTCTTTGAATGTAGAACAAAATTGCATCAAATACTCAATTTCGAAAAAATTGGCATATACGATAATTGAATACATGAATACATCTCTCCTATCTAATCAAAGTTCAAAGCCACACTATTCATGGGGATTGACAACATTCCAACATGAGGGGTTGAAATGATTGCGCAATGGGCGAGCAAACGTCGAAGATCACTTACGGAGGATGATGACATACCATCCGGACCCGTAGTTTTATTTACGTGATCGAAAATGCATCGATGAGTTTTCGATGAACGGGAGTGGTTGACTGCTTTCTGGCAAAGATGAGTTCTTTGCAAATATTTCGGCCAGAAGGTTAGCTTTATCAACCGGGTCAGTGAATATCTAGACATCGATAACGAGTCCTTTTAACGAATGACCAAAAGCTGTTAAAACGCCTGCGAGATTAATGAACTTTTGCATCAAGGCACTGTTCGTGAAGAACTTGTTCGAGCCTAAGTACTCTGGTACATATACAATATTTCCAGGTGATGAAGAAGAGGTGTATGGAATTAATGAAAATTTCAGAATGAACCTGATTTGTTTGTTGACGAATCGCAGAACCTGGGACTGCATAAATCAGCCGCTTGGCAGCAGAAGGTATTAGCTTTCTTCGACAACAACAGGTTTAACCAAATGATTCTCGTACGTCCAGCTGAATTTTCCTACAGTCAGGAGTTTTTGAAACTAATAACTCCACAGCACAACTTCCAATTGAGTTGCAGTTGAAAATTCTGATTTTCCGATTGTGAATCCCGAGGAAAATACATAAGGGAGATAAATTAATAAAAAAATAAACAGACTTATATATACCCTCACCCACCATACAAGTCTCATATTCCAAAGTATCGGAAAGTCAAAAGTGAGCTTCTAACATTGCATGTAACATCTGATGAAATGTGGAATGGTACATTCGTATGGGAGGTTCCAGAGGGGGAGTTGCCAGACTTCCAAGTTTTAGTCCAATTTTTTTCCCGCCATATCTTTACTAAATGCTGAATTTGGGCAAGATCGCGTTTGGCATATTGATATTATTAGACGGTTTCTAAGGTAGACGGGATGGTACATTTGTATGGGAGGTACCAGAAGAGGAGTTGCTAGACTTGCAATTTTTTTGTTCGAAACTTTGTCTAGCTATAGCTTCACTAAATACAAAATTTGGGCACGATCGCGTTGGGCATATTGATATTATTACACGATGTCTAAGGCAGGCGGGATGGTACATTTGTATGGGAGGTACCAGAAGTGGAGTTACCAGACTTCCAAGTTTTTGTCCAAATTTTTCTACAGCCATATCTTTACTAGATTCGAAATTTGGCTAAGATCGCGTTGGGCATGATATTATTACACGATTTCTATGGTAGGCTGGATGGTACATTTGTATGGGAGGTACCAGAAGGGGAGTTGCTGGACTTTCAAGTTTTTGTCACAATCATTGTCCAGTTATACCTTTACTAAATGCAGAATTTGGCCAAGATCGAACTAGGCGTATTGATATTATTACACGATTTCTAAAGTGGGCGAAATAGCAGATTTGTATGGGAGGTACCCGAAGGGGTGTGGCCATATAGCCCATATGCAATCCCATAATCAGTTTTGGGAAAATATTAAACCATGCAAAATTTCAGAGTGATTGCTTAACTCTTTCGAAAGTTATCGTGCGTACCAGCAGGACAGACGGACGGACGGACATGGCTCAAACGATTCAGAAAGTCATGAATCGAGTTTGATTCAAAGACAACTGGGGTCTAATGTGAATATTTCTAGGTGTTACACTTTTGGGCCGTATCAAATGATATATACCCTCCTACCCGTAGGGTGAGGGTATAATAAATCGCTATAACGAAACTTAATACAAAGTTACTTGTATTTAAGTTTGAGTTCTTCTATCGCCACTCGCACTTTCATTTCGAGCTCAGAAAATTTAAATTTTTCTCGACTATCGATTTGCGCTTTCTTCAACTCTTCTTTCTCCTTCATTGCCACTTCTTTCTCTTTAATATCGAGCTCTCTTTACTTTATATTCAAATCTTGGTACAATTTCAGCTTCTTTAAAATCACCTTCTCCGATTGGAACTGCATTATATCGGACACAGCTGTTCGTGAATATACTTCCTTACGGTTTGTCGCTGGTCAAATTACATTATAGCGAGTTGAAGTTTCCGATGTCATGGTCGAATCATCATACTCGCTGTTGGACATATTTCGCACCTTCGCTCGAGCCAACTTCCAGTTAACACTTTTTGTCTCTGCAAATCGTCTGTAGAATATTTGTGCAGGTGATTTTGTAATACATGTGTACTAGGGTGGCCCTTATTTTTCAACTGTGTAAAAGTTGAGCTCCCAACCACCTATCTTGTTTCAATCAACAAAAAAACGATATTTGCAAAATTTCAGCTCAATTGGGTAATTGGAAGGCAACCCTCATCGACAATGAACTTTTGCAATTTTTCACGCGGTTACCCGTTCCGGATCATCACCAAAACAACATACACAAGCACACGCCGGCAGAAAAAAACCAACCATCATTTGAAATCATCTAAAGCGATCAACAAGTTACCGTTTGTCAACAAGACAGAAAAATCTATGCGTAAAAAAATTTAAATTCGTCGCGACCACGACAATTGAAAGAACAGGGGAGTATCGTTTCGTATACCTGGAGCTTTAAACCATGCTAGGTGGATGCAATTTATGCATTTAAGATATATCTGTTTCGAGATCAATTTCAGTTATCTCATAGGGAGAGGAATTCTTTAAGAAGAATATGTATTTTTCTTGCTCGAGTGTACGTTCGAGCCTGGTTTCTATCCTCGGAAGCAATTAAAGCACCTTATCATGACTTCCTCTTCATGCAACAACTGATAAATTATCAGTATATTGATCCAGAAATTAGTAAGATTACTACGAAAAAAATTTCCAAACATCTCTGGTATTTTGTTCTAGAAACTGTGGTTCTATCCTTATTTTATTCACGTATGGCTCAAATTATGCTGGAAACAGATAAAAGTGAAGAAGAGGAAGAAGACAAAAATCAGCTTAAGAGGTACATTCTGCACCAAAAGGATTTGTTTTCCTTTACAAACATTGATTTTAGTTCCTTTACAAACATTGAGTTTTCGTCCTTTGTAACTCCTAGTTCGAAAAATGTCTTCACGAGATTTTCTCTCAGCACTGATTTCCTCGATTGGTTACAAAAGTGCAATTGCAAAACTTGAGACGACAGTTGTTGTGAATGACGTTGCAGAAAGAGGTGTCAAACTCATTCAGGATTATAATAACATTCTCACAAAAGATGAAGCTGAGAAACAATATGTTTTACAAATCGTAGCCAGAGATCGTAAAAATTACCCAACTGCTACCAAATCCTCTCATAGAACAAAATAACGTTCATTGTTCTTTCATTCATATAATGTTTTCATTAATGGAAATTATTGTTGTCAATAAAAATGAGTTACTTTTATATAAGTATAAATCAAACGAATTTTTTTACAGAATTTTGATAGGAATTAATCATAGTGTAACCATGTTCCAACTATAAGCCACTTGAGGGTCGCATAAAAGTTAACGGATTGAGCTGAAATTTTGTACAGCACGTTTTTTTGTGTATTGAAACAGGATCTGATGTTGGGAGCAGCAAAAATCTAACATTCGAAAATTTCCTTATAGTTAAGGGCCACCCTAATGTGTACATACAAATATCAACATTTAAGTATTTTGATTTACAAAAACCATATAACAATCCTCAATTTCCGGGTGTTTTAAAATAAAGTCAATGCTTTTTCTGCTTGATCGGGAAAACAAATACATACGAAAAAACACATCAAAGTGTGTATTCATATATAAGTTTACATAAAAATTGACCTACATATTTTCGTATTCATCCATTTTTATTTACCTCTTTTAACACACCCTTCTCTCTAAAGCAAAAAATTGTATCTTATTAAACGACAGCTGACCTCTTAGTACGCTTCGAAAACATATCTGCAAATAAGCGCCCCGGTGGGCAAGTTGGCAGCGTGGGTGTTGTGGGTTCGATTCTCACCAGAGGCTTTGGTCTGTTGCTGCAAAAATCTATCCATATGGTCTGTGTCACCCGGTTTATCCTTGGACCCAAATTTAGAATATTAATTTACTGTGTATTGTTATTAATAAATAAATAAATATCTGCAAATGTTGTACTATCGTACAATTCTTTTGTGTGGAAAATATCAACAAAAATGTTACAACTTTAACACTTACAACAGTTAGGACACCCTGGTGAGCACCCTAATTGTCCGTTTCTTGACAGGTTTAGAAGTGGCTCGGAGAACGAAAAGGACTGTGAAATGTTGCAATGATTCGAGTCCCCAAGATGTTCTAGAATTTGTACTTTGTTCTTTTCAAGTGTTTTCTCAATTAATAAATCCTGACGTATAAGTTATTATAAACAGAATGACAAAATTAATATTCACTCCAGCATCCTTGGAATGGTTTTTGTAAAAATCGAATTATTGCATAACGAGTTTTCCCATTCCCACAGAATAAAATCTGTCTAGACATAAAAAATTACATACTGTGCGACAATCATGATGTACTGCACTCTCAACACAACCTTTCATTGGATGAATCATGGTAGTTTCCATGCAACTCATTGCATACATGCAACAGGTCCAAGTGATAAGGGTGTATTCATATATTATTTAATTAAAGGTTGAAACAACTTTTGCAGACAGTTTTAAACTTTTCTTAAATGATACACTCAACTTCATTAAAATGCAGGTAATAGCCCTTCCTTCCTTACGCCTGCTCAGTCTAACGGCAAGATTAAGCGAACTAGTGTCATTTCACTCAACTTCCTCTCCATTCCTTAGCTATCTCCTGTGGGAACGATGTTTTCACACCTCGTTTAGCGTTAGATACGGCGAAATGTCGTTGGAGGGGTACTGAGTGTGTTGCCAGGAGTGCCAGACAGACATCTATGCGGCAAAGCTAACAATCTGCCGTTTGTTTTCTATTCCATATGTCTCTGTGTCTTTTTTATTTATGGCCCCATGGGACTTGCATAGAACTGATGTGAAATTCAGGCGGGGTTATATAGGGAGGATTTGAATTTCTGTTGTTGTTGTTGTTGTGTCTTTGCGGGTGAATAGCAGACGATTTACAATGCTCACGATAGACTTAATTTAGTGAAACGGATAAAGTTGTTAAAAACAAGGAATTGGTGAAAATTGCTCAACAGATTACTTAGTATATCATATAGCAAATTTATTTGCTATGATGTGGTAACGGAAGAAGAAGTTTTATGAGTGCTAAAGCATGGATTGCTTGTGGCCTCCAGCAGAAAGATTATATCTTATGAATTACACATTCATGTTTATAGACATACATACATATATACGCATAAACAGTTGTACATCAAATTGGGTAGCTAAAAAGAAAGGAAACAGCTGTCACAACCCCTGGATTTAATTTAATGAATGAACTAGTCCTCCAGCTAATGTGATTTTTGTGATGCGTTATATGAGATTTCAACGAGATAAAACATATTTTTTTTTTAAATTATATGTGCGTATTTCCTTTTATCCGGGTATATTGTTAATTGTACATTGCCCGCGAATTCCTGTTTAATATAAAAAGCTACAATTTAAATTGTTTCACGGCATTGTTATTCTCGGAGCTTCCAGAAACGAAACATACATAGATCTACCTTCCACCCAACTCGCTAGATGTTCCCAGATATGAAACAGTTAAGTGCAAAACCTCGCGGAATCTCTGAAACTTTTGAGAAAAGCTGTGTTGCTGAGGAAATAACATTGACATTTGCGCCATTGAGATGTGGTATCCTCTCGCCCTTCCTTTGGGTTATCGCCAAATATTCGCTATTAATTTGTTTTGGTATTTGGGATCATAATGGATTTCGAAATGGTTGGTATTGGGGACAAGGTTGTTGTACCTTATGAAGTATGGCGATTTGATTTGATATTTCATGTTGGAAACTCATCCTAAACCTTTTTCTGGCTGAACGGAGTGGATCTGAAACTAGCAACGGAAGCAGGATAGTAAACTTTCCTGGAAAAGAAATACAAAAGATAGACTCAGAAAGGGACTTAATGCTTACTACGCAACCAGTAACCCTATAGGTAAGAACTGAGGACTTCGGCCAAGGATAGGGAAATGGATCTATACGGCGGTAGTAAGACCGATTCTTTCATACGGTTTTGTACAGTGTAGTGGGAGGCAACAAGCCCATAGTCAGGAATTCATGGTTAGGAGTAACATGAACTGGGGTTGGGCGGTCATTACCGACGGATCCAAAATGGACATTAGCACAGGAGGTGTCTACATAGAAAAGACGGACATTAGGAAATCCTTCACATAACCGAATGAATGTTGCGTCTTTCAAGCAGAAATTCTAGAAATTTCCGGTAGCATAATACCGAAAGGCGATAACATAACTTTATACGTCGACAATCAGGCAGCATTGAAGGCTATAACAAGCCATCAGGTTTCGCCTAGGGACGAATGCCTCATTCTAAGGGACTACAAAGCAGGCTTAAGTTGGGTGCCAGGACACTGTGATATTGAAGGGAATGAAATCGCAGGTGATTTTTGGCTGAACTAGGGGGCATCTCAAGGATAAATGTTGAAAACATAATTATAAGGAGTATTAGATGGATGAACCACTTAACACCAAACAGTACACCAGTGACTCAAAAAATTTTTCAACAACTAGTCTATCTTTACTTTAGTTTATTGTTAAATGAATACAAAAATGCTTTTCATATGCGTTCTAATGTCAGTACTTGCTCAATAGTACTGTGACTATTCGAAAAACCAAATTGGTGATCAGCTATTATTATATTTCTGTGATATGATTTGCATCAGCCGAAATTTCTCAAAACAGAATGACATTAAAAGCAAGTGAAAAAATGTCATTCGGATAAATCGACATTCCCCCTCATTAAAAACATACAAGTCTCATATTCCAAAGTATGCGAAATACATAAGTGGACATGGTGGACAAATTTGTATAATACGAACGCGAAATGCCAGCCGTTGCGTGGCTAGAGTTCGAAATCGTTATCTAGTTTATATTGTTGTGGTCGTATTAGTATTATTACACGTCGTATGAAGTGGGCGAAATGGTACATGTGTATGAGAGGTAGCCGAAGGGACGTAACTAGACTTTAAATTTGTTCTTGAAAACTGTATCTAGTTAAAGAATTACTCGATACAGAATTTGCCTGAGAGTATGTTAGGCGTAGTAATAGTATTACATAGTTTATAATGTGGGCGGAGTTGTAAATGTGTAGGTGCCCGAAGGGGTGTGGCCATATAGCCCATATGCAAACCCATAATTAGCTTTGGAAAAATATTAACTCATGCAAAGTTTCAAAGCAAATGTTTATGTCGTCCGAAAGTTATCGTGATTACCACCCGGACAGATGGACAATGGCTCCAACGACTTAAAAAGTCATGAATGGAATATGGTTCGCAGACACCAATGCAGAAAAAAATTACTTTCTAATATTCTTGATTGTAACTAAAATCGCACTTAAAAATATGTACGATTTGTATTTAGTTATTCTAAAGAAAAGTACGAAAAGTGTTATAATTGTATTTAAAGAAAGATTTGTTGGGTTTAGTGCTTTCCGTTTTTCGGACCTTGCCCTACTAAATAGTAGTTCCTCGTTTAACTATGGAAGTCTATAGCACAGAGTAAACCATTAATTGGAGAAGTGTAGTTAAATATTCATTAGGAAAAGTAAGTCCAATTTAAAGTGAGGTAGGAGAAAAACATTAATATAACTATTTTTGAGCGAAAACACTGAGACCAATTTCGAATTTAATGTTCTTAGAACAAGACTATTGTGATATCAATTTAGTCTTAATTTCCCTAAATTTATCTCAGTTTCTTAATATTTGAAGTATTTACTTTTTTTGGTAACTTTTTTTGCAATGTTGGATTTTAAAAGTTCAAGTTCCAACGACTGTAACATTTTCTAAACATATTGTGTAGTGTCTTTATTCTGGTTTCCAAACTAACTATCGTTACTTGACTTAAATCGTACTGAAGAGAGTTCAGCAACAAACTGAAAAAAAGTGTTTTTTTCGTTTAAAATGAATGTGTATCGCTTTCTATGAGAGACAAAGCAAAAATATCTTTTGATAAGTCTTAACTATAAAAAAAATAAAGCGGAAGTTTAAACTTTTCTGAGAACCGAGGTTTGCAACTAGACTAGATTCATCTTCTAGACTAAAGCTAGAACACACTTCAGTTAGGCTTGTACTTCAGTTATATTCGACCTTTGGCCTAATGTAGGCGTTGATGAAGTATCTCTTGCACCGCTACAAAAAGTCCAAAACACTAATTTATAATGTGGTTTTGATGACAGTGAACCAAAATCAGATACGAGTTCTCTGTGAGTT
Organism: Hydrotaea cyrtoneurina; assembly: GCA_958296145.1. Classification (NCBI taxonomy): domain Eukaryota; kingdom Metazoa; phylum Arthropoda; class Insecta; order Diptera; family Muscidae; genus Hydrotaea; species Hydrotaea cyrtoneurina. Next base: position 44,485,797 of record OY282512.1, read on the forward strand.
AAAAAACCTTAATCTCCATTGTTGTCGTCATTTTAGGTCCACACCCAACCAGTTTTAGTGAATGAAATACATTAATATTACACAAAACACTCACAATAATGGTACAGACCAGAGCTTATCAATATGTAAACATGTTTTGTTTTTTGTTAAATGAATCCGATCACTAAACATAATTTATTGAAGAGAGGAACATAAATTGTCTGTTATAATTTAAAATCCTGTCATGTTGATAAATAAATATTTATGAATCGATATTTTGATATTCATGTGAGCAAAACCAACAAATCTACAGTTTAAACATTACTGAAGATTGTTTTGCAAAAAAAATCTGTCAGCGATTTCGTTGTTCCACAAAAACTTCAAATCCCTTTAAATGGTCACAGGCCAGAGACGATATACCATTGGTATCCCGCCGGGATACGACAACTTTTTACATTCGCAAGTGTGTCTATATTGTCATTCGAGACACGAGTTTCCGTCGAAATATGCATATTTTCTGTTGAGTTAGAAACTTCAATCCATACATAGCATTTCGAATGTTTTTTTTTCGCATTTAGCTTAAAAGTAAATAAAAGTGGAATATTGGATTTACAGTGACCTTTTTTGAATCTGACCTTTTAATGATTGTACGTATGTATGTAAATTTGTGTTTTTCCAAACTTGTTCCTGTATATTTTTTCAGCATTTCGTATACAGAATGTACAAGTATGCCGGTGGCTGCCACGGAAATAGAATTCCGCAAGTGTGAATGTATTGGTGGTTTTGAACAGAACGAAATTTCTGTCGCAGTTGTTTTAAATGCACCTACAAAAATATGAAACACACAGAACTGGCAAACGCTAGTAGCCATTAATAATAGTAATCTATTAGTTATTGTTTTATTTGGCTAACACTCAGTGATGCCCCGTATAACTGCAATACACCGTGTTAGCAATAGGAATCACGGTTATTAGAGGAAGGATAGCGGGAGTTGAGTTTGTTGACATTTGTCTGGAATTTGAATGTAATAACGGACAGGTATGACACTAGCAGGAATATTGTTCCACACACTGTTCCTGTTAATCTGCCATTTGACAATGAACTAACGAGAAACCCTGGATAGACACGTATCCCGGCTGAATGTCCAGACGTACACATATCTAAGGAACAGATACCAATGGTAAAGTAAGACAATAGAGTTGGATGCCTTACTACTCCTTATAATCACCAGTGGAACTTTAGTGTGACAAAAAACAACCCTGGGACTGGTGTGCATTGAGAATGTCGTATTTGTAACCCCCCATCATATTTGTAACATTGCACTTCAATTTGTCTCATTGGTTTTAAAGAGAATATTACATCCATCAATTGATTCAATAAACATTCATTGTAATATATTATGAAGTTCATGTAAATTTGACATCAATTTAGCGAAGTAATTGTACCAATAACCTATTACAGTAGAAGTTCACAGCGTATCATAAATGTACACTCTAAAAAATACGTCTTTTTTTTTGTTTACACACAAGTAAAACGCGTGTTTGGTGTTTGTAGCAAGTAAAGCTTATTTCCATCTACACAAAGCTTATTTGGATATAAATATAACTCAGATGCTATTAATATTACATATTTGTGTATAAGCAATAGCGTGTTTGGGAAAAACAGACAACGAACTTATTAAATTCAACAAAGCACAACATTTGGGTGCGAATAAGTGAGTATTTGCAACTGGTTTCGTAATTTTGTTTTTGCATTTACTCTCATTAAAATAATATCAATACCGAGAGAATGAGATGGATTGTTATACAGAAATTCAGAAATTGAAAAAAAAATAAAACGTGACACAAAACTGCATACATATATATTTGATATTTATATTTACCTACAAACAAGTTAAAGTTTGTGGTAGGGAAAAATATATATATGTTTGATGCAAATTTGTTTGCTGAAATTTGTTAAAATGGCCATTTTTTTTCAGCGTGTAGGAATTTTCCTATCAAAATATTGAAAATAGCGTAGCACTCTCTGTCCATTAAAACTAAATGCTCTAAAAATATGTCAAGATAGAGAATAGACTTGCGATTAAAGAAAAATGAATCCAAACGTATTCAAATCCCGTTCACATTGAAAAAAAATATGGCATGAAAATTAAATTGTTCAGCAGAACGAAGTAAAATTTGAGATTACAGTTTTTCTAAACTCCACAAAACGATTTCATAATTCGCTGACCGGGACCTACAGCTTAAAGCCGGCTCCGAACGACTACTGTTTTTCTAGAGAAGTTGGCTTACTAGTAAACAGTGTACGAAACCAAACGATTGACATAAATATCATCATAGCAAAGTCATAAACCTATTAATTCTTGTGAATTGCTTTGTACGCGAGCAAAAACAAAAATACAAACATTACAAAGCAAAAGAGCACAAACAAAACATTTCCTATTATTGGTGTTTTCGAGAACGATACGGAATGATGCTTATATTGTTCCAAAAATGAATTGAATTAAAGTTTTGTTTAAATTTATTTTCTTATGTAGCATTAGAACAGACGTTATTGTTCCAAAATCTGTATCTTCTATATAAATAAAAATGAATTGACGCATGTATGTGACTTCATCACTTGAGAACGGCTGGACCGATTTGGCTAATTTATTTTCTGTTGTATTAGAAATTTTCAGGACGAGGTTTGTATGAAATAATACACGCGATAAATAAAAAAATTCAAAAGATGATTTTCTCATTTTATTTTTGTATTGAATTTAATTTCTGATGTGAAAATCGGATTGGAAAACATCTGAAATGAAATCAAGTTTAACAAATGTCGAATAGGCGTCGCGGACAATTTGAAGTTCGACTGACAGTAGCGTATTTATATCGAAAGTTTGAATGTATTGATCAATATAAGTAAATTTCAGAATGTAAGGTCGTGTTACCGTCCATGCACTTTAACAGTTGAACCACCATATCTCATGAACTATTAAAAGTAGAAATATACGTGCCGAATGTAAGGTCGTGTTACCGTCCATGCACTTTAACAGTTGAACCACCATATGTCATGAAATATTAAAAGAAAAGAAATATACGTGCCGGAAAACACAGTTCTAATTTAACAGTCCTTATTAAAAAATTCTACATCTGCCGTACTATTGTAACGATCGTCATGGACTATTCACAGTATTTTGGACCTGCGAACTGTCGTTAGCTGCATTAGGTCACAAGCCCACGAAATTTTAACTTCCATATCTCATATGCTATTGCTTCAGAAAGAAATACGTATTAAAAAAACTTGACGTTACTACACCCATAATACAAAAAAACGCTATATCTGCGATAATGAGAGATTATGATTGGAATAATTAGGGACAGACTTCGGAATACCTATCTATATAAATACAAATTAATTGACGCATCTGTGTTAATTCATAACTTGAGAGCGGTTGCACCTTGAAGGAAAGTAGGAAATTACCTTTTTTAAAAATCGGATAAGTGCGAAAAATTCAAATGATGATTTTCTTTGTTATTAGTGTATACAATTTGACATATTTTCATTTCTAAACGATGTGTCATGGGGAGAAATAGGAAAATCGCAGCCTAAAACTCCGACAATTCAGAAAAAGAATCAAGTTTAAAAAACGCGAACTTTTAAAAAATCTCCATCACAAAAATCAGCAACCCACCGACTTTGTTATTAAATTTTCAGATTAAAAGAAAACTTCACCATCGTGCAGGAACATTGCTGCCACCAGTAAATGCTAATCACAAGATTATTGTGATTAATTTCCTTGGATAGAATTATGATCAATCGAGCATTGAAACGAGAGATTATCTCCGAAACCCATCGTTCGTATTGTTCATTACAATATCCGCTGCTATTGTGCAGAGGAAAGAATGGATATCAATGTCCAATTAAGGTGATTAATCCATTGACCTATACTGTCTTTCATTTCGATTCCCAAGAAAAGTACAATATTTACTTAAAGGTCAAGAAAAGTCATCTATATGAATTTGTATCCCTATCTGATGTCAAAACGAGGACAATCACATATTTAAATGTCGCGAATTATTATAAATTTTGCAAATCGAAACAGAAAGTCTAAAATACATGCGTTTAAATAAAAAAAAAATCCGTTCTGACCTATACATACATCTCTGCAATGCCTCCAATGCAGAAGGAAATGCAAACAATGTCGGCCGACTTACCATTTTGCTAGATACGTATGTATGTTGGAAGCCGTAGGCCATATTCAGAACTTGTTTCTCAGAAATAAAAAATGCGTACTTAGAATCATCCCATTTGTTACACATTTAAATTCCAGTTGACGCTTCCACTGGTCTCAAAGTCAAATCGATGACCAATTGTATTTATTTTAGTCGATCGATTCCAAATGAAATCGTCAACTATCCAACTGAATTCCATAACTCACGGAATTTTCCAGGAAAGCCGCTGAACAATTTGCAGATCAAAGTAGGATCGGTTATAGCCATGTTACGTAACCCGAACCAACTAAGAATTTGTAATGGAACAAGTCACAAGGATACCAATGATTTCAACTGACTTGAACTTTCAATTCAAGCGTGTCCAGTTTACCGTTCGACATGAATTCGCAATGACGACTAATAAATCGCACAGCTACAACTTTAAATGTAGCGCTACGTCAATATTTTTCTAGGCAGGGCGAACCCTACCGGGTCAGCTGGTATTCTAATAAATATTTCTGAATGCATGTAATTGAGTTTATCTACTTTTTGCAGTTTTTTAATAGAACGATGTTTTCTCAGGTGTTTTTACAAGAGCATAATGCAAAAAATGTTTTGACAATTGAATTACAACAGACAATGTCAGCTAGGTAATTAATAAATTTTAATTTGATTTTGAGTTAGTCAATCAGCAAACGTTTCTGAAACGTTTGCAGTAAGAGTTTTACTATTTTGTTATACACAGAGTTTTCCAACAAGAGGTGTTATGTTGGTATTCAAAGAAAAATTAAATTTTTTGAGATAAATGATCGGATGTTTATTTCGTAATAAAGAGGAAGGTATGCCGTTAATGAAAAACAACATCAGCCGAATGGCCACCACCATATCTTTTTCATGAAATTGTCCATAACCAAATCGCAAAGTGTCTACCCTATGTCTTCGATAGCATCCCGAATTCTATCTTTGAAGTCTTGAATCTACGCTGGCCTGTTGGCGTAGACCTTATCTTTCGCGTGGCCCCAAAGGAAGACGTCGCAAGGTGTTAAATCACAAGATCTCGGTGGCAAATTGTGATCACCTCTTCGAGAAATAACACGGTTCGGAAAAGAGCAATGGTTTCGGTGCTTGAAAGTAAACGTCTTGTTGAAAGTAAACGTTGTCCAGATCAATATCATCCAAGTCCGACCAAAACAAATCATTAATCATCTCTCGATCGCGCAATCCATTCACCGTAACTGTTGAACCAATACGTTGTTGAATCGTGTATCGTTCCATTTTTAGTAATGGCTTAGTTTCTACTTGTCAAATGTCAAAGAATAAAAGCTTTAGAAGTGACAGCTACTGAAATACCGGGTGATTTTAAATAACACCTATTGTTGGAAACCCTTCTGGTTTCGGTTTAGTTTCCACTCACGAACAAAAACAATACAAATCAAAGTTGCATCGTTGTCAATTCCTTCCGGAAGATGCCAAGGCCTGGTGGACTCAATACAGTGGGGCTGTGTTGCGGATATAGCGAATAAACGACATACAAGCAAATACTAGTTAGAAGAAAATAAGTCGGTACGTATGTCTTTACACATAATTATTTCTTTTAGAGTAAAGTAATCGGTTTTTTTCCGACAGTCCATTTTTAGGATAATTTAAATAATTTGAGTTTTAAATTTAATTCAATGAAGTAAATGTTTGCTTTTTTGTTCATATATTCATATAAGAATGCATGTTAAAAAATACAAAGTCAATGTTAATTTTGACTGCAGCTGTATCATGAAATATGGTAATTTCCACTGAATGGTCAACCGTGACCGAAAAATCGATATAAATAAAAATTAGTTGACGCATGTATGTTAGTTAATGACTGGACCTATTTGACTAATTTCTTTATGGTTGTAGTGACAAAACTCATTGGATAAGCGCGTAATCAAAATTCAAAAGATGATTTTTTATGTTATTTTTGTATTGAATTTCATTTCTGAATGACGTTTCAAGGAGAAACATGGAAAAATCGGAGTGGAAAACTTTGAAAATTCTGGAAAGAAATCAAGTTTAACAAACGGAAAATTTTTAATTCGACTGACAGTAGCGTATTTGGATATATGAATGTGTTGACCAATATAACTTTTTTTCAGAACGTAACATTTGAGAAAAAGAAAGATACGTGCTACAAACAAAGCTATTGCTTCGGAAAAAATACGTACTGAAAATAGTTGACGGTACCTGGCCCTTAATATAAAAATCCCAATATCTGTCGTAACGACAGATTATGATTGGTCAGTGAAATAGTTAGCGGCAGACTTGGAAATACCTATCTATAAAAATTAATCGACTCATCTATGTTACTGCATAACTTGTATGCCTACATGCATTGTATGCCTACACGCTGAAAAATACGTTTTTTTTTTGTTTACACACAAGTAAAACGCGTGTTTGGTGTTTGTAGCAAGTAAAGCTTATTTCCTTCTACGCAATGCTTATTTGGATGTAAATATAACTCGTTTGCTAGTATTACATATTTGTGTATAAGCAATAGCGTGTTTGGGAAAAACAGACAACGCACTTATGAAATTCAAGAAAGTACAACATTTGGGTGCGAATAAGTGTGTATGTGCAATTGTTTTCGTAATTTTGTTTTTCTGCATTTACGCTCTTTAAACTAAAAGCAATACGAATAGAATGAGATGGATTGTTATATAGAAATTCACAAATTGAAAAAAAATAAAAAGTGAGTCAAAAATGCATACATATAAATTTGATATTTATCACCTACAAACAAGTGTATATTTGTGGTATGGAAAAATATATATATGTTTGATGCGAGCTTGTTTGCTGAAATTTGTTAAAATGACCATTTTTTCCAGCGTGTATTTGTCAAAACAAGGACAATCACATATTCAAATACAGCAAATTATTTGAAGCACGTGAGGATTTTTACCAAACCAATAACGCATATTTTGCCAAAAATCAGCTTCGTCACTGAAATTAATTATGGGGTGAAATTCATCGTCCGAATTTCGGTAGTAATTTTTTTTTATAATTTGCATACGTTGTTCGTTCGTGTACATTGTCATGATGAAAATGTTGCGCTTACTGAAAAACGGAAACTAACAATTAGATGATCAGTGAAATAGTGCACTCTCAAATAAAATTCAAAGTTGTCAACTACCTATTGGAAAGCCCTTTATTTAATAATCAGAAAAAAATTTCGTTCTGAGCAATACATAAATCCAGAAAAAATGTAAACAGTGTCGGCCGATTTACCATCGACGCTTTACATTTTCGCTCCGGGCGGAATATCAAAAAATGTGGGCAATTATCAGCTTTGCGATGAGTGCTTTTAAATCATAAGCAAATTTTTTCAAAATAAAAAGTTCGAATTTGTATCTTTTAAAGAAATTTATTATCGATTTAATGCATATAACTACCTAAATAAGCCACTGAAGTCTCTTCGAAAAATTGTCTTAAACACCTTTATCCCGTAGAAAAGTTCGACTTACGGAAACTTTAAGTTACGGAATTACTTAAAAATTGTTTTTCCATTTATGTCTACAGTTCTAATAACTTGAAAAGCTGTGTAATTTTTTTTGTTGTGAATAACAAGTATATCCAATTTGTTTAGGACTTTGTAATGCTAGTCAGTTGTCTGGAAAACTCTATGGCAAACCTCATACTCATCATCATCATCATCACATATATCGAGAATTTTGTGTATTACAAGTCTACTTTACATTTAAATGAGTGATATCAAAATATTTTATATATTTCCATTTATAAGCAGACAGAACTCACTTCAATTTCTGTCATGTAATAGTTCATATCTTACGACTAAGACTTTAATGGCTCCCAACTTTTACACTTATAACAGTGGCACCAAAACACTATTTAAAAATTCCTATATAAAAAATAAATACTTTTGTTTTGGATATGCCCATATCTCAAATATTGTACTATATTTGTAAGAAAACATTAGCACTGCATTTTCGCTCCGTACGAAAAGTATAAACAGTTTGTTTATCTGAAATATAAATCTCCGTATTCATAAAAGTATACAACAGCTTAACAACGGTTTATAAATCTGTTATACATTTTTATGAATACGGGTTTAATTTTAGTTGATTCACATACATGTATGTTTCAAGGAACTCCTTTATATTTTAGGGTTCCAATAGTCATCGAAGCAGAATGTACTTCTGGCGCTTCAGGTTCATCCAGTCGTAGATGATGTCAAAATAAAAACAACAATTTGCCCATGTCAAATATACGCGTGCATGTTGCATGCAATAACAACTTTTGGTCCTGATTTCGAATTCTAGAGGTGCATAATAAACACAGTCGCCTTCCTCAGCTGGGATGTGTTCACAACACAAACACTTTCATCCATATGAATATTAAAAATGTACATCTTATGTCACACATTTAATTTCGTGTTTTTACTATTTACGGTTTACATTTGTTGGTAACATCACACATTCGTGTTCACAACTTGTAAAGCATAATTTGTACGAAAGTCTTCGGTGTCACTCTCATACGTAAACTCCTACAGCGCACACAAACATTTCTCTACCTGTTTTTGTTTTTCCTGCGTACAGAGATGCCATTGTATTTTTTTTTTAAATCCGCTCGATTCTAAAATATGTTTCCTGCATCTGTCTATATTTCCTTAGAGGCCAAATTAGTTGAATAACATGTATAAGATTTGGAAATACATAAATGTTCAGTCCAATAAAAAACAACAGGTTTGTTAAGCCACTGAAATAATAGGGTCCATACACGGTACCAACAAGCTGGAGCAATCAAATGATTGTGCCATTATGCTTAAGCACATACCAAATATTGCGTAGAGAATAAATGGTTAGGAAAACAGAATAAGAATGTGATGCAAACTTCTCGAAAAGACGGGCCCCCAATTCAAATAATGGGCTGCGAGTTCAAACGGGAAATCTTAATGTTGACGATGCATCAACAGCTTGCGTAGAGACCCTCACTGAACTCGTGGATACGATCCCCTCTCCCTGGGAAGCCGTGTACGTCAAAGAATGGGGCAGCGACTTCACTCACACTCTTCGGCCAGCAAAACAAAGGGCTGGACGTAAAGACGTGGGAAGTCTTCCACAAGGAGAGCGACAGTAATGGCACTCTCCTAGTGGTGGGCTTGGATCAACTCTCCATGTCCAGCCTGACCAAGACGAAGGGCATATCGTTCTACGTGTCGAAAGCTGTCTTCTTCAAAATCGTTAAGGCCAGGGTCGGCGCTGAATTTTTGAATATTAACGACCTAATACCTCTTAACATAGGAAACACTGCTACCTTTGTTAACAAAATTAGGGAAGAAGTATTAGATATAACAATATGTTCAGAAAATCTTATAGACGAAATACAGGGTGGAGGGTCTCTAGAGAACATTACTTTTCTGACCATGGTTACATAAGATATAAGAGAGCAAGGCCACCGCCAAACCCAATAAACTTTCGAAATAAGGCCAAAACGAAATGGACAAAATTCGCGAAGTTAATTAGAGAAAGACTAGGGCATGAAGAGTATGAGTGCCTAAGTGTTGAAGACATTGACAACAAGATTGATAACATTACGGAGATTCCAGTGAAGTCATTCGAAGATAGCTGTCCACTTCGAGAAAGGAAATCAGCCCAAGAAAAATCCTGGGTGACCGGGGAGATTCGCAACATTGGGAAAGAGGTCCGAAGACTTTTCAATACGGCACGCCGTAAAAAATCTAAATCGGTATACTGGAGCGACTACCATAGACGACTCAGAGAATACAACAAAATTACAAGAACAGCAAAATGAAACTCCTGGAGGCTATTCTATAGTAATCTTGGACAGAAAACTAAGTTGGAAGTACCACATAGAAGAACGAGCAAACAAAGCTCACAGATGCTGGTCTTTATGTAGAGGAGCCATAGGCTCAAAATGGGGCCTCAATCCAACGATGACACACTGGCTCTACAAAAGCGAAATTAGACCTGTTCTAACTTATGCATTAGTAATATTACAAAAGGTCCAACGCATGCGTTGCCTCGGCATAAGCGGAGCAATGAGGACCACATCTAATAGGGATTTAGAGACTATCTAAAATGTCCCACCAATAGAAATACAGATTAAATATGAAGCCGCCCTCACAGCAATGAGACTCAAAGCAATGGGCGACTGGATCGAAACGAATCACAGTAATACCAGACAGACAATTTTGGATTGATGGAACCCTAGCGCAGACACCAACTGGAAACTGCGGTTATACAGATGTTTCGAAACTAGGGGAAAGGACGGGCTAGGACTTTACATCGAAGAACCGGAAATCGAACTTTTATTCCGCCTACCAGACCATAACACGGTCCTACAGGTGGAAATCTGAGCAATTACAGAGTGTGTGAGCTGGTTTAGCGCTAACACAAGACCAACAAATGTAAATATCTGTACAGATAGCCAATTGGCTATCAAGGCAATAACATCTAAAACGGTTAAATCAAGGACAGTTTTAGATTGTAAAATGTCTATTAAATCTTACTCTAGACATGGCACAATACGCCTCATATGGGTGCCTGGTCATCACGAGGTAAGAGGAAACGAGAAAGCCAATACCTTGGCTCAACGAGCCAGGGACTTGCAAACAATAAACTTAGAGAACGCGAAACCATTCGGAGCTACGCGTTCTGAGCTAAAAAGATGGGCGACAGACGCCCATATCACACTATGGAATGGTGAAACTATTGTGAAAATGACAAGAATCTTGTGGGGTGAACCAAACGAGTATAAAACCAAAACCTTGCTGAAACTGAGCAAAACAGAAACTAGTAAGATCATGGGCATCCTAACAGGGCACATAGGCTTACAAGCGCATCTATACAAAATAGGAGTTTTAGACAATAGCGTATGTAGGACATGCGGAGAGGATGACGAAACATTGGAGCATTTCCTCTACCACTGCTACCACTGTTTCTTGGGAAACGTCTCTTTAACAGACTTGACCCACATCAGGGCCGCAGACTGGAAAACAATTAAAGATTATGTCAACAGTACAGAATTCTTAAAATAACTTCTCAAGACCGTTCCATGTACCAGTTTAGAGCTCACAAAGACATGAGGCGGAGAAAATCCGCCTCCTCTTCTCAACCTAACCTAACCAATAATGATCAAACAAAAAAAAAATTTTTTTTACTAATTCTGATCCCAAAACATATATAAATCGAGACCAGAAAATGTATTAAATTCAAGTAAAGGGTGTTTTTTATTGAGGTATAGAACTTCGAATTGAAATAAAACACAAGAAAATCGTTTTAATGTCCATCAATTTGGCTTTATTGGAAGGATAATTTTATGCCATTAATGTTTAAATATGATTTCGGGCATGTGGCCGCCGCGGCTGGCTCGAATAAAGCCAATTCTACAGGTCCAATTTCACTGAACAAAATTTTGTGATGAAAATCAGCATCGAGATGAATCTCATTTTCGGCCCATACACCAAAATCAAGACGCATTGCATGGTCTCGCGGCTTTAATTCTTGCACAAGCTGGATCTTGTAAGGTCGCAAGCCAAGATCTTTGCGCAAAATCTTCCATAAAGTTGATGGACAAAGCTCCAATTGCTGTGCACGGTGGCGAATCGATTCATTCGGACGGAGCTTGCGGTGAACTTCGCGAACTGAACCATTACTTTCGAAATAAATTTGCACGATTTGCAAGCGTTGTTCTTTTGTCAACCTGTTCATGATGAAATGGCAAACCAAACTAAATATTAATCACTTGACAGCTGACAAAATGGCCGCCAGTTAAAAAAGTGATGCCAACTTAAAGTTCTATACCTCAATAAAAACCACCCTTTACATCTGTTCTTCTGAGTTGTAAATAGTACTCAGCTCTAGTAAATTGTACTCAGCTGTAGTAAATTGTAAAACAAGTAATTGCTAAATTCTGTAAATTTATCATGGGTGCCAAATACCCTTATTTCCTATCGCTAAGACAGTGCATTGCATTCATAGTTAGTGAATACCAATTTTAGTACGATTCGTTGCGTTCTGGATCTTCGGCCGCTAATGGGTTGGAAACAAATATATTATTTATCAGATTAAAATTGCATTAGTGCACGAAGTCTTTCGTTTGGAATGTTAGACATCATTTTCATGTTCGTATTTCCCTTCCTCCAGACAATGTCGTCTTTTAAGGATTTTTCTTGAATTTTGTAATTCTGTAATTTTATTTGAGTATTTTAAAATGTTAATGTTGTAAGTAAATATATATAAAGGGTGATTTTTTTGAGGTTAGGATTTTCATGCATTAGTATTTGACAGATCACGTGGGATTTCAGACATGGTGTCAAAGAGAAAGATGCTCAGTATGCTTTGACATTTCATCATGAATAGACTTACTAACGAGCAACGCTTGCAAATCATTGAATTTTGGCATTGAAAAGTTGGCAGAAAATCCGCTTTTTTATCGACAAATTTTGTTCAGCGATGAGGCTCATTTCTGGTTGAATGGCTACGTAAATAAGCAAAATTGCCGCATTTGGAGTGAAGAGCAACCAGAAGCCGTTCAAGAACTGCCCATGCATCCCGAAAAATGCACTGTTTGGTGTGGTTTGTACGCTGGTGGAATCATTGGACCGTATTTTTTCAAAGATGCTGTTGGACGCAACGTTACGGTGAATGGCGATCGCTATCGTTCGATGCTAACAAACTTTTTGTTGCCAAAAATGGAAGAACTGAACTTGGTTGACATGTGGTTTCAACAAGATGGCGCTACATGCCACACAGCTCGCGATTCTATGGCCATTTTGAGGGAAAACTTCGGAGAACAATTCATCTCAAGAAATGGACCGGTAAGTTGGCCACCAAGATCATGCGATTTGACGCCTTTAGACTATTTTTTGTGGGGCTACGTCAAGTCTAAAGTCTACAGAAATAAGCCAGCAACTATTCCAGCTTTGGAAGACAACATTTCCGAAGAAATTCGGGCTATTCCGGCCGAAATGCTCGAAAAAGTTGCCCAAAATTGGACTTTCCGAATGGACCACCTAAGCCGCAGCCGCGGTCAACATTTAAATGAAATTATCTTCAAAAAGTAAATGTCATGGACCAATCTAACGTTTCAAATAAAGAACCGATGAGATTTTGCAAATTTTATGCGTTTTTTTTAAAAAAAAAGTTATCAAGCTCTTAACAAATCACTCTTTACAAGCAGTAGTTTGAAAACTTATTTAACAGCTGATAATAACTTTTTGTTTTTTTTTGCCATTTTATCACGACTTAAAATATTTTTTGAAAACCCATTTTTTTTTAATATTTACCAAATTTAAGCAAACGATCATAGTATCGCTAAAGAGGCATACATACATTTTAAGTTGGGGAATGTCGCAAAGGAGATTTTCTAAAAAGATAAAAAGGGTAAAATTTCCACTGTAATCGCACGATTTTTCGTAATTCTAATATACACAAATTACGCTTTTAAATATGATGATTTTCTGGGCGATGACAGCCATTTATTCCAGATTTTTAAAAAAAAATTGAATTTTTCAGGAACCTCTTTTTTTATACAGTGTGCTCTCTACTTGCGGAAACCTCTCATAAACCGACACTTTTTTCAGTACCAATTCTCTTCAGTCCTCTTGAGTACTTCTCTCATAAGCGGACACCTCTCATAAAAGGTTACGGAAACTGTTTAACCCCAGTTCTTCATTCCACAGTTTAGTGACACATTTACCAGATAGCAGCAACAATCCAAAGTATGCGTGCAGAGTATCCTTTCGTCTTTGTATTTTCGCGTATTTCAAATAGTTGCGATGAATATTCACTTTTCTTATTTTTTGAAAAATATTTATTTCAGGATTTGCTGTATTTTCTTTTGCTCAAGTGGCTCAATGTCGTCTTCATCCGAATGCTCGCTAACTTCTTTTATCATTCTCCTCGTCTGATAATGCAAAATCATCGTCACTATTGCATGGAGATTCACCAGCTTCGCTTTCCAAATCAAAATGCATTTCTAGTTCATTTCGCTGACTTCTTTCACGTAAAACTCTATCCATTTTTTTTACCAAATACTTCGAAACACAACCAAAATTGAAATAAATGCGCAAACAAACTTCACTTATGTGTGTTCCAGAACAAACAGAATTTCATAAAACGAAAAAATTAAAGAAAAATCCACACACAAAAACAAGCGGAAATTCCAGGTATCTGCTTATATGCGCGCACATACACAAGGACTGATTCGTAACTATAACTGCACAGGCAAATACGGTAAGGGTATAAATTCAAAAACTGTTTTCTTTGGTTGTTCAGGCGAAATAATTCTACTTTGCAAAATACAAGGTCATTCCGCTGAACCATTTTTATTTTATTCAAGGTTAAAGATCTACATTGTATGCGTAAGGGTGTTTTTAGACGTACGGTTTTCAAGAAGAAATAAAATGCATATAATTTATTGCTATGACCCAGAATTCATCTTTATTACGTTTTAAAAATATTTAGGACAAGATTCCAGCCGAGAATCCCAATTTTCGACCATTTTTTGGAGCATTTCGGGCCGTATGTCTGCAATATCGCACAGAATATACTCTCCCAAGGCGTTAATCGTGTCGGGCCTATTTGCGCACACAAGCGACTTCACATAACCCAACAAACAATAGTCCAGCTGTGTTAAATAGCACGATATCGGAGGCCACGCCACAGCCCCACGACGCGAGGTAATGAGCTCACCAAAAGTTTCCTCCAATAAATTGATTCTTTCGTTGGGTGTATGGCATGTATTCTGAATCATGACTCTACAACGATCCCCATTGACTGTAACATTATTGTCGGCTTCATTTTTGAAGATTTGAAAACGTTGTTCCCGAGTAAGTCTATTCATTCTGAAATGGGAAACCAAACTGAACATAAATTAAGTGACAGCAAAAAGACCAACTCCGAAAAAAAGTGTGGCCAGATGGAAAACCACACCGGCGTATACATGGATAATGATAAATTGTCAACGAGGTCTGTGTTGATCAGTATAGTAAACACATCACAATACAAACTCTTTGCGTTTCGGTAAAAACCACAAATATTGTCATAAGAATAATAAAATACCTACAAAAAGCTGTGTTTTTTCTGTAGTTTTGGCATCACTTAACCTAGGTGTAAAAAGAGAAATTCGTATGAATATGTTTACATGTGTTATAGTTCACAGGTTGATATTACATAAACTACACGAAGTTGTTGCTAATGAAAGAGGTGTGATGTTTGGAGGTAACAGAAAAAAATGCATTCCATTTTCGAACTGACACAGATGGAAACAATTTGTTTATTATTTATAAATAAACGGTTTGTGAAAACCAGTTAAATGTATTTCTTTCGTAAACTGAATTTACCATTCAAAAGCGGAAATTGGAAAAATAAAATATGCACATACACGGATGTACGGATTGGTATTAAAGTGATAAACCCGAAATCGGCTTGTCGGTTTCGTCAAAATTATTTTTTTTTCTCTCAATCGATTGTTTAATGTGAGGTTTTTTTACCACCTCTTAAATGCCGGCTTTACGAGTATTATATTAAACTTCCCCACAAAAGCATTACATCGGATTTATTACATATCCTGTACAGTTCACTAATATTAGACAAGTCTTCTATCTGATTATCCACAAGTAGAAAATTGTGAGTCAGCATGATTCTGCCATTTTGTGCTCAGGCTTGCTTGCGAGGGATATTCTAGATTCCATGCAGTTGGCGCTGGACAAAATAGTGCAATACTCATCAAAATGGAAACTAAAAAAAAATGCTGCGAAGTCTCAAGCTATCTTTTTTACAAAAAAAAGAAATCATTGCTATACTCCATAGGTGAATTTACACGCTGAAAAATACGTCTTTTTTGTTTACACATAAGTAAAACGCGTGTTTGATGTTTGTAGCAAGTAAAACTTATTTCCTTCTACACAAAGCTTATTTGGATGTAAATATAACTCGTTTGCTATTAGTATTACATATTTGTGTATAAGCAATAGCGTGTTTGGGAAAAACAGACAACGAACTTATTAAATTCAACAAAGTACAACATTTGGGTGCGAATAAGTGTGTATTTTCAACTGTTTTCGTAATTTTTTTTTCTGCATTTACGCTCTTAAAAATAAAAGCAATACCAAGAGAATGAGATGTATTGTTATATAGAAATTCACAAATTGAAAAAAAATAAAAAGTAAATCAAAAATGCATACATATACATTTGATATTTATCACCTACAAACAAGTTTATATTTGTGGTATGGAAAAATATATATATGTTTGATGCGAACATGTATGCTGAAATTTGTTAAAATTACCATTTTTTTTCAGCGTTTAGTTATGTTGCAAAATGAAATACAGTAGACAAACTCTGTAAAATACCTTGGGGTCATTTTAAACAAAAGATTAACTTTCAATGACCATGTCTCGCTTATAATTAGTAAAATGAACTTAGCTATTAAACTGCTGTATCCACAAATTAACCGGAAATCAGGGCTAAACTTTGAAAATAAAATTAGTTTGCTTAAATCAATTTTTCAATCAATAGCTTTATATGGGTGTCCAGCTTGGGGAATATGTGGCAAAACATATACTGGACAAATTCAGACTTGTCAAAACAAAATATTAAAAATCATTCAAAATCTGTCCCGGCACTTCAGTACAAAAAGGTTACACGAGTTAAGCAGCACCGATTTTATTCATCAGAGAATAAATGTCATATCTAGCACATTTGTCACATCATCCACAATGAGCGAAAAATGTTATATATCAAAAATTTATATATTAGCCCCTAGATTCTGATATTAAGCTGGACTTAGTTTTCGATCCTTGTTTTCATAATTAAATTAAGGTTTTTTTATCATCTTTTCCTTCTCCTTGTTTTTTTTTTTACCAAAATATGTTCTTAAATCCTAAAAATTGTTAAATAGTGTGCAAAATTTAAATATATATATGCAAATTTAAATGTTTTAAATAAAAAAAGTCCTCTATCTTCAAAGAATGTTAAGTGAAATCCGTTGGTTTTAACCAACATATCTTCGAGTTCTACAAAAGATAAGTGGAACCGTAATAAATAAGTCTCTCACATATTAATCAGTTTCTAAAATTAGTCTAACTAACGAGATCACGATTCAATGCTTTGGAACCGGCATCCAAATTGTACCGGCATCCAAATTGTAGATAGTATGCTGGAAAAAATACGTTAGTTTTTTGTAATGCCCCTATAAATTAAGAGCTAATTGAATTTGCACAGCTGGCTGGGAAGAGTATTGCCGGTAGAGTATTTTACATACACGTACATATGAATAGTTCGGCTGAAGAACGAATTTCTATAAAAATCAATTAAAATATCTACACTCATAAAAATCCCCAGAGGAGGGATTATATTCGTTTAATCCTAATCGGAGAATTATGTTCTTTTCCCATCAGTTTAATTTTTGACCGGAATGTCTTGTGCATCTATTAAAGCATTTTTTCGAATTCGGAAATTTTGATAATAAACCTTTTTTTTATGTCAAAGGAATATTTAAAAATAATGTGGACAGCTATGGCGTGGTCTGTAGTATGTGCGACTACCACACAGCAGAACCCAGGTTCGATATCTGGTAAGACCATCACTGCATTTCTAAGCCAAATAAAACTTCTCAAGAAATGTAAAGGGTTTTTTTTATTGGGGTATAGAACTTTAAGTTGGCATCACTTTTTTAACTGGCGGCCATTTTGTCAGCTGTCAAGTGATTAATATTTAGTTTGGTTTGCCATTTCATCATGAACAGGTTGACAAAAGAACAACGCTTGCAAATCGTGCAAATTTATTTCGAAAGTAATGGTTCAGTTCGCGAAGTTCACCGCAAGCTCCGTCCGAATGAATCGATTCGCCACCGTGCACAGCAATTGGAGCTTTGTCCATCAACTTTATGGAAGATTTTGCGCAAAGATTTTGGCTTGCGACCTTACAAGATCCAGCTTGTGCAAGAATTAAAGCCGCGAGACCATGCAATGCGTCGTGATTTTGGTTAATGGGCAGAAAATGAGATTCATCTCGATGCTGATTTTCATCACAAAATTTTGTTCAGTGAAATTGGACCTGTAGAATTGGCTTTATTCGAGCCAGCCGCGGCGGCCACATGCCGGAAATCATATTTAAACATTAATGGCATAAAATTATCCTTCCAATAAAGCCAAATTGATGGACATTAAAACGATTTTCTTGTGTTTTATTTCAATTCGAAGTTCTATACCTCAATAAAAAACACCCTTTATTAGCGGTTCGGAACCGACTTTAATATGTCGAACTAAGTAGAATTACACATTTTATTCAAATTTACAGACCTTACATTTCAAAATTTCCTACGACCAGGTTAAAGGATTCCAAGATGACGAAAATGAAAAATTCGACGTATTTTACAGCTGCAAATTGTGCGGCGGCATTCCTGGAAAATCCCGTGAGTTAAGAAAATTAAATCTTCTTTTGACGTTGTGAATTGACAAAAAATAGGCGGAAGCGAAATAACACCAGTGGAAGCGTCAACTGAAATTTTCCCATTGTCAATGTCAAACACGTCCGCTGATTGCTCATTTTGTCAATTCGATGAATTTAAGCATTATTCATTTCTTTCCTAAAAGAAGTTCTGATTATGGCGAAGTTCCTAGGGCTTCCAACATACGTTTCTGGCAAAATGGTGAGTCGATAGTCGCATGCAAATTCATATAGATGACCTTTTTTTAGTTTCTTGACTTTACGTACATATTGATGATGACACTGATTAAGTTTATCATTAGAGTTCTCAAGGCAAGAAATCTCAAGAAACTTCTGATCAGCATTCACTGGTGGCAGCAATGTTCCAGTATGATGGTGAATTTATCCTTGAATCTGTAAATTTAATAACAAATTCTCGAGTAATATACTCGAAGGTAGACATTATTTCGTAGCGATGACACGTTATGAATCCTAAATCTGGATTTGTAGCGAGGTATTTGTGATGTGTGTGGGAGTGGCAGAAATAATTTACTTTAAAAGTGGGATTAGAACAACGTTCGGCACACACATACCACGTTATTTTGTGTTTGTATTAGTGAGTTGCTCTCTCAATGCACTGAAGGAAATTAGTCTAATTTTCTCATCCCTATGTATGGAAATGAGAATGTAAAAATAAAATAACATATACACATAAACACAACTGGGCCCCTTTTTGCCGATGCCTGAATTAAAACACCGTGCTTTGACAGCTGGTGTACTTCTGAATATTCTCCAAGAAATGCTTAAATCGAGGATATCATCCAGAAAGTTGGAAATCATTTATTAAGCAGGCCAAGGCCAACAACAGGTTGTAGAGCCAATATAAGTATGTAAGTAATATTTCAGATTGTACAGGTTCTGATTCGGCCGGTTTACTTAAAAATGGGTCTGTCTCAAGTACGTAATCAACTAACTTCTCACCTTCGACCAATTCAAGTTCGATACACTTATGAGTGATAAATTCCGCTGTCATTGGGAATATATTTTGAATTTGTTCAACAGCATTGTACATTAGGGTGGAGTGAAATTAAAAAAAAAAAAGTTAACCTCGGAAAGAGATGTAGTCTGGGGTCCTAATGAGGGGAAAAATAAAGAAAAAAAATTTAAAAAATGTTTAGGGGTCGCGCCACTCCCTCGAAATTTGGAAATTATCGCTATTTTGGCGTTGATTTTAGAAAAATCCTAAAAAGTTGTATGTCAATAAATGTTTGCAATAGCGTAAACAATGAAATAAGGGCATGAAAAAATTTAAAAAAAATTTTCTCATTGTTCAAAAATTTCAAAAAGTAAAATAAGTCAAATCGTCCCTTCTTCAGAAAATTGACTGAACAATGAAATCGCCACCAAATATATATACATATACATATACAAATATTAGTCGATTATCCTCATATTTGCCTCAAATACTTTTGTTTGGGCACTGAACAAGCTCAAACTTTTAAATTTCGAATAAGTTAAGTCGTTAATTTTTAGGATTTTTCTAAAATCAACGCCAAAATAGCGATAATTTCCAAATTTCGAGGGAGGGGCGCGACCCCTAAACATTTTTTTAAAATTTTTTTCTTTATTTTTCCCCTCATTAGGACACCAGACTACATCTCTTTCCGAGGTTAACTTTTTCAAATTAAAAAAAAAAGCATGTTTTCACTCCACCCTATTGTACATGCTTTATCTTTGTTACTTTTGTTCATCTCCGATTTGTACGAAAATTGAAACAGAATTCAGTCAATGTTGATTAGGGTCAAATGCTCAATTCCATGTGTATGTAGATGTTGTCAATGAAATAATGAATGTTATCCTTGCGGCAATTCATTTGATGTTCACACTGATAGAGAATCGTTTACATTTTGGGATGACATTCGCATACATCGTATATCTAATCATCATTTAAATTAATATTGGGCTTGTATCTTAAATTTACTCAGCAGTCATTAAAAATGTCTTTCTATATTCACCACCATAAGATGGGGGCATACTAAATTTGTAATTCCTTTTATTATGCCCTACACCTAACAGATACGTCTGTTTACTTACACCGATCGTATATACGAGCTTACCTAAAATGGTTTCATGGAGGTGTATATGTGTCATAAACTGGATCAAATTCCATAAAGCAGTACCAGTTCGAGTGAGGATTTTTTGTGAAAAAGGGTATATGAGAATTCAATGACAGACCGTGTAAAAATCATTATAATACAGAATAATAAGTCTTGTCATTGTTCAAAAGGGTCAAAGGGAATGAAAATCAAATAAAAAGACGTCTGCATTTCTTTTGAAATATTTTATGAAATTCGTATTTTATTTTTAATGATTTATTGAAGTCGTGATTGCATTGAATCTACTTAATGTTGAGTCGCAGAACAAGAAATTTTCGACTACTAATCCTTAATAACATTTGTTAAATCATTTATTCCTTTTAATTCCAGTTTTTGGCGAAATGCCTCAAATGAAGAATGTTCCGTACCGTTTCTCGTGTCGAAAAAAGTAATACCAGACCACCAGTTCGGGTTCCGTGAATGTGATAGTACGATAGAACAGGTAAACGTCTGACCCAAGAAATCGAAAAATCTTTTGAACGTCAGGAATATTGCAGATCCGTCTTTCTAGATGTTGCCCCAGCATTTGATGAAGTATGCCATGTTGGCTTGAATAGCAAAATTTGTAATTACTTGCCGGCAAATACACACCGCCTCCTCGAGTCATACATAGAAAATCGAAGATTCACCTAGCCGGTGTTTCCCAAGGTAGTGTACTCGGTCCTACCTAATATTTACAGCAGATAACCCCACAAGTCCAACTATACTCACATCCACTTTTGCTGATGACACTTCTATCCTTAGCTCACACAGTTTGATGTAGCGTCACATAAACTGTATGACCACTTAAGACGAATAGAATCATGGCTATCTGACTGGAGGATAAAAGTTAACGACAAAAAAAATGCAAACAGGTAACATTCACACTGAAATTTAATTTAATCCATCTGGATCGGAGACTAATCTGGAGAAGGCGCATTAAAGCCAAGAAGACCCAACTGAATTTGAAAACACACCAGCTCCACTGCGAACTCGAAACTGAGTCTGGAATACAAGGTCCAGCTCTACAATAGTATAATCAAACCAATTTGGTTATACGGCGCTCAACTATAGGGCAAAGCAAGTTCGAGCAAAATCGACAAAATCCAAAAAGTCCAGTCGAAAACATTGCGATTAATAATAAATTTTGGTTTACTTAACACACTATTTAGGGAGTGTCAGTTCTATAGATTTTGTATCATGTTTTTTTTTGAAAAAAATTATATAAATTCAAAGGAAAGAAAGATATTTCAACAACCTCTGATATGTATTTTTATTTTTTGTCGATCCGATACTACCACTCACGCTTATGCAGCAGAGAAAAAACAAGAAGGATATATTAAATAGGATTCTGCTGTCCGAATATTATTAGCAAAATCAAACTACCAAAAAAAAAAAACAATTGCAAGCCTTACCGAAATCAGTAATCTGACGATATTGAAAATTATCAAATTACAAAGATACGACAATTCGGAAAATTTTCTTCGAACTCCTTTTTTTACCACATTAGCTTTCAAGGTAAAGAATTTTTGAGTTTTTTTTTCGATTTTTAGAGCAAAGAAATTCGCAAAATCTGTGGCACTATCTGTATTCATCGCGAGTATATATATCCAGCCAGAAATGTTGTGGACGACAGACCAGAGATGGCCGAGTCTACGATGGGAGGACCATGTGGAAAAGACTTCCGTGACTTCTTGAACCTTCCTCGTAGTTAATTAAAAAATAAAATGTTTGTCTGCGAACTAGTAGACTACTGTAAACAAAATGCGTCATTAGCATTGTGTGTGGCAGCTGTTGAAAGCACAAAAAGTCGTGCGTTTCGACGAAAGTGGACAATACAAATAAACCATTAATTTTATTTCAAACGCATCTTGGTTTTTGCTTCAAATTTGCATTAATTCGTATTTAATATGAACTTTAATATGTCACAACACTACAACACAATAGTGCAATATGCCACACTTCATGAAGGAGTGTATAAAAGATTCGACCCCGCCGAACCTACCGACATTTCTACTTGTTTTGATGTTTTTAATCACATATACACAATTTTCATTAATTTCGCTTAGCATCGCACAAAAACTCAAAAAGAAATTCACTTGATATTTTGATTAAATTTTTTGACATTTTATTGAGATACTCCCTGCAGCTCGTTCTTCCCCTATCCCATGTATTCTGGCAAGGCTGAAGGGAAAAGGGTACGCTTTTTCAATATTGCCAATCCTTATCAATGTAAACAAATGACACAAAATGGCTCGAAGAATTCATTCCATGGATTCTCGTTGCTTTGATATCCGTATTACCTCCATCCACCCCCTTACTGTGTGCTCCACAGCATCACCGATATAGCCACTTGGCGTTGTCAGTAAAACTCCCTTAAAAGTAAATGTTATACCATTGATGCGACCAGTTAAACGGCAATGACTCAAATACACACATATGTATGTATGTATATCTGTGTGGATGGGCGTCACTAGATTGACCCTGAGGACAGGTCTTTTCAATGAAAATATGGGAAAAACAAAAAAGGTTCCAAATCAGTTGAAACTTTCAATTTGTGAAATGATTCAACAATTGGTAGATTAAATGGAATCATTTTACAAATGTCAACTTTAGTTTTATTAAACAAACCTATTGGGGCTGAATACTTAAAAGGAAACTTCTACTTTGTTCATATAACATCAGTTTCAACTATCATTTTCTGTCTCCCGCAAACCTTTTAATCCTTGGGTCGCCTTTTTTAGACTTCACAAAACTGAAGGAAAAGTTTTGCAAACACATCATCTCCCCCCTGCCACCGTCCAACTGGTATACACATGGTTCATATTTCTCGACAAACATTTATCAAAGCTGCATGAAAATTCTTCTGACCATTTAATGGTTCTCAGCATTTCTGACAAGTCATACAACTGACACAACGCTGGACAATCTGTTCGACATTTCTCTGTGGTTGCCAGCGTATTAGGGTGGTCACTATTGTGTTTGTTTGCTGACGTCGCTGTAGAACATATTGAATTGTGTCAAATAATTTATCATTAATTTGAAGAACCACCCATGTGGATATGGCAATAAAATCTAAAACATTTTTGTGGTTTCGGTGGCAACAACTTTGGGAGAATCTCAAATCAGCATTTAAAAGAATCCGATAGTGTACATGTGTACATGAGTTGTGAGCATTTACATGTTTCCTTGAAGAAGGAGAACATGAATATGTAGCAGAAAACAAAATTTATTTTGGTACGTTTTTTTTGTATTTTTCCTAAAAAACAAAGCATCAATTGTTAGAATTCTAGTACAAGAGAACTTCTCTATAGTGAACTTCTATACAATGAAGCCCTCCCTATAATGAATTGACTTCAAAAACACAGCTTTTTGCTTCCCATTTTCTTGTACATTGATCTCCTTATAATGAATTTCTGTACAGTGAAGTTTTTTCAGGTGTAAATTTGACTCATATGCGTTTATGTCTCCTTATAATGAATTTTTCACGGAGATTTTGAAGCTAGCACAGGAGGGTTAGACACATTTAAAAAACGGCATGGTATTGTAGCAAAAACCTTATGTGGGCAAAGTGCTGACGCCAACATAACAGATGGTGATGAATGGATTATGAACGTTTTACAGAGATTGATACAAAAATATGATCAAAATGGCATCTTTAATGCCGATGAGACTGGATTATTTTTAAATGTTTGCCAAAGAAAACACTAACATTCAAAAATGAGAAATGATTTGGAGGAAAACAGAGCCACGGAAGTATTACTACCCTAGTAGCAGGCAATATGACTGGTTTGGAGAAACTAAAACAGCTTGTGATAGGAAAATCCTAGATGTTTTAAAGAAGTAAGATCTCTAGATGTGGATTATCAGTTACGAAGTGGCTTTAAGAGCTTGATGAAAAAATCGTTTCTCAAAAAAGGAAGGTTTTACTTTTTATTGATTGAGCTTGCGTATTTTCCACCCAACATGACGTCGTTGCTTTAACCATTATCTACAACATAAAACAAATTTACAGAAAACGAATTTTGGTGAACATATTGTCACAAACGGATGAGAACGAACCTGATTTGGTCGTCGATTTGCTTCAAACTATTCGAAATTTAAGCACAGTGTGTAAACCTTTGTAATATCAGAAACAATTGCGAATTGTTTAAGAAAGGCAGGATTATCGAAAGATAGAATGCAGTCTCATTGAGATGACGATTTGGCTAGCTGATTTGGCTACTCTACAGGCTTCATGTAAATATAACTCATTTGCTATTAAAATTACGTATTTGTATACAAGCAATAACGTGTTTGGGAAAAACAGACAACGAACTTATTAAATTCAACAAAGTACAACATTTGAGTGATAATAAGTGTATATTTTTGCAGTTGTTTTCATATTTTTTTTTTTTTTGCATCTACGATCTTTTTGTTATATAGAAATTCACAAATTGAAAAAAAATAAAAAGTAAGACAAAAATGCATACATATACATTTGATATTTATCACCACAAACAAGTTAATGTTTGTGGTAGGGAAAAATATTTATATGTTTGATGCGAATTTGTTTGCTGAAATTTGTTAAAATGGGCATTTTTTTTCAGCGTGTACCAAATATTTGACAAGATGTCCATTCAGCTTTCAACAGAATGGTATTACATTAGCAGACTTAACGCAAACTAACTTGTGCATTATCTCCTCCCAAACTGCATTAACTCTAACGTAAATACACAAAATCGAACTGAATTTTATTTGAATATGGCAACACAGTCCTAATCATTCACAACCATTCACAATTAACTGTCATATTGTCTGCTATTGTGTAGAAATAAAATAAAGTCAGCAAAGAAGAGTTATTTTAGTAATTTCAGCTTCTTTCAAATAAATAGTGTTTTTTTACCAACAGCATTGCTGCTAGTCGTACTTTCTTTCTGCTATTCATTTGATATCGATGTAAATGCCAAACAAATTATTGACAAGCAGTTGTGAAGAAACAGCTGTTTACAAAATGCAGAAAAATGTCGTCTGTTTTTAATTTGCATTAGCGATTTTTTAATGCACAGTAGCGCTGTCGTTTTTTCTAAATAAATTTAATATTAAATCGAATTTTACTCAATTTAAATTTAAATTTTTTTATTTATTATTATTATCTTTCATTAATGAAAATATTTGACACTGGTCTTTTGAGGAATATCGGCATTATTAATAATAATTGGTGGACAAGAACGCTTTCTCAGGGTGAAGGCGATGTCCACTGTTTTGCATTTACTATTATCCTCCATTTGTCTAACTAGTTCTCCACCAATGAGACGTGCGACTGTAGTTGTTCAGGCGCAACTGTACTAGCTCAGTAGTACCTTGACTCTTCTGAAAACCAAATTGCTGATCAGTTATTTTATTTCCATTAGCAGAAATTCCACAAACAGAATGGCGTTAAAAACAAGTGAGAAAATTTCACTCGGGTAAACCGACTTCCACCTTCAGCAAAAAACAAAAAGCCTCATATTCCAAAATCTATAAGAGAATATGGTGGGCAAAATGTTAACATACCAAAAATATAAATAAAATATGTCCGAATGGTAGATAATTCGATGTTAATTTTCTTTTCGCCCTCCCAGCCATGATCGCAATTCATTTCACCAATAGTAAATATATTCTTGCGATCCCATAAATTTCCAGCGACGTTTAAGACAACCACGCATAAAATCAAACAGATTTGGGTTCAATCTAAACTAGGATAATTTTTGATTTGTTTTTAAGATAAGACAAAGCAGTATACTTTTGGAAAATAATTACAGGTTTTACGATGAGAGATAGATTTAATTAGAATGCAAGAATGGACAATATCCTCAGATAAATCCATGTAATCTAAATCTAAATGAATCTAATGTAAGTTTTAATATTTAGGTTTAACTTCATGATGAATTTCAATGACAATTAAAGATAGGCTTGAAATTTAATTAAATTACAAAAGAAAATATTTGTTTTAAGTAGAATTTCTCTTTTCCCGGTCTTTTTCATTTCCCGGGAACCGGGAAAAATACTAACATTTCCCGGGAATCCCGGGAAGACGAACAAAGTTTATTTTGCAGTATGTGTTTATATACATATAAATATAGTTATTTATTTAAATTCATGAGATCAAATATAGTTTGTACTACAGCAGCTGAAACAAAAACATAACAATACATTATACGTTTCAAATTGTAAATAAAAAGTATAAGTACAAATACAAATCAAAACACAAATGTCAACAAACGACCAGCGTTTGAATAACAAGATATTGATAGGAGCAGGATGCCAAATCACTCTATGGTTGTTAGTTATTAATTATCAAATGAGGATCTCGCTAAAATCTCTATAAGTATTAACTCTCAATTAGTGAAAAGGGAATCGTAGGTGACGAAACACTTAGAATGGGAATATTCTGGTCATTCGCTACGATATCAATTCAACTGACTAAACCTTTAACTGATGTCATAAATGCCGAAAGAGAAAAAATAATGACCCGGGAATCCCGAATGACCCGGGTACCACGAGTTTGAATGCGTAGACGTAGTATTAAACATTTCATGAAGGAACAGGCGGAAAACCTTCCCAATTGTTTGATGCACATACTAGGATATGAAGCTGGATATGTTATGCGATACAGGGTTCTCCAACAAGAGGTGTTATTTTAATCCTATGGTATTTCGGTAGCTGTCACTTTTTAAGCTTTTATGCTTTGGCATTTGATAAGTAGAAGCTACGCCATTATTAAAAAAAGAACGATACACGCTTCAACAACGCATTGAAATTATTAAAATTCACTACAAAAATTGTGAAAATCTTGTAGTCACAGTACGCAAAACTAAAAGGTTTCCGGACCGTGTTATCTCTCGAAGTGGTGATCACAATTGGCCACCGAGATCTTGTGACTTCTTCCTTTGGGGCCACGTGAAAGATAAGGTATGCGCCAAGAGCACAGTGTCGATAGAATTGATGAGGCTATTGAGGACATAGGGCACCCACTTTGCGATTTGGTAATGACAATTTCATGAAAAGGCCACTACGACCACGCTTACAGGACCGTAGTAAGCGTGGTCATGGTGGTCATTAGGCTCATGTTGTTTTTCATTATAAACGGCCTACCTTCCTTTTTATTATGAAATAAACATCATTTATCTCCAAAAATTCCGTTTGTCTTTGAATACCAAAATAACACCTATTGTTAAAGAACCCTGTAGAAGCACACACTCCCCATCACACTGTCAGTTACACAACTTCGACTTTATATTTCACTACAAATTATTTTACACATCGCTCCTTATATACAAAAGCACCACAAGTCAAAATTAGCAAATTATACAGGAGCGTCATTTTTAAAAATAATTTTAATTATTTTATGATTTTTGTAAAAACTATGTGTTTTCGTTTCGGGTGTTTTCGATCATAAAATGACGGCTGTTTTAGCGAAACATGAAAGTTACATCGTTTAAGAAGCATTTTATGAAAAAAAATATTTTTTATGTTTTTTGAAATGTGTGACTTTTGTATTTAAGGAGCGACATAGTACTAGGTGATCCAGTACACTTCGTCCTACCTACAAACATTTTGACCTATGCATTTATATCTTCTATCTATCGATCTTTAGAAAAAAAATTAACTGATATTATTAGGTAATCGCAATTAAAAAACGGCTAAACCATAAGTAATATTTCATGAGACAAAGCGGTTTACAACTTAAAGTTTGTGGGCGGAGCCTAGTTCTTTCGTCCGACCATGAAATAAGCCTGTGATAATTTCCCGGTTGACAGTAATAAGGTATTGTTTCACTAAGGAAGTGGCCCCACCTAATTTTTTCAGGATATATTTATTTCAGTACGAATAGCATATCAAATCATATCGTCATACCTCAAATAGTTCATGACATGGGTGTATGGGCGGTTCCTGGCCGAAAGTAACATATTGTGAAAATTCCATGATGTTGAGTAAAGAAGGCGCCCATTCGGAACATACATATATACAAAGATGCAATTGTATATATGACACGAGTTTCTGGACCATTAGTTCCAAGAGAGTGTCCTTTTCATAAAACCAAAAATTTAATTTTATGCTCACTACAATTGTTTGAATTCACCAAACAAAATAAGACCCATGCTGAGAATTCCTGGTGAAAAATATTATAGTATTAGTTGATACTTCTTACAAGGGACATTTTCTATACACTGGGAAAAAGATTAAACAAAGAAATACTGAATATAAAAGACACCCCTAACATAAATTTTGTCATCCATTCATATCATGGACTATTTTTCTTCATCTTTTCGACTTTTATAAAGTTTCTTTTTCAGGATTAAACAGCAAACTTGCTGAAAAAATTAATTCGTTTTTGGTTAACGGCCTAAACCAATATTGGTCATAAAAAGTTAACTACATGGGAAATAGTTGTGAGGGTGTGTGTAACTCCAGACAACGCCTGTCTCGGGTTGTGTATCGCTATTCTATAGATATTTTAATGGTATCTGTTCAGAAGATATCCGTCGTCTGGTCCCTGACGTTAGAACATTTAGTCGGAATACACGGCTATCCAGGGTATCTCATCCGTTCATTGTGAAATGGCCGGTTGACCGGACGACGCACTATAGAGAAAATTCGTTCTTTAGCCGAACCGTTCGTATGTGGAATAATCTTCCAGCAAATGTGTTTCCTGCCAGTTGTGACATTCAGAAATTCAAAACAAATGTCAACAAACACTACTCCCTCTTTCCTCCTTCCGATACCCTAATTTCCTTCCGCTAACACAATGCATTGCATTTATAGGGGGCATCCCCTGAGTGTTGGCCAGCAAAAAAAAAAAAAAAAAAAAAAAAAAAATTTTATCTTTTAAATATTTTTTTGTACAACAATAACCACTGAATTGTTTTTTACATCCGAATTTCTTAAGGTAAGCATATACTCTCTAAAATTTAACATTTATTTTTATAGTTTGTAACTGGGGAAGGACGACATAGCAGAACAAAAAAAACACATAAAACAAATAGATTTTTTGGGATTATTATCCCTACACCCGATCCGTTTAAAAATAAGGGCTGAGGCGGAAAGGTGGTGGTGTACAGTGAACTCGTTAGATATTAAACTTATGAAAATTGGAATTGATTTCCAGATACATTATTTGGACAATAATTAGGTAATGCACCCGCATAAATGCCATGCACGGTGTTAGCGATAAGGTTTTTGAATGCCCAACTTAATCAAGCACAAAGATTACTTGTATTACGTATCTACTTAGGTTGACTCTACTACCTCTTGTGGGTCTTGGTCTGCTTAATAAGTGATTTCCAAGCACTTCGGTCTTCTGCTTGGCTTCTCCACTTCGTAATACCAATGATCTTCATGTCTTCTTCCACTCGGTCCCTCAGCCGGCTGGAGCGTTTGGATTCATTCACCCGACATGATCCAGCCAGCACAATCGCTGTATTTTGATGTGGGATATATCTCATACAGTTCACGGTTCGTTCGACGTTTATACGCCTCAATAACACCGATTAGGCCATAGATTTTGCGAAGTATTTTTCTCTCAAAAACACCCAGCACAACTTTGTCATTCTACAAAGATATATAAGTTTTGCGGGACATGATTTTAAATTGTTGGTCTCTTAACGGAGAACGAGCCGGATTTATAGTTGACGTTGACTTGCTTAAATCGGTTCGGTAGGTTCCAATCATCGTGCATGCATTCATTTACCCAAATTGTGCAAACTAGCAAATTCACGGATATTATCAGCTCGTCTTCTCCGTTTATTGTTCTTAAGCCGAGTTTCGCTCCAACATAGCTCAAGTTGCCATGGGCCCGAGTCTCGCCTTGTATGCTGCGTTCGCACCTTCAGTGGCAACTATAGTTTCCTCATCGTACCATTGGTGCCTTTGTAGCCTCTTTCGGTGTTTCCAATGAGCGGAAATGCCATCGGGAGGAAGAGTTTTGGCAAGGAGCTTCGTGGAGCAGGCATTGGCTGTCTGTTGTCAGTGGAGCTTCCCGACGTCTAGCTTTCTTTTATTGCTGCTACGAACGTATTTCGTGCACTTTGTTGGAGTGGGGACCCTCGCTCATACAAGGTAGTCACCCAAGTAGATGTTTGCACATCCGAACGTTCAACATGTCCTAACGTCTATCACAACATGATTGTGATAAAACCATTTTCCTTGAGAAATTCCTTACAGCGATTTTAATGTCATGGTCAGGGCAGCGGTCGTAAGTGTGTTCTATGAACTTTCAGGGTCAAAAATTGCACAGTACGATGCGAACAAACTGTCCTACTGGCAAAACTAAGTGTAGAGAATAAAATGTGAATGTTGTGACAGACAAGTCGAGTGTGCTCAAGATTGAAAAGCAAAATGTCTCCTGCTTATTAGCGGCCGAAGAACCGCCTCATCAAAACAAACTGTAATCAATCATAAATCACGGTAGTCCAAAGCAGCAACTTGAAATACCGGCAGGGCTGTATACGACCGGAAGAGATGAGCTGATAGGGTGCAGGTATGTCTGATGATTGTAACCTCAACGTACTATGTCCGATTCACAAAAAAGGACACAAAACCGTATGCGTCATCTACCACGGAATACGTATCTTTTATATCGCATCTAGTGTATTGTACGAGAAATTAAAGCCCAAACTCGATGAACGGATTCGACTTTATAAGTGTGGCTTCAGGCCGAATAAATGAACTGTCGACAATATCTTCACACTAAGACAAACCCTGAAGAAAAACCATTCACAAGTAAAAACAATAATCCGAAAGGTTATCGTGTAAATTCTTTAAAATACTTGTTGAGAAAATATTGGTAAAGCAGAAGTTATAAAAACAGGCATGGTGAAAGGCCATATACTCCTCCCTTATACTGACGACATTGACATCGCCGGAAAGATAGAGCGTGATGTAACTGACACTTTTTCTAGAGTCGATAAGGAATTGACGAAAATTAGTCCGATAGTAAACGAGGACATGACAAAACCTATGCTTGCAAAACCTAGGAAGGACGGTGATTGGAGGGGGGAAAGAGGGAGTAGTGTTTGTTGACGTTGGCCTTGAATTTGATAATGTCATAGCAGGCTGGAAAACACTTGCAGGAAGATTATTCGGCACTCTTGAATTTATGGAGTGAATCACAATCAGTCAATGTATCAAGAGTCTGACGGCCTTCTGAATGATCGGAGACCCGATGGCTTTCCTTTCGGAACGATGGAGTAGATCCATCCGCCACGATGAAAGAAAAGGTCGTAGCTCTAGATGTCACTAGGGCATTCGATAAGGAGTGGCATGGAACACTCATATCTAAACTTATTGCATTTGGTGTCGGTAAAACCTTTCCCCGATTCAAATCGGGTTTTCTCAGCAATCGGTCAATACGAGTTGTTATAGATGGGGTCTAATCCAACGAGCATAGGTTGACCGCAGGAGTTCTGTCCCTCTCCTTCTCTATTTACTACTTTCATTCACCACCTTTTGGGTCTATTTGAAGAACGGCCGAGTACTCTGATTTACGATTTGGCGACGTTTTCTAAGTGGGGCCAAATGTACAGAGTTTGTTTGTTGTCACACAAACGTTTCACTGATCCAGCATCGTCGCCAATATCTATGGACGGAATGGATAACGACATGGCAAATACTATTCATGTTCTGGGCATGAAGATACACGGTGATGATTGCGGTGCAAGAAATACTTACCTCATCTTATCTCGTTAATATTTACACCACCTACATCCGGCCCAAAATATAACTGCGATATATGGGCAGGAGCTCCAAAGACATCTTTGCAGCTTCTGGACCGTGTATATCGCTGTTTTATAGGTATTTTAAAGGTATATGATCTTCGGATATCCGTGGTCATGTCCCTGATGTTAGGATTTTCAGCCGGCTTTCCAGGGACTATCGTTGTCACATGGCCGTTTGATCGGACGACGCACTATAGAGAAAAATCGTTCTTCAGTCAAACTGTTCGTATGTTCAATATTCTTTCAATAAAACAGTATTATAGAACTCTTTGCTTTGTATGACTTATCATGTTTTTGAGGAAAAAATTCCCATATAATCGAACTCGCTGTTATATAACTCAAGATATATGATCGGATGTTTTTAGTTTATACCGTTTATAATTCCGACAATTTGTTAATCCTACTACTCTCTTTAATTCTTAATAAACTGAAAAACGATTTTTAAAGAACTCACGATATCTTCGATAAACTTTACCGCTTCGGTGCGCTTAATGACCCCACGCAAAATGTCAGGTCT
This sequence comes from Hydrotaea cyrtoneurina, assembly GCA_958296145.1. Lineage (NCBI taxonomy): Eukaryota > Metazoa > Arthropoda > Insecta > Diptera > Muscidae > Hydrotaea > Hydrotaea cyrtoneurina. The sequence continues at coordinate 44,518,807 of OY282512.1, forward strand.
CTCGCACTCTATCTCATTCATAGAACTGATAACAAATGAAAACAACTTTTCTTCAAATATTCTGTTTTGAAAGTAGAACGGCGAGAATTTGTTAAATCTCCTGCATAGGCATAGCGCCGAAGAGTTTGCGTAGCCGCCCGATCGAATGTCTTTCCAAACCACTGTGTCTCGCATAATAACAATTCAGTCAATGGACCTACCTTTCCTTTCCTACCTTTCCGTTCTTTTTTGGCGTTTTATGTTTTTCGTTAACAAAAGATAGCGCTTTCAACTGTACTTTACTATTTGTACTTTAAGGGGGGCGGAAAGCGAATAGACATAAATGGCACAAAGAACACAATAGAAATCACGGATTCGTTGAATGTTTCCTTATTTTTATTTGCCGTTATTTTGGAAAAATTTTCTTTGCCGGCAATTTTTATAAAGACACAAACAGTTTTAGCCAGGTGATTGTCAAGATTTTGTTTGAATGTCTGCGGGGAGAGTACTTACCCACGTTCTCCCATGGGGATGGAATGACTTGGAAGTGAAAGAGAATATTGTAAAATCCATGAAATGTTATTATCAGTTTTATTAATTGTTGTTATTCTTTTTATTTTGTTTGTTTATCATTTACTAAAGAATTTAAATTTACAAAAGGTACATTATTTTCAAAATGTAAACTCGAAACTAATATATATATATATATGTATATGTATGTATATACTTAGTGATGATATTGGTTATCATATCATGTGTTGTAGTTGTTGTATCAATGCAAATTTAAACTATCAATTCAACCAATTGTTTCATTTATTCTTTATTATAACACTAATACGTAATCGCTATACTTATATATAAATGTATATACCTATATACAAATGCATGTATGTATGTATGTGTAGATACATCACACATACACGCACACACACACCACACGAAGACAGATAGTGAGAACAATTAAATATCTATACCTATGTACGTATGTATTTACATGCGACTCTGCGCCAGTTCGGAAAACAGCAAACGTCTCCATTTCCATTTCCAACATCGTCAACTATGAATCACTGGAATTACTTTGGTGAACACTGAAATGGTTGATCATAACTGTCCGATTTAAATTGGACACTTTTTCTTAATGGTGGACTAAATCGATAGTTTAGCGTTACCTACCCGACCTGGCGCATATTTGAACAGAATGTGTAATATGTATGTAGTATGTAATCTTAATGTTTAACTATCAAATATTTCGTTATTATATGTTTGTATGCATGTATGTCTAGTTATGTACACTTTAAGCACAATTTGATCCTATGGTATCCTTAAGTAGTCATTCTAATATCTTATATCTCATAGGTATAGCTAAGAATATACAGAAGTATGTACGAACGTACCGTAGTGTGTATCCACGTATAAAATATGTATGTATTTGTACAAAACATAGACACATATGTACGTATGTACGTATTTCTATTAATAGTTACAAATTTATTTTTACTTTTCGTTTCTATAGGTTGAGTGCATATGTGTGGGGCTATGCACTACATTTACATACACATTTGTGAGTACGCACATACATATACATATGCTTTTATTTATTACTATCTGTGTGTTAGAATTACATTTTATTTATGATTTTATTTATTGCAGTGTATACATACCTTGGGTTAAATGTACATATGTAGTTCAATTCATACATAAAATAAATTTGTCGGTATGTGAGAGCCCAGCAAACCAAATGATCAGAGTTCGGTTAGAAATCGGTGAGACTGTTCGCAAAACATTTTCTTTTTCTGAACTCTTTGATCTTTTACAGGGAATCTGATGTGTCCGCCGAACCATAGACATTCTATTCAATATCAGATCACAAATCATTGGAAATTCGCAGTATCATTCAGAAATATTAACTTAAGAAAAATGAAATAATTTTGCAGACTTCTCGTACCGACTTCTAAAGCAAATGAAGTACAAAACATGAAAGATTCCGAAGGGAAATACGCTTTGTGAATTTGTATACAATTCTAAAGTATCATTTATAGAAAATCGGATATTCCATTTTAACACTTAAAAAAATAGTTGTGTTGCTGCTAAAAACTATTTGTTTATTTTTTTCCAGCGATCTTATTTTTATAACTTCGCTTAAATGATAAATAGGAACATCCGAATTTGTCAAGTTATCATTTGCGAATATCGCGCTATTTAAATTATTTTTATATAATTTGTTATGAATTGATTTATTTATATACATTGATCCAAATGAGTTTATAAATTATATGGAATTCGTTGGGACCGATCGTAACTAGAACGGAAAATACTTCAAGTTCAGGAGGCGTTTCACAAATAGAATGAAGAAACAATTTGAAAACATAAAAATCCTCCGACAAAGTATTTTGAAATCGTGTGTGAACAAATTTCATTTGTTCGATAATTCAGAACAAACGGCAACGTCTCTCAAAGCAGTGAGCTGAGCACCATATAATTTGAATAACCACTGATCGGGACCTACTGTATAAAGCCGGCTTCGAACGTCTTTTTGTAGAAAAGGAACAAATGGCTTAGAGATCTCTCGTTTACTCGCAAAGTCGACGGCAGTTACGAGATGGAAACAGTCGCTGAAAAATGTTCGTGTTCTTGTCAAAATGTTTCGGTCACGGCCGTCTAAGTTTTTCTCATTAAAAAAACCTAAATTTTAAAACTCCTCGGACATAATTCGGTATGAAGGAAGAATTCCGGAAATAGTTCAGATAGTGTTCCGACGTGTCTGCCATCAGGCATTTGTTTTGCTGGGAATATATGTATGTATCGTACGTGTGTCTGTCCCACATGCATGTTAGCAACTCTATCATCTCTTGAAATTCTGATGAACATAAACAGAAGAACACTAAAGTGGGTTGCGTTAAAACGATGCAACGGCGAGAAATCAAAAAAAAAAGTATACAGTACTCAAGTGTACCCGGCGTCTTTAGGTCCATTACAACAAATATTTATTAATCATCAATGTGATTTTGATAAGACAACGAGAAAATCGAACAAAATCGAATTGTAGCAGAGTAAACATTTGAAAGTTAACGTCTTCAAATTTAATTATTTTTCTAAGGTTTTGAGAAAATTAATTGGTTTTCAGTACACATGTTAAAAATAATCGTTATAATAATGAAATTTTAAGATATTAAAGGTATCTAAGAAAAGATTTTGTTATCCCATTGACCGTGACCCAATCTAATGAAAATTTACAGATGTATGTATTTTCTTTCGAAACAAACTGTTTTGTTATCATTTAATCCTATATAATAATATTTCAAAATGTACCAAATATTCTATCCTAAGGTGTCGGAATTGCTGTGCACAGTGTATCAAGAGCTTGAGTAGTACTCAGACTAAAGTTCATATTAAAAACAATCTAAATTTAATCCGAAATAATTTTGTATACGTTCATTGTGTTCATTGATTGTAGTGGTATTTCTTTAATATTTATGAACATATATAAATGTTATTAAGCGCCCCGGTAGGCGAGTTGGTAGCGTTCTTGCCTATCAGCACGGGGGTTGTGGGTTCGATTCCCAACAGAGGCTTTGGGCTGTCGCTGCAAAAATCTAGCCATATGGTCGGTGTCACCCGGTTTACCCTTGGACCCGAAATTAGAATATAAATTTACTTTGTATTGTAATTAAGTAAAAATAAATATAAATGTTATGCATTGCATCGCGCGACTTTTTGTTGATCCTTTTATTTAGAGAGTTTTTTTATTTAGTTTATTCAAAATTTGAAGTTACGTGCGTTATTGGCGTCTATGGCTTTTGCCATTTTTTCAAAAATTCTGTAAAAATTTCTTGTTTTTTCGTATTATGAATTAGCAGTAGTATGTTGATTAGTTGCTGTTTTTAGGGATTTAATTCATGTGTATTTGATTATATACCAAATTTCTCAAGAATGTAAACGATTTCATTGGAAATCGGACATATGTAACTATCAATTCTCACACAAATGTTTCCAAAATCATCCCGAATGAAATGATAGATACTTTCCCAACGGCGCAAGTAGAATTTTGTTTCAGATCGTCGATAACCATCTTGACTATAAATTGTTTCAGTATGGGTATTACAAACATCAACTCTCACGTATTATAAGTTGTACCACAATGCGGTATAATGGAAATCCACTAATTGGATTCTGCTGCGATTGTCCCAAAAACGGACGATATATCAACGAGAAAATCGACTACGTCAAGTATGCACCTAAAAATATTTTATTAGAGATGGACCAGAAGACGGACACGCGACTTTAGTCCAAGCATACTAGCGTCGAAAGTGACTCCTTCCATATATTAGACTTGTTGTTTATAACAAATGATAAGGTTCAAACAATTGTTATCTCGCAGAGTTCGTTTCTTTAATCACGCAAGAGCCATTTTGATTTGTTTCTATTTGCAGCACGCAGATGCGTGATGAAAGTTTTTAAATAATCACAATGGGATCAACTAAACGTACAAAGGGAATATAAAGCAATTTAGGCAAGCTCAACAATAAACTCAGCCGCATTTAATTGGTTAGACAAATTGAATATCCTCGTGCAAACAAATATGTATGTTTTAATTTAGATAAACGGTATTAAGAACAGAGTTCGAAAAAATCACAACCAGCAATGATGGCACTATTCTAATCTTCTACGGCAAACCTAGGGGTGTTCCAATAACTGAAGTTGGCTTTATGTTTGATAACATGGAAACCTTAACAGAGAACAGTACTTAAGAACTTCTTGAACCGGATCATGATTGATTCTCAAACTGGTCTCCATATGCTACGAAGAGGTTTGGATAACCCAAAATGTAGGAGACACTAATAGAAGGCTCCATTTTTATATTGTTTATTTAGTCATTCATTACAGCTGCCATGAACGGAACGGAACATCTGCCTTCTTTTTTTTCAGCCTGATTTGTGCTCACCAGTCCACGGCTGGTAGGTAGTGTGTGCGACTATCACACGCGTAATCCCAGGTTGAAAGCCACTTTCAGACCATCAAACATTTTTCATTGGTTGTTTTTCACCTTGTAAATACTGGCGACTTTACGAGAAAGAAGCCATGTAAGACTTGTCTAGAATTTAAACAGTAGGTCCCGGTCACAGAGTATAAAACTTATATCGCACATAGCTTACATCATTCCAGAGAATTCCCCCGTCTTAAGCGAAATATGTTCTCCTTAATTGATCACTGTCGTGACTGTTGTCACACAAAAACCACTCATCCACTGACACGATGCGAAAGTGTCGCGAAAAAACCCTTTAACTTCGTTCTTCTTTGATTTGGTCTTTGCTCAACGTTCACTCGGCTCATGTGTTCACTTCGAAAACATGTGGCAAAAGGTCTTCTGGGAATGTATGTAGAGTCATATGCAATTTGCTTGAGCATATTTTGCGAGCTCTGTAAGATTTTTGCTCACCGCTGTCTCTGCTATGACGTTAAAATTGTTCTTGGGAATTTTAATGACAAAATCGATACGGAAGATATCTTTGGTCCGACAGTAGGATTTTTTTTTGTTTTGACTAAGACTTGTGAATTCCCCCCTATAAATGCAATGCACTGTGTGGAAAGAGGGAGTAGTGTTTGTTGATTTTTACCTCGAATTTGGTAAAGTCATAGCAGGCAGGGAAACGCTTGCTGGAAGATTATTTCACATGCGGTAAGTGCAGCCTCTTTACGACGGCTCCTCCGATAACTGGCACAGTGAACACCAAAGGCCACATCCACCTCGCATATGCGGATGACATGGGTCTGACGGTGAACGAGGACATGACAAAATGTATGCTGCAACGGCAGGCATTTGCAAAGTCGAGGTAGTGAAAAAATTTATATCCCTCGGCTTCGTCATCAACAGAAATAATAATGTAGTTCGCTGGGTCAGGTCGGTCGGCGAAAGGCGATGGATAACAACGGGGGGAGCAGACAGGGAAGACCTAGACTCCGCGGGAAGGACCAAGTAAATGAGGACATGCAAATCCTTATGACTTACTTGGTACAAACTCCAAACACGCGAATTACTTTTGTCAAAAAAAAAACGATTTTCAGCGTGTAGAAAAAGTGATCCAGTTATTTATCAGATTATTGCAGAGAAACTGGCAGATAATGCTACTGCTACTCTATTCATTATTTTATTAGTGCATACTCCGTGGGCCCATCCGAAATTCTCACATTAAGGCCCACAACCATTCATATCCGTTTGACTGAGGCTAATAATATTATTTCGAATATTCTGTATTTTCTGAACTGAGTTTATAATATTTGGTTTAGATGATAAATTCCGACCCAATTGAAACCTTTGTGTTTCAATTATTCATTTGTGAATTGATACAATTCGAATTTTATAAATACGAATTTAACAAACCTGTCTTATTGGTTTGCTGAAGCTCTCTCCTTCAATAGTTTTTACAGTGTTTTGTTGTAGTTCGTCCAATATTAGTAAGGTGTCCCCGCGTAGAGATAGGTGTATCTGCCACAGCGGTTGTATTCCGAAGAGTAAGAGTCAAAAACATTATCGTCCTGATCCACTGTGCGACTGCTAGTTTGTCCTATACTTTTTATATGTATGTATCTATGTATGTATGTATAATAAGTTTATATTATTTAAAATTAAATTGTCTACAAATTACTTAAATGTTTCAAAGGAAGGCACTTAGTGTCGTCTAAATATTCAACAAAAACTAATTTAACTTTAATAACAGACTTTAATAGAAAATCAATGACATTTTGAATAATTTAACAATTTCACAATGATAAACAAATAACGGATATGTAAATTTTCGGTTGCACGTACATATGGCCTCTGTGTGCGTGTGCACACACATGCAATGGTACATCTTAAACGAAACATTTCACATATTTCATAAACTACGACAAAATTATTATTTGACTTGTTTGTATTTGGCTGCATTCGTGTGTAAGTACATTTGCATATGTACATAGATGTCTGTATGATTGTGTGTGTGTGTGTGTGTGTTATGTATTAACACTCAAAGTTACACACGCTTTTATATTCATATGCATTAGTGTGTCAAATATATGTATGTATTTACATACAGAAGGACACACAAATGAAATCAAATGCGATCGGTGTGTAAACATTAATTAAATTTCCAAATATTCATTTATGTACAATAACAAATTGGATGACAACGCCGAGTGTCTGCGATTCATCTTTTTTTGTTCTTGGCAATAGGTAGTTGTCACTGACGCCATGTGGGTGTGCGCATATTTGACTGGTCCGAACAAATTAAAGTCGAAATTCTAAACATTATTCCTGGTAATAATTTTCTACGTTCTAAATGTTTGCCTAAAAACCGATCCTCATTTACATCTCCCAAATCTTATTCATGGAATACCGTATATTAAAGTTCACAAACTGGTCGTTTCGTTAGGGGTGCCCGATTAACGATCGGTTGGCAGCCCTTCTTTAAAATCCTACGCTTGTATTGCTTGTGATCTTTTGTGAATGCAAGCACAAAACGTAGTTAGATAGATTCTAACGAGTAATTTGTATTGCCTTTCTTCATAGTGCTAATTCGTTACTTCTAAGTTATTGACTCGCTATCGATCGCTTACGATGTACAATTGTACTCCAGTAGTCACGCAAAACCCTTGTATTCCTTGTATTTTGAAATGAATCTTGAAAAATGCCTGCAGTTTGTTAGTTTTTTTTTTACTTTTGCCACTGTGAAAAATGTGTATGCCAAGCACTAAAGAATCACATGTAAAACAATGCACAAATTTGACAGATGTGGCGCATAAAAAAGTTTGAGTACCTCTGTGTATTATTTCTGGTTTTATTAAGTTTTTCCTTCTCCTGTAAAAATAGTTTTCCGTGAGTTAGGGCCTTTTTGTATTATGGTAACGATCTATTATTTAATCGTTGTATGATCCGTTTTCACGTTGTGAACCTTTATTGTCCGGTGAAGGTGGAATAAAGTGAAAAAAATAAATAAATAATATATAATAAATAATAATAATAAATAACCGAAAATAACCCAGAAATCATGGACGTGCTGCTATTATGGATCATGCACCAAATCGAACCTCCCTCAGAGGTATTTACCATGTATTTTCTTTAAATTCCAATTAAGCCTCTTTTACAGTCTTTCACAGTTCGATTAAAAATTTTTCTCCTTTTGATATTTTATCCACCCTAATGTACATACATTGGATAATACGATTTGCTTTAATTTGTGCATGAGATATATATCCCATCGTCCTTAATTAAACCTAACTAATGCCATTCACTAAATGTAGGTAGGTACACTACACATGTACGTACATACACACGTATGAATGGTAATATGTAATACCAACGATGCAGTCTAACTACAAAGAACATAATTGATGTATGTGTGTATATTTTTATTACATATGCATTTCTGAAACACCGTGTACGTACACCATTCTAGGTGTTCTATATATACAAACAAGCCGTATTTCTGATTGACAGATCTTCCCCCCCTCAGCCGGCTGGCAACACGACATCAGACAAACGATTAGAACCAATTAACAGCTACATAAATATTTGTTCGGCTTAAATTATATGAACATTATTAAAATTTAATTTGTATTTGCTGTAGCTCTTCTGATTATGAATTATTTATTGGTAAGTATGTACATATTTAAATGTATGTGTGCCACTGGAAGTGGTTTTACCTATCGCTTTAACAGCAGGAGTTTATGGATTGACCATGAGGTCAAACTATATCGTATCAGTATTTTTACGTAACCGAAAGTAAAAAAGACATTGTTCAAAGTCACCCTTTACAGGACTTGGTTGTGATAAACAGTTTGGTCGCACCAATGGATTCATGACATTAGAAATCCTCTTCCTGGACTAACCCTGGGATTGAATGTCAGTCACTGCAGACTAAAATAAAATATATTCCAATTCACCTATTAATATTTTAAAAGTCTGATAATTATGTTTCATACTTATTTGGGTAATCACCAAAAATAAGGAATAATATTTACGAAATTTGTATGGATAAATTACACTGTGTGTCATGGACCTGTGTCTCCCAGTTTTGCCCAATGTCATGCACTTCTTTCATTTTTGCAAAAAAGCAAGACTCATATCTTGCAAAGCGTTTGGAATTCTGATTAACTGTCTAAGGCAATGCTGTAGCTCTTGTCATAAAGACTTTTCGTATACTTTCCGATAGATACTGTAATTTATAACAGCCTGTGCAGAGTATCCATGTTCAATTCTGAACAACTATTTTGTCTTCGACAGGGTAACAGCTAATAAAATTCCTATTCGTTTTTACATGGTACGATCAATTTTAGAAAAAATTACATCAATTCAATTTAATTAACCACCTGTACGTATGAGTGATATGCTTTCAAATTAATATTACGTATACGCTCCAAAACTGTACTAATGCTATTGTAGAAAGCAAATGTGAATTAATACACTTTTACGAATCATTCGTAGGAAGTTTATATGTTGAGATCATAGGTAAATTTTTGTGTTGTAGTTGTTTCCTTGAATTCTGAACGGTTTTCTACCTATGAAGCGGACCAGCGGTAAAAACGTTCAAAAAATGATGTTGACCTTGAAGATGAAGTTTTGTTTTTTATTTTAATGTTTGTCTTTATGACAGGAGTTACAACTTCGCCTCAGAGAGTAAATCAAAATTTTAAAAGGGTTGTAAGATATGAGCCTGAGAAAACGATCAATTTTTTGCAAAAATGACACCGATGGCCTTTTTTTGGAGTTTTATCATGTGTTGTGTTCGTATAAGTTATATTTTTTGTTGGTTTTTTTTTTAATAAAAATCTGCAATTGTTGTAACGTTGTTGGCCCAAATGAGACCGATTGATGTGAAACACAAATAACTTTTTTTATCATAATTCATTTTTTTCTTTTGCAGATTATAACTAAACACAACAAAGCATTAAAAGTATCGAATTTGTCTATTCTTCTCAACGAACGATGAATTAATTTCGGGTGAGGTGTATTTTTCTATTTGTCAATAAACAATAAGATTTCTGGGCAGCCAAAATCCAGGCGCAATAGGTCAGTACTAATAGGCACTGTTTGAATCATTGGTCGACAACTTTTTGCCGTCTGTGGGTGGGCAATATGCTAATTACTTATTTCTCCTAACATTCCATGAAGACACCGACATGGAACTTCTCTCGAATCAGTGAGATGTGCAGTGCAATTTTTCTGAGTTAACTTAATGCATACGTTTGTTGGAAAAGACTTTTAACCTTTACCTTGAAAATTTAACAATGAGTTGGAAGGCGTTTTTGTTCCCGAGGATATTCCTGTTTCACTGGGTTATTCTAAAAGTTTTATTGCATTGCCTTTCAGAAAGATCCAATAATAAGTTTTGATATCATTCTTATATAAGTCCATAACAATTGTCCTCTGGCAACAGCGACTATTATTTGCCACCAACATTTTCAATGCTTTTAACACTTTAAAAATCCATACTCCAAGGAATGGTAATTGGCCAAACTCAGAACTACAATGGGTGTTAAAGAATACATACAGACAATAAATTATCAGTGGGAAGCGTTGGGAATTTTTTAGCAAAATTGTCGAATGGTATAAGTCCACAATTGGCAGCCAATAGAAAGAACAGAGTACAATAAAAATAGAAAAACAGATAAGAAAAATCAGAAATCTGTTCGTACATACAGACTGACATTAGGGAGGTATGAGAAATATATACGAGTTATGATTAAAATATTCCATCCTATTGTATAATGTTAGCCCTTTGCGGTTAGAACTCATCGAATATGGTTGAAACCCAACATTGCGTTAATCCATAATTTACTTGTTTACTGTCATATGTTCTCAAAGCCACTTAGTACCACAAGTAAAATGTGATCAACTGGATTGAGACTTCAATACGGCATTGTCTCAAGCAACAAAGTTTTTTGGAATTCATCCACCAGAATAACTCGTAATATTTTCTTGTACACCTTACTGGACCAGTGGAAGGATGTTCGTAGATCTCTGATTCATATTTGAGGCATTTTTTGAAAATCCATAGCACGGTCTGCCTCCCTAATGTCCACGTACATGTGTGTACGTATTTATGAGATACTCAATGGAAATGCTTTACAGAACCGGCATAAGTGTGTACGTATTCGAAAAGTATAAGAACATGGTCCTTGCTTCATGGTCGACATACCTACTTACACTAAATGAATTTGGAACTCCTGACACACACACACACACCCACACAAGCACATAAACTCACACACAACGTCCTTAGCCCGTTTATATAATAGATGGAACTACATACATACTCGTACATCTATACATACATATGTACATCTGGATATGGTTTTGTGTGCATATCCACTGGATGTACACACACTCGTACTATGAATAATTTCTATACTAAGCTATGTTTGTTATACTCGGTACACATGCCGTACATGGAGCGGGGCTATGTATCAACTACATACATACATACATACATACACACATGGGTATGTTTGTCTGCATGCATTGGTTGTATTCACTTATAAATAGTTGATTTGATATCTATTTACATTACCGGAAGCTCGTCCATATTTAAAAGCAATATGTTCACTCTAAAGTTGTTAACATGGCGGAGGTAGCCAACTGCTGCAGAGGATATGTCTCAATTGGCATTGTGACCGCTATTGTCGTTGGACTCTGCCGTTTTCATTGCTGACTCGAATGGAAGACGGAGGAAGTGGAACTCGTTGATGCGACTTCAATTGGCCAAATTGTTATTTGGTTTGTAGTTTCGGAATATTGTCTTTGTATGGGTCCACTCCTTTACTCCATTAACTAAAACAACAGCTACCGTTCGTTCCGTAGCACTTTTTCGCATTGTGTCCCAGTCCACCTACACCACTTTATAATCAATTCAATCGACGTTTTATGGCGTTTCACGTTTACACCAACTTTTACAATGGCTCTGATATTCTGCTTCTGGTGTTCGCCTCCGCAAACGAGGGAGAGGATGTCTTCGCCCCAGTAGAGGTGGTGGTGGTGGTGGTGGTATTGGTGCTGTGTTGTTCGTTGGCGTTTTCTTGTTCATTCTGTCATTCGTAATAGAATTGCGAGTTCACAGCCACCCCGGTGGAGAGGGTACGCGGTGCTATTCCATCGTACGTTGATATCGAGCCGGCTGCCATGGACTGCTGGAGGACATGAGGTGGCGAGGCGGCCGCCGCTGCTGCTGCTGAGGGTGTCGCTTGCTTCATACGTCTTAATGTGCCTGTCGCTGACGTTAGAACACTGCCGCTGTGTGTTTGCATTGACAATGGGGGCTGTTGTTGCTGTTGTTGTTGGTATTGGTGGCCCAGGTATGTTTCGCCATTTGCCAGTGACGTTGGTGGCGTGGCGATGTTGGATGGCCTCTGCAGAACATTATCGCTGTTCAGAATATAACCAGAACGGAACGTTGGTGCTGTGGTGTACTGTGCCAATGATGTTATGGGAACCACGGTACCTTTGCGAGAAACGAAACAATGAATAAAAATAAACATAGAGTAATGTGTTGATTGCAAAAATACTGTGCTTGGTATAAATAGGAAGGACCTGCGACTACAATACATTGGTGGAAGCCATTCAACTGTATAAAATGGCATAATAATAGACTGGCACTTTTCATTACTGTGAAGTTAAATGAAAGTTATTAACTTAATTGATTTGCAATGGAATATGAATAGTGGTAAACAAAGTTCCATTGTATTTCAACCATTACAAAAGGATATTGGGACATTGGAAGGATTCATGAAATTGTGTAATGTCTGCCATAACTTTGCCCGCCACAACATTCTTCGTTCACTCAGCAGTAGGCTCAAAACGAATGGCTCAGGAGAGATGGAGCTGTAAGAGATTTAAGTGTTGTAAAGATGGATTGATTCTCCGGAAAACCTTAGGGAAGCTAAAGAAGATAAAATTTAATATCGAATCGATATGAAGCAGAATTGCATAGGAATGTGAGACCAACAATATGCCTCATGTCATGACTACAGAAAAGTAAAAGTCGACGCGGAAGTCTGTTCACAATTTAAAAAGAAAGTTCATAACTGTTGTAATCGTCGAAACATATGCAGAATTAGACAAGCATAAGAAAAGCAACAATTTCTTAATCCATTATGATTGTCAATTTTGAGTTTTACCATTTAAGTGAAGTAAAACCAGTAAAAACATACAAGTCTCATATTACAAAGTATCGGACAGTCAATAGTGAGCGCGGCTACCACCATTGGATGTTACATCCGATGAAATGGCATAAGAGCAGCCTCAAAATACCGAATTTTACAGGAACATATTGTATTACACTTTTTACAAAGTGGCCGAAATATAGAATAGAGTTCCAAATTTTTTTCTCTTGAAAACTGTATGTTCCACAGTACAGAATTTCGGTAAGATTGCTTTGTACGTAGTAATATTATTGCACAATTCCTAAAGTGAGCGTGATGGTACAGTTGTATGGGAGGTACCAGAAGAAGGGTGGCCAGACTTCCAATTCTTTCTCCACGACATAATCTTGTAATAGCTTTACTAAATACGGAATTTGGGCACGATCGTTTTGGGCGGATTGCTATTATTACATAATTTTGAATGTGAGCAGAATGGTGCATTTGTATGGGAGGTACCAGAAGTGAACCGACTACCGGTCCAATTTTTTTCTGGAGAATTGTGTATGTTTGTAGCTTTAAAATACGGAATTTGTGTAAGTTCGTATTGGGTGTAGTGATATTAATAAACGATTTCTAAAGTGGGTGGGATGGTTGATTTGGTAGAAAGGGGCGGGGCCATGTAGCCCATAAGCAATCCCACAAGTAGTTTTGGGAAAATATTAAACCGTACCAAATTTCAAAGACGAAAAACGGACATTGCTCAAACGACTTAAAAAGTCATGAATCAAATTTGGTTCAAAGAAACCTATGGTCTAAAGTGATTTTTTTTATGTGTTACACTTTTGGGTCCTATCAAAAAAATATATCCTACTATCCGTGGGGTGAGGATATACAAATAGTGACCGAGTTTAACAATCTCAATCGTGTCAAACTACATTTATAAACTTTTCTTATCAAACAAAACTGAGTATTTTGCGGGATGGACAGTGGTTTGATCTACAGAATATTTAATTGGGCTACGTTTCGGATAGTTAAGTCATACCAATCTCATGGTAAATGTTGATATCCATATTACTGAAAAGATTGTAATGGAATTATTTCATTAGGATAAGTTGCTATCTGTTTAAATCCGTATATACAACAGTATCGTAAGTCCTCCATTGACCTCCTCTCGGTAACTCCTAGGAAATGGTATTTTTGGACAACCAGCAAAGCGGTAGAGCCAGGGAAATGAAATACAATAAAACAAAATACCGCCATTGTTGACGAAAACTGCAAATGTTTTACAGATATCACTGCCATCCAGAAAATACGATGATATTGAGATATTACATTACAGATTCCATGACACTAATTTCTACTGAGGTCTTTCGAGGTCAAAACATGACGAACTGAATCAACCCTATCAACCATACTGGTATTTCCCCCCCCACATTGGAAATTTGCCTATTTCAGTCGATCCGCAAGAAATGCGTGGCAAATTACCGCCCAATTGCAATATGTTTTGCTCTCTCAAAAGTTATGGAGAGCATGGTTAACCACCGTCTGTATCTGGGTTGTAATGTCTCTATGTATTTGATCGTTTTCCAATAGAGGATTAAAAAAAAATTGGTGACATTTGTTGTAGTAGTATATTTATCTTTCTAGTTTATCGTCCAGAATCAACCTCAGTGTATTCATGGAAGTCGGCATTTATTTAAATACATACTATGGATCAGACAGTTTCCCATGAATATACAATTGATGATTTGGCCAACAATCGAGTTATTATTTTCATTTAGGAACTATACTTTAGGCAATAGTAACAGATTCGGATCAAGAAGAACGATTTTGGGGATACAAAACTATTAGAAAAGCTCGCCCTCTTCCATTCGAGGGTTTCGTGTTCCAAAGCAGCAAATTAATTTCGACTGTTGCAGATAATCTTCAAATAACCGATCCGTCATCTTTGCATTTTTACACTGAAGAGCGGTTAGTGCAATATCAATATTCTTCAAATCATATATACAACACCCGACGCAAATTATTTTAATCGCATCAAAATAATGACATTGCCAGAACGCTCCAGCCAGAAAAACCACAACTATACCACAACTGTCAAAGAAATCCAAGGATACAAACCAATTCGCACCCGAAAGTGAAACGAATCGAGAACCAAACCATTGTTAGAAAAATATGTCGAACCAAAAACCGCAAAAAGGTGGATCTCTAAGTTTAAGTTCTGGGAAGAAATCTCTATGATGCCTTAAACAAATTATGTGAAGTTGTTTTTTTCTGGTCGTTTGTTTCTGTTGATACATTTTTCGTTTTTAATCAAAATAAATTATATTGATAAATATTTGTGTTCCGATGGTTTATTAAGGTTTTTCCAAGGTGGTCGTTGGACAAAACTACGAATCATACATGCATAGGGAATCATACGGCATGTGATTTTGTAAATTTGGGTCAAAACTAAAATAGAAAATCTAACAGATATAGGGAAATTGCTAGAAAATCGAAATCGATCAAGGGCTGAAATACATAAACGAAATTTTATTGAACATCGAAGGCAATATGGCCGAAACCTCAACATGTTTATTCAAATGAAAGGTAATTCCCCGCTAATCGCAAATTTAGAACGAGTACCGTTTAGGAAAAATTACCGAAAAACAGTACTCTGTAAACATAGATATTAGGGTGGAGTGAAATTCAAAAAAAAAAGTTAACCTCTGAAACAGATGTAGTCTGGGGTCCTAATGAGGGGAAAAATAAAGAAAATTTTAAAAAATGTTTAGGGGTCGCGCCGCTCCCTCGAAATTTGGAAATTATCGCTATTTTGGCGTTGATTTTAGAAAAATCCTAAAAAAGTTGTATGTCAATAAATGTTTGCAATAGCGTAAACAATGAAATAAGGTCATGAAAAAATTTTTCTCATTGTTCAAAAATTTCAAAAAGTAAAATAAGTCAAATCGTCCCTTCTTCAGAAAATTGACTGAACAATGACATCGCCACCAAAGCTACAAATATTAGTCGATTATCCTCATATTTGCCTCAAATACTTTTGTTTGGGCACTGAACAAGCTCAAACTTTTAAATTTCGAATAAGTTAAGTCGTTAATTTTTAGGATTTTTCTAAAATCAACGCCAAAATAGCGATAATTTCCAAATTTCGAGGGAGTGGCGCGACCCCTAAAAATTGTTTAAAATTTTTTCTTTATTTTTCCCCTCATTAGGACCCCAGACTACATCTCTTTCCGAGGTTAACTTTTTCAAATTAAAAAAAAAGCATGTTTTCACTCCACCCTAATAGATATGTATACTAAACAGAAAGCCGTCCCCTAACGGCTAAGGCTTTACTCTCGTACTCGAAGTTTAGCCTGCATTTACTAGGTGGAAACAGTCGCTGCAAAATGTTTGATGGTCTTATTAGGATACAAGGTTACGGTATTTACTTACCTATGACGTTATTGCCAGAACTGACAACAGATCCTCCTCCTGTCCCTAAAACAATGGCCGGCGTCAGAATACCACCGATGGTCGTTGATCCGGTACTCGTACAACTTGTTGGTGCGTACGAATGTGGCGAAATGCCAAGAATATCGGGGGATTGCCTTGGGCCGCACATGATTGTTGTATTGCTTATCAATCCGGGCGCTATGGATCCCGATGTACTGCTGTGCGACAATAGTGTACTTCCTCGACCCAATGTGCCATAGAGATTTGTTGTCGGCGCATAGCTTATGTAATTCTAGACAAAAGGACGAATGGTAAACGACCAAAACAAAAAAAAAATACTGCATGAAATTTATTGCAACCGCAGAGTCTACGAACTAACATCGAATCGAACATATTTATGTTCGGACAAACTCATAAACGTACGACAACAATAACAAAAAACACAAATAAATAAAAACGCCCGTATATACGAAAATGCTATGGCAAGCATAACAATTTTGGGCTTGCTGGTCACTTGCTTACCTCATTCTTTGACACACTTGGCACCGGAATTGGCGTTTGCAAATCGATGTCAGCATCTACTTCGGAAATGGTGTCGTTAAAACCGTTGGGTATTGTAGTCTCTTCGATTCCTTCGATACCCGCCGTCCCTCCTGTACCGCCGGCAGCGGGAGCACCTCCTTTGCCGGACGAGGTTGAATGAGTGTCAGTTGCACTATCATGTCGTTTGAGTACCACCAGTCTAACCGCAACAGCAACTATACAGAGTATGACACCCACTGAACCAGCAGTCAGAAGATAAACAAACAAGCGTTCCTGGTCGTCTGCATATGGGCCGACCAAACATTCGCAAATGTACAAAACAAAAGAAGAAGAAGAAGAAATGAAAGGAAGAAAGAAAGCACACAAAAATATGGTAAGAAATATGACCACAAAGTTTGCTGTCCGACGGTTGTTCTGTTTGGGTTTGGTTGCGTCCATACTGTGCAGAGCGCCAAAAAAGTTCAGCCACTGTACCCGAGCAATTGCCAAACAAGTAAAGTACAAAGCAATAAATCCTTTACTTAATTGCAATGTCATTTGTTAAGTTCATTCATGGCCAGTGGCAGCATGGCACAGCACTGCACCGCTGCTGGTCTGGTTGTTGTTGGTTATTTTGCCCTTTTGTGGGAGAGTTTAATTACCTTCCAGAGTCATGTCGGCACTATGTGTCATTACGGGATTAACACCACCCATATCACCCTCGAACATACCCAGTGTGGCGTTATTGGCTCTATTAGCACTTGTGGCTGCATTATATGTCCCGTTGAGTGTGATGGTGGCATTGTTGCGAGCCGCCGGTACGGTCGTGTTACTGTACAGCTTTGGAATCGCTTCAGATTCCTTGTAGAACAATTCATCATCGTACAAATCATTAACATCACCCTCAAAGTCTTCTGGTTCATCAGCTTCGACTTCTGTTTCGTAGCGATCCATGAGCACTTGTTTCGGGACTGAAATGAAATTATCACAAAAACAAAAAACAAAAATAAACTTTCAGTTTTTGTCACCCCTTTGGTTGCTTACTGCTCAGAGCTCAGAGTGTGTGTGTATGTCTGTGTGTAAGTAAGCCTACAGAGATTTACGACTCATGGGGAAACAATGGCAAATCAATGTTTCTCTGCGTCGAGTGTGTGTGTTGGTTATTGGCTATCATGCTATTCATATGTACATACCCGAAGTTGTTCAAAAATGTTCCAATGTTTTTTTTTTGTTATTTTACCCACGCAACAGCAGTTTGGTTAAAAGTACAGGCTTCTCCAACAAAAGCTGTTATTTTGGTATTCAAAGAAAAATGCCATTTTTTGAGATAAATGATCGGATCTTTATTTCATAATACAGAGCAAGGTATGGAGTTAACAATGGAAAACAACATCAGCCAAATGTCCACCACGACCACGCTTACAGGACCATATCCTTCTCATGAAATTTTCCCCAACCAAATCGTTAAGTGGCTGCCCTATGTCCTCGATAGCCTCACGAATTCTATCGACACTGGGCTGTTGGCGTAGACCTTATCTTTCACGTGGCCCCAAGAAAGCAGTCGCAAGGTGTCAAATCAGAAGATCTCGGTGGCCAAATGTGATAACCTCTTCGAGAGATAACACGGTCCGGAAACTTTTTAGTTCTCCGAACTGTGACTGCAAGATTTTCACTAGTGAATTTTAATAATGTAGTGAATTTTAATAATTTCAATGCGATGTTGATGTCGTAGTTTCTACTTCCTAAATGTCAAAGAATAAAAGCTTCAAAAGTGACAGCTACCTAAATACCGGGTGATTCAAAATAGAACCTCTTGTTGGAGAACCCTGTACTATGTCAGATTTATGATTAGTGCTAATGAAATTACAATAAAATATTTCGTCAGAGGAATTGTAAAATTACAATATTCAGGAGTGACCAGCATGTCACTTATAAACATATTTTCCCGTAGCAAGGAAAGTAGTCCATTATATAGGATTACCTTTTTGTAATCATACCAAGGAAAACGATTAGCAGGAGGTCAATTTCACGATAATCCTGGAGACTTTATCCGAAAATGGTACAATGGCTGTACACTTCTGTTATAAGACATTTTCTTGCCTATGAAATTGTATTCATATCCAGAGGAGAATGGCACCGACGAGGTCTTCACCCCGGCATCCAGGTAGAAGTTTGAGCCTTCTCGCAACTATTTACTTCATCCAAATAGTAGTGGACGCATCTGTATTTGTGTTGACAGCCAAACGGCCTTTCTCTCTTTAACCTCCTCGGCGTATGAGAATGAATAGGAGTAAAATCTGGCGAGACCGAACCTCTCGTCAGAGGTATCTCTTGTGGTTACACCAGGTCCCAGGAATTCCTACGAGAATGAACGGGTGGACCCACTGGCAAGGACGCGGCCGTACCATTAGAGTCAAGCGGATCGATCTCTAGTATTATTTATCACGAGTGAACTCCAAATAGAGAGCTTTAGGAAGAAAATGGTCTGAATATAACTAGAGTAGACCCAAATATCTCATCATTCATAACACGGGATATAGAGCGACGCCTGATCCAACGGGGTGGAGACGGTGGAACACTTCTTCTGCGGATGTCCTGCCATAGTGAGCCAATTTAAGGCACTTCGCTCAGGGTTCCTGGATCACATCAAATATCAATCCACACTAAATATTACCATATTAAATTCCTCACTCTTAGGAAAGGGATATGAGTAACCGTGAGAAGAGTTGGTTCAGAGTAGTCTGGAAAAGCTTTTCTCAAAACTGTATCATTAGACACTACTTGACGCATCTATGTTACGGGAGCGGTCACGTAAACCAACTAACCAACTCTTACAAAGTTGAAAATTTTTAAAAACAAATTCACAGTTGGGACCACGTTTTCTCGAATCGAAAAGCTGAATTTTCCGAAGTATAACGTTTATGTCTTCTTAACAATTTCCACTTAGCATTTCATTCAGAATTGGGGAAATCATAGCAAATGAAATCCTACGTGCAGTATGTCAATTAACAAAGATTCCATTGGATATTGAGTTTTGAACATAAAAGTAAAAGCCTTTAAATCCGTTTAGTCATCAGTGTTGATGTCGAAAAGGGGCGACCGAATCCTAAGGAATTGAGAATGAAGTCTTCTTGCTGAACAGAAAATCTGATTTCAAATAACTGGTGTAGACTATTCACGACAGCATTCAAAAACTTTGCTCAGTTTCCTGGACAAACTAATCGGCTCACTTGTATTTTAAATTTGCATGCATTGTTGGAAAACGGTGCCTACATTTTTTTTCAGCCGAGAACACTTCAAACAATCTGACCTTTTAAGTTTGTACGTAATTGCCAATAATTTGATACTGTATGGCTTTGAATGGGTTTTGGGCACATGTGATTTATTTAGGTTGAAAAGCCACAAATTGCGTTTGAGTTGAAAGCTTCTTGAGTATCTGCAAAATGTATGTTTTTTTTTTCTCTTTAAATGTATTAAAAACATGTATGTATGTCAGTATGCATGTACGCTTGTTTGTGTGTGTGTGTGTGGTGTGAGTGTGTTAGTGTTTGGAGAGCAATAAGCAAACAAACCAAATCAAGGACTCTGTGAGTTCTGTGCTATAACAACTGGCGCACTGGTGCACAAGTCACGATTTACTTACCACAAGTGTAAACAACTTTCAGATACATCCGTGAATTGGGTTGACATGGCGAACCGAATGTATTGGCATCTGCGGCCAGATTGCATCGACGACGTCCATGGCAGATTTGCATAACGGTTTCGGTGGCATACGACGCCAAACAAGCTGAAATGTTCAGTTGTTCAAGTAAATGCCAATAAACAAATAACAAAACAGGGAAGAGAAAAAAAAACGGTGGGGAAATACAAGAGAAAATTGAATTAATTAAATTGATCTATGGTTATTGCTGTGCTGTAAATGGTGTGGTACGATGAGTACCCCTGGCACCTTCAGCACCAGCACCAGCAACATCCGCATTTGGCACTTTCTTGGACGTTGCACAGTAGTTTGGAAAATGTCCTTTCTCTGGAAATATAATTGTCATGTGTGAGAACTACACAGAGTAAACGAATCAGCCAGTTATTTTTTTTTTGAATACTGTACAATATTAATTTGAAATTAAGTTTACTTATCTGAGGATTCCATTTGTCCTTTGAAAAACATATATCGTCACTTGAAATGCCCAAAGACGTAACCAACAAAAAATCCAATGTATTCATGAGTTCATATCGCCCATTTAACGCAAGAGAGTCACAACTCAATTTTGGCGTTATATTATTTTCAAGTCCGGACTTTTTCAAATGATACCATAGACCTAACTTAATTCCAATCTGGGAGAATATTTTCGATATGAGATAATTTTTCATTTTTAGAATTGAATTTCACATTGTACTGGGATTTTTGTCGATTTTTTACTTTCCGATTCCCGGGATTATTATGCGGGATTGCTAGATCTATATGGTAGTTCCGAGCCTTGCTAGCTTGTCTGCTCTGCGGTTCTCTAAATTGCGGAGTCAAGCTGAGTTAAGAGATCAATCCAGGGCTATTGTTTTGTTTAGAAATACTGAATACAAAGATTTAATGCCAGAGAATATGTTATTCCCCATTGTTGGGAGGACGTTATATCTCAGCCATTGTGCTACTTCATTAATGGTCAAAAGCATTGATAACCATTGCCGTCATCAGGTAGTCTACATATAAGTCGGCATACACATTTCCAGGAGTTCCGCATTTCCACGTATTCACATCTGGCATCATGCTAAGGATTCCACTGTGATCCTAACCAATGTTCGACCAGCAGTCTGTATACTAATTATACGGACTTGGCATTATTTGGACCTTGTCAAGTATCATACAGTATGTGGACTTCTGAAGAACCTTTCACCTCCATAACTCCATATGCAACCACTACAATCTTTTAATTTTTGGAAAATATAATTTTTCATAAAGAAAATAAAATATCATAACCCTTGAAATAACCTTCAAATTGTTTTTTCTGTTAATTCCCGTGTTCGAAAAAGTTCCGGATTACCGAGAAATTATTAACACACAAAAAAATACCAACGAAATATATTTTCTGAGAAAGCCTAAATATTTTTGTGACAAAAAAAAATGCAAAAACCAATTCCACATTTCATTTGAAATACTAATACAACTTTCCAAAGTACTGTGCTCGGTGCGTTTTTCTGGTTTCTGTTGACTGAAAAAGAGTGTAGTTGAATTTGCACTTACTTTCTTCACGTACTCCCTGTGGCTGAGGACATTGGATGCTCTCGTACTCCGTTCGACCAAAACTTGCACTGTAGACAGCAATGCGAGAATAGGGATTGCATTCAAGCTGTGCCACATCGTTGTGGCATGCCACCTTGCTTCGAAACTCATCTGAAAAGAGAAACGACATTTGCAATATACAATAAATAACACGTTTTCATAAACATATTTACACATTCACACAGGCAAGTGTACTTATATTAGAAATCAGTTTCAAAGGTATAAGAGGTTAGAAAGGAAATGCATAAAATTCCATGTTTATTCTGTTTGAATACATATACGAACAGACATACATATGTATATGATCGTACATCGGTACAATAGGTCTGTTCGAGTGGGCATATATAAGATGTTCAGGATAGTTTTTATAAAGTGGTATGTCAACTTTGTCACCTTCTCAGTAAATCCCCTCAGACGAAATACAACTGTGCGAGATCTGTTCCCAATCCTCGCTGTATTTCTGGTATTCATGGGTCAGAAGAGTTTCGGAATAATCTATCTCTCGAACCCTCTTAGAATTCCTGTATGTGCTTGCGCAAGTATCCATGATCCATATATGGGCTTCGTGTAGAGTATGTTTTTTGTTCTTCGACAGACAGATTTATTTTCAACGATTTCTATAGCACAAAATAAAACTTTGCTAATATTATTCTGTGTTTTCTTTCAATGCTGGCAACATTATAGTTGATGATGACGGAATCTGTCCACTACCTCGAAGTTGTTGTCGCGACGTAGTCCCACCAATCCCACTTTCTCCAACTCCTGGCGACGTGATCACTCAGACTACGCTTATTTCTCTGCATGGTGGCTATTTAACCCGCCAGGCTATGTTCAATTCTGTGTCGTTGACAGACTTTTCTTAAAATGTTTACAGAACTATTTTGAATACATGGCAAGAATGATTGTCACCATGTCTAAGGCCAAATATAAATATTTCTAATGTTTTCCTTCGATGGATATCTAAGTAATATAGTACTATGCAGCGCGTTTGTTAGAGTACTGGACAATGTGAATTTAGATGGGTAACTGATACATTACAGTTGTTGCAAAAATCTCATATGGGATGAGGTTCTTTGATCAAGAATGCGTAAGGCGTAATCGCACAAAACATTTATTTTGATGGCTGTGGGAGTGGTTCCTTCAATTAAATAGAAATGTTGGAAAGCGATGTGAAATATTTTTGGCTCTCGTGTTGATTGTCTCATTCTCAGCAATCCACACATGTCTTGGAACCCACATAAGTTCGGTGTTGTTTCTCATGTTCATTTACTGTTGCTGAATTAAAGCTATCGTTTCGTTTTTATTACCGC
The DNA here is from genome assembly GCA_958296145.1 of Hydrotaea cyrtoneurina. NCBI lineage: Eukaryota > Metazoa > Arthropoda > Insecta > Diptera > Muscidae > Hydrotaea > Hydrotaea cyrtoneurina. Next base: position 44,542,438 of record OY282512.1, read on the forward strand.
TGTTCGAACATGCTAGAAAAACCAAGTAGCTGTCGGAACAAATGGACTGTTTAGTGCGCTTTTATTACATATTTCCAATTTCTTCTGTATGGATTGGGCTTCGGCTTCAAATATAGATTCAGTTTCAAGAAGATGAACTGAATATTACGGTTGTCGGAGACTAGTACAAACGCTGTATTAAATGGTTCGGTGAAAAGAATTTCCCAGCAGCACCGTTTATACTCTTCAAATATATTTTTGGATCACACTTTGTATACACAGAGAGAAAAATTAACCTTATATAAGGTTAACTTAACGATAAATAAACATGATTTGGAGTCTACGTTATATATGGTTAATTTGAACATATTCTTGTTGACTGGTATTTAACAATAATAATAGTTAATTTAACTACTCCCTGGTTGAATTTTTTAACCATGAAACTGGTTGATATAAACATAATTATTGTTGTTTTAACAATGCATTGTTGAATTTTTTAACCATGAAAATTGTTAATATCAAAATTTCATTGTTAATTTATTAAAACAATGCAATTTATTAAAACAATTTTATATTTCTTTGCAGAAATATAAATTTTCCAAAAAAGCTGTTTGCTTTGATTGCAGGCAAGGTTTCGGAAGCTGTTCAAGTTCTTCATCGTTACCCATTTGCAATGATTTCTGCAGCAATTGTTGGTATAATAAGTGTCCTAACTCTATGCGAGTGAACGAGAACTACTGTTTAGTAGCGTATATCCCCAAAAAATCAAGCACTAAAGCAAACACCTGCATTACAAAGCAACAGCTCAACAAACAGTGAAGATAGCATTTGGTGGTGGTTTTTTTGAAAGAGCGAGATTAAGTGCTCACATTTTAAGAGAAAAGGAAGAGTGGAAAGAGAGTGGGGGAAATAATCGCATTTGTTGAAACTTCGTGTAACATAATACTGAACTTCGTCAAACACAAAGCAGTTCAAGAACTTCGACACAACAGAGCCGAATGATCTTTGAATTGTTTTTTTATTTCGCACATTTTTCAGCCTCTCTCTCGAAAAAATCAACCTTATATAATGTTAACTCAACTATTTTTCATGTAAATTTGACCTTATATAACGTTATTTTGACTTTGTAATCAAATATTTACCATGAAAAAATTAACCAGACACATGGTTAAAAAAATCGTTGTACTTTTGGCTCGGTGTATGTGAGGATTAGTCGTGTTTCTATTGTACATATTTAGTTAGTGTGTTGAAGACCAAGGGGATTTTTTCGGCTTGGCTGCTTATAGCTATTTTCAAAATACGGCATAAAATTTATGAATATTTCAGAATTGTCCTTTTCGGTTATGATGGAAATTGGCACATATATTCTCCTTTTTGTATAACATCTCAAAGTTGGCCTAACCGAGCATTTTTCGAGAGAGATAGCCTTGTTGGAAACGCGTCTTCGGAAATAAACCAATGATTATGGACTTGTTTGAAATCACACTCTAAATACACACTTGGTCCTTACCTATTTGAAAAAAAAGGAAATTAGTTATGCGTCAGGCTTATAAGGTCACAACGATACGCGAACCTTTAGTAAAAGTTCTATAACTTTTGAACCCATGGCTAACGCACTCTGGAACTTTAACAGCTGCTAGATCAAATTACGGTACATTTTCTGACAAAATAGAGTGTTATTTCCAACAAGGCCATATATATTTTGTTTACATTATTGTAAAGAGGACGTCAATACCTTACTGACGACATCCCATTTATGTATTTTTGATGATGCGTTCCTACAATATCTGACCTCTAACACGGCTGTCTTTCCCGCAATATCTAGAGACAATTTTCACTGATTTCCAACTAGGTCAAAATCCAGACTGGTTTAAGTTTTTTAGTATTACCCATATACGATGTTCTATCTGCATTTCCGATATTATTATTCTGTAGAAGCATACGACTTAGGTCTGCAAAGACCATAAAAAATAAATCGGTACAGTCGAGTTCAGCTAAACCTGAGGCAATAGTACAATGTGATCAATTTTAAAATGTTGAGCACTGATGTCTCTTAAACACAAAGTGTTATTTTAGACTGTAGTCTGATCTTATGGCATAAAATAAATTATTGTGCCCATTTATAAGAATGCAAAGGCGTTGGCTAATCAATGTAATTTTATTTGATTTTCAAACAAATCAGTCCCTTTATGCCGCCATGTTTGCAAATTCAGATTTATGGAACAGAAAAGTGTGTGTTTGCATAAATAAATTACATACTTAAAAAAATGTTGCAAGGGATCAGCTTTATATAATTTGTATAGGAATTTTTAGAAAACTGTATTTTATTAATTTTCAGTTTGTCCTAGCTACGAGTATTGCCAATCGAACACATGTAATGTTTCATGGAGTTGCGAGAAAACTCTGAGCAATGTGTGTTTTTTCTTCTTCGGTTTGATATGGAATGACATAGATCGAAATTGCTGATACATATGTACAAAGCTGTGTGATTGCATCGAATTTACACGTTTGTACGTGAACTGATGTCGGTGTGTTGTCTGTGAATGGTATTGAGCTTGGCACTAATACTCTTGCCCGAACTTCAGTTGAGAATCCCTACAAAGAAAAAAGCTTAAGGGATTTATTTTTCATCAACAATTCCTGGTATTATTAGTGTAATCAATTCCATATCAATTTAAGAGTAAGAGGATGAGAGACCAATAAAACAATATTTAATAAATCTATTGCATGAATATAAAAACTAAATACCTCACACATATCTGTTTATGGTGACATGAGTTTAGCGGGTTTGCCTTTTTTAACTTGTACAATGCTGGAAAGTCGCTCTAGAGAATAAAAAATCATAAAAAAAACTGCATGATATTTAATCCGCATGAAAAATGCCATAATGTAACCAATGTGTGCAGATTTCTATTTTAACTGATTTCTATTTTCGATTCGGAACTGATTGCACCCGCTACTGGGTATTACGTCATGGTCAGACGAAAAGACGTGGACCACTCACACACACCTCAAAGCTTGTAAGGGTCATATGTCATACCCTATTCGTGGTACGAAGGCGAGGTTTGGTACATGTACAACTGATATGATGCAACATATTTGTTTAGAAAAATTGGGCCGTGCATTGCCTATTTTTAAAGAAACCGTTATAACAGCCATAATAATAGTCGGATCAAAGCATAGAGCTAAAGATATGCACAGTATATTTGGAATAATATTTGGAAAAAGAGGCGTGTCGCCGACCACACAGGCCATATTTTAAAACAAGTATGTCACAGGCGCTATTACACCTCCTTTTAAATTTTACAATATTTTTGACGTTATTAAGTCAATTGGCTTGGAAGTTTCTGCTGATATGTTACTGGGTATTTTAGTTGACAATTTAACAATGGAGCGTGTCACCGCCCAAACACCCAATGTTGAATCCCCATATCTCATAAACCGTTAGACTTATGAAGATGAGATTTGGTACACATGCTATTAGCACAGACATTAGCACGCCCTGAAAAGTGACGCAATTATGACTAAATGTTTACTGTTAATTACAGTCCACATGGGAATTGTCATAGGTCATAATCGGACGCTCCGTCGTCTGTGGCACCGTCCAAACATCTTGCAACTTCGAACCACAGTTAGAGGTACGATGGTGAAAATTGTTCTATGTGACACCGCTACTAAGTAAACGCGTCCTGATTATATTAAACGAATTTCAAAAGCGTGTGGCAGATTCTTTTGTGTGGTGAGTACTGTAGAATTTTTACCAGTCCGGCGTAAAAATGGCCTAAAAGATAAATGGTGAATTTGGTACTGCTGTAGGGTGGGATTTAACTATCGATATTTAAAACATTATTTTGCTCCGCTTCATTTCAAAAATTACTTATCATTTAGTCATAAGGACACCCGTCCGGCGTAAAAATGGTAAAAGGATGGAAAAAAGAGAACTACACTATGGTGGGTTTGTAGAAAATATTACATCGGCACGACTTACTAATTTGAGATCACCTTCACGTGAATAAGTAATGGAATCTGCAAGTTATGAATACTTACTTTTAACCCAATGAAAAAAACTTTAAATGTTTTTGTTTTCGAAAAACACGGGCTAGACTTTCACAATTGTTTCACGGAAAGTCCCTATATATGTGTACACTTATACCATGAACATGACCACTTTAGATGTTACTTTTAAGTGCGTTCAATACTAAACGGTCAATTAACAATATGTTGTTAACATATGTATTATTTACGTTCAATGCAAACGAGCACTTACGTTGCCTTGTCAACTTGTCCAGCGATTAAATAACATTTACTTTTTGCAAGACTTCTTCTTGTGTGGACAACTTTATCAGTCACTCTCGTCGCAACAACCTGTTAAAAATATCCGACGTAATTTCGATGACTCTTGTTTTCAGCTACACGCATTCGTTTACAGTTCAGAAAAATAAAACTTCAAACTTAAAATGTTTTCACTCCAAGGAGTTATTCACATTCAACGAGTGCCTCTGTGCATCTGTAAATTCTTATGCTGCGCTGACAAAAGTCGGCTGACCCCATAAGCGGCGGCGCCTACCGATACTGGTATGAGACCCATGGGATGGATGTAGGTATGGTCGTTAGGTATGGTCTCTCTTTACAGTGCCGCTGACAGGAGTATTCACCAAAGTTGCCTTTAATAGATGTTTGTTTGTTTGTTGTTGTTCGGTTAAGTAGCTTCGTTAAAAGGATATTTTATAGAGTTATCTGTCATGTTGTAGTTGCTGTTGTAGATAGTGGAGTAAATGCTATTGTTGTAGTACCGTGTGCTCGTGAGTGTATGTGTGTGTTTAGTGAAATTAAGTTGATATTTTGTTTTGCAAAACTTTTTATGAGTCCTGCTGCTCCAGTGGCACTTTGGAGTGGTTATATATTGTTATTATTACATGTACATATATGTGTGTATGCAAGCATTTCGGCGACTATGTGTGAGTGTGAATAGAACATGTAAAACGTTAATTTAATACAAAAAGGACCTAACTCGTTATTTTTCGTTTTCTGCTTGGTAGAGTATTTTTAAACTTCTGTTAAAATAAAAAAGTTATAAAGTTATAGCCCCAAATCACCAACACGCAATTCGTTGCAAGCAGAATGCCCCAACTCATACTATTCGTACTTGCTAAAATATAAAAAATGTAAATTTGAATTCCTCATTAAATTACACCAATATCTCGTTTGGTGTCGCTCCGATATGCGTCGTTTCGAAGTTGCGTCTTTTTTAAATGTTCTGTGATTACGAAGATGCGTCGTTTTTGTTTCGATTTGCGTCGTTCATATGGAGAAAGTGGACTTCCCATTATATTCTAATTGTTCCGAACGTCGTGTGTTGAAGGCAGCATAGTTTTTTATGGAACCTAACAAATAAAAATCAATACAAATGTATTGTTTCGATTTTCGTCGCAGTTGTTCGATCCCAATTGTCGACACAAACCGGGGGGTTTTTTAAAAAAATAGTTCACTGACAATGTTTGTGTACCTATGCTAGTTCCTTCATGTGAAAAGTGTTTTTCACGAGTTAGGACCTTTTTATGTTAAGCTAACGAAATACTATACGTATATGTGTGTAATTCGTATTTTAAAGTAGTCTTGTACTTACATGGACGGCATTTGTATGCAATTTCAACGATTTTCCTTCTCTTCGGACAGGGATCCATGCTGATGATGTTCGTACTGACTGTTGTGCTGTGATAGGTGCTGGAGGAGCCGCTGCTCTCGCCTACGCCACTGGTACCCACTCCATAGAACTGTGGGCGGGCATTGAATTTGCAATGTTTCTTCTTCTGGCATGCCTCGACAACAGTTTGCAACAATGAATACTTTGATTGTGTCGGTGAATGTGTTATGGAACGATAAAAATTAAAAGAACAACAATTAAAGTTAAGAGCTATGCTAGTAGTTCTGAACTGGTAGTTGTTGCACACCAGTCAGCCAGTAGCTACATTTGTTTCAGTTAGTACGGTTATGGTCTGTAATGGCTGTTGTTTGTAACGTTACCGCGGCAACATATGTGTGTGTGTGTGTGAAATGTATCCTAGGAACTCCTCCTGCATAAGTAAACACATGCTCGCACACATTTACATATTCATGATGGTAGTTATGTTTTGTTTGTATAAATAAATATGTATGCGCAAATATAGAAATATTCGCATGTATGAACGAACGACTGACTGACTAACTGTCTGTCTGTCTGTCTAGCATTGTGTTGATTATTGTCATATTTATAAACACATCCATACATATTTATTCACATGACACTTGAGTTGTTGTTTTGCACAGATACAGAGTTTTTGCATATGATTTAATGTTAATAAAACACTTCAAAGTTAAATAATCTCCACTTGATGTCCAAATACACAATAAATACTACACTAAGTCCAAGTGTAATTAAAATAAAAGGTCAATTAAATTTTATAAATGTCATTGCAAATTTCGAATTTATCAATCAACGCTCAGGAATTCCATGTGTATTTTTGACAGCCCATAATTAAACTCATTGGAATTTCGTGAGAAATACACGTGAGGACCTGAAAGTCATTGATTTTGATGCAATTTTTTTGGCCTTGTTAAAAAAGGACGAAAGTCATTAAAGACGTGCGCAAAAGATTATCGTCTTCGATTAAATCTAACCAAATTCGATAAGTGATAGCGGGGTTAATTGGTGATCATTAAGAGATCAGGGCACATATTCATATCTATTTGGTATGTTGTTATACATATGTACATTAGGGTTAGTCAATTTTTGCGGCGGGTTTTAATTCCATCATTGTATGTGAGCAGTTGTCTGATTACCAGAAACGTAATTTTTAGTCATTTGCGTGCAAAAACTAACCGCACCGATTGCAATTACTGTAGCCCAAAACGATTTTTTTTTCAATTCGATAAAAGAAAAAATACATTCGCATTTCTTGCAAATAAACTTTTCTGTTATTTAAGTTTTGTACACAGACCACAAATCTTTAATATGATTTAAAATTTTCCTATTATTTTTCGAGATGTTAGATATGGTTTAATACGTTTAGACATTGAAAAAGATTCTGTGACAAACAATACACAGTCTCAACATATAACAGTTTTCGTCTACTACATTTTTGCCAGCGTGTCGTATGATAACCGACTTTATTTTGCCTGCTACTGACGAATATGACTTGGAGAATATGTGGTTTCAACAAGACGGTGCCACATGCCACACAACTCGAGCGAAGATGGCTTTATTGCAAGAGACATTTCCTGGCCGCGCAATTTCTCGTCGTGGCCACTTCAACTGGCCACAAAGATCATGCGATTTGACACCATCAGACTTTTTTTTGTGGGGCTACGCGAAACTCCGTGTTTATGCAGATAAACCTTTAACTCTTGAGCACTTAAGAACCAACATTCGTCAGGTTATGGCTAAGATACCGCCCAATATGTGCCAAAAAGTGGTCCAAAATCACCTCAAAAGAATCAATGCTTGCAACTCTTCGCGTGGTGGTCATTTAAATGATGTAGTGTTTAAAAAATAATGTCAACGTTGAAACAATGAAAAAAAAATGTCCAAAATGTATTCCAGACTCAGTTTCGAGTTCGAATTGAGCAGTTCGAAAAGAGACTTTGTGTACAGAAAACGAAATATATGAGGTTCTAAAATTAGTACTTTAATGTGGTCTTACTATAGGTTCTTAAATTGTTTATTTGTGACTGCCTTCTCTCAAAATTATCGAATTTGTGTCTGGGCGCACAGAAAACGGTCTAGGTATGCAGTTTGAATTTAATTTTTTTTTATATTTTTTTTTTCTAAATTCGAAAATTATTAAAAAGTGTACCAGAATGGGCGAAAATCCACCATCGATTTGTATTATCTATATCTCATTTTAATGCTTTTTGATAGAATCTTGAAAATGGACCCTTTTTTTATGATTTTTTTAACGCTGAAACTACTGCTCAGATTGAAGAGCATTAACGGCAAAATCGGATAAGTGGTTTTTAAGTTATTACAATATAGGTCGCGAAAAGTTCCATCTATCTATAGAAAAAAAATGTTGATCAGAATTGTCCAGTGGTTTTTCATTACACACACTTTTATATTTTGTTTTGCATGGTGTTATAGGTCTTCTTTGGACAATATACAACTCCCAAAATTTAAAACTTCTGTATCATATTAACTGTGTATTATGAAATACATATTAACAGAAGCTTACTTATTGCCTCTTTGGAAATATTTAGGGAAAACGGCAAATGACCAATTTTGAAATAATTTTGTTATTGAATATTTGAATATATGTTTTCATGGGTGACGATGTGATGCAGTTGGAAATTTGGTTCGTTTCGTCCTATGCTCGATGCAAACGTTGGACTTCTACGGTAACACAGATCTAGTGGGTTAGTTATGAAAACTTTATAAATTATTTTTCTAGTCAATATTATTCAATATATATCTTCCAATTTTCAATTTAGTAAAATCTTTATAGATTTCAGACAGATAGTCCATACACATATTTACTCTCGTTCGAATGTTACATACATCAGCTGAAATACATGATACCACTGCGTGGAGTAGGGTATGAAAAAATTTCTCGAATTTTCACACAATTGATATATTGAATTACAAATGTACATACATATGTATGTATGTACGTATGCACATACATATATATCAATGGACATGTGTGAAGTGAAATATTTTGGCCACGTTCGAAAGGAGCGGAGTGCGAGTGGCAATACGACTGTAAGTCACCGTACACACGTTAACGCTGTGTTCAAGTCTGACTGACTTCATTTACATTTTGTTCAAAAATGACAATGATTTAAATTGTGTTACGATAATTTCGAATGACAGTCACAGAGCTCGGAATGTCGTTTTCTGATTGTTTATCGATAAAAGAGTCGATGTGTCGTTCAGCGCTGAAAATATTGTGGCGCCATTTAAAATGCTGGCCGGTTATTGGGTTTGTGTCGCGTCAGTGCGAGTTTTGCGCATGGGTGTCCTTAAAATTGATTGTATATTCACGTACATATAAATTATATACATATGTTTATGTATGTACATACCTGCAATGCATTGGGCCACATACAGTTATCCGGGGTATTGTCTTCATTGTCGCTGCTGCTTGTTGTTGCCTGCGATGCGTCCGCTGTGGCCGTGGATACGCCCGTACTGGTCAATTGAGATAAATGGGCGCCATTTACATAACGATTCGCGGGCACCTTCTGTGTTGGGGAACCGAACGTGGAGCCGCGTAAGAGGTGTTTAGCTTTAGCACGACTCTCCGTGCTGCCATCACTGTTGGCGGGGCATAATTCGTCAATGCTTATGCCATCTATTCAAATGGAAATTTTTGAAAGAATCAATCAGGAACAATTTTCCAATACGAAAATGTCATAAATAAATGCAAATACATACACACATATGTATGTATTTATAGAGATTTGTATGTATGTAAGTATAAGTGTATGTCTGCAATTTAGAACCTCAATTTGGTAATTTCTTCATTTTCATACACTTGCTCGCAGGCATGTGTGTACTGCGTGTCAATAAAAACGTGTTTTCCTTTGATTTTATTCCCTTTGAAGATACATTTTTATCATAATTGACACTCCGACATGGTACCGTTCTTCATCCTGTAAATGTCTTCGACAGACATTCGAAATAAATACATGAATTAATTGTACAATTTAAATTAATCATCATCACATTAAATGGATGATAAACAATAACTGAATTATTATTAAGCCATAAGAACAGGGTTCGACCTAGAGTTGTCTCGTTCATGAACGAACTAGTTCAGTTGAACTATTCATTGAAGTGAACGAAGTGAACTAGTTCTTGCTCTTTCGTTCTTTTCGTTCAATAGTTCATTTTGTTCACAATCAAGTTTTTTTTTTCTCTCACTCACATGTTGTCAGCTGTTTGACGCTATTGCCAACCTAAAAAATTGCAGAGCTCACCTGAATGGAGAGAAATAGTAAAAATGTATGAATTCTTATTTAGGTAGACCAATTGATGGCAATATCGATGAAAAATCAACAGTGATGTGGACATATCAGTTACAATTTGTTATATTTATTTTTAAAGAGATTAGAAATATTGTTTTCGGTTATATCTAATTGCGTTGGCCTGTGTGAAGCAATTTTCCAATTATCGAGTATATTTTTATATGGGTATGGAAAGTAGTAAATTAGATAATTGCGTGGAACAATAGATTTCCAAATGTAATCCCATCAATGTTGATTTGGGTGCATATCGGAAAATAAGAGTTGTCGAATGGTACTAACTCTGGTAATTGATTATAATATGATTTGTAAATATCACTTTGATAAGGATTTGCATTAGAAATTTTATCAAGATTATCGCCCTAATTTCTGAGATTTTGGACTGGAATTTTGCTGACAGTACTTGATAAAGGCTGGCAATCCCGAAAACACTTTTTCTTTTCTCTATGAAGTTGCCAACCCTGTTTTCTTAAAGAAAAAGCGTTTATAGTGGCTGTTACAGTTCTATTTTATTCCAAAACAAATTTTCATTTTATTCAAAAGCAATTTTTACTGTATTCATTTGAAACAATGGCTTCCAAAAGGAAACATAGTGATATATGGGTTCATTTTAATGAAGATGGCGAACAGAGGGCCAAATGTAGGTATTGTCAGTTTTCACTTAGTATAGCTGGCGGCTCTCAAGGCAATCTAAGTCCCCACATGAAGTCGAAGCATCCATTAGTACCCATGGTCCACATCCACATTGGTTAGACCTGAAACTGTTAATGATTCGGCTTTGCAAGAATTTCCATCAACGTCTTCTCAGAGCCGAAGTACGCAGCCGAACATTACGCAGTACATTCATAGGCCTACCCCAGTACGCACAGTATACACAGCGGATTGTTTTTTTCATTTCAGTGTCATATGAACGAAACTGAAAATGAAAGAATCATCGAACGAAAATGACATAAATGAGTCAGTGAACGAAATTAGTCAGTGAACGAAAATGAACTACTGAACTATAAGAACGAACTAGTTCATTTGACCGAAATGAACTAAAAAGAGCGGTCACTTCACTGAACGAAAAAGCACAACTCTAGTTCGACCTAATATTTAGAACGGAAATCAAATTCTGATGTTCGAATACGATTCTTTACCATTGCCAATTTGTCTGAGCAAATCTTTACATGCGACAACTGCTTTCTATGGCGCAATTGCTCAGTATTCGGTACAGGACATATTATACATTAATTCGCACAGTAGGAACATGACTAGATTGTTTACTTCACATCGATTTCATACCAAAGTGGACCGAATGAATGTTTCCCTTTTTTGGAACTATCCACACCAGAAATAAATGTATCCAGAATTTTTGTTTGGATTATTCAGATTCGATTACATTTGTTCTATCCCAGTGCGAAGCATGTTAGCATCCGAAATGGAATCCGAAATTTATCCGAAAATATTTCGTTAGGATCTTAAATTTACAGAATTTCATCGGAATGGTGCCTTATTTAGTATCAACTGCAAGTTGGTTTGCGACTTGTTATGGAAAATCACTTCGATACGACCGCAATGCACTTTCATTTTGACCAAGGGAATTTAATTATTTACTCTGTTACATACATACATACCGACATACAGACAGTGGTACATCTACTTGAGTTTGGATGGTATGACTTACCTTTGGCTATAAATTTATTATACTGGGCAAACTCAATCGATATGCTGGTGCCACGTGGACATGTAATTACAACTTGATCTGTGTCACAGGCCGCCTTTTGATATGTGCGCAGTGTGGCTGACAGCAGAGCTGTAAGTTGTCGTACGTCACGTCACAGCCGGACGAGTCCATGTGTTGGTGACATTTGCGACGACCGTGAATTTTCGATGAGTAGATGTCAAGTGGCATGATAATGTTAGTGTGAATGCCAACGGGTGTAGGATACATGCGAACGTTCAGGCACACGGCAGGGTGTTTGTGTAGCAATTACATTTCGCGTAGGGTTACAGGTGTGCAATCAGAGGCAGCGATGCATAATGTCATAACATGGCCAATATTTTCCGTCATTATTATCATCACCGTCATCATCGGCACAGACATCATCGTTGCCAACAGCAGAGGAACGGCAAAAAAAACAACACCAGTTGTATAAATCAGGTCAAAGTCGGTGAATATAAATGAGCATAAAGTTCATGAAAAATCCATATACCACATGCAGCACGGCATATATTCGACATTCATCAGCCCACCGACAGGCATACAACGAAGCAAGAGTTTGCAAGCCAGTGTGTGTATGTGCGTGTTGTTCATTGTCCCCATTTGTTACAATCAGCGCCATGCGAGCCAAGGAGCAGTGATAGGCATCAGCAGCAGCAGCAGAGAATTATAACATGTTGTTGGTCGGCAGCCCATTCAGCATCATCGTTGCCAGCGATCATGTTGATGTGGAGACGAGGATAAAAAGCCATTTGTTTTGGTATTGCATGGTTGCATGGTTCCGAAGGCGTTAAGATACAGAAGAATGTAATTTTCAGATTATTTCATCGCATACATCAACACACCCACACATGCAAGACAAACACCGAGAGTATGTGTGTGTGTGTGTGTTTTTACCCGTAATGGCATCATCGTCACGAAACCGAGGCGAACGGAAGGAAGCATCCGAGTCAATGCATTTGATGTGACAAATGATGTAATTAGTGAAGGAGTGAGGCACCGACAGACAGACACACACACACATGCAGTCATCCATGCATCCGCATATAAACCGGAACCAACGAAGTAACATGAAAAGAAAGAAAGGGAAAAGAGAAAACGAAAATAATATTTAATTTATTTTGTTATTTCATCTTAGAAATTGTGATGCATTCATATAATTTAAACCTTTTATTAGGAGAAAAAAAATTTACGGGCACCTATACGAGTCATTCCATGCCAACTTGTACCTGACTCTTTTGTTTTACACATTTTGAAACAGAACACACATTTGGTAAAAGTCGATAGGCTTTTCAAAACAAGTTTTAAATACAGACAGTTCACAATTTGCATACACATACATACATATGGAATTTAAAATACATGGATTTTGTAAGATATCTCTGTCGATGTTTAAGAAAATATAGAAAACATGTCAATCTACCATGGACTAGCCAAATGTCGACATCCGCACCAATGCGTTTCCTATGAACGACAGATTATTGCTTTTAATGCAAATATTTTTTTTTTTTACTTCATTCTTTATTTACAATCTGTCCGGGGACAATAAGTAAATGTAATATTATAAATGTAACAGGGATTATGCTCCGTTAAGCAATACAACAATAAAGGTTTTCGTGGGATTTCAGTCGGGTAGATAATAGATAACATTTAAATAAAAGTCGCGTAAGATAAAGTAATAGGGGATTGGGTCCACATATTAAATATCAGCCCTAAGATGAACAAAGTGTAACTCAAATTTTGGTTGTTTTGAATAGTTTACATGTGGATTAACTGCTGGCTCATCAGCAGGTGATATTTCGGAACTAATTTTAATATAATAAAGGGCGTGTCTTTGCAGACAACCCGTTATTCAAATCCGGTGAAAACAACACTTCTTTGGACTTCGAATTGAAGCCAAAAAACGTGATGAAATCGACGAAATTGTGCATCAACTCATATTTTACATCAAATCAATGATTACTTATTTGTGGATGTGTGACATCCGCTGACATCTAGCGCCTGAATGGAAAAAAATAGTTGACTTAAACATTATAAGACTGCTATACAGTAACTTTCATGACAAGAACAACAATTTGCTATTCTGGGTTTTGAAATACATAAATGCTCTTTTTGTCATGTTTGGCAATGTTAGTCGTAATGAATTCGAAAATAGCAAAGCCACTGCTAACAAAGGCAATTTATGCCACAGAATTTGAAGTACACGACCACGTAATATTTGGAACCCATTCAAGAACATGCAATCCCTGAAACTTAGACTTGAAAACTGTTTCAATCCTGGCACGTACGTATTTTTCCAAACGTTCCATGAGTGGGCAAAGTTTGTTGAAATCAATGAGCTGTACACGTAATCATTAGACAACTCACTGACACACTCAAGGAAAAATTTTTTGAGATTCAGATATTAGACGCATGGACTGACTTGCTTTGTGGACCAAAGGTAAGACTTGGGATCAAGGGGCTTGTTTCGATAACACAAGTGTGTTTCGGTGTTTCGATAACACAAGTTATTATTTCTTTTTACGTTTGGCAGTACTCAATCGTTCCGACCAATACATGGGGATTATTTAGACCTTTGTAGTGTTTTTTTTAGCACTTCCGAAATAAATATGTTTTATTGTTTGCAATCGAATCGCAAAGCAAACAGGAATAAATAAAATATACGAATGTAATTGAAAATTAAGCTTTTCGTTAGTATGGTATGAAAATGGGAAATTAAGTTACTCTTTGTGTATGTGGTATAAAGTAAAAAAATAACAGACACCAATAATGAACAATATGGCGCTTATATATTTCAGCGAATTAAACTTTTTAATTACGTTTTACGATACACAAGTAAAAAGTATGAAAATTTATTTGAGAATGTATGGAAAAACTCTAAACTATTAAAGTGTGTGTATTAATTCGTATGCCAATAAAAACAGTTTTTGATAATAAATATAGACCAAAAAGTGTGAATGAACTGAATGAAAAGAAAAATGTTAACTAAACTGATGAACTTTTACATATGCTGGGATAGAGTTGGCTGACGAGCTGGAATGGATTGGATTTTCCAGATATTTCGCACCCTAAATATAAAAGGGGCACAACTCAAAATTCTCAATTATTCAGTAGAGGAAAAAAACCGTTTATGTAAAAATGGTTGCAATATTTAAAGAAAATATTGTTCCATTATGAAAAAATACAATATTGAAGAAGGTTCTGCTATTTTTTTTTTTAATTTTGTATTATGTTTGCGGAAATAAAACAAAATTTTGATTTATGACTCTTTAACTGAATATTTTTCGATTAACTAGTGATATTATTTAATCAAAGAAGGCACATAAATAAATAATACTGTTAATTGAACTCACTTTTTACAACTAAAGAGGCACAATGCAAAATAATATACCACGAAATTTATCACTTTTTACAGTGATAGAGGCAGAACTCGAAAAAAAACTCTTTATGTGTAATAAAAGTAATCAGTCGTTCTTGAGCACGTAAACGCAACTAAAAATAATTATCTTTAGTTGATCGTGCAGCAGCAACACACTTGACATAAAAATAGACATAACGGCATTTTTCTAGTTAAAGAAGATAGTGATGAGACGGAAATTTTTATAGTAGTTAGAGATGTATATTGTGAATCAGTTTATGGGAAAAAGTAGATTTTGAAAATTTTTGAGTTGTGCCGCTTCTGTATTTAGGGTGCGATTTGATGACAAGTCCATTTACATGGTATTGTATAATTTGACCAGCTAAATCGAAAATGTGAAATTTCAAGCAGATACATGAAATAGTACACAGACTTTGTACGTGCTATACAATTTTTCTACTGATCAGATTAACGCTGACTAACGCTCTATTGTGATTACGATAATCTCGAAAACACATGGCAGCAGCAAAACCAACATTGACATATAATTGTACACAGTTAGCTTTATCTTTAATATTTAATATGATTTCATGAAAAGATTGAATTCTAAATCTTTTGTTACTGTTTTGTTGATTTTCTATATATGTTTTCACATAAAAAATAATATATAAATTTACATGTTTTTATTTTTCAAGTCTGTTCTTTTGAAACTAATTTAATCTTAAATACTAATAATATTCTTAGTATTCATGGACAATAAAATTTAAACAGAAACTAGGACAACTCCATAGAACGTTACGTGAACATGCATTTAAAGGTTAAACCATTATCTGCATTCCTTAGTAACCCGTTCCCAAGTAAATGCCAATTTATTGCGATTAACGAAGCAAGCTGTTTTTATAGTTCAAATTTTTTAAAAAAAAAAAATAGTTCAAGTTCCGCAATCAATTCATGTATTTTCGTCCCTATAGTTGTATTGGATTCTCTTGACTTGTGCCAAACCTGAACTTAATATCGAACGATGGGCAAAGCACGAGAAAATTCGAAGAAATTGGATATCACCATTATCCTAAATATAATAATTTGTGCACCTCACTGCCAGCGCTACCACTTTACTACAATTGTAGTAGATCTACTACTTTTTCTTCATCCTTAAATTTATGTACGTACATTTTGATTTTGCTACATTTTGTGTACATTCGTGAAATAACAAAAAAAAATCCCGTTATGAATTAGGGCTAGGTAAACTTTTGACAACAGGCTGCAAATATTTGACAACCACAAAACAAACACCAGCGCCGAAGAAGATTGCATAGCACAGACCGAATTGCTGCCGTTGTCGATATATTTTGTGCGGCGGGTTGCCGTCGGTATTTTTCAGTTTATGAATTTCATAAAAGTGTCCCAATCGATTTAAATAAAATAAATTATTTTTTATTTAAAAAATCAACTAATTGAATCTGATTTGATTTTTTTAAACATAATGTATCCTTCCAAGGCACAGTTTTCCACAATACACTATTTCCCAATGTTTGAAAATCTGCTACATTTTAACAAAAAAAAATGTAGCAGATTTGCTACATTTTCTTCGCCTCAAAGTGGTAGCACTGCTCACTGCCTGCGGTGAAGCATTTCTTTACTCTCTTTCATTACTCTCTCTCTTGCTCGCTCATTTTATAACACGTCATCATTCTCTTTTCACAGTCGCAGTGTGTTTGGCTGTTTCGTTGTTGTTGTCATGTTCACAAAAAGAACAACAAACACACATAAAAAGCAGAAAGACATGTTTTTTTTCGACCGTTGTTTGACGGGCTTTTCATCTAGTACCAAAATAAATAAGTATCAAATTAATTTCCAGGATTAAAAGAATACGTGGCCGAGACTTTAACGGAAATTCTCAAAAAAAAAACTACTCACACCCTTATCGGAAGAAAAAGATCTGAATAAATAAAATAAAATTAAGATCACAAAATACAGCAGACGCAGTAGGGTATTGTTGTAAATTGAGATTAGAAAATGAAAGAAAAATTTAATTCTAGCACTTAATGAGAATGAATGGAAGAATAAGAAAAAATTGATTAACGAAGACAATGGATTGCTTTCATTCTCTTGGATATGCCAGAGTCATAGTATGTATACATGAAATTCAAGTAATTTTTATTAGCATGTGTTCCTTCTTAGGTTTTCTAACTGGGTCGTTTTCGATCGAAATTATGTGGCACCAGTGAAGGGAAAAAGTGCTGTTCCACCTATTGTAATTGGTGTTGGTGCAATTAGACGGAACCATACCAGTCAAGAAGTATTTCGTTAAAATGTAGACCTCTTAAACTAATAGTAACCCAATATTTTGTCCATTTCACTTACTAAATAGATGCTATTTCAATGTCAATGCGAAAAATTGCTTAAATACAATGAACATCTGAAATAATTCCATATTATTTTCTGGTTCACAAAAGTCATATGATAGAGTCGCTAATTTGTTAAGAAAAACTTCTGAAAATGAACTAAAGGGTGGTTAAATTTTAAGGGCCGATGTTGATTTTGAATAAAACTCAATTTGTTTAGGTTATATTTTCATTTCTTTTTATTATGACAGTACTGGTATGATTCAATTATGTATGGAACAAAAAATCGGCCAAACGGTAACACTCCTTCGTCCAAATATTCGATGACGCTGAGGCATAATTGAGGTTCTATGCAGTTAATGTGCCGAATTGTCTCATCCTTTTGCTCTGGAATTGTTGCTGGCTTATCGACGTACACCTTTTCTTTTAAATAACCCCAAAGAACGAAGTCCAACAGTGCCAATTAACATCGCCACGACATGAGATAATACGGCCATTGAATTTGTTGCTCAAAAGAGCCATTGTTTCGTTAGCTGTGCGGGAAGTGGCACCGTCCTGTTGAAACCACATATCGTCCACATCCAGATCTTCCAATGCGGGCCATAAAAAGTTCGTTATTATATCACGATAGCGAACACCATTCAGAGTAACAGCCTGACAGGTCTCATTTTGGAAAAAATATCAACAGTCACTCTTTGTTGGTGAATTATTTTTTCGACAATTACTCTTGGATTATCATTCGCCCAAATGCGTCAACTCTGCTTATTGACGAATCCACAGAGGTGAAAATGTGCCTCATTACTGAAGATGATTTTCATCGATATGCATTTTGATTTGAATGTCCGTTTTCATAATAAGCCTGAGTAACTTTAACGTTCATGGTTCAAATTGAGTTAGTCTGAAATTGAGAAATTTAACCACCCTTTAGTTAAAAAAAATTACGTGAACACAAGTTTGCATAATGAGTAATTAAGATGCAATATTATCTTATTTTAGACAGTTTTTTGACATCGAGCATTAAGTGAAACAAAAAAAAATAAGCAACAATTTTTAGGATGGTTTTAATACAGAGTTCTCCAACAAGAGGTGTTATTTTGAATCACCCGACATTTGACAAGTAGAAACTACGCCATTACTAAAAATGGAACGATACACGCTTCAACAACACATATGAATATGGTCCTGTAAGCGTGGTCGTGCTGGACATTTGGCGGACGTTGTTTTTCACTATTAATGGCATACATTCCTCTTTATCATGAAATACAAATCTGATTATTTATCTCAAAAAATTACATTTTTCTTTGAATATCAAAATAACACCTCTTGTTGGAGAACCTTGTTCATTTTTAAATAGCCCGACAAGAAACTAGTTACATGAAATGGATATGGTCAAGTTGCGTGCTTGTCTTGTAATTCTTTATGTTTGTATAAAGTTTTCACTAAAACTCGGAATATACCTCTGACTCAATTATATACTTGCATACTGGAAGTATGTTATGCGCATAATGTTTAAACTGATCTTAAGGACAAAATTTCCGAGGAAGGGTAAAAATAATTTTTAGAGCTCCGTATTTTTAGCTGCATAGATCATGGGTAGATATTCTTCAATAGCAGCCAAAAAAAGTCGGTTATCATACGACCATAACGCTCCGGTGACAGTCGTTCCCTCGTCGTTTTCGACGATCCAATCACACCTTCGGACCAAAGAGCGCACCAAACAGTGACTTTTTGTGCTTGTAATGGGGTCTCTTCAATTACTTGAGGATTGTTTTTTGTTTATTAACAAACCCATAAACCCGTTTTGTGATAGTTAAGCGATCCATTTTCGTTAGTGTCAGACTTCCACATGAAAAGAAAAAAATTGGTTTAACAACTTAGTTTGACAGATGTCGAATTCCAGCCCTATACTTTTGAAACCACGAAATGGATAACCCTATACTATCAAAACCAACTCCAACGCAGAAGATGTTTGTAATTAAGAGGGCATATTCCTATCGTTATATCTGATAATGCACACCGCGGAAATGTGCTATATTAATAAAATAAATCCTGCAATTTGAGGTCATCGATACAATACAAACTACGAACAGTTTGGATTTTTGTTTAAATATGTTTAAGACAAATCTCAGATTGATTCAGTTGTTTTCGTGTAATCACATTTTAAAGATTGCGAGTCACGCCGTACGATTAATTTCGATTATGTTGAACTGACACAATATACATATATTGACAATAGCAGGTACCTCTTCGCGTTTGACCACCATCGTTTTTAAGGAGTTACAAACGTAATGACAAACAAACTCTGGAAAGAATATATAAACAGTGCGAGTGTCTGATGGTGGATTCTGCCCTACCAAAACAATTGCTGTTTTGATTATTGAGATTCTTCATGAAGTTAGACGGTGCGTGTCAAACAAACAAACAACGTCAGACTGAAATTTCTAATAAATTCGTTTTCGCCTGTTTACAAAACATTTCAGCTTAAATTCTACAATCGTATGAATAAACTTTCGTATATTTGAAATGATTCCAAGCGTTGTTGTTTATGCTTTGTTTGTATTCATATCCATTGATTTTGTCTCTTTTTTAGGCTTAGTGACCATTCATATTTTATGACCTTGTTTTTACTGTCAATTATAAATAAGCGCCATAATGATATAATTTATGTACATCGGAACCGTTATGACAAACCCAGCTTCATTCCCCTTCTGCCTCTGTGTACAATAAAAATATCCGAAAGGAAAGAGAGAAGATGATGGAATCATATTGTTGTCTTTACAGTGAAAGCTCCGCGTTCACATTTCTGTAAATATAAAGCGTTAAGCGATACCATCACTGAAGGCAATAAAATTGTTTTTTTTGTTGTTTTTGTGAAAAGGGATGGTCCTTCTGACTATGATGGCTGCTTTAAGGAAACATAATTCAGGGTAGGGGGATTTTAAATATGAACGTCAACAACAGTACAAACATACTCGTAAACAGAAGAGATGGTATTCATTTCATTTTTTCATTGGTATTATTCGACTTTTATGATTGCTGACAATTTACAAAGGAAGACGAGCACAGACGCTATTGTCTTACTTTTTAGTCAGATTCAAGACAATAAGATCCCTGTCCAGGACCAAAAAAAAATTGATAAAAAAAAACCCATTATTGGAAAATCGGATTGCATTAATTCCTTTCAAACATACGAGTAGTTGCTGAATTAGGTTAAAATTCGTCGGATAAGTTACTTCTTCATACAACATACGTGTGTGATATGTGTGTGTGTGTGTATATATATGAGTTCGTCCTTTATACTGGCTTGGTATTGATTGCCATTACATCGAGAGTATAAAACAAATAACGCTTTTATAGCAATTTTCTGTTTGTTCTTAATGAGCAAACTTTTAATGATGATAATGATAAAATGATATTGATGCGGATATTCCTCTATGTCCACTCTGTGGATTCGGTCGAAGTGGCAATAACAATTTATTAGTTTTACGTTTCGTTCAATTTTGCCGTTGTTGTTTCTGCAAAAAATATGGCTATGTGTACAGTAACACACATGCTCGCACACATATATGTATACACAGATACAGATGGAATTGAGCGCTGGACGTACGTTATAATCTAATTTATTTCGATTGGAAATGTAATAATCGTAATAGACCCAATGAAATTGGATTGGCAAAAAGAATGACACACCCAAAGGTTGATAACGTTTGGCAATTTTTCGGCTTAATTTTATTTATTTAATTTTGTTTCTCTCAATTTTGTACTTCCGATTGTTTAATTGGAAGACTGAGCGGAATACATGCGCTGGAAATCCGTACGGCCCATAAGAACGATAATTAATTATCCAAAACACGGGTTAGGGTTATCATGAGGTCAGAACAGTGGTAATCCAAATGTCGGTCGTAATTTAAACATTTCATTTAGTTTGGAAACATTATTGAACAATTTATCGAACATTGTGAATGTATTTGAATTTGTGTACTAACTCCATTGGCAACTGTTAGTCTAAATGATTACGCTCATTCGATAGCACTGATCGAAATCATCGACCCATATGAATTGAATACTACAACTTAACCTGCACATAATTTAAAACATCTGTTCTTTGGGCTGGAAATATGTTCAGCACCATTTAACGCGTCACTTTGCTACATCACTTTTCGGTTTATTGGACTTATTAACTGATTTGGATTAATTCTTTCAAGTACACAGAAAAAAAACAAATACAAAATGATTTTAATTAAAATATTTGTTTTTAAGCGCCCCTGTAGGCGAGTTGGTAGCGTGCTTGCCTATCAGCGTGGGGGTTGTGGGTTCGATTCCCACCAGAGGCTTTGGTCTGTCGCTGCAAAAATCAAGCCAAATGGTCTTTGTTACCCGGTTTACCCTTGGACCCAAAATTAGAATATAAATATACTGTGTATTAGGGTGGAGTGAAATTCAAAAAAAAAAAGTTAACCTCGGAAAGAGATGTAGTCTGGGGTCCTAATGAGGGGAAAAATAAAGAAAAAAATTTTAAAAACATTTTAGGGTCGCGCCGCTCCCTCGAAATTTGGAAATTATCGCTATTTTGGCGTTGATTTTAGAAAAATCCTAAAAAGTTTTATGTCAATAAATGTTTGCAATAGCGTAAACAATGAAATAAGGGCATGAAAAAATTTAAAAAAAATTTTCTCATTGTTCAAAAATTTCAAAAAGTAAAATAAGTCAAATCGTCCCTTCTTCAGAAAATTGACTGAACAATGAAATCGCCACCAAAGCTACAAATATTAGTCGATTATCCTCATATTTGCCTCAAATACTTTTGTTTGGGCACCGAACAAGCTCAAACTTTTAAATTTCGAATAAGTTAAGTCGTTAATTTTTAGGATTTTTCTAAAATCAACGCCAAAATAGCGATAATTTCCAAATTTCGAGGGAGTGGCGCGACCCCTAAAAATTTTTTAAATTTTTTTTCTTTATTTTTCCCCTCATTAGGACCCCAGACTACATCTCTTTCCGAGGTTAACTTTTTCAAATTAAAAAAAAGCATGTTTTCACTCCACCCTACTGTGTATTGTAAGTAATAAATAAATAAATATTTGTTTATGTTTTAATTGAAAGTGCTGCAATCACGGAAATGATAATATTAGTTAATTTTATTTTTTGTTGAAAATTTTGGTTATAATTTTAATTACATTGATGCAAAAAATAGTCTTCTGGGGATTTTTGATTAAAATATAAAACATTTTCGGATGAATTTTTCTTTTATTTTTTAAATATATTTACTGAAATGTGATTTTCATATATATATATATATATGGAATACAATCCCAAAGGAATAAGTAATATACTCCTCAAGAATAAGTAAAAATCCATTTATTGTTCATTCCATTTTGGCAATTTGGTCTGCTGTTTCTTAAGTTTCTGATACATATTTGAATCGTGGCGGCCTTGTGTTCTCCTGTGACCTCCTGTGAAAGGAGAAGAAAGTGGTAGTTGTAAGTAATAAATATTTTTGAACTTACCTAGTGAAACTGGGCATTCGTCATCTGATGAGGACTGCTTTTATTGGTCGTATTTTGAAAAAAAATCCTACGAAATCGATGGCAATATCTTGTTCTGTGAAAACTAAATACATTAAAGTTTGGAAGTCAAAAGATATTCCAACTATGTACATATCATTAACAAATTCATACAGATGAGGCAGAGTCCATTTCCATAACAGTAAATTTTGTGGCAAATAATGTCTTCTCAAAGGTACTAACTATGAGACTATGACATTCAGCATAAGCATCCATTTCACTTCACTTGTACAACAGCTAACCTGCAACAAATCTTACTTTAAATTTATATGTTTTTATCCAAAGTTTACCAATCCAATTATTTTTTTTCTTGCGAAATACACGAACAGATGGGAAAACGGTCAACAATCCTTAGCATTCCTTTGTTTTTTAAATTTTGTATACAATCTGTATGAAATATTAATATTGTTTAATCTATTTTTTATTAGGCCAACGAATACAGAATACACATTTTTATGGTTTACTTAATTCAATTCAATAAATATTGTAAATCGGGACAATTAAAGTTTAAGAATGTACTTTTATCTAAAACCAATTTGTGCGATTTTTGTGGTTGTGTAAGTTTTAAGTTTTAAGAATATTACAGATATCTTATTTATATTGTTTAAAAGGTAACGTATTTTTAAAATTTAAGCAACTGACGGGATATTTCACTGCAATTAGTGTGGAGTTTACTATTAATTACTCATTTAGTTAGTCACATCACATCACCACAGGCCACACGACTTTAATATCTAAAAATAAGATGTTGGCTATTGATGAAAATTCACAATTGAATCTCTTAATACATCATTTGGAAAGATGCCAAATTCAATTGTAATGAAATTTTTCATTATAATCACGGAATGCAAGCCAGCATTAAGAAATATTATACAAGGATCTTTGCTCGACGCTATACGCTTTCCGGCTCTAAAGGAAATATCTGCCCTAGCAAATGCAATGACCAGGCTCATTTTGTCGACACTCTGGAAAAAAGTCAATATCTGTCACATCATAATGAAAGACCGACTTTAGTTTACACACGCAAACAGAAAAACGCTTGGAGGTCGACTGCTGCAAAAGAATTTCATGCTTCTGACATCCAACTGTGACTTCAGCTGGTGCTGCATTTGCCACAGATACAAACGTTTGCCGCAAGCGTTGTATTTTTTTATGAAAATAATTTTGGAGTAATGTTGTGAAATTTTACTGTTGCTGCAAAGAAAGAACCTATGTACGGAATAAGGGAAAATGCAAATTTCAGCTTTATAGTAATCAAATAACTTCTGTGGCTCACAACGAGAAATAATCTTATTTTACTCTGAGCAAAAATGTGAATAAATATTAAACTTTTAAATTTATTACAAAGTAACAGATTGTTGTGAGTGTTTTTTTTTTTGTTTATCGATATATCCGTTTGTCGTAAATGATTTCGGGACAAACGAAATAATTGTTTTGTTTAACTCAAAAAAAAGGAAGATATTTGAAGCAACAAATTTTTCTTTTGCCGCAAATATATTCCTCAAACGAAGTTCAGTTGTTGGAAATTTCAACTGTGTGGAATGAAAACTTCTCTTTGTGTGAGCAAATTCATTTATACATGCAAACGTCTATACCTCAGCGAATTCAGCATTCTTGAATGTATCCAAACTGAAATTAAGATTCTACTCACGATTGCGTTACTAGGTCAACGAAATGATGCCAGCAATTTTACAAACAAACAAATTTGTCAGCGAACACAAAACACAGCCGATGCTAAACCTCACAATGCACGAATACGTGAAGCATTCAGAATTAGAGTGGCCTAACACTTGGATTTTCGTGTTTGAAATAGGGTTTCCAGCACTGGGAATGTGTTGATTGGACTTTTGTTCACTTGGAAAATAATTTACAATTGTCCACCTCTATGAGGATTTACATAAAGCACCTTTTCATAATTATGAATGATTTTCGTCGAGAAAAAACTATTCGCTTCTCAACGAAAACAAACCAAACAATATTTTTTTACATTACAATATTTCATATTAAATTCAAAACAAAAATCAAATATTTATACCTCCAACAAGAGGTGTAATTTTTTTGAGATAAATGATCGGATGATTATTTCACAACAAATAGGAAGGTAAGCCGTTAATAATGAAAAACAACAACAAACAAATGGCCACCACGACCACGCTTACAGGACCATATCCGTTTCATAAAATTGTCCATAACCAAATCGCAAAATGCCTGCCCTATGTCCTCGATAGCCTCACGAATTCTATCGACACTGGGCTCTTGGCATATACCTTATCTTTCACGTGGCCCCAAGGAAGCAGTCGCAAGGTGTTAAATCAGAAGATCTCGAATGCCAATTGTGATCACCTCTTCGAGAGATATTACGGTCCGGAAACTTTTTAGTTTTGAAACTGTGACGGCAAGATTTTAACCATTTTCGCAGTGAATTTTAATAATTTCAATGCTTTGTTAGAGGGTGTATCGTTCCATTATTAGTAATGGCGTAGTTTCTACTTGTCAAATGTCAAAGAATAAAAGCTTCAAAAGTGACAGCTACCGAAATACCGTATGAAAAACACCTCTTGTAGAACCTTGTAGATTTATTGTCATCGATTTTTTAAATAAGGGTTCGTTTAAAAGCAATCTCTGTGGGAGGTAGAAAGTATCGTAAATTACGAATTTAACGTAAATTACAAATTGTCTCCGAGGTCCTGTCAAAGTCGATCACAGTAGAGGATACATTGTGTCAAAAGTTAAATCAAATGATTTTCAGTAGTGTGGTTGACTTTAATCTGCAACTGTGGTTTTCTCAAAAATGGCTCATACTTTTTTTTTTATTGAGAATCTCGAAACCTATTACGTTAATGTGCTACAACAATATATTTATTTATGATAAATACAAGCATACAGGGTGGCTGCTGAATATTGCTACAGTTGTATTGTTACGGTCAATAGAAATTTTTTTTGTAGGCGTGTGGTTTCAGCAAGGTTGTGCAACTTGTCACATAGTTAGTCCTGTGATGACAGAATTTCAGCGAAAATTCTCCAGTAAAGAAACTCGCCATTGCGTTGGCCCCAAGGTATCCTGTCCTTACTGCACCTGACTTTTTCATGTGCGATTATTGCAAAAGGAAGTTTACTAAACAAACCCATAGAATTTGAAGGAAGTTTACTAAACAAACCATAGATTTTGAATGATTTAAAGCAATGTATTCGAACAACAATTCAGACAATTCCCGCTGCAACTCTCCAGGGTGAATGCATTTTTTTTACCAAGTAGTATTAGAAAAAAAACATTTAAAAGATTTAATAACTATGTATTAGTTTTTAAATGAACAAAGTTCAAATAATTTATATGAGTTAAAAAAAAGTTGTTTGAGTTTCTTAATGTACATAAATTCATCAGCCACCCTGTAGAACGAATTCTAATCTATTATCTGATGAACATTATTTCGGTCTGAAATGGTTGCACTTGCACAATTTTTATGTTTGTGTCCAGACAATGTGAGAAGGTCAACCAGCTGGAGCTCAACCAGCTGTAGCTGAAGACAATTATTTTGTTTTAAATAGCTGCAATTGTTTTACTTACCATCACCTGTCTTTTCCATATTAACACTTCTTTTTACACTTTTTATTTTGAATTGAAACCAACACTATGAATCACCGAACTCAATTCTCTATACAAATGAGTCACACAATTTCAACTTTGATGACTTGTCGCATAGCGGTAAAATACATATTACAACCAAATCAGTTTTTTTTTGTTGTTGTTTTGGAGTGTATGCTATAAGATGTCAATACCAAAACCAATATTGGTTGGCTGTAAACAATTTTTTACTTCTTTGTTACTTCTTTCGAAGGGATTCGTGTTAATCAGACCCATGAATATTTATATATGAATATGATTTAGACTGAAAGAACACTTTTCGGGATTCCCTTATATAACATTTTATTCAGCACCAGCTTTGTAAATAATATATTAGAGTGGCTGTGGTAGCATTATTTATACTCCATATTACTTAATTGTCCCTTCCAACACTACAATGTGTTTTAATAGCATATTTGAGGACCTCTTTACTGATGGCTCGCTCTGATTATGCTGAATTTCGTAGTGGCAATTTTTTGTGCGCTTTCAAACGAAAACGTCCTTTTTTGAAAATGCTTTTGAAATGTTTTAATTTTCTTTCTCAATTAGAACTTTCTCCGTTCTTAAAAATCCGGTTTTACAAAGTTTTCTTCGCATTCTGGTCTTGATTCTTTTATATGCCACTTTGCACAGTTAGGGAAAATCTCATTAAATCCACAACATAAATTACGTTAAAAATTTGATTACAGAGAGGGAAAAAAACTGCATTAAACTGGATTCTGTGTTTTTTTTTTTTTTTGGGGAACACAAAGGACTAATGTGGAACAACACCGTGGCACGCCGGCAAAACAACGATAATGATAACTGAAAAAATAGAATGTGAAATGTAATTTTCTCTTACCCAAAGGATCTATGCGCAAAATAAGTTCACCAACGACAGCATCCATTGCGACGAACAACATTAGAGAACACCAAAATTTTGCTTGTGAAATTCCCATTATTCTTGTGGTCATGTACTGACAGTTATGAAGCGGATACCGACGATTCTGTATCCGCTCGGGTGTCGATGTTGATGATTACAGCTACGACTACAGCTACAACTACAGCTACAGCTACCACGACAATGGTGTCGCAAACAATTGCGATGGCGATGGCAATGGGGAGGGCGATGGCAGTTCCGTATTATTTCTATAAAGTATGTTGGCATCAAACAGCACAACAAAAACCACACCAAGAACTCGACATCAACCCAAGTGGACACAACGTGCAATTTCCACGGCACATACTCGTAATAATCTCCGGCAGATTGTGGCGGAGCGGACGCCGCTGCTAATGATGGCTGCAGAGGTGCTGCTCTATTACGCGCGAATATCTGGGCTGATCCGATAGTGCCAGTGCCTGCATTAATATCCATCAATGTATGCACATAACAAATTTGCAACGTTCTCCTTTTGTACTTTTCTTTTTCGTTTTACTTTCCCTTTAGTTCACCGCAACATCACAGACCACACGAATTCATTCGTCCGTTTGGCTTGTTGCAAAATTAATTTGGACGAAACCGGCCAGCACTGTTTTGTATTCATTCAAAATACTTTGTCCGCCCAACAAGAACACTTTTTTTTTATTACCTCAACTGGTTCTTGCTTTTTCGTTTGTGTTTTTTATTTCTCTTTCTCTTTTATTTTTTTTTTTTTGTTTTTGGGTTGTAAACAATTTATTCTCTCGGGGTTTTTTTAATTCACTTTTGTGTATGTATGCGGACAGACACTTAGTTTTTCTTGTTTTTGAGTTTCTTCTGCAGGAAATAATGAAATTGCGTATACGCTTTTTTTTTGCACTACGGTGGTTTTTCACATTATTTGACAAAACACACGAGTGCGTCTGTGGGAGTGTGAGAGCATGAAAGTTGATACAACTCTGTTGTGTGTGTGTGTGGGAGAGAGTGTGTGGAGTTCATTCATTCCCGGAAATGCGGACTGATAACAATGGCGCATATACCACCAGTCGTCGTAGTAGATGTTTGTAAATGTACGGTCAGCACCGACGGTGAACACACTCATTCACAGTCATAAGGAACTGAATGCGAGTGTATGTGCGAGATTTTGGAACATTGTCTGTGATATTGAAAAAAGTGTTCACGAACAAAGTCATTTAAGTTGCAGCACAAAAGGGGAAATTAAAATAAATTGTGCGAGTATGTATGTAGTCGTCATTGTTCATGTCTGTGTTTGTGAGTTTTGTATGTACACATTTTATTCATATTTTGCACATCGCAAATTTAACCCAGAAATGTACGAGTATTTGTGAAAGTTCAGATGTAAAAGTATGGTGTGGCGGAATACTTGATTCTATGGAATTGTTGCCAACACATGTATTTTTGGTATGCTGCCATGGTATGTGGCAATTCAGGGAATTTCGATACGTGTTCTACATTTTAACGTATTCCCAATGATTTAAGCTCGTGCAGGTATAAATGTAACATTTATTGAAACAAACGAAACATATTTTATATCCCTGTTTGTACACACTTGCATACATGTGGACATTTGAGCTTATGTACGTGTGTACATCTAAGAGACTTGACATTAATTATTAAACAGCGAAGAGACGTAAATGACCAGCGACGATTTTGCGGCAGTTCTGTGATTATGATTATGCAGGAAAAATACCCACTGCACAGAATTATAACTCGTGAACTGACCAACTTAATTTCCACTATTTTCTGATGATTGCATGACATTCAAATATGATCGAATAAATTTGGCTGTAGAAGAAAAAGTGTCGCTACCAAGTAAAAAATTAGGTGTGATGCCATTAGGGCTAGTCATTTTGTGAACTTTGTTTTGAATATCGAACTGCGTTATTGCTACGCGAACGTTTCGATTATTTTATTGATTATTCGAGTAAAATTGTTTACATTTGCGAAATACATGTCTTTGCGAATCTTTGGATTAACAATTTCTGATGTTATTGATATTTCCTATTACTAAAAAGTCAGTTCTTTGTTTTTTGTCGGCGTAAATCGAACTTCATTTCCATACTTGTTATGTTTTCCAAATTCTTTCCAATTCTATTTCGATAGTTTGCTTTCATTATTTTGACTATTTCAAAGCTAAATTATTCATTGCTGAAAACTTTATGTGCGAAAGTAAAGATCATTTACAGTTCGATATTTGTAGGGGTCACAAGAAGAGGTCGTGGTAACACTAATCGGCGTTTACAGAATGCAACGCGACACTGAAATGTACAGTACGTGGAACGGTATAGGAATGTGCTCGACTGAGAATGGTTGAAAATCGCGAGCATCAGTCAGAAGAGATCAACGAAGCTTACAATGCTATAACGTGGAACGGTATAGGAATGTGCTCGACTGAGAATGGTTGAAAATCGCGAGCATCAGTCAGAAGAGATCAACGAAGCTTACAATGAATGACAATGAACAACGATTGAGATGAAGAGAAGTTCTTGCTCGACAAAGTAGTACAGCAAGATCAAAACGAGAGACTATTGAACAACAACATTTTGCAATCGACATACATTCACCGTCCGAGACACATGCGCGAGTACTTCCAGGACGCGATGACTTACGTGCACAATTATGGACGGCTGGATTTGTTTGTGACGTTAACGTCAAATGACAGATTCTTAATCACCAAACGATTGCCACAACGTTACAGCACGAGTGTTCAAACAAAAACTGCTGGAGGTATTTAATTGAGTGGCAGAAAAGAGGTTAGCCGTTGGATGGTGGTCAAAATTAGACCATCCTGAGGCAGATGCAGAGTTGTACGAAATGGTGAAGACCAATATGCTCCAAGAATTACATTGACAACACAATCTCATTTTAGTATGTACGGCCGACAATAAATGCTCAAAACGCTATACACGTGATATTATTTCAGAAACTCAAACTGGAAACGATGGATATCCACTCAATCGGCCTACCTAAGTAGATGACAACGCAGAACATTAATCAATCCATTGAAAGGAGCATATATTATGGTTTACACCACAGGGATCCTGCCATATTCGCCAATATTCTCTCAGGTTTCTAAAACACATATCAACGTTGAAAATTGCTGTTTGGTAAAATCGATTAAGTATGACTTTGTACTAGACGGAATCAGCACATTTAAAATGGACCGATATGTGAAATGCAACGAAGTACTCTGAAAAATATTTTCATTTGCGATTCATTAACGTCATACGACTGTTATGCATCTGTCACTTCATTTGGATAATGACCAAAGAAATTATACCAGAGAACGCCACACAGCGAACAGTGGAAAGACCACCAGCAACAACATTATGTAGTGTTTTTTTAACTTGAGCCAGTGATCAGTTTACGAGAAAATTGCTTTACTCAGAGATGCCTCGATAGTACACATGGAAATTATAGTCAAAGAAAGCAAGGCAAACCAGTAGATGGATATCCCAGATTGTTTGCAACTGATGCATTGGGATGAGTCTACACAATCCATCCAAAGAACAACGATGCCTGCGAAATGGATAGTACGGTGTGGGCCAAATGTTAAGAAGCATGTCAACAGTTACAATTCCTTGAATACGACATGACAGCCTTGAAACCCATATCAATTATGGGATACGTACAAAGATGACATCGCACAAGAGATTTTGCATCGTGTTCGATTCGCGACATGGAATTTTGATTTGACGATGACAACTACAATGAAGCGTTAGTGCTGATTAAAGATTTGTGTTTGCTTACGAGTGGCAAACTGTCGATTGAAATTGATATGTCAGCGCCAAAGCGTCACACTATTGAACTGTGTTTTTACGACATGAACACTTTTCACCAACAAATATGTACAAACAAATGTTTCACTACTGAATGAAAAGCAAAGAAGTGTGTATCGTCAAATGATGGAGGTTTTCGATATTGGAAACACGGAACCGAGAAAACGCTCCTGAAATCATTGATATTAGCAACAATGCGTGTTTAAAGTGACATTGCATTAGCTCACGCATCTGCCGGAATTTGCTGCAATACTATGGGAAGGTGGAAAAACGGCACATTTAACACTGAAGCTTTCGTTAAACCTTCAAATTAGCGAAAATTCCGTTTGTTGAAATGTTACAAACGGCAGATGAAAATGTGTTGAACATTTTTAAAAAGATCATATTATTTGTAACAGATCGAAAGATCATCATTAGAACATTGAAAGATTTCCGCTACAATAATCGTCGCTGTGGTGGCATGTTCAGTGTTACCGCTGCGAATTTTAAAAAAGTCGCACAAAAATATTATTGCACACTTTTTTAACGTTTTTATTTAAACAAACCACAACTGAAAAATTAACAATTCAAACAATACGAAAAAATGGTTAACCGCCTTTTTATATACACTTCACATACTAATTTTTTTCTTTTTAAATATCTTTGTAACGGACATTTTTTTACCACTTTGTTTTGACGAATTCTTATTAGAAATAGTAATTCTAACGGAAATTTGTCAAAAAAAATAGCTGTGAAAAAGTGTCACGAGAACGCTTTATTTGGTATTCAGTCTTCAATTTTGCTATCTATAAAATTTAGTGCAGATAAAATAAATGAATAATAATCTTATTCATTAATCCTATTTTAGAAATAAAATTGCATAAACGTGTAACTATATTTGACCATTGGAAATGAATTGCCTTGTCCAGCCTAACTAGAGATAAGCTATAAGGTCCAAAGTTGAAAACCTCGGTTTTCAGTCCATTATGCCCAATTTTTCTACGTGAAGAGGATAGTTAAAACTTATCAAAATAGGTTTTTACTCATTTTAAACAAAATTTTTTTTCCACACTATACGAAATCCTTGGGATCAGCTTTTCGTATAAATAAATGATATTGAATTCGAAAATAGATTCAAACGATCTACAACTGAAATTATATTATTGCGCCATAGCCAACGATCGCTAATTTTCGATCAAAAAACAAACAAAGAATTTCGGGTGGCATCAGCCAGTATCAGGATATTATCAAGTCTTTTGAATGTTACGGGAGAGGTAGTTTCCGAGACTACAAAATACTGCAAGTCTAATTCATTTCCTATCACCGATCATGTCACTGAAGAAAAATGTGGCATCGAGTTACTTAACCGTAATCGTGACAGTGACGTGTTAGCGGATACTTTCTGTTTGTATGAAACCTAAACAAATGGGTACTTGGCCATAGTCATAATGTAACGTAACGAACGTACCAGTAGAAAGTTGATTTTTGTATCCATCCAGTGAAAACAAAAAAAACTGATTTGTTTCATAATAAAAAAAAACCGAAATCATAAATATAAAAATGTAAGATATAGCATTATTTTTGTTAGTTTGTTAGTTTAGTTCGCACAGTAATTTTCATTATTAATGATAACCAAAAAGATAGGATACAGACAATTTGCTTTTAAATAATGTTTGTTTATTTATATGGCACATCAAGTATCTTAAGTAACTGTCACAGCAAAGCTTGGATCCATTTTTAAAATCGTATATAAAACGAAATAGTTAAGCGGGTTGTTTTCAATACAATCTCGAAACGCTACTATTTGAACCAAAGGTAAGAAATCTTCATCCGACAAGTCCATACCAGTTATACGATCAAAGAAATGGAACATGTTTTTTTAAAACAAGTATCAGTTTTCTTTCTAACATTTTGTGTACACTTCAATATACTCGAAGTACATTCCTCGTTGATTGTCCCTGTTCTCCAACATCTCCGTTATATAAGAACTGTTACGCTTGCTTTAGTCTCAACGTAAACTGGCGTTTTTAAATTAACACCCGTTTTCCGGCACACGATTTAAACAATTTTGTAACTGTAAATTAATGACTTTTAAAACTGTATGATATAACAAAGTTGTAGTAATTTGGTCAACGTTAACATTTGTTTCTTTTGCATATAAATATCAATGAATCCTATGAATAATGACATTCGAAAGTTTTCGATATTTATGGTCTATTTAATTGAAGTATAAATGTGTACACAGCAAATATTCATCGAATTCCAATGTTAACAATCATAAAACATGTTGTGCATTTTGTCAAGGTTTAATTATGGCAAAAGGAATGGATGATTTATGAACACCGAAGCTCAGAATAGGATAGACGGGTTCCTTAAATACAATGTAGAAAATGCAATCAGGAACATTTTATCAATTGTGTCTTAAGTTGTTCTCCTAAGACCAAAATGAATCCCGAAAATTGTATTTAAAATCCTTAAGATGTTAGATACAGACTACAGGCGTCGTTCTAACTGTTATAAATATATATATATATAAAGGGTCCTCCATATAACGTTTTTTTCAACTAGTGCTTATTTCGTTATTATTTTTGATTACACAAATTTAAGAGGAGGATATTGGCAACATTTGGTTTCAACAGGACGGCCCTACGTGCCACACAGCCGAAGCTACACTCGATGTTTTGCGCCCTGTTTTTGAAGATCGTATTATCAGCCGCAGAGCTGATTTCGTTAAACTAGTGCAGGGCCAGTCGAGGCAGCCCTTTGAATGAAATTAGTTTCCATTACACTGTGCGACAGCCACAATCGGTTTGGGATGAAACCACCGGGAAAAGTTATATCGGTCAAAAAAAGGTCATACGTGTCCCAGCGTTTCGTTGGGTCTCATCTAGGAATCGAGATATATCGATTTGAAGTTAGTAAGTATCGTATAGGGGAATTTGTCACGTTTTTGGCTCTTTTGTTTGACATAACTTGAGAACCACTCGTCCGATTTAGCTGAAATAAATTTTAAAAAACCAAGAATTACAATTCCCTTAATCTGTTCATATATTATTTTCCTTTACAAGTAATAGTTTCCAAGTTAAAAATAAGCGCATGAAGAAATTTTTTTTTTTTTTTTTTATTTTGTTTTTTAAATACATTTATTTACATTTTAATAGGACTTGACACTTTTTACCGTTTTGGATTTTTTATGAATTAAAAAAAAAAAAATTTAATTTTTAGGCAAAAATAATTTTTTTTTTTCATACATTTATTTATAATTGCGAAACTGTTGCTTAAGTAGGAAAACGGTTTAAGAAGGAATTGTAATTCTTAATTTTTCTAAATTTGTTTCAGCTAAATCGGACGAGTGGTTCTCGAGTTATGTCAAACAAAAGAGCCTAAAACGTGACAAATTCCCCTATACGATACTTACTAACTTCAAATCGATATATCTCGATTCCTAGATGAGACCCAGCGAAACGCTGGAACACGTATGACTTTTTTTTACCAATACAACTTTCCCCGGTGGTTTCATTCCAAACCGATCACTGACCCTTAACATTTGTCGCAGAGTGTTATTAACCGGAAGGATTGTACTTTCAAATAAAAAAAAGAAATTTGAGAAAATATCCAGTAGTTTTTTTATAGAACTTTTCAAAAAAAAAAAGTTATTTGTCGACCCTGTATATATATTTATTCACGTCGCTCCGATCTAGAATATAGGGCCATTACAAATGTATTCCATTCAGATCTATTGTAAGCTATTCATTTTATTTCATTCCAGGTCATCCTGGTCAGTGCCACTGGACGGGCCTTTCTCTTCTTCTACTCAATGTGGCCTAACCAATTCCACTTCCGTCTTAAAATTTCTGTTCTCTGTGGAATTTGATTTGTAGCTGTCCATAACTAAAAAAAACGGATTTTCTTGAAAATTATGGATTATGAATTTATCAATTTATTAGATACATTATTGGGATAACGGTTTTGCAAATGTCAGATCAACTACTAGTAATTTGGAATTATTAACGCATTATTGTATTGATTATTTCGAAAAGGCTGTCCAGGCTGTACTAATATATAAATTAAGATTGACATTCACTCTAAAATGATTGACTGGTTTCGTACATACTTATTGAATAGGCAATGTTCTGAAAGTATTGATGGTGTTTATTCCGACATATACATTCCTAGCTTTGGTATTCGACAAGGAAGTGTATTGGGTCCGTTATTATTCAATCGTTATGGTAATGATATTGATCACTGTTCCAAATTTGCCAGACATTTAGGATATTCTGATGATTTTAAATATTTCAGGATGTTAGGTCATTAAATGATGTGCAATTGTTGCAGAATGATATTGACATATTTGTTTTGTGTTGTAAGTATATTGGTTCGAAATGCTTTCAAATGTCGTTTCACCATATTATTTCACAATATAAAATTTTGAATTACCATTTGTCTGGACTTGGGCGTTGTCTTTGATTCCAAGTGAACTTTTAATTGCCATTTGAATTATATAATCCCTAAGGCCTATGCCGTACTGTACTTTATTCGCTGAAATACTTCGGAGTTTTCTGATCAACACATCAAAAAACTGATTTATTGTTCGTTCTAAATAAAATTATAAATCTTTTGTTTGGAGTCCAAACACTGCTATTCACATTAAGCGCATTGAAAACATTCAAAAATCGTTCATGAAATTCGCTTAAAGTTCGTTCAACTTTGGAGAACCAATTCCATCATACGAAATTCGTTGATGGCTTCTTTCCTTAAAATCCCTGAAATCCAGAAGAGATTTTGGATCTCTAATGTTCTTGTATGGTTTAATCTGTGGAAATGCTGATTGCTTGGAATTATTACCACTTATTCGTTTCAACGCGCCTACTTCCCCTTTTCTATTGGAACACATTTAACTAATTATGCTGTAAATGAACCTTTCCTTAAATCTATGGATTTTAGTTTTAAGTTTAAAGATTTGTTAATTAATTCGATGAATAAATTACATATAAATTATAATTTAAATTTATTTCAGTTGTTGGTCTATAAGGAATTTCTGTCCATAGACTTAATAAATGAAATGAAATGAGACAACTCCCTTTAAAATAAGCTATGTTTATTTCAAAAAGGCCGGATTTCAAAATTTACTTGCTACTGTCTCCAGACTTCTTTTGCTGTTTCAATTGGCTTTAGAAATTAAATATTAATTGAACCAATTAATTTGTTAATAAATAAATTAGATTTCAAAGTTGATTAGACAAATATTTCAACTATTTTTGCTTCGGACAAAATTCTTGAAATCAAATTTTTAGCATTTCAAAGTTTAAGCCACAAAATTGTTTGTGGTGTATTCCCCCAACATAACAATCATACATGTGGACAAGAGTATCGTTGAGATGGAGTTTTGTTGGAATCCGACATTTAAAGTCGAAACATCAAATGCTAAAACGTGCCGCAAACTGCATGATGTTTGGTACAAATTGAACACAAAACCAACCCAAATTCCATTATGGAAGCAATTCGTTTGTCATGGAATATTTTGAGTTTTCAGCTTATTTACATATTTATAGATTATTTGTGAAAAGCTTGGTTTTCAACAACTAAATTTATGTACATTAACATGGGTAGTAGTGTTTTTTTTTTTTTTGGGAAAAGTTTCACATTTCCCCAAATATTGAAATCATTTAGAACAAATTATGGATTATGGTCTATCTAGGATTCGAATCTTCGTTTTTCTGTGTAGTAGTTAGACATGCAGGATATCTTGTAGAATCAGTGTCGCAAATAAGCTAACTTTAAATTGTAATAAACATAATTAAGGAGGTACTTTTCAAAACATGACTATTCCCCTTTTGAAAGAACTTATATTTAATTTTTTTATTTTGTTTGAATTGAATCCAAAACTCAACGAATATTAAATTGTGCGAAATCTCTATAATTACACCAGAAAAAAATTAAAGGCATGATTTCATCAAAAGTAAATAATTCCACTTCAAAATGGCATTACCCATTCCAAATATACGTTTTTAGAACAAAATGTGTCTGATCCAGAAGTTAATTAATGAAAGAATTTTAAAATTTGTATGAAAATATGATTATTCCTTTCGAGATTATTCCATGTCAAAATTTGGATTTATTGCTTATACAAGCAATGACTAATCTTGGCGTCTTTAATAATGCACCAAAATTTTGGGTGAAATACACTGGGCCATACCTAAAAAAGTATTTTCCCAAAGTTTACGAAAACTCAAAAGTAGAATCGTCAAGTTTAGAAAGGAACATCTTCAACTGTGGAAACTCACAGAAATTGAATATCGTTTGGCCATTCGTAGTCAACTTCCTGGTTTAATTGTACCACTGGATTTAAACTTAATCACAGTAAAAAAAAATAACAAACAACTAATGAAGTACTCCACATCGAATGTAATGCCTGGCCATTAGAAAATATTCCCATAGTTTGTTTTTAATCAACTTGGCCCCTATTTATAACAGTCTGATGTCCTGTGGTAACGATATGCCTCGTTAATGTTGACAAATGTTGTGGGGCTCAGTAATTAATATTGAAAAATGCCAAGCACCATTGTACAGTGTCAAAATGTCAAAAGCTTTGCCCCCCTCTCCCACCAGGAACGTTGCCCGCTGCAGATTATGCGACTACAAAAACAATTCAATGATGACCAAAAATGTAGCATTGACACAACGCAGACAGAAGATGTCAGGTTGTAACATCAGTCTGTGTTTCTTTTTGTTTTTACTGAGGATACGCTGAAAAAAGATCATGAAATCCCCATTAAGATGCCCCACACTCACGGGTGTTGGAAAGAAGCAAACTGGCGTAAAAAAGTGTATGCGCAAGTGGAAAATAATCACTCGATATCAACACGTGAATTGTGTTAACATTAAGCTGCGTTTTTTTTCCATTAGCACGTTCTTACGCATATAAATGTGTGTACATAAATAACTATGATGGATGACTGTTTATATTTTGTGGCCAAAAGTAAAAAGTGACTGACAGCCAACGTAATATTCCCAGTTCTTCGTGTGTAAGTCATGAGAGAAAGACAAATGTAGCACCTGTATCATTTCCCCCGGAGTATCTCTTAAAGAAGGTAGTTTCAGTTTGTAGATTAACACCTGTGGGCTTCATAATTATTAAATGTTGTCAATTGAGGACGTTTGAAAACAATCCAAGTAGTCAGCCACTATGTTCTTTACAGTTCGTATGCTAAACATTCTTAAAGATCTGCAATAAAATTATCTGATACATCATGAAGTTCATACATCCGGGATGTAATTTAGTATTAGCCCTTTGAATTCCACCTTTTTTTTGCTTGAACTTGTGGAACTTCGCATCATCTCGCGCTTTAAGCAGATTTCGTAAAGTTAAGGATGTGAACTAAAAGTTCCCGAAAATGGGGCTTATTCTGCCAAACTCTTTCAGAAAATATATGCTGCTAACACAAAAACAGGATGTTGCTGTAGACAGTAAAGGTACATTTTACCAAAAAGGAATTTCTGTCCATAGACTTAATAAATGAAATGAACTGAGACAACTCCCTTTAAAATAAGCGATGTTTATTTCAAACAGGTCGGATTTCACAATTTACTTGCTACTGTCTCCAGAGTTATTTTGCTACCTCAATTGGCTTTAGAAATGAAATATTAATTGGACCAATTAATTTGTTAACGTGTTTCTAAATTTCCAACGTAATTAGATTTCAAATTTGATTTGACATTTGAATGGCAAATATTTCAAATATTTTTGCTTCGGACAAAGTTCTTGAAATCAAACATTTATATCATGATTATAATTTATTCCATTTTTCTCTTGGTTTTACTGTAAAACAATTATTTTATTGCGATTCAACACTTTTTACGCGAAACAATTACTGAGAACGGCACACAACATAATACTACACTACAGGAGTTAATGTCCAATTAGTCTTGACGGTTGACAATCAGCTGTTTGAGTTGGGGTTGCAATTTGCATGTGTAGACTTCTGCAGGTTGCAGAATCTACCGTCTATCGTCAAGACCGATTAGCTGTTTATTATTATTGCTTGCACTTCAACATTTTGCGCGCGGAAATTGTTTATAAGTTGTAAATTAAATTTTAAAGTTATGAGTAATATACTTATAAACGAAGACAAATTATATTTTGTACAAATGCTCTTTGATCAGCTGTTTTTGTTTTGAAGACTAATTGGACCTTTACACGTCTCTTGCATCAGACTGACGCCAAGTTTCAATTGTACCTCATTTTAGAAAAATAATAATTTTATAAGAATATCTGTTTACAAATGATCATAAAACGGTGCAGACGTTATGGCCGTCGGTAGTGAGCTAGTACATTAAAGATACACTAGTTAACAGCCCCAACTGTACCTTGGGTTCAGTGAAATTATACAAACTGTAACCAGTTTCTACGATGAAGCTTCGGTTAAATTTCTAATCCAAAGTAGTTACTTTTTCTGCAGTGCTCGTACATCTATAAAGTGCCATCTAAACAATTATAAATTCAGTTACAGCTCAAGCATACACATCAAGTTCAAGAGTAATTGATGAAGATGGAAATACACAGAGTAAAATTCATTCAAGCATTTCAAATAACAACAAAGTTATTCAGTTGGAAATTAACTTTTAAAAATTGTTTCCATTTCTATGATTCTAATTACATTTATTCACAACCTTTGGGACAAATAAAAATACTCCGGCACATTCTGTATACAATTGCTTTGTAATTGATGAAACGGCATTATAATATGACCAAGAGGGTTTCATTCATAGAATTACCCAATTCATAGCGAAATGAATTTTGCACTTGCATTTGCGTATACGGCTCCTTCCAATAGTAAATGATAGCAGTCTCTCCTTAGGGAAAATAGTTTAAACTTTCAGTATTAAAAAAAACACTGCGGTATATGTGTAATTAGTGTCGCTGTGCTCTGGTTTCATTTTCCCATTTCATATACATACATATGTGTGTAAGTGAGTTATTATATTTATTGGATGGGGAAATCGTGGAATCTAAAAAAAATAGTGAATTTCTATACACTTCTGATTTAAGGCAACGTTTGCGTAAATGCTATTGTCGAGTTGTACAATGCTTTCCCCATGAGAAGAGATTTTTTTACAAGCAATTGTTTTTTACATTCGTTTATTTGTATACCAATAGTTTTACAACTTTCCCATGGGAAAGAGTTTTATTTTTTGACAAGATATCCTTTTTTTATTACCAAATAAATGTGGTATCATCATAAATGGTCTTTGTTAATAACACAACTGTGCATATCTCTAAAATTGAACAATTTGTCATTTGATGGGAACATGTGAAAAGTCCCGTCCGCAAAGGCAAAGAGAAATGTGTTTATTAATGGTTTCCTAAAATAAATTTTATTGGTATTTTTGGTGCAATTAAAATGTTTTCATAAATGAATAACGTATTAAAAATAGTACGTATGGTAATTTAGCAACAAAAAAGAATTAACTTTTTACACATGATATTAACGATTTTTCCAAATAAATACTTTGGTCCCTTTGGGGATGTGTACAAAGATACGATTACGGTAGG
This sequence comes from Hydrotaea cyrtoneurina, assembly GCA_958296145.1. Classification (NCBI taxonomy): domain Eukaryota; kingdom Metazoa; phylum Arthropoda; class Insecta; order Diptera; family Muscidae; genus Hydrotaea; species Hydrotaea cyrtoneurina. The sequence goes on from OY282512.1 coordinate 44,583,237, forward strand.
CCCGTTAGTATGGGAGCAAAAAAGGTACAAATGAAAACAAAGCGGACTAAGTGACTCACATGAATGAGTACTCAAGCGAAAGGATATTAATTCATGATTCGAAAATCAATCCATTTAAAATAAAACCTACTACAGTCCTCATGACGTTGAAATTGAGTTTGCAGGGAGTTTACGGTGTGGACATTACAGTCATATCATTTAAGTGGTCATTACCGCATGAACAACTATTTTTGTTTTTCAATATATTTTTTGTTAATATTAAGATATCCTTTTAAAAGTATTCATTGTATATTGATATTCATTTAACTTATACACCAGGACTATTCAGAAATCCCCCTTGCTCTTATCAAGTTTTCGTCTTTTGTTTCCAGAGCCTAACGTATGGTGTATTTATTGACATTTCAATCATGTTGGCATACGTCACTCTGGTTTGGACACCAGTCCGCAATTATGTGCTGATGTGTTTCTACGGGTCTATTTCAATTCCGTTCTGTGTGATGTGGAATTTATACCCTCCAGACATCATTCATATGTACAATGTATGTATGGATGTGTGTGCATATGTTTTATAATTTGTGTAATGAAATGTGGTAAACATTGCCAACACAACATCATATCGTACATAACAAATTGCAAATTGTTATGAATGAAAGGATGCGTATGACTGCGTGTGTCTGTGTTGTGTGCGTTTGTCTGTTTGTGTAAATGTTTGCGTATTTATCCATTTGAGTCTGTTCGTTATTTTTAAACGTACACACATACACACTGACGGAGGCTCACACGCGTTGTTAGATGATTTTTATTCGCATATTATTATTTGTATTTGTATTTTCATTTTATTCGTATTTGTATTTGTATTTGTACAACACAACGGTTTTATGCTCCATAAAAATAAAGCGTCAATGCCGCACTCATATACGCACACACACACACCAGGGGAGTAACATGTACACACACGCACACTAGCACCGAGTTATATTGAAATAATGTAGCGAACGAGATCGTTTAAATACCCACTGATAGCTTATTAAGTTTCAAGTTTTTGCACCAGCGAAGAGGAGACGGAACACCACATAGCACGGTAATCCACGGTTTTGTGCCAGCAGCTCCACATCCTCCGCCTTCTAGGTATTTGAAGCAGGAACCACACTCACGCGGCAGTGGAACAATACTCCGTTCGCGCACACACAAATATATTTACGGTCGTAGCACAAACACTTTTAATCCTTTATCGTAACATTGCTTTCTTTAGTTTGTTTTATATTTAAACGACACCCACACCCATACATTGGGCCATTCGAAACGGGTACACGTGGTGTACAGGACTATCGAAAGACAATGGCAGTATTAGGCGCTGTAGGGGAAAAAAATTAGAGCTTCAACGGATTATGTAGGAAGGAGCTTATGTGTTGTTGTTCTTTTTTTGTTTTTTGTTTGGGCCCTTACTACAGAATAGTTCTCGCTCGATTATTCCGCGCGCACGACCGAAAGGCTTTCGTTCTATTTTCGTACTGACGAAACGGGCAGAGGCCAGAAATATACCAAAGTGTCGGCAACACTGTTAGGGTCGAACGAAGAGAATTGTTTTGAACACTTTCGGGAAAAACGATTCGGCTTCAAATTGGGGATGTTTTCTCTTACGGTAACTTCTCTTATATTTGTACATTGCAGGGAACCATTGTATGTACCAATGATAGAATTAGAAATGTTGCTAACAGTGATGAGAATTCTCTTATACGCAATGCAGGGCTTTATAAGAGAGTGGACACAATAGAAAGAACAAGTCGCCGGCAACAGCAGCGATTTTACACCTACCCATAATAAGTATACGTAAAGTATCCAGTCGTTGAGGCTAGAAACTCCAATTGTGTTTGTTCTCTTAACGAGACATTGTATTTGTTAGCAGAACAGAAGAGAACGTTATGTATGTGTACATTGACCATACTCAAGATTACTATGTACAATTGTATTTGGCTGTGGATATTTCATCCGGTGGTACTTAATGTAGGTAGGTCAGTGTACCTTTTACATCCGATGCGGGGGTTAAATGTGGCCCATTCTGCTCATATATCAATCTGTAGCCGGATGAAGTAACCAAACACCGTTTTTCTATTTTTGATTTTCACAAGTCTTCATAAATAATATATCAATTAAACTGTTGTAAAGTTGTTCCACACACAATAAATACCTGGACTTACACTGGTCAATATTAGCCTATATTTAGTTGACATTTTGTAAGGCACTTGCAATAGTAAAGTGAGGTGGGTGAAGTCAGCCTTCGAATTCTTAAATACATTAAAAATTGAAAATACATACATTTAATAACACTTTTTTTTAAAAATACGTTAAGTTACATATGTATGTAACAGACATTGGAATTTAATTTATATTGGGAAAGATATATACATATAAATAGAAGGGCAACATCTGATACAAATTCATAATAAATCTTTTTGGGTGCTAATGCAAAAATATTTTAAGAACATGTACATACTTATTTGTGCTCGATATTCACACTTGTCCATCGTAGGAAATGTGCAGATAGAGGTGTTCTCCGTCTAAAAAAGGTCATTATGGTCAAAATATAGTCATACAGGGTTTGGCACGGAATCAACTTTAAGAATTTTAGTTCAGGAAGATGGTTCGAAAATAGACGTGTTGTCTCGTATATCAGTGCACTTTTGATATGAATGCCAAGGTGATCAGAACGTAACCCCCAAAAAGCTAAACCTCTTGCTGAAACCGAATGCCAGAAATAAACAAGCAGGTAACCTGGGAAATTAAATGCGACACGACGTTTTTTTAATGCCTTACATTAAAGGTTGATGTTTACAAACAAATTGTTGTGCAATGAAAAAAGTTAAAAAATTAAAACCATTTTCAGGTAAATAAGCACTAAATCTTTTTTTCAGTCAATAATTTGAAGAAAAAAACCGTATTAATATTAAGACAAATGTAACCAAAAAAGCATGCGAATTAAGTTGTTGGAAAAATACATTGAAAAATACATGTCGACATTGAGTGATAATTCTTCCCATTTGCACAACGGACGTCTAGTCTTTTTTCGGCTTAAAAATCGACAAAAAAGAACTGAATCTTAGACACCTGACAATAACATCTGTCAATTTTGTATGTTTTTGTACTTTGTAGCGACATTTTTTTGATCATATACGCAGTAACAAAGGGCTCTTTCTTATAAGAAAGGGCTTTTCTATATTTTCGTAGACCATGGCAGAATGGAATGAAACATATTTCGAAATACATAGCAGAAAACAAATGTCTGAAATTCAAATAATTATGAAATCTTTTTTAAAGCAGTTCCATTAAATGGCCGCTGTAATAAGGAAATTGCATTTTAGCAAACATTTGAACTATTTCTTTCAACAATTCACGTCAGTACCCATCTACCTTCAGTCAGCCATTCATCCATCCATCTAACCGGGCTTACATCCTTTTCCCAACCAGACAACCAAACAAGCAAACATCCATCCATTAACATACATTCGAGAGCAACCAGCAATAATCGCAAATTGCTTCGAAACTAAACGAGAATACGATGAAGAAAAATCGCTGTGTCGATGCAAAAGAAAACACTTGTTCCCTAACTGACGTCGGAGAGGACGGGACAACACATCTGCAGAGTGGTTGGATGGATGGAGTACTCTAGACTCTAGTTGATACATAAATACATGGACATATTACTCAATCTTCCAGTTACAACGTGCTGTAAACATTAGACCATGAATATGATGACGACATCCTCTCACAAAAAACGCCAACACTCTCTTGATGATGACAATTTATACTATTGCTCCTGCTGCTACCATCACTCCTGCTGTTTAATGCTGATTTCGAACTGATGACGGTTGGTTGTTGCCTGTTAAGGGTTCCTGCCTCCACTCGGGTTGGTACATTCAAAGGAATCTTCCGTACGTTCATTAGTATCCACACCATGGATGTTGCTGGTGATATGTGCATACGTGTATTTGTGTGTGCTACACTTACATTCTGTACGAGGAGTACTTATTGCCGTGCAGCACATGTTGTTACATTAATATCAACGGTTTTTTTTTCCTAGTTCAAGGTTTCAACAAGTACCCGTACATATATATTATTACATACAATAAATGCCATGGGTCTCAAAACAATAGAGCCCTTCAGAATAATATGTGCCGTTTGAGAAAGTAGTTTCTATGGACAAAACAACATCGTCGTAAAAAAACATTATCATAATTTCTCGAACCAAAAACCAACGAATTTGTTTGTCGTTATATACGTCTACTGGAGATAATGGGCCTTGTTGCAAATTAAGGTTTTTTCAAAGACGTGCTTTTAACATTGAAACATTTCATGAATTCAGTTTTAACCTTAAAACCAGGGATGATAAATTGTAACAATTGAATAATCATGCGAGTCTGAGTTAAGATAAGTCGGTGCCGATAAATACAAAACTACTTAAGGCCGTTACTACCCCATATACTTCCAATTTGGTTTACAATATATTCACAGTTACTGAAATTTTAGTAAAAACAACAAACATGACTATTTACAAAAAAATACCCACAATTAAAAAAATTGGAGAATTTTTCATTGTTAAATTTTTTAGGGCATTTTTCATATGAATTCTTCACTTTTTGTTTGGCAATTTTCATGGAGCCGCCCAGGTGCCAACAAATATTATAAACATCCCTTGGACAAATGGCTGTTGCAAATCGTTCCTAGGCTAATGTCAATTGTAATATACAAAAATATATGTGTGTATGAGAAAGCTTCCTGAATACCTTTGTCAAATTATGCGTTATTCGTATTTACGTGAAAAATGTTTGGTGGTCATATCTGATTTCGACACCACACCACTTACATTTTACGTTATATCTTATGAAAGCAATCAAAGTGAAGTTACAATACGAAAGGAAAGCCGTTGGTTGGCGTGGCGTCAATTAGCGTCTAGTGAAACCGTTTTGAAATTTATTTATTTTACCACTCTGAACCACTTTTGTCACGGTGACTCATATTCAGTTCGTCATATTGAGGAATTTAATGAGGCTACTCAGATCGATATTCGATACCGCCGATTTACCAGTGCAGGGCATCCGCAGAGAAAGTATTCCACCGTATCTTCTTCGTCTGCATCGCCGCAGCTACGGCAGTTGTACTTTAGGTTTAGGCGTCGTCCGTAGTTTCCGACCAGCCAGTGTCAATACGGATATTCGTCTAGATATATCCTTCTTGTTCTAAGTAATGAGATATTTGGATCTCCTCTGATCATATTCAGGTCTGGTTTTCCTTGAGATTAGACCCCTGCGGTACGGATACATGTACTGTATCAAGTCCGGTATGGGCAGATCCCATCCTTGCTAAATCATTCCCATAGAAATTCGTGTGGCCAAGTATCCACACCAAGGTTACCACAGATGAGAGACCAAGACCTCCTTACATTCTTTTATTAAAGCAGAGGAGGTAATACACGATTGGAGTAAGGCCACAGACACAGATGAGGTCAGTAGTGTGTTGATGCAGTGAGAGGAGACAGGTTTCCTTCATGGCAAATATACCTGGAACAGACCGTAGTAGTGTTCCAGGTTGGCTGAACTTAAAAGTAATCCCGAGCCAACTCCGAAATCCGAATTTTAGAGCCACCCGTGAAGACAATCACGTTGTAGCCAGAGAGAAGACGACTCCGGTTCCATTCCGCACTGGTTGGAAGACAAACTTTGTTGAGTAGGCCGAAGCCAATTTGGAAGGTCCTGTAGTCTGTAGGTAACTTAAATTCAGCTGGAATGGTGTCCAGAATGCACATATGTATGACGATATGTGTCCTCATTCCAAATAACTGTTGTGTGAAAACAAATGGCGCTACGTGCTACCATGACCGCAGGTTGAAGTCAATTGGAATCAGGTATAGTATTGCATTCTGGGTATACGTAGAGCATGTGAGGACTGCTCCCGATACACCAATACATGCTGATATTTGAGTTTGTACAGTTATAGTACCATCTTCGGATTAAGACCCCAGCGCCTGCCAAACATTTTGCGACAGGTAAAGTAAGCCTCCGTGGCTTTCTTTACACGATGCTCTGTGTTGCGTGTCCATGATAGTTTAGAATCGACGATCACCCCTAGGAACGTCGTGTGATCCGGTATGTGTAGTACCTTACGAACTAGGCAGGGTAGTTTAAGGAACGGAATTTTGTCTCTTCGTGTAAACAGTATCAGATCTGTTTTACTTGGATTTACTACAAGTCTATTGCTAATGTCCATGAGTTGACTGATTGAGCGGAGATATCCCCGATATCAGTATGATCCGATCGTCTGCATATGCAACGACCTTTAATTTTTAATTTTTAAAATCATCTTTACATTTAAATTGTATTTGCAGAGTTTCGAGATTTTACATATTATGTTACATATTTACTTATAACAGCAAGTAAAGTTTATAATCATAGATGTTAAGAATTTGTAGTAGTTATTGAAATTGTTATAGGAAAAAATAGCGAAAGCCTTTATGTGATAGGATAAGTGATAAAATAGTAGTAGAAAACAAGTGTGTAATAGAGTAGGTTTAATAGTGTTAGTAAACACTTATGTACACACAGTTTCCGATTTGATGACTTATTATTAAATATACATTATTGAAGATCTCTGCATTCTTTTATCAATTGATAAGAAGAATTTTCTACGTTGCTAATATAAGTATCGGTTATTCTGTTTATAAATATATATCGTTTCATAACCACTTTCGTTATGAAGTTGATTCGTTGGATATCTCCAGTGTTACTTATAAATTATTTGTAGGCATTTGTTTTGTAGAATTTTATTTACATATTTATTTATTTATTTATGTAGATGCGTTTTAGCTGCCTTTTCCGTTTTGGGAGAATTATTGAATGGAAACATGATAGCTTGTGTTTTGCTGGGATTTATTATATTTTTTTAAGAAGAGCCTATGTGAGTTTGCTGGATGTAATAAGAGCAGTATCGTCAGCATAGTATGCTACTTTCATATAAGCAGGGGGAGCAAAGTCAGATGTATGTCTAGAATACAGTAGTGCAGAAAGTACAGATCCTTGTATTAGACCTGTAGTTATGGCTTTCTGTGAAGAATATGCCTTCAATACGTTCGTTGGTAAATTTTTTATTAATAAGTTTGAAATGTTGTCTACTCCTGCCTCCAATTTGATGGATCTTACAGAAATTGATATTACGCCCAGTATAGTAAAAAGTGCATCTTCAGAGTTCGTCATTTGTGTTTTGAATCCATTGACTTTGGACCAGAACCAGTTCACTCTAGTTTGCTTTTCTGGCAGACCTTTCTGCCTGTCTAATTTGGCGTAGATGGAGGCCTCTTTGATAAATGTTTCTAAGTGTATTCATGTGCGACAAACTTCACACCAACGTCTTCTAGGGAGAACCGTATACCATTTAGAATGAGTTTCTATAGAAGGGATGTTAGAACACCGATCCTAATTTGGTCTGATACGTCTCTTTGTATGAAGATCGTACACAAACCTCTTCGATATTTCAGCAAACACTTAACAACCTCACATGATTGTCATACAAACTTTACTACCCGAAAATGTATTTGCCACGGAAAGGGTTAATTGCGTTTTATTATTTTGTCATCTGAAACTATTTACACCCTACAACATTAATGTGGTGTTCTTAAATGGAGCAAAAATTACCTTCTTAGTCGAACCAAATACGTCAGTAAATTTGTCTAACCGATTTCGATGTTACGAATCACTCTAAGAAAAAAATCGTTCGAAATCGGTAGGCAACTACTCATGTTTTGATATTGTCATACCCTACATATAACCCACTCTAGAATGACTTATTTAAGATTTTTCGCTGTTGCAGCTACCACAACCCTTTATCTGTTCAACTTGTGCTTATGCGTGGAAATGGTGAATTCGAAAAGGGACGCAGACCCAGCAAAAAAACAAGTTCAAGAATCTTGCTTTAACAAATTCTGATGAATCTTGGAATTCAACTTTGAACCTACATAAACAAATGGAATGAATAATACCAAATTTGGTCAAGGGTGGATATAACAAGGGGCCTTGAGCCCCGGCACCATTAAAAGTATGTATTTTTGAGGAGACTGATTTTCAAGTTCCCCTGAGGGGGTTACGGGACGTCTCAGTTATTCTTCAGAGGTTGGTAGCTACGGGGAGAATGGTGATGATTGGAATTCGGGTTTAATATAATGTGGTGGTGGTCAGGGCTGCGGAGTTTTGACACCAACCGCAACTCATATTTTTCAAAATTGCGAACTCCAACTCCGACTAATATTTAACTCTGTGTTAACTTTTATAACCGTATCATGACTGTTACATACAAAACACAATCGCCTATCCTGTAGTAAGAATATAATAATTTTCTTTTTTACCTTTGTTATGATACGAAAGAACCCTGCTGATTAACAAGGGCTCTTCCTTATTCTACTTGTGATTGGTATGTGAAATACAAATGGCGATGTGCCCTCTTTCCCCCTAAGAATTCCTAATGGTTATTACGGAGTTTAATTAAAAAATGTTCACGTTTTTTTTTTTCATCACAAATTACAATAATTTTATGGTCAATAACGAGAACGATTTCGTGAGCAATCAAATGGGAATAGGGAACGCAAACCATGTACGAGTATGAGTGTGTGGTCATATAAGGATCTCCAAATGTCCGAAAGGAATATACGATGCATTAAAGTACAGCACGTACACTGATTCAAATTGATGGCAGTATGGATTTCGAAAACGGAGACATGAACTCACAGTAAATGTCGTTACCTTATCACACATACAGAAAAAGTTCCATATTAAAGGCAAGCATGTGATTCGACTAGGACTGTAATCAGCGGTCATCATCGTCATTAACGGTGATGTTACAGTCGCAAACACTTTCTTAAAAGAATGAATATATGAAACCATATGATTTTATAAATATATGTAGGAAGTATAACTGGACAAAACTCCAATAGAATGAAATTTATCTAACGTTTCGTAAAAGGACGTCACAACTCAACATTTGTATGTATTTTACGGTGTACAAGTATACATTTAATATGGGAGCATTTTGTATGGCTGCTTTCCCATGCCACACAAAATTAAAATTGTTTCTCCATGTTTTAAATTGTGATGGTTTAGCACGAAATGAACAATGTGTACATCTATGTAATCGGTAGGTAAATGAGATTGGATTGATGGTTTGACTTCCGTATTTCGACATATTTATTTTAAAATGTACCAGCATGGCAATTGCACTGCACTGGCAATGCTACAAGTAATGGACAAACTGTCAGTCATGTACATAATGTTAAAAGTGTAATGAAGGCAGGAAGCATGACAGGACTTGCCCATCACTCTCGACTAACCCAGGAGCATGGCCGAGACATTCCCGCCGCCAGGTATCCACTCAGGCGTTCGTCGACGCGGAATCCAAATACAGCTATGTTTCTAAAAGCGTTCGGCATTGACTTGCAACTGTCAGATGTCTTATACTCATCGCATACTAATGCATCTACATACAGACGCGCATAAGTATGTGAAAGTCCTGATGAAATTCGTACAAATACATTCGACTTCAACTGCAGTTCGTTCAGCCCCCAAGTGTAGGGATGTGTGTGTGTAGTAGTGTTTGTATGAGTTGAATACCGAAATATCTCCCAACTGACGTATGTCATACTTTACGAATTCGTACAAGCAAAATGTTGACTCCATGAGCAACGTTCGCCCATCCAACTTCATTGCACCCCCGTTGCTCTGATGGATAGTTGTCTTGAAATGCACACATGTATGCACGTATGTACTTGCAAACCTCCATCACATACCCCCGAACATACAGACAGATATGAGATTGAAACAACAAAGATATTAGTCTCCAGAGTTGCACTAATGATGACAGCAACACATGTAACACAAGGCACTCGTGTGTTTTATGTCTCGTTTTCAGATGTCCGCTTCTGTCCGCTCCCACTTCCCTACTGTCCTCCTATGTACAATATGTTTGTCAAAACCAACAGGCACACATACATATCTAGCAAGAAGTTGTATGTGTGGACATGCACGAGTCGACAGTACTAAGTACAAAATCAGGAGTGGACAGTTGTCTGTACGTAGATGGATCGTTAGTTATTGGACGTGTACTGTGCAGCATGTCTGATTTAAACCAGAAAAGTCATAGACGGACAGTGCTCGTGCTGGTGGAGAATAATTCAGCACAGTAGGATATTGAAAGTCCAACATGCAATTGCTAAGTTTTTAGGCTTTTAAAACGTTATTAATTATTGTTTATATTTTTTTGTTTATTGAACATTTCCAGAATTTTTTAGTGGTATTCGCATACGGGAAATGGTGTCAACCAAGCGAAGAGTTATACCAGGTTACGTGGCATACAAGGGCAACCCATTCCGAAATATTTTTTTTTATTAGACGGTTCCTGGACATTTTGTGGGTATGTGAATACAGTTATTTAAATATTATTTATTTAAATATATTTAGTTTGTTTATATTATTATCAGTTTGAGGGCTCATTAACCGAACACAGGCGGTGGTTTGAAATTATGTTTAGAGATAGGACAATAAATTCAGCTCAGCCAAATCTAAGGGTTTTATGTCCAACTTTGGTTACCTCTGATTTGTAAATAATTGTATAGCTGCCTAAAATGTACAGTAGTTTTCACTTAGCTGACACTTTAACTTTTGTAGACTTTAGTGGCACCTACGTGCAAAGTGGCCCTCAACATAATTTAATTTAGCCGCCACAAATTGGCAGGTATCCATTGGCGTACGTGCCATAAAATGGCAAATATGTAAAAAAATTAAATTCGTAACGAAAATTACAGTGAAATTTTGGGAAAAACGACCCCTCATTATTTGGACAATATTGTACTCAAATGAAAGCAAACCTTCTCACGAGTTCAAAAATGTTGCACACGGACGTGATTCTTGATATGCAATGGACATAAAAGGCAAAAGTGCATTTGTTCCAAAAAAGAAATTCATATCGATTTTGCGATTTCTGTGTGAAATGTTGTATAGAGTAAAACATTGTCCAAGAAAGTGGGCGGTCTGGATTTGTCGTCGCCACGCCCATAATGGGCCACCAAAAACAACATTATTGAAGGTTTCTTTTCATTTCTGTACAATATTGTACTCACGCCCCCCACTGTCCCAGTCCCAATTTTCATTATCACTTTTTTAATTTCTTTTACTTGTCCCCCATAAAATGAAGTTTATAAAAAAAGTTTGCCAAATAAAATACCATTTGCAACAATTATCTAAACGAAATCACTAGTATCGTTTACCACAGCGCCTATATGATATTCACGGAATTCGGAATTGTATGTATGTCTACAATGTTCTGTTACTTTTTTATTAATTTTTTCAGTTTCTGAATCTGCCTATATCAATGTATCTTACTCTCTCCGTTATTATTACTCTCTTAAGAGAGCGTAGAGGCAGAAAAAAATACGAAAGTTGCTGCAAATATAGACTTATTCGCACTCAAATATTGTTCTTTCTTAAATTCAGTAAGTTCATTGCGTATTTTCGCTATCCCTTCTGCCCAAATAATTACTAATAATAGCAAGTGATTTATATTTGCAGCCAAATAAACTTTGTTTGGGAGCAAATAAGCTTTACTTGATACAAGTTCCAAACACGTGATTTACTCGTGATTTAAAAATTACATATTTTTCAGCGTGTACTGTATCTGTTATCCGATTTTGATTATAGTAGACTATGTGGATAGTTAATCAGCCTTATTATATTCTACAGTAATTTCTCTATTGTAGCGTCTTTTTATTAGGTGAATACGTTTTGTAAAAAATAATTCGGTATTTGGTAATCAAGTTCAGCAAAAAGTTCAGCGGACATTGCTTAAAACCACCTAAATTACGCAGACGTCAGAAATATAGAATGGGATTTATACTTGAAGTCTCAATATAAAAAAATCGTTTTTGTGTTATTTCGTAGAGCTTTCTATTTTGTATAAAGAATTATTATTGCGTCAACCAAATAAATGTATTAGGGTCGCCGTTGGGCACGATGAAAACAGCGATTTTGAAGAGATGTTAGTTTATTATAATTTCTTAAGTTTTTGATAGGAAAATAAGAAAAATAGCTTTTCAAGAACCACAAATATATTACAATATTGAAATTTAAATATAACGTAAAATAATGACTAGTGATACAGTCGGCTTTGGTACATTTCAACTACGGATGCAACGAATGTGGATGTGAATGCCAAATCGAATATTAAAATATAATTTGTTGCTAATGCGAATATTTCATAATGATTCGAAGAAATCGTATTCGCATATGGGAAAATTTGCTGCATTCATAAAATTATTATTTTCTTTATAAGAAAAACTAACCTGAATGTCTTAGGCGTAACATAAGCAATCTTATTGTTATCGAATGAGAGAGCGAATACTTAATTTTTTGGCAAAAGCGAATGCGAATATTACAAAAATGTTTTGTGCGATGTCGAATTCGAAAGCGCATGTTGCAAATGATGCGAATAATTAACATTTGCATATGCGAAAGCTAACTTCGTTACATCCCTAATTTCAACAACTATACGAACTACCACACTAGCCGAATTTATTCACACAGTAATTCTGAATTGACTTCACTTGCTTTTAGGTGTTACATTCGCCAGTGGTGTGTTACACCACTTTTTTTTTGTCAAAACTAATTCAGCGTCATTGCAAATATGCGAAGTCCTTTTCAGGAAACTGTGCCCGCCACCACCTGGGATACCTGGCAACATCTATGTGTGTGATTCTTGTGGCTGTGGATGTGGTCTATCTTAAAAAGCATACATCATTTCTTGTTCATGTCCTTTACTTAAATCCGTTATAATTTATGTAAATGTCAGACATAGTTTTTCTACTTCAAAATACAATTTTAATTTTCATTTGGAAAACAGCGTCCACAGAACCAAAAATTCACAATCTCACAAAAAAAAAACACCGTCTCATCTATACTGGGTAGTCCAATTAGAGTGTTCTATATGTTAATTAAGGCATTTCGATCACCCTCCCAAAAATACACCAACATTCGTCTGACTATGCCCTAGATACCGAGCATACCCAAAACGTACATCGATTGAATGTAAAAAAAATCCAATGGGAGCCATTTGATGAATTTTCTAATTTCCATATTTTTTGTTTTTAAATAATCGACTCGAAATTTTGGATCACCCTTTCCGTACATACATACATCTCCTGTGTTTACATACGCACATTAGCCTCGGTCACGATGTTTGGACGGAACAAATTTATGACTAACTTATGATTATTCGCAAAATATGTATCAAACGCATAACTCACGCACGGCTTGAGATAGAATCGAAATTTCTAAAGAAAAGACCAATGCACACTGGTCACAAATACATTTCTTCTATCCTAATTTGATAAAATGAAGCTACAGCCCTGCTAATTCGCACATTTTACAGCCATAACAAAGTAATTCCTTGGTTCTTTGTTAGTAATATTTTGCGCAAAATTGTATCTTCAGGGTGGCCCATATGCGACCTACTCAGTGTATGTATCTGTTGTTGTACAATATTCATTGTGGGTACCTCTTAAGATCCCAGTTTCTCTGCAATATAATTGGCCGGAACGTCGAAGTGTTCAAACAGATGGACACTCTGCCGCGTTCAAACAGATGGACACTCTGCCGCACAGCTTTCACGTTGTCATTAGTGGGAATATTTCCATGATGGTCGGCAACTGAACACAGTTCCCCAAAATTTACAATCATGGAAAATTCGATAGTTTTAATACATTTACTATTCCTCTTTATTCAGGCAGTGGTTAATTACGACCCACTTTAATGTGCATACATATGGATTTACACGTGCATGTGTATGCAGAATAATATAAATGATTCATTGTGTTTGTGCCATTCAGTATGTGTGTGTGTGGAGGTTTGTATGTAATTCTCATGTTTGTCATTTCATTTTATGTTCCTGATGACCACTTGGGTCAGTTTATGTTGTCATTTCAGCACTCATGGCTGTCATTCTCCATTTTATTGTTGTTATGGTTCCTCATTCACATTTAAGGTCATTATTTTCTCTGGTCTGGCATCCTGTTCAACTGTTCTTTTTGTTGTTTGCCTTTACGTAGACACACACACATACTCACACCTTCAAGTCGACGCATCTCAACTTAACTGAAGCTTCCTTCAACGGTGGTTGCCGGTTTACACTTTTGTATTACATGCGTCCATAGTTACACAGTTTTCTGTACTTGTGTCTGTACATTGGAAATGCTCATCGGTTTTATTTGACGATAATCAACACAATATTATGGATCCACCGTTCGTTAGCTTGCTGTTTAAATAGAGTGGTTTGACCATTTCCAGTAATTTATGATCACAAGGTTTTGTTCAATTTTCAAATAAAAGCAATGAAGTGCTAAACCTTAGTGTACAATTTAAAATTAGCAATTTCCGTATGGGCCCTGACGCTTCATTCGCAAGAATGAAACTGAAAAATTTGAACTACTACAATTTAGAAACATATTTGCAAGATTTAGTACAAATTAGTAGAAAATTATATATAATTCCACAAAAACCAGAAATATACAAAGTTCAGGGTTTTTGTTGGGATACCAATGGGGTTTCACAACCAAAATTGCAAGCTCGCTACAAAACAGTGAACTACTCCATTATCGGGATTCTGCTTTATTTTCCATGATCATTAGGTAAGACAATACCACAATGTCTGAACCCAGCAAATAGATGATTACCAATTGCATTGAAGTGCAATCCAATGCGTTAATTGTCAAGTACCCATATGTGTGATTACTTTCCAAAATTGACTATGACCCAGCTAATCCCTATTACCAGATATTATCGGAAGTAAGTTAAATTCGTTAATGTTAATTTTCGAAGCAATCATTTCATTGCTCATTCTAACTTCGATTTAGGTTCACCTGAAATTTGTGTTTTAAACCTGAGCTCCCAAATGGAACGGAAACACATTGGTTTTCATTCAATGAATCATTGCTTGTCATTTAACTTTTGTTGTACGTGATCTATGGGAAAAGTTCAATTCTGAAAAAATCGGACGACATAGATGACCAAGTAACTGTCATTAAAGTAAGATAAATTGCTCGCCGAAGTCATGTGTTATTATTCGTGCGATATTGTTTGACTTTGGACCATGAAACTGTGAGCCGGTCCACTGTATATCAACAAATATGTATGTATATGTCTGTGTTAGTTGTTCGTTGCACTGATTACTACACGTAGTCTGTAATCCATTGCGGTCATGTATGAGTTCGTTTTCAGTCGTTAAATATGCCCAACAATTTTGTTCGCCCTTTAAATTAATATTTCAAAGCTTTTGTAACGCTTTGAAATATTGATAAGGGGAATATATACATATATTCTGAACCGTCATAATATGCATACATAATAAGGATCCGTTTACTGTGAGATTTGACATGGCGAAATCATCACAGGGTGTATAAAGTTTCTTTTTTCATATTTATACCTCTGAATAAGTTTTTCTAATCAAGGTTTAACATACGAGTAGCGTGTTTACTATTTGCACAGGCACATAGACTATATTATCTGCGGCCATTACACTTCGTAAACTGCTCTATTTATATAGTTAACCACGATTTTCACAATGTCGGGTTGTCCCAATGATATAAATAGCTTCCAGTTATGTCTCTCTCGGGGGATGTTGAATACCAATATAATTTGGCGAATTCCATCCTCATCATCGAAAGTGGATACTGACATTTACGATGTGCTCAGGTGTCATCTGAGCATAGACCTAACATGTACTATGTGTTCGCCCAGGGAATATTAACCCTATTCGTACCAATGACTTCGGGTCACTAATGAAATTAATACTTGTTCCTCGGAGGCATCTCTGGAAAACATAACTAGAGTGAAGACAGTAAGAACACACAAACGCATAAACACAAATACTGGTTCGAAGTCTGTTGTGAATACACTGAAATCTCTCCTGAGCGGACACCGACGGGACCATACAAATCTGTCAGTACAATAGGGGAATCCGTTAATGGGCCAATTACTTTCTTATGGAACGCTGCGTGGCAGCTGTGTCCGACCAAAGGGGGTGTCCGTTCAAGGAAGGTGTCCGTTATGGGAGATTTCGCTGTAGTTTCATAGGAAACTAATTCAAAACAACCAGGCCCGAAATTAAATCATACATTTTATATCTAATTTGATATTCAATGAACTTAGCTTACAATTGACGAATAAACACATTTTTTGAAAATCTCTTACATAAATATCGCCACGTCCCAGTGAATCTCTGCTTCTTTGATGAGAAAATCTTCTATACAAAAGCATTTTCATAGAATATGGGAACAAAAGCTTTTCATTTTGGTTTATAGAAACATGTGCGGTAACTCTAATAAAAAAATCAGAAACGATAATAACGGCTTTCGCAAGGACATTTTATTATTTCAGTTAATTCTTCTCAATTTCCTGTCGAAAACAATGATTTTTTATGGCACAATTTGTAATACACATACATTGAGACCATAATAAGAAAAAGTGCTTCCTATAAAATCTGTCCTATACAGCGTAGTTTAAAAGCTCTTTGGAAAGCTTATACATGTTGCACACAAAAACAACCAGGGGCCAAATGTTGTTACGCTTTAACAACGATATGAAAAAGGACCATTTCCTACCACATCTGTTTAATATCTTTCATAACTATTTCATCGATGACGAACAAATATCATGTTTCCATTTCATATCCTTGGCGCAAACGAAAATACGTAATTCAGTAATTTCATAACTACTCTCTGCGAAACAACATATACATTAGGGTGGAGTGAAATTCAAAAAAAAAAAGTTAACCTCGGAAAGAGATGTAGTCTGGGGTCCTAATGAGGGGAAAAATAAAGAAAAAAAATTTAAAAAATTTTTAGGGGTCGCGCCACTCCCTCGAAATTTGGAAATTATTGCTATTTTGGCGTTAATTTTAGAAAAATCCTAAAAAGTTTTATGTCAATAAATGTTTGCAATAGCGTAAACAATGAAATAAGGGCATGAACAAATTTAAAAAAAATGTTCTCATTGTTCAAAAATTGCAAAAAGTAAAATAAGTCAAATCGCCCCTTCTTCAGAAAATTGACTGAACAATGAAATCGCCACCAAAGCTACAAATATTAGTCGATTATCCTCATATTTGCCTCAAATACTTTTGTTTGGGCACTGAACAAGCTCAAACTTTTAAATTTCGAATAAGTTAAGTCGTTAATTTTTAGGATTTTTTTAAAATCAACGCCAAAATAGCGATAATTTCCAAATTTCGAGGGAGTGGCGCGACCCCTAAATTTTTTTAAAATTTTTTTTCTTTATTTTTCCCCTCATTAGGGCCCCAGACTACATCTCTTTCCGAGGTTAACTTTTTCAAATTAAAAAAAAAGCATGTTTTCACTCCACCCTAATATACATATGTGAATCAAGAATTTCCCTTCCAACAATATGGGCATAAAAAGCCAGTCCTGTATTTTTACAGAGCATATTGTCTGTTTAAAGCTGCCCAATAAGAAGGTATTTCGGAAATACTCCACTGTCAAAGATAACCTAGGAATGTTTTTCATCCTACTATAATGGATACCGCGTGAAACGGAGCATTTTTCTTTTTTTCAAATATCCCAAAGATAAAAAGCTGTGTATTTTTCACTTTTTTCTCCTTCTATTGAGATATCCTAAGAACAATTGTGTATCCAAAATGTTTGGGACTAATTCTGCTACAATAGTTGAGTTATAATTTTAAGGATAGTGCTTTTTTATGTAACTGTTAAACCGTAATCCAGAAACACACTAAAGGAGAAACATTAAAATGTTTGCGTTCCTAACATTTTCCGTTAACACATTTTGTAGAATTTAGTTGTTATCGAAATTTTAGAGGTTCGAATGAAACCCCAGAGTTTTAATTAACACCAAGGATTCGCATAACTAAAAAATGTAAAAAGTTCCTTATATTTACGTTGTACTCGACCATCCGCTAATGCTACTATGAAATATTTTTGCTATTCTGACTACAGCATTTCATGAATGAAATATTGTTAAACTCACGTCGCAGGTTTCCTAGATTTATCGTGACAGCAACTACCATCCTTTGCGCTTACTAAACCTACTAATGTTAGATGGCACCAAAGCACTTATTGTACAGATTATGGTGATATATGTCTGCGAACTTGTTTTTATAGTAGCAATATAAACGGTAAAACATTGCATACCGATAGAACAAAGGAATGTAACAAAAATTTAACTAAAATATCTGTAAACAGAAAAAAAAGCTAAATGGTAAGTTCATAAGCAAGGAAATTTCTTCAAAAGTTGTTTGTAAAAAAAATCCCAGTTAAAATACAGGACACTTTAATGATTCGAACAAAGAAGTCATAGATTATCAGTATTGTAAAGCTCGTTGTCATTGTAGAATTAAACAGTTCGAAAGCTTCTTCGAAAGCTTCATATTAAACGGTAGTACACAATGTTATACCAAAGACCTTATAGAGGGCAGAAGTCCCAAGTCGTTTTCTGACTGATTAGTTCAGCTACAAACTCCAGATGTCAGTAATTACCATGAGAACATTTAAAAGGTTTTCAAGCAAATGATGTTTTTTCCAGATAATACTGGATAAAGCACACGTCTTAGAAATCTTCAGCAAATGACTTGGGACGTATGTCTTTGGTTGTGCTACTGTGACTCTTACATAAAATACAACGGATGCGTTTTCGGTTGTTAAAAAAATTGTCTGGACTGTATTGTATTTATAATAGGGAGAGCAAAGTGCGACTGTAATTAATAACTCGATATTTCTTGTATAAAAAGACTGAGCTTTTGAATGGTAATGAATATGCCCCTGACATAACATTAGGGTCACCAAAAAATATACAGCGTTTTTTCTTACATTTTACGGAAATAAATCTGAATGCTGGAAGTACATATGAGAACTAAAAATGTCCCTTCCGAAAATTACAAAGCAATAAATTACGAAATCTTATATTTTCACAAATACCGTAATATTTTTCATCCCAGTATTATGGTTACGAAGCTTTTTCTGACTCGAATATCCCATAAACTGAATTAATCGTTGAGTTATCTGCAACTCTACCTGTTTATCGATATTTCTATGTTTTTGAAAGTATTCTATTGTACTACTAACATTTCCATTTTTATTACATTTTCCGTTAATAAAGTTTACAGTTTGTGTACATTTATTAGTATTCGTTACCTGTGTTTTTCACGAATAATACAATTTCGAAAAGCTTTTCAGTCATCTTTGTGAGTAACAACGAAAGTCCGTCTTTTAACAAAATACTTTGTTTTTGGTCTCCTGAAGATTACACTTTTACAACCTATGCTGTTATTAGTGAAGATAACAAATACACGCTAAAAAATACGTATTTGTTTGTTTACACACAAGTAAAACGCGTGTTTGGTCTTTGTAGCAAATAAAGCTTATTTCCATATACACAAAACTTATTTGGATATAAATAGAACTCATTTGCTATTAATATTACGTATTTGTGTATAAGCAATAGCGTGTTTGGGAAAACAGACAACGAACTTATTAAATTCAACAAAGTACAACCTTTGAGGTGATATTTATCACCTTCAAAAAGTTAATGTTTGTGGTATGGAAAAATATATATATGTTTGATGCGAACTTGTTTGCTGAAATTTTTTAAAATGGCGATTTTTTCAGCGTGTATAAATCTATATAAAGAAATATGAAAAATTGTTCGTTGGTAGTCACAAGTAAATTTGGCTCTTTATTGTTCGTAATAGTTAGTGAAATGTGTTTAAGGATAGAAGATTACAAATTAAAGAAAAATATTTTTGGTTTTTTTTTTAATTTACGAAACGATAAATTTGGACAGGACAGCAACAGCCAGCACTACTCCATCGCTCCGAAATCGTTCGTGCATAGCATTACAACAATTACTTTTATTTTGTTCTCATTTACAAAAGTCCCATTAATATACTAGAGTGTAAATTTCACATATTTTATGTTGATTCCCTAAATGTTTTCAGTCTGGTTATATTAAGTTTGCAATACAATCTATTTTTCAAAAATCTGCCAATTCCTAAACAAAAACAGTTTTTGATCGAAAAAACTATTTGTCTAAAGATCATTAACAGTACGGAAGCTATGGGAGTTATTCGACAGGTATGATGCCAGTTTGTATGAATTTTAACAACTGCAAGACTCACAGCAATAAGACCAGAAACTAATTTTTATCGTCTTCGTAGTGCACAGATATGTCTCCTAAAAGTCTCCTAAGTAATATAAATTGTGGCGTTAGGCGAAGAAATGTCCCAAATAATGCTAAACTTCACATATTTAGAAAAATCGATTTTATCGACTGAAAATCTGTTCCATTCAGCACTTCAAAAAACTGCGATAAACAGATAAATATCCGCTTATTACAATTTAACGATGTCGCTATGAAATTCCAATTAGATACAAAACACGCCAAGAACAATCACTACAAACTGTAATCTCGTTTACGTAAAGTGTCGAAACATATGTACAAATCAAGAAACGTATAAATTGTTCGTTCTTAAAATGTGTCTTAATTCACAAGTGGGAGTTTGGAACGAACGAGTTTCGTTCTTTACCAAAGCACCTTCTGTATTTGCTTTACACACTGACTGGCACCTACTGTTTAAAGCCGGCTCCGAACGGCGAAAGTTTTACATGAGAAGTTTTACTTGGCTTACAGATTACTCTGTTGCCTGTAAAATCTCCAACATTTACGAGTTGGAAACAGCCGAACCTCGCCCGTAGATGTTATAAATATTTTTGGTCTCATAACATGTACCGGCGGTGGTTTTGCCACTTTGCCGTGACCCAGCCTAGTGTACGTATATCGAATCTAATGGACATATTCAGATTTATACAGCTGCGTTATTTTCACTGTTAGGCTCCGATAAATTGAATTATATGCCTATTGACACCAACCCTTCTGTAGACAATGTCGGGTTGTAAGTTAATCTAATAAATATTTATTGCAACCATAACGAAAGCCGAACTCCATTCTCGGTCAATATTTGGTTGAAAGCATGAATAAATCTTTCGGGATACATTCGATCATACACATACTCGATGCATTAGATGGGGTTCTGTGGTCGCCATTCGTACTCTCGTTTCGGCTCTACTGCTCTACCGTAACTGCAACGTCAGCGTTAACGAACGAACTACCAAAGACGCCAACATCAATAGAAAGACTTGCGATGATATCGCCCCACATCTCCAGACACTTAAGACAATGGTAGGGCATTGATAGCATTAACACAAAATCCATCGACAATTAGAGAAAGAAGTAATTTTCCGCTTGGATGCGGTAATAATTTCTCCAACATAACAAAAAAAAAAACACATTGCGACTCACTGCGACAAATACAATTTGTGTGCTTCGTACTTCTCCTGATGAGGCATTTGTCGAAGACAACTATACACTGAACGAATGAAATGGATGCGTCGCGCTAATTTATTGTTGTCGTTGTTAACTTAAATACATTTAGTGAGTATCCAAAGATGTAAATACACAGAAGATGAAACCATTCTGTGTTGGAGACAAATGCCGCACCATAAATCCACTAATGGTAAACATCCGCCCCTTCAGTTGGTGTGTGTGCAGCGTTGTTCCGATTCGAAAACGTTCAATTGCCACCAAAAAAAACAAAAACAGAAAGAGGAAAAAATATAAAGTGATCAAATGGGGATTTTCCTATTTTGTACGCATTATAATGGCTTCATCAATTTTGAACAGAGAAGCAACAACACGAATCCTAAGCTGCAAAGAGCTCTGCCAGCAAAAGCGGCCTGTGCGCCCGTAGTCGTCTTCGCTTCCAATTGATTTCTATTCCCCAAATGAATACACGCATGGATGTGTGCCCACTGAAGGGTCCATGGAGTTCAATACCAGATTTAAGATAGCGAAAAAGCCTACAAAAAGATTAGCATAGCCATGGAACTCTGGACAGGGGAAGGAGCGACAAAGAGTGGTTATGTGGCTGTTTTCACATGGTTGTATGTGTGTCGCCGGATGTGTGGGAAAAAAGGACTGTGTAAGCACAATATATTTAATAAGGAAAAAGCTGAAACGAGTTCCTCACTAAAAGGAACGGCATCAGTACAAAGGGAATTCCAACATCAACAAAATTATAAACAATGGTCTATTACGGAATGTAATAATAACAGTCAATGAATTGTTATTTATTTATTTTCGTTTTGATTGCCGCTAGTTAGTTATAACTCATGGGGAGTCTGTACCATAAGCATATGCCATTGGCTTGAACTTTCCAAAAGACAGTGGCTAACGGAAGAGCGACACGACGCACATGGCATATGAGAGGGAGGATGAACAACAAGTATAGGGTTTTTCTTTCTTGCTTTGAATAAATCCCAAAATGAACATCAAATTAACAAGAACAAAACATATACGCAAGTTGGCAATAAATTTGTCCGGGCTTAATCTTATCCTCGGATGATTTTTTGTACATTTTTTTTTCCACGAATTTCCTGACATGAATAATAGATTTTGCGAGTCGCGAAGTCGAGGTTGCTGGAACACATTCCATGTAAACAAACCCTCCATTTGTGATCCGATTTAGACTATGTGAGACTTTTTGGAAAGTGTTTATTGTTACGTGAGTTCAAATGGTGGCTTATCACAACAAACTGATTTAGTTTTTCAGTTATATTACGTTTTAATATTTCATAATTATAGTTTTGGCAAGTTTTTCCGAGATAATCAGCTTAAAGGCAAAACATATTGGAACACAATGAAGCATTTTTGGGTCGTCGTGAAGCACCTTGTCGGACCGCAATACAGAAATTGGTGGAAAAATTCGAGCTGTCGGGACAAGTTTGTGATGTGAAGAATAAAACCCGTGCACGTCGCCCAAATTGTTGAAGAAAACCCAGCGTTGTCCATTCCTAGTCATTCTTTGGAATTGGGCATTCTACAAACGTCATTTCACCGTCTTTTGCATAAAGACTTGGGTGTTAAGGCTTATAAAGTTCAGTTTACACAAGAAATTAAGCCGGCCGATCATCAACCACGTCGTGTCTTTGCTGATTGGGTCCTTGAAATGCATTAAAATGAACCGGAATTCCATTGAAAAATCGTCTTGACTGATGAGGCCAATTTCCACCTCGGTGGCTACGTCAACAAGCAAAATTGACGCACCTGGGACTCGAAAAACCCACGAGTTATTATTGAGAAGCCTCTCCATCCTCAACGTGTGACTGTTTGGTGCGGCTTATGGTCCGGCGGGGTCATTGGACCTTACTTTTTCGAAAATGGGGTTGGATCAACAGTTACGGTGAATGGATTGCGCTATCGATTAATGACTTTTAAGTTTAAGTTTCCTGACCGTGTTATCTCTCGAAGAGGTGATCACAATTGGCCACCGAGATCTTGAGATTTAACACCTTGAGACTTTTTCCTTTGTGGCCACGTCTACGCCAACAGTCCAGCGTCGATTCAAAGACCCCAAAGAGAGAATTCGTGAGGCTATCGAGGACATAGGGTAGCCACTTTGCGATTTGGTTATGTCAAATTTCGTGAAAAGAATATGGGCCTGTAAGCGTGGTCGTGGTGGCCATTTGGCGGATGTTGTTTTTCATTAGTAACGACATACCTTCCTTTTTATTATGAAATAAACATCCGATCATTTATCGCAAAAAATTCAATTTTTCTTTGAATACCAAAATAACACCTCTTGTTGGAGAACCCTGTATAACCAAGAAAAATTCTTGCGCGTTTTACGGATTTTCTAAAGAAATATCATGTAGTCCACATTAAGAGTATTAACACAGAGTCTTGTTTTTTGATTTGATTTTCCCAAATAATATAAAAAGTTCACATTCAAAATGAATTTGGAGAGAAACCCGGATTAATGCAAGAAATTGAATTTTGAACGATGGCAAAAAAAAATGAAAACGCAGACCACTCGGCAGGATTTAGGAAATTATATTTAGAAATAAATAAAATAACATTAGAGATACAAAATTGAGCGAGCGCATTTTAAACTGGTGTCTGTCGAGCTCATACTTCATTCCTTTTAATTATTCACCTTTACAAAAGGTCTCCGGCGGGTGACTGCTTACCTCAACATCTTCAGCATACTAATGGAGAACATATCAAAAAAAGATTATATTTTAATAAAAACAGGCACAGTGGACACCAAATGCGACGCACAGTGACACCATCGAAAAAATGGAGCGACAAACTGACGCTATTTTCAAAATCGAGAAGGCATCGGTAAAGTTCGGTCTAATGGTGAACAAGGACCAGAAAAATATGTGCTTAACTCTGCTAGGCAAAAAGTTGCAACGTATGAATGCCGGAAGTTGCAGGTAGAAACATAGAAATAAAACGAAGGATCGTTCTGGCAAATAGTTGTCATTTCGGGATTAACAAACAATTTAAGAACAGAGCCCTTTCTCCTACCCTACCTGTGCTTCTTTACGGATCCGAAATAGGACTACTTGCGAAAGAAAATGAAGTTAAACTAAATCTTTTTGTATGGGTATGTATTTGTATGTATGTATGGGTATACACTATATTGAGTTACTTTTTATTATATACAGCGAATTGAATATCTCTATATAAATGTATCCTTTTTTTGTAAAAAATTGGCTGCAAATACAGACTTATTCGCATTCAAATGTTGTACTTTATTGAGCTTAACAAATACTATTAATAAATAAAATTAATTGTATAGCACATTAGTTATATTTACCGCCAAATAAACTTTGTTTAGAAGAGGCTTTAGTTGGTACAATCTCCAAACACGCGATTTACTGGTGTGCAAATGTTTAAATAAGAGTGCGAAAATCCTTGTTATAACAAACTGGAAACAGAAACCAAGGTGTTTGAAAATCATTCATTAAACAGGCCAAGACCAGCAACCAACTTAAGTAGGTGTTAACCTCTTAGGGCACGGACTCTATTTTATAACAAAAAGTAATGGGTAAGATCACTACAGTCCCCCACACACAAATAAGATTGTTTACAAAAGGAAAAAAAAATTATTTTCGAAGTTATTTAAGAAAGACGACATCAAATTCGTACTTTAAGGTTTACACTTGAACAGTACTTAAAGGAATATGCGTAAGCTCCCATACGAAGGTCACATCCAGTCTTGAAGCCGCATGTTATATCCGGTCTTGATAATATTTGTAATTCTATGTTAATTTATTTACTTATAAATAATTTAAAAATCTGACAAAAACTGAAAAAAAGAAATATTTTGTTTATTATAGGCTCCGTATTTAGAAATACATCAATAATAATGGTACCATGTACAGAGAATCTACTTGGCGGAACTATGACTACCGATAGAGTCACACCCAGCCAGACACAGTGACTTTAATCTTTTCAACTTACTGTTTTTGACACATTTTAATTATCTTTTGAAACACGTCAAAAAGGTAACCTTTCCATATTGTATGTATTGAGCTCCTTTCACAAATAGTTCACTTTTTCACTTTTAGTTGTTGAACACAATCAGCTAAAGTTAATTGGTGGTAATTTTTTGACAAGATTGTGGTTGACTTGTCAGGAGTCAATACGATAAAGTTTTGTTAAGACAGAAAATGATTTAATAATTTTTACAAGAAAACGGTGCTACACAACAAAAAAAAAAACACTTTTAATGGAGATTATAAAACTGTTTTTTAATTGTAATTTACCCTTAAAATAGAGAGTTCGTTCATTAAACTGCTGCAAAAGTTTTCGGATATTCTAATCAAATATTAATATTGTTGTGATTGTAATTACTGTTTTCTTTGTATGGAATATTTCTTAAAACATATGAAATGTATATTAAATAATCGGTTGGTTTTTTTAAAATCAATTGACATTTCCTTAGGTATGGCAACACGAGTATATTTTGCAGATGGCTACACCAAAATGAAGTCAATTCTTACCAAATAAAATCTAGTGCCTTCCGCCACACTTTTCCTCCTGTTGCGGTCAATCGCATTCCCGTTTTCTATTTCGCATTTTTCGAACTTATTTTATAATTCAAGAGCTTTGGGCCGTTGCCTATTATACAGGGTTCTCCAACACGAAGTGTATATTCAGATAAATGGTTGGATGTTTATTTCATAGTAAAGCGGAGGATATGCCGTTAAAAATTAAAAACAATGGCAACCACGACCACGCTTACAGGGCCATATCATTTTTATGAGATTTTCTATAATCAAATCGCAAAGTGGCTGCCCTATGTCCTCGATAGCCTCACGAATTCTATCTTTGAGGTCTTTGAATCGACGCTAGGCTGTTGGCGTAGACGTGGCCCCAAAGGAAAAAGTCTCAAGGTCTTAAATCACAAGATCTCGGTGGCCACCTCTTCGAGAGATAACACGGTCCGGAAACTTTTCCCGTGAAAGAGCAATGGTTTCGTTGCTTGTGTGGCACGTAGCGCCGTCTTGTTGAAAGTAAACGTTGTCTAGATCACTATCAGCGTTCCTTTTTTAGTAATGGCGTACTTCCAGCTTGTCAAATATCAAAAAATAAAAGCTTCAAAAGTGACAGCTACCGAAATATGAAGAGATTAAAAATATCACCTATTGTTGGAAAACCCTGCAATTAATTCGTTGCTGTTAATTTAATGTGGGATTTTTTTTGTTCTTTTTTTTACCCACTTCTGTACTGTTTGACCCCTATTGGTTTCCTCTCAAACACACATTTTCACCCGCTGTCAATTGTGGTCGTGTACAAGTTTTCAGAAGATAATCAGAATATTGCATTTGTTTCGTGGAATTTCTACATTCCTAGTGGATATCTACGCTAAGCAGAATGTAGTGTGCATATCTATTGAATATACACCAATATGAGTACCACACATTCCAGGAGCAGAATTTTGCTGACTCGGCTACTGAGCGCCGTGGCTACAGACACCTGACACCCGAACCAGTCATATCGTGGGATACGTATATGCTCATTACTCACTGCCAACATATGTTTAATTAATATAAATATGACAATAAATTAGTCAAGAGACAACATTTGAATGGTCGAATACGCTAATCGGTTCAATCCAACCGAATCCAAACTACTCGCCTTTAAACTTTTCACGAACATTTCACTCCCTTGCTGAGCTGTCAAATTGAATGATCGTCCACAGCGCCATCTGTTGCTATTTTTTCGACTTTTCTTTTTTTAACCTCCAATTTGGTCCAGTTCTTTTCAACTTTTAAGCATCCGAACAAACCACCATCCACTTCTATTTATCTAGATAATATTCCATTAAGAACACTTAATTAACGATCAGTCCGGATTTGAGGTTCTGTCGATATAGAAGAAACAGATTAGTACCGATCTCGATCAAATTTGGTCCAGTACATTATGTATGATGAAGTGCGAGCTTATCAGTCCATGTTTTATTAAAAAAAAAGTCATATCTGCCTCGTTATACATTTGCAAGACTTTCGTATGACAGAGTTGTGTTGTGTATCGTGTAGTAAGCCCAAAGCATATTCAACTTTTTTGCTTGCAAATCATATTGTTTCGGCAAATTAAATATAAACAATTTGTAAAATTTGTAATGGTAGCAAAAAAGAGACCCTTGGAGGACAATGGCGCTTTTAAGATATAATTAGGACCAACAAATTTAATGGAGAATAACTTGAACATGCCTGTGACCGCCTGTGCTCGGCGATGTGAGAGTATGTTATTGTTATGCTAAAAGTTGATTTTTTTTTTATTGTATGCAATGTGGATTATTACATCCACATACATATATACGATACCCTGTTTTATGTGTATGTCATCTGTCTATCACGCAGTTGAGGAAACTAGTTGAACTGTTTCCAAGAAACGTCCAAAATTACCGCAATGCCGCCGTGTCATTGGTATATATTATACATGAACTATGGACATTTTACTAAACTTGTGACATTCCCAACCTAACAGAAAAGGCTATGTAGTTTGCACAGTTAATATTTACAAATGTTAGCTTCAATGTATGCACCCTAAACTAGAATTTTACGAATATATCTGTGTGTGTGTATACGAGTACACAAGTATATCTACCAAGTCAGCAGATATATTTAGTTTATGTTAAGACGCTGTGACAATTAATTTGACACATGTGACAGCATAATTGAAATAAAAAAAATTATATCTTCACAGCAATTTTAATAATGAATGTAGGTTGACACGTACCATGAATTGGGTCGCGGTTCAAACACAAAAAAAAAAAAACAAAATATAATGATTTGCAAAATAACTCCTTGCCGGACTAATCCCTTTGTGAAATAGTGAGAAACGATTTTATGTACAAGTGTGGAATATCAAATAATCACTCTTGTCATACATTTTCAGTAAAATGTATATGGGTATTTTCAGCCCGACGTTTATTATTTATTTAATAGCTCTCCAGTAGTAATTTACGAATTACATTCTAAGATATAACCGAAACAACATGCCTACGATTCGCTGTATGGTTGTGTGCGAAGTGTGCCAGTTATTTTATTTGCGCTCGCCGTTGTTTTAGGACGATATACATATGTATATCATTTGATACGAACCGAAAGTATAACACATAAAAATAGTAACGCCGGTTGTCTTTGAACCAAATTCGATTAATGACTTTTTAAATCGTTTGAGCTATGTCCGCCACTGTGCTCGGCTGGTTCACAGGATAACTTTTCAAGTAATTAACTAATTACTTTGAAACTTGACATGGATTAATATTTTATGGGTACCTCCAATACAAGTATATTCTCCCGCCTTCTTTATTTATCATGTAATAATATTACGGCTCAACACAATCTTAACCAAATTGTATATCTAGTAATGTTTTTACTAGAGAAAAATTCAACCGTTAGCCACGCCTGACGGAAATTCATCAAAAAATGTCGCTTTCAATGATATTCGCGAGATCGCTTCATTTGATATTTAGTCTTCTAGCAAAGTTTACTGCAAATAAAATAGACTCTAAGCGCCCCGGTAGGCGAGTTGGTAGCGTGCTTGCCTATCAGCGTGGGGGTTGTGGGTTCGATTCCCACCAGAGGCTTTGGTCTGTCGCTGCAAAAATCAAGCCAAATAGTCTTTGTCACTCGGTTTATCCTTGGACCCAAAATTAGAATATAAATTTACTTTGTATTGTAATTAATAAATAAATATATAAATAATAAAAAATAAAATAGACTCTTTTCAGGAAAAATCGTTCTGCACACCCGGTTTTGCGAAATAATCTACAGTAAGGGAATTCGAAAAAATGTTGAATCTACATCTGTCATTTGCAATTGCCTTGTCGAATTTGAATGAAACTTCACACAAGCCTAGCTGAAGCTTTAGTTTGGAATCTAGTAGGCCTAATCAGAGATGAGCTATAAGTTCCACAGTTGCAAACCTCGGTTCTCAGAAATTAATTTACTTTTTTTTCTGGAAATTTATGGGGAATTCGAAAAAAATGTTGAATCTACATCTGTCATTTGCAATTGCCCTGTCGAATTTGAACGAAACTTCACACAAGCCTAGCTGAAGCTTTATTTTCGAATCTAGTAGGCCTAATCAGAGATGAGCTATAAGTTCCACAGTTGCAAACCTCGGTTCTCAGAAATTAATTTACTTTTTTTCTGGAGATTTATTTACTTCTTAAATAATTGTCCAGAAATATGGCAAATGGTTTATTAACCCAAAAACCTGGAGGAATGGAACTGAAAACCAAATCGATGAGTTTTGAACAGCATCAACCAGGTCGATGTGGGTACAGAAGTGCCGGGTAGCTCGATCTCTTTGGCCAATCATCGTACCAAAGAACCTCTTTCCACGGTAAATAGGACACTTAGTATTCTCACAGAACTCATTGCAGGGCATGTAAGAAGCTTCCATACGAAGACTTCTAAATCGTGGACAAGTATTTGTAAATTTGTCCAAGAATGAGTAAAACTAAAAAACAAAACCTGTCAATGGGGAACTGTCTGCCTTAATCGATGACTCAGAGGCTACTTCCTTACTCACAAAGACGCCTGTATTTACAAGGTGAAATGCCCGATTAAATATGTACATATAATGTTCCTATCCGAATTCTATACGAACATTATATGACAGAAGTGAATATGTGGCTTTCAGAGCTATAGCTCACACTTTTCTATCCGAACACGAAATATTTTTTTTGCAAATCATTAAACTATTTTTATGTTCTTCACGATCCACCCTAACGCACAGATTATCATCTAAACATTTTTGACAACAAGTAGTAAATCTATCTAAATACATCCATACAAAAGTATAAACACATACATCCATCGAATATGTGTGTGTGCCAGAGTGACACCAAGTTAAGAAATGCACGACATATGAATAGCAACAAAGACAGAAAACATACCCTTGACTTCCGTCGCCTGTCCTAATCAAAATGGGCAGGTCGTGATGAATACTGAATAATTGTTTAGGAAGTTCCCTTGACACGTGCGGGACGGTGTCGCACTGGCAAAATAGTTAAATAAAAATAATATGTTTTTAGGTGTCACCTTCCACATCCATTCGTCCCTTACAATGCCCGTAAATAAATACATTTTGATGAAAAATTACACGTTTGTCATACGAAGACTTCCGGAGAAGAGGGTGGGTTTAAATTGAAACTATTTTGGGATTTCGTTGTGTATCCAAAACAGTTTCCTCTGTTAAATTGTTTACACGAATGACCCATTTTTAAATCTATAAAAAATAAATTGGATTACCTTCGCATAGACGTTGATAAAAAATCTCTGTATAGATGGAACAATATGGCATCCCAAAAAAAGCATCCTGGGTTTATTTTGAGATAAGACTACAACAGGTAGTAAATGCTTCTTTCAACACTTCGGAAATGTGGCCCGACGAGCAGAACATCAAAAGTGTCTGATTTGTCAATATCCATACAACCCATAGAGTTTGACGACGAAGCTGTATCTGACGAACGTTACTTCGCCGTTTGGCTGATGATCAAATGAGTTTCAATGACAGAGAGTGGGTTCACAGGCGGAGAGAGAACAAATTCTTTCGGCACTCATGCGGTCGGCACTATGCTCATTGAATGACTTTTCGTATAGAGCGATCTCTGAGACAACTCGATACGAATCAAGAGAAGACACCAAATGCATTAAGGTTCGCAATGGAAATATCCGAAATACTAAATTTCCGGGCGCCTAGGTAACGACGCTTTTTTGTGGACCGAACATACCATGTTTGGAAAATAGAGTTTCGGACCAGAGAATTTCAGCTTTTTTTGGCTGTTAACAGTTATAAGTTTCAGAAGTAATCCTGTCAGAAAATTCAAAACGAAATGCATCAAATCTTCGTTATTACTGGGATTGGTATCCAAAGTATGTGGGCTTTTTCTGATAATATGTGTGATATTTATTGGAAATTTATCTGATCCACTTATTCTGTCCAACAAAATATTTTGAAGAGTCTGCTATAAGAATTCAATAAAAAAAAAAAACAATATCCGAGAATGTCAAAAAAAATTTACTTTGGCAAACGAAATCGTATGTGGGACTATGAGTTTCCATCGACAGTTTGAGAGTATTAGAGCTAAAGCCACATTTTGCAAAAGTTTTCACTTACAGTCAAAAGTCAGTGCTCCTTGCAGATGTTATACAACAATTGCAACAACATTTTCTTAGTAATTTTAAACTGGTCGTGCAATTGTGTGCAACTGCCACACTACAAACCGTATCGCAAATATCCTAGTAAGGACATCAAGGACATTCGTATATTGTACACGTTGGTTAATAGATATTTAGAAAAAAGGGTTATGAACACCGTGGTGTTCCATGACAGCACATAAATAAATGTGTATAGTTGCTGACTTGGGAAAATTCTAAATTATGGTCGGTCTTAAGAATCGTCGTAGATTATTATCTCGCGCGAGAAAAAATGTGTGCTCTGCCTGTGCCTTCACGACAAATGCGTAGACAAGTAATATTTATCAAATGCTCATATATCCTAATTATTCAAAATCTCAATTTTAAATATTTGTTGTTGGGTTTTTTGCATTTGAGTTGACAATTTGTACATGGATATGTTAGGGTTTGATCCACATGTGATATTTAAATTTGACTTTGATGGAAATGGGGTGATTAGAGGAAGTTTATTTGGGGCTGTGCAAATAAAGTGAAAATAATAGATATCGGTAGGATTACCATGTTGTTTGATGACAAAGATAAATTATTCTGAACAGATTTAACACAATCGTTTAATACACAAACCCCACAAAATAGACACTCACCTATTAAGCTGTTTACACACACACACACACATAAATATGCATGGCAGTGTGTGTGTGTGCACATACACTCACACAGCCTTTAAAGCCACGGAAACCTATCGCAGACCGTGGTTACAGATGATTTAAAAGCAATTTAACAGAGTGCATAAAGGAGATAGACTCGTTAAGCGCGATTTGTCATCAGCGTTTGTTCATGATTTCAATTTGACGCCATGATTCCCATATACATACATACATACATCTGCAACTAAGCATTCGCTTCTCCAGCCATATACATACAAATATACGTATGCATGTGTATGGGTTCATACTCGTATGTTATGCAGCAGCAGTGGGAGAAGCGTAAACTTACCCATTGACACACTCGACACCCGCCATCCCGTATCAACATTTATTTTTATCGTGCTCTTGCTATCTTACCTGAAAGAAAGAAGGAAAGACAGACAAACGAGATAAAAAAAATGTTTTAAAAATGTGAGGCGATTAATTTACTTTGAATAAAATGAGAATACCATAAAAAGAAAATCGATGAAAAGAGGAATCGAAAAAAAATATCCAACCATGGAAAACATCGTTAAAAAAGGCTGCCAAACAACCACCGACACAAACGATAAAGCTTATTTAAAGATTATAATATGATTTATAAGCTGCGGAGAGATTCAAAGGAATATTGATAACACAAATTCTTTCATTCATACGATGAACCGACGTAAATATCCATCCATACATGATATATATTCGAATTTTGTATTTTAATTTTTGGGATTTATGAAATGAATTATGGAATGCCGTTGCCGTTCAAAGGATGTGCTCCACACAACGGATAATCGGTATAGTTTTGACAATGCCACTGTCGGAAGATGTGTCAATGTGTAGTATTGGGCTTTTCCGAAGGGGGATAGTGTTAGAAATTATATATTAGGGTGACATTAAGCTAATGCGACTGGGTGTGGTCTAATATGTATATCAAACATATACGAGGCCAATAACTTTGGGAAACAATCTGCTATTGGGAATCGATTGTCTGATTGTTTAAAGAATTTTCAAATGCTACTCTCGCAAGTTGGACAAAGTTGGAGTAGTGCCATTGCAGCCCACATCCCAAACTGTCCGATATTGGTTACTTTGACTATACAGGAATACGTAGCAAATTGTAGTTTTGTTGACACCTCTAACCTCCTTTATAAATAAATTGTGCCTCGATTAGTCCTGTATAACGAAATTGTTAACCCAAAACCATAAAGAAGGCAGACGACCTTCCATCGGTCATATAAATTTAGAAATCCGAATTTGTTTCTACCATTCATACGTTAATTTGTGAATGTTAAACCGTCTATGATAAAAAGGAGCATCAAAAAGCCGAGGGCTGTTATTCCCTAGACTGTACTGCAAGTTGATCATATTTCATCCAACGCAGAAGAATTTGCTAATGACACACGATGCTTGAAAAATCTTAAATAATTATAATAAATAATCCCTCCAATGCACTATAATATTCAGTAATATGTGATTTCTTTAAATATTATCGCGATGGAAATTTTATTCGATGTACAAAATTTTATTTGATAAGCAATACTATAAAATTCGAAGCAAAAGCTGAAACAAGCGGTGGAAAATCTGTAGTGTCAGAGATAACTAAGAGGCGAATAAAAAATGTTAGTACCAAAAACCCCCTTGTTCCTGCCACCGAAATAAGAGACAGTGTTTGTCCCTCCGTTAGTGTTGAAACCGTTCGCTGAGTATTACGACAACATAACCTTCATGCCAGAAGTCCTAGAAAAGTGCCACTTTTATAAAAATACATTTCACTAAAAGATTGCAGTTTGCAAAGTCACATCTAAATTGGCCAGTCGAAAAGTGGAGGAACATTTTGTGGACGGACGAATCCAAAATAGTTTTATATGGTGGGACAGGGTCTCGACAGTATGTTAGACGTCCTCCTAACCAGGTATATGATCCCCGGTATTCTACGAAAACGGTTAAACACGGAGGATCAAGCTTTATGATACGGGCATGTTTTTCATACTACGGTGTTGGACCAATTTACAGGATCCAAAATATCATGGATGCTGCCCAATATGTTCAAATCCTCCAAAATATTATGCTACCGTACGCCGCATATGAAATGCCCCTAAAATGGATCTTTCAACAGGATAATGATCCAAAACACACCAGCCGACTCGCAAAAAGATGGTTTTCGGATAAAGCAATTGACGTTATGGAGTGGCCTGCGCAGTCGACAGATCTCAATCCTATTGAGATTTAATGGTGTAATGTTAAAAGAGAAGTCGCTATAGCTAAGCCAAAAATAATAATGAACTATGGTCTGTAATTAAAGACGCGTGGGCAAAAATACCAAACAAGTGGTGCGACGATCTCGTTAATTCAATGAAACGCCGTTGTGAAGCAGTTTTCCGAAACAAAGGAAACTCTACAAAATATTAGTTTCTCTATTTAAATATTTAATAATTTATTTAAAAAAAAACAATTCATTTTAGTAAAGTCAAAGACGAAATTTGTTAAGTTTTCTAAAGCACTGCTATTTTTTTGACCGAGCTTTTTTCAGAAATAAACTTTTTTTTGGTTAAATCTCAAAATATAAACACTTTATGTTTTTATTCTGAGTCAAAATAGAGATAATAGATTACAATTAAAAAATTAAACATAAATTAGTTACCAAAATTAAAATTTCTTTGAAGATACTTTTTGCAGTGTGTCACTGGTACTATTTTGACCGCAGCTGTATATGATTGTGCCCGTCCCCAAATATATTTATGGGCGCATGCAATAATTCTTTTAACATATTTTTTATCCGTGTAAGGAAAAAAATCATGTCTTTTATATGATATAAAATATAAGTCGACTGTTAGATAAACCAAGGCTTCAGAGTAATTTACTGCAAATAGTAAATCTGAGTATATGTTAATATTGCCTGATTTTATTGGGAAGTTTGTAGTTTTTATACCCATTTGTAGTTTTTATACCCATCGTTAACCGCTGAGGCTAGATATCAACTTTGGCTAAATTTTTTTTGCCACAAGTAAACTTGATTTTGTAATTTCCCGGACCTTTTAATTTACTCCATTAACGTATAAGTGTCAATAATGGACAATAATTAATAATTGAAACAACATTAAAATTGCATAACAAAAAATAACTATTTTTTTTTTAATAGGGACTAAATAACTAATGAGTTTTAGCATTTAAATGTGGGATAATATTTAAATGTAGCAACAAATTTCACCCCATATTACTGAATATTGCGAATGGAAAGTACTAGTTACGTATTTAACATATCGGGTCATTAAGGGCTTTAAGTATTTAATTCCTACCACTCACTACCTCACCCACTAACATGGGAAGGTAAATTATATTGTAATACTTCTAAGTGTGTTGGTTGTTCAGTGGAATGTGCACCTCTGTGATTGAGTTATTTATACTACCGAACATCCTATACCAATAAAAGATAAAAGTGAAAATACTTAAATTAAATATTTTGCTTTATAGTGCAGTTTTTAAACGAATGGCAGCTTTCTCTTTGTATTGTATTACTGCGAACACACATACCAATGCACACGGCAAATGGTTAATAATTTTGCATAATGTGCTTTCGCTCCCACTGCACACGCTAACCGAATGGAACAATCATATTTTGTTTCTTAATATCCCTGTAGTATCTTGAGTTCTTATCATTTCCGGCACAGAATTGAAATCTCAGAAAGCTTAGGCATGTTCTGCGTGATATTACCTTAATGACTTTTAGCACATTTCCTCACGGGCACTGGGCTGATGCAGTCCTGAGAATCAGCACCGACACGATATCGCACACAGCCAACATTGACGTAACTACTCGCATTAGTAGGAGAAGACACAGCTCCTCCTGCCACCATCATCACCACCATCACCCATTG
This sequence comes from Hydrotaea cyrtoneurina, assembly GCA_958296145.1. NCBI lineage: Eukaryota > Metazoa > Arthropoda > Insecta > Diptera > Muscidae > Hydrotaea > Hydrotaea cyrtoneurina. The sequence continues at coordinate 44,619,404 of OY282512.1, forward strand.
TAATGTCAACTTTCACTACAGCAAATGGCAAAGATTACCTTGAGGAATTTGTCTACGAGTATGCTCCGCTATGAAAACCCTCAAGTATTCAATGTAAAATTACCAACTGTGGTTGAGTGTCGTCACTACAGACATTTCCAACATCAGCAAGTGCCAAAGTAAACAACTGAAACTAACAACATTTCGTTTGAGGTGTTATTTCGTTTCGCCCCGAAAAAGGTTATAATCTTCTTAATTTTCATTTTTAAACAGGACAAAGTTAATAAGTTCTCGTTGCTTTAAACCTGAAATCGTCTGCATGTAGAAAGTAAATCCGTATGAAGAAGAACAATATTTCACCATCCGATGGGAACTGTCCCATGCTCCCCATACGGCCTCGAGGCATCTTCTTTCTTGGCTGATTTTCATAAAGGATAAATCAAGAAATCACAACACTCCTTTCATTCTGAGCGTTATCCTCTTCTTTGTGGATAAATTGAAGAAGACAAGTGATTGTTAAAACTGTATTTGTCAGAAAAACAATCAAAATTTTCGTCATATTTCGTTACAGATGTACGGCTACAAGATTCTGTCAGGGTGTGCTACGTACTATGGAAATGTAAAATCCTCCATCAATCATTCACATTCCATTTTCATCATTTTTTAAACGCGCAAAAGACGAACAGTGCGTGTATATGAATAGAAATGATGGAAATGGGAAAACAACGCAAATAAAACGGAAGGAGTCGCTTTAGGAATGCATAAATTCATAACTATGGTAAAATTGTGAATAGAAGATGCCAACGATTTTGTAAGGGTTAATAGCTGAAGACGGATAAAACGGAGCATTTTGATATGTCAATTTTATTTTACGCTTCAGCGAGTCGTGTCAGAAACATATTTATAAAACAATCTTCTTAAACACGTGGTGGCTTTCACACAATTTTGTTCTGTTCTGGTTGTATTCACTGTCGGTATATACACAGATTTCTCAGCATTTTGTAATTTGTGGAGGACTTTAAAATGCAATTTAAAAAAGTCTAACTCAAATAATTTAAAACGTCTTACAAAAAGGTAAAATCGATTAACACAAAAAAAATGTCTTTAGATTCGGTAGTGCCGATTTCATCTTTAATCAAAAGCAAAATAACTACCAAATTTGAATTTTTTTGTAATCTTACTTTATTTATTTCCCTTAACATTCAATTGTTTATAACCACTGACCGCGACCTGTTTAAATCCGGCTCCGAATACTAATGCTTTTCTAGAGAAAATGTACATGACCACTTCGTAACTGCCGGCGACTTTACGAATACTGAACTATCATCTAAGACATATAAAAACTTCTCTAGAGAATCATTAGTTATTCGTGGCCGTATATTTTACATTTGGAGGTAGTTCGGATAACAGTCAGATTTATCAAAACATAAGCATTGTTATTAAGATCAAGTGAAAAAAAATGTTTTCGATATCCCAACAAATTAGTGGCCATTGACAAAAATACGTAAAATAGTCGTATTAAACTATGTCAAATGATTTGGAAATTGGGTGTGCATAGAAAATTTTTGGATTTATAGCCCAGTTTTATATTCCTTAATTATTTTAAAGATCTATTATAAGAATAAAGTAGCATGGTTTCAGGATTAAGAACAAATTACAAAATTACTGTTTTTCTAAATAAAACGTAAGAAACATTAGGCTAACGTTGAAGTTTCTTATAGATAGGTTAATTTACAAAAAATACAAGTACTTGCCTCTACCATATGAATTTAGCTTACGTTATCTACACACTGAAAAATCTGTATTTTTAAATGTTTACACACAAGTAAATCACATGTTTGGAGGTTGTATCACGTAAAGTTCTTTTGTTTCGAAACAAAGTTTATTTGGCTGCAAATATAACTCATTTGCTATTATCATTAAGTATTTGAGCAGAAGTATTAGCGTGTTTACACGTAATAAACTTATTAATTATTCAACAAAGTACAACATTTGAGTGCGAATACGTGTGTATTTGCTGCTGTTTTCGTAGTAAGAGAATAAGATGAATTGTATATATAGAGATTCACAGATCGATAGAAACATAAAAAGAAACACAAAATTGTATACATACACGCTGAAAAAATGGTAATTTTAAAAAAATTCAGCAAACAAATTCGTATCAAACATAAATATATTTTTCCGTACCACAAACATTAACTTGTTTGTAGGTGATAAATATCAAATATATATGTATTAATTTTTGTCTTACTTTTTATTTTTTTTTCAATTTGTGATTTTCTATATAAAAATGTATCTGTCATATTCTCTCGGTTATTGCATCTATTTAAAAGATCGTAGATGCAAATAAAAAATTACGAAAACATCTTTTTATATGCGTTTCTGCACTTTTCCACAAGATCATTATTTGAAGCGTTCTCATGTATAACGTTGTAAGCGATTTTTTTTTTTGTTACAGTAATTCTATGAAACTTCGTCAAAAGAAAAAGACAGCTTATTCGCGAGAACGCTTCATTACGCAAATTTAGTGCAGATAAAATAGACTCGTAAAATTGACTTTAAATTTATTATTCATTAACACCATTTTAGAAAAAAAAATCTTGAATCGCCTTGTTCGATTTGATTGGAGTTTCACAGAAACCTAGTTGAAGTGTGTTGGAGCTGTAGTCCGGAATGTGTTTTTTTTTTTGATATAGTAATTCTATAAAAATTCATCAACAGAAAAGTAGCTTACAACGTTATTCGCGAGAACGCTTCATTTGCCCAATTTTTTACCTGAATACTATAGATATTATTTTTTAATTTGGGGTTGTTTCTCTAGAACGCCAGATATACTCATTTTAAACAACAACAAAATACTGAACTCTGTCCAGTCCGATTTATGTTTAGCCTCGACAATATTTCGTCACACAGTTTTGGTTAGAAAAGTCGCACATGGAGTAGCAGCCCGGAAAAAAAGTCAAAAAATTGCAACTTTAGTAGCACAACAATAACGCAGTGGCCAATATATTTAAATTGCACATACGCCTCCATGTCTGACTAAACGATTCTTGTATTTATCACCAGATTGGGCAATGCATGCATAAATGTATCTTTTTACACAAATAATTGGTGTTTTTTCTTTGTCGACGTAATTGTTTACCAATTACTTGGTGTGAAATAAAGTGATCACGAAAAGAAATTCTGCATTATACGACACACGTGATGTATTACCTAAAAGAAAGATGAATACAAGAGATTTCTACAATAACTCATTTGCCACCAACAAAATGTTGCAATTTTTTTTATCAAAAGCCGTGAAGAAAACAATTTATACTAGTTCGTAATAAAACAAATTTTATAAATAGGCTAATGTTGCAATAAACAAACAAATAATTGGTGGGATTATAGATTGACCATTCCTCCTTAGTAGAATTGGCTTTAACGTACCTACCAGCTCACTGCGTTTTTTCAATTTTTTATAAATATTGTAGGATCATTAAATGAATTTAATCAAATTAATGCTAAATTTAAATTAGATTCATGTTTTTTTATTAATACATTTATTGACATTTTAGATTTATGTTACTTCTAGATCTACACGCTGACAAAAAACGCGTGTTTGGTGTTTGTAGCAAGTAAAGCTTATTTCCTTCTACACAAAGCTTATTTGGATGTAAATATAACTCGTTTGCTATTAGTATTACATATTTGTGTATAAGCAATAGCGTGTTTGTGAAAAACAGACAACGAACTTATTAAATTCAACAAAGTACAACATTTGGGTGCGAATAAGTGTGTATTTGCAATTGTTTTCGAAAAAATTTTTTTGTGCATTTGCGCTCTTTAAAATAATAGCAATACCGGTAGAATGAGATGGATTGTTATATAGAAATTCACAAATTGAAAAAAAATAAGAAGTAAGTCAAAAAACAAGTTTATATTTGTGGTATGGAAAAATATATATATGTTTGATGCGAACTTGTTTGCTGAAATTTGTTAAAATGGCCATTTTTTTAGCGTGTATATATTTTAAATATGATTTCAGCAATATCTCTTTTTGCACATTTGTCTTCTCAACAGCAATTATTGTTTCATTATTATCTGGTATTTTTTCTCAGAAGTTCCATAAAAAAACAGTGTCGGAAGTTCTTAGAATTTCTCTTCTCATCCGGTTCCAAAAAAAAACTTCTCGCTGACAAAAATAGTTAACTATCTAGGTAAAATGAAAAAGATGTAAAAAGAAACGCCAACTATTGTACATTGACATCGAATAAAATAATTGTGACATTCCGAATGATTATTTTATTCGAATATCTGAATGACACAATTACTCACTGACAAATTCTTTGGAATTCTCACAAATATCAACGTTCTTTACTATGCCATTAAATATTATAAATATAAAAGCCAATTTAAATAAACACTTACAGCATTTCCACAGAATTGCAAATAAATTTCATCTATAAAAACCCATGTATTTATTTCTTTGAAAGCATTTTCCAATACTTTGAATAAAGCCTGAATAGAGAGGGGACTTGCGAATTCTGTTTAACTATGGCTTAGTAAATATGCAACACGATTTCCCTTGAGTCCTTTGGATAATGCTCAGGGTTTTTTTTTTTGTATATCTTACATCATTATGTATTGCAATGTCTCGAAAGACATTTTTGAAGGTCTTGTGGAATAAAACCGCAAAAAACGGTTAATCAATGTGAAATACTCGAATGGTTCGGGTCTGAGTACAGTTCATAAATCCCATAACAAAGCCCATTAATAAAAATATCATTTATGTGCTTGGAATTTCAGCACATCTGGTTGAGATGATTGGATGCGACATGATTTTTTCAATTTAATATCATTACGTTCCACATCAAAAATATGAAACAAATAAAAAATGTGAAATGAGTTTATGTTCATGTGTGTTTGAACAAACGTACCCAGACATACTTATATGTATGTGTACATATATACTTCGAAACAGACATACAGTAGTGACTTTGTATACACAACTCTCAATAAATGCAGCATCGCGTGATGTGTAGCAAGTAGATAATGTCTTTTTTCTTTGCGATTAAAGAGAAAATTCACCTAAATGTTGGTGAACAAGAGGTGTTATTTTCGGTAGCTGTCACTTTGAAGCTTTTATTCTTTGACATTACATTGAAATTATTAAAATTCACTACAAAAATGGTGAAAATCTTGTAGACACAGTTCGCAAAACTAAAGCCATTTTGGGTCGTCGTGCAGCCCCTTGTCGGACCGCAATACAGGAATTGGGGGGGAAATTAATTGGGACAAGTTAAGGCTTATTAAGTTCAGTTAACACAAACACTCAAGCCGGCGATCATCCACAACGTCGTTTCTTTTCTGATTGGGTCCTTGAAATGCATGAAAATTATCCGAAATTCTATCGAAAAATCATGTTGACTGGTGAGACCCATTTCCACCTCGGTGGCTACGTCAACAAGACATCTTTTCGCATCTGGAGCTCATAAACCCAAGAGTTATTGTTGCGGTTTATGGTCGGGCGGGGCCAGTGGACCTTACTTTTTCGAAAATGAGGTTGGATGAACAGTTATGGTGAATGGATTGCGCTATCGAGAGATGATTAATGGTATGTTATTGTCGGAGTTGGATGATATTGATCTGGACATCGTTTACTTTAAAAAGGACGGTGCTCCGTGCCACACAAGCAACGAAACCATTGCTCTTTTACGGGAAAAGTTTCTGGACCGTGCTATCTCCCGAAAAGGTGATGACAATTGCCCACCGAGATCTTGTGATTTAACACCTTGCGGTTTCTTCCTTTAGTGCCACGTAAAAGGTCTAAGGTTTACGCCAACAGCGCAGCGTCGACTCAAGACCTTAAAGATAGAATTCGTGAGGCTATCGAGGCCATAGGGCAGCCACTTTGCGATTTGGTTGGGGAAAATTTCATGAAAAGGATATGGTCCTGTAAGCGTAGTCGTGGTGGCCATTTGGCTGATGTTGGTTTTCATTATTAATGGCATACCTTCCTCTTTATTATGAAATAAACATCCGATCATTTATCTCAATCAAAATGTAATTTTTCTTGTATTTAGAATAAAACACAGAAGATCTTTAAAACTGCTAAATTTTTTTATCGGAGGGAGAAAATAGGTATGGACATTTGCCTTGAGTTTGAGAATATCACAGCTTGTGTTTCACATGTAAACAGTTTGGCTGGAGAACTAATTGTCTATAATGCGTAGCCCAATTATCGGTCCATTTGACACTAAAGAGACGACAGTCCCTGAATAGCCGTGTATCCCGCTGAAAGTCCTAACATCAGGGAGGGATGACGGATATCTTAGGTTGAAATATCTAAAATACCATTAAAATATCAATGGACTGCTACAATATCCATTTCCTTACTTTGGATTAGTTGGAAGTATCGAGTCACTACAGTAAATTTCTCTGTATGCTCCGTGTGTATGAACATCCTTACGAAACATATTAAACGGATGCAACGCAGCGTGATAGAAACACATTTGATATGAAATCCTCCGAAATTGTCGTTGGTACTCACCTCATAAATGAATTCATATGTATACTAAGGCTCACATATATGGTACATGCATGTCACACAGCCAAGCGAGGGGTCACTTAAAAGTTTCCTACAGTTGTACGAATAAATATTACTGGTTCTCTTGAACCATCGAAATGAGTTGAAATATTTTCCGGAATCAATAGGGCCTCTACTTTATTTCCAATAGCATTACTCTGTAGAAAGTTTGAGATACTTCGGAAATGGGACAATGTCTAAGAAGTCAATGTCGGATCGTCCTGAAAATTTCACTGGCTAATTAGACTCAAGTTGGAAAAGGAAGAGTGTCCCCGGTCATACCCTCCGGCCTGGTTGGCATTTCAGCATGTGTGAAAGGTAAGTGCTCTTCGGCGCTAACTCGACCATTGTGCAATCTTTTTAAAACGTCATACCGTGCTGGTATTTAACCATCACGTTGGAAAGTTTCCAAGGTTCAGCCGACCCCGAAAAAAGGTGGGACTACAAATCAAGCAAATTACCGCATAATAGCAATTTGTTCTGCGCTCTCCAAGGTTATGGAGAGCATGGTGAAGCACCATCTGGTTATGTATCTAGAGTCCAAGGGCCTTCTGACTGATCGAGAAACTGATCTACTGGAGCCCTGATGGAGTTCCATTCTGAACGATGGAGTCGAGCCATTCACCGCCTCGGAAAAAGCCAGGTCGTAGCTCTGGACATTTCCATTGCTGATGGCACAGAAATGAATGATTCGTTTACAGCTCTGGCCGAGATTCGTAGATCAGCAGAGAGTTATGACACCATTTACATATATCATGCAGTCCTTTCTCACCATAATGATTAAAGCCAAAAATATTTCATTTTGGGCGATGTCGATTTAAATGTTGTACCTTTGACAAATCTGGTTGTGAAAGCCGGATGGAATTTTGTATCCATTGAGTGTTTCACCAATTGGATCGTTAGAGCCCAATCATGTGGAGGATTACTGCGATAATTGTTGAAGGAATTGACCATCTTGCCCAAAGTGGCAAAATTTCCATAGAGGCTATATCTGAACCGATTCTCATCAAATTAAATATGTTTGACAGAAAACGATTATCCTGGCGAAATTCTGAGTAAATCTGGGCACACTTACGGCTTATACTTTATTTATTTACACCAATATTAATTGGGAGAGGCCTTGTCTCGATTGCTCCAGACTTGGTATATGTTTTATAACTGAGAAATATGGCAAAGTGCACGATTTTACACATTCCTCGAATTGGATCTTGGTGTGCGCTTGACAGATAATTTAGACAGCCAATAATCGCAATCTAACTGCTTACCAGCAATGCTAAGGCTTTCGTTACTTTCTTTTGAATTTAGTGTATTGTGGTTAAAGAGCTACTTGCATTTTATTCAAATTACATTATCTCGAGAACAATTTCCTAAACACTTCATAGAATTACTTAATTCGCCACTCAACGGTTCATGCATTGGCAAAATTTCATGGCGATGTTACCAGCAATTTGAGGGAACGGAGATGTACGGTAGCGGTTTCTCTTGACATAGAGAAGGCGTTCGATAGGGTGTTTCAGGAAGGGATATTATTTAAATTGCTGAGGATTGGATTTAGTCCACATGTTGTAAAACTTTTTCAGAGTTTTTTTACGAATCGCGAATTTTATGTTTATATGAATGACACTTGCTCGTCCCCAGGTTCAGTAAATTGTGGAGTTCCTCAGGGATCAATATTATCTCCTCAACTCTATAATATTTTCATAAGCGATTTCCCCCACGAGTGTTCGGACTCAACAGGTTTACTATATGCCGATGACTCTCTATTATATGCCCATCATGAATCACCAATTAGTGCCCTTTCTAGCGTTTCTCGACACCTCGCGGAAGTTCATAGATATTATGAGGAGTGGGGTATCAAAATTAATATATCCAAGTGTGAGGCTATATGTATACGGAATGCTTCGGGTAAGTGTAAACGATATGTGGTACCGGAGAGCAAACTTTTGAGACTGTTTCATAATGGGATTGAGATACCTTTCAAGAGACGTATTAAATATCTTGGTGTCCACTTTAATATACTCATGAAATTTAATGAGAATGCTAAATTATTTTTAGAGAAGGCATGCAAAATAAAGGGTTCGTTTGGGAAATTGTTCCATAACAAAACTTTTCCTATTCAAACGAAGCTGCTGTTATATAAAGCATGTATTCGTCCTATAGTTTTGTACGCCTTCCCTGTTTGGTTTACAATTTCTCCAAGCATTATGAAGAAGATGGAGATAATGGAGCGCAAAGTCCTTAGACTTTGCACTGGTAAACATTTTGTACACAGCACGAAACGATATTCTAATAGAATAGTCTATGAATGTGCAGGTATCATTCCTTTGGCACAATATAGCTTAGAAATGTTAAAAAGATTTGTTGACAGCGTTCCTCTCCATGATAATATTTTGATAAGAAAAATTGCGGAAGATCAAGCGGAATGGAATTGGAGTAATTCCAGTTACCTTTCTCCGATTGGTTACCCCAGTTCTTTGGATTCTCACCTGACAACACAGACCTTTTTTGTTACTGCCTGCCCTGGTACAAATAGGGGTTAATGTTTTTTTTTTTTTTTTTTTTCTTTTCCCCTTCTTTTTATATATATATATTTTTTTGTTTTCCTTTTTCTGTTTTATCATTAAGTTCTAGTCTAATTTGTATTTTAAGGTAGTTTAAGTTAATTTTTGTAGCATCTTGCGCTACAGTTATGTTAATGCCGGGAGCAAGCATGTTTTCATCTAAGAGTTACTTAAATACATATCTTACCCGTTATGACAAAGCATGACACTGTATTATCTATCTTATGTATTATCTATCTTATTATTTTAAAACAATACATTATAATTTTAAATACAGCTTTTGTTATTTGATATATTCAATTATTATTTAAAAAAAAATATGTAAAAAAATAGTCTCAATAAAATTAATTCTAATTCAGTCGTATGTACGAGTATAACAGTTGTTTTGCGCCGACAGGTGACTTTAGCCGGTGCCCACGTATTGTTTGTAGTGACGAACTGTTCAAAGTATCACCGAAATAAATGAATGCTTTGCTCGGAGTCGTTAGACACTTTGAGGCTTTAGTTTAACTTGTTTGTATTTGTATTCGTTTGTGATTGTTCCGTTTGGATATGATTGTTGTTGTACGTGGTATTTATCTGAATTTGAAAAAATATTTCACAATAAAAACACGTTCGACGTCTATGTGTCATAAAACATTGCTGACAGCATCAGTCGCATTGAATACGATTACGAACGACATCTGGCTCCACACCCATAAACACAACACATATTCCTTCTAAGCATCCTTTAAAATCCCAACAAAAAAAAACGTTACCCAACCAACCCAAGGACTTTGCACCGAATGCTGTCGTTATGATATTTTGCCCGCTTTCGTCTCTATTGATTTGTGATTTTGATAAGTGATCAAATATGTATGTTGCAAAACATATATACACAAGTATGTATGTGTTAGTGAATATGTTGACCCATTTCAGTGGGAGTTCAAAGGAAAATGTCTTTACTTACCCAATTCAATCTATTGCAGGTCAATTGGAGCTTTCCCTTGAAAAACAACAAGGACTTCAAAGTAATGAAAACATTTGATGCATGAGTGACACACACACATTCATAAGACCACTTTGTTTGTATCCCTTAGTTACTGTATTGTCGACCGATTTCATGTATCTGCAATTAGAGGATAACTGAGGTTTTCATAACCAAAGCCAAGTATCCTATCAACCAGAACCGTCTTGTTTTTCAATCGCATACAGAACAAGACGACAATATTAAGAGAGAGAGAGAGAGAGAAGACGAAAGATGAAGAGCAATGAAATTGTAATCTAATAACAAATATGTGGAGTATCCCGAGTACTGCATACACTTGTTCTCCACTTCATTGGCGGTCGAAAAACAGCAAACCATTAATCAATCATAACTGAAGATAGTTTATGTCCACCGCCTATCCTAGACGAGGTCAATGCAACAATAAATCGGATTAAGAATTACACGACTGGATAGGGGTTTCGCCCTTTTTCACGGGATAGTAGTCAGATAGTCATACATACATTAAAAGATAGTTGAGCTGGCCTCAGGTCAATGTTTAAAAATGCCAATACATGTTATTGCATTCTAGAAAACTACAATGTACATGGGAATTATTTTATTTTATAAGCCACTTCAATCTAAATGAATAATACTCTTCATGAAATAAAAGCAAGCATTGTAACGTACTACCAGCAGTTAGCCCGGTAAAGAATGAAAGCTTGTCTGATGATTAGAAACTCAGTGTATAATGTCTGATTAGCAGAAGAGTAAACACACCCATTTGTGACTTTTCATATTTTCGATAAATTGATTTAACCCTATCACACTCCAAAAAAAATTACCAAATTCAAGAAAAAACGTACTGTATAATTTTTCTCAATTTTGAAATTACTTATTTGTTTTAAGTTCGTAAAATTTCCGAGTATACTAAAATCTAGTACAATTTACTACAGCTGACTACTATTTACTCCTCAAAACTACAAATGTACTTGAATTGAATACTTATTCTGGTCTCCATTTCAGTACGTTTTGTAATCTGAGTTTGTTAGAAATTTTTTATTGTGGGTGCAGTGTGGCTTCTGGCCTAATAAATCAGCTATTGACAATTCCTAAAAGATACCAATGAGAATCATTCATCTTGTCCAGTTCTGATCCACTGTAATGCTGCCATGCAAAACTAGTGAGCCCATGCTGAATAATCTGTAAAAAATAAGAATCGAAAGTGGATGAATTGGAAGTGGAGGCTGCCAGTTGCTGACAAATTTGTGTACCTTCAATCCGCCACCAATACCATCAAAAATAAATGAAAATGGTATGCTAAACAAGAGGTCGTCCTAGACCATGAAATCTATACAGAATGTATAGTTTCCATAATTCTGGATCGCAGAATAGTGACTTTTTCTCGTTGCAAAAATCATAACCTCTAACCTAGTGAGGATACTTACCAAATTTAAAATGTGTTCTAAAGAAGATATCATAGGCTTTGAAATGAGGTCCGAAATTTGTTGGAAGCATTATAGCATTTTTTATTTTCATTACCAAATTAACCATTTTTGCTTTATTTTGTAAACTAACATAACAAATATTTTTATATTTATATTAATTTATATTAGGTAATAAAGTTGTATTTAATTGTATATTTGTTTTTTTAAATGTTTACAAATTGTCTTCAAAAAAATCAGTATCATTTAGAGTGATATCCAATACACATATTATTTCGGTGCTATAAATCCTTTCGCAATTGCACGTGCCTCAAAGATGAAATTAGTGGATCGGAAGAAGCCGCCTACATGTTGAATAGGTACTCATTCTTTATTATACGGGAAATTTTGTATGTATACGCGGATCTAAATTTCTTTGTAATAATTGTTTCTACATTCTTGAGCTTCTTCCGATAACTCTTCGATTGGCAAGACTTGGTATTCAATTAAATGTCTTCCATGAGCTAAAATCTTATGCACCGTGAATGAACTCCATACATCTAATTCTAGCGTGCAGTGGAGAAATTCCATATTAGTAATTGTTGTCACTACTTGTTGGTCATCTACATTTTGAAAGTCTTTCTGTGTAAAAAACATATTGCACATTTCAGCGTTGAAGTGGGATTTGTTTAATTTCAATCAATACTTTACCATCAATCATTGTGAGAAAACATTCATAATCAACAATTACAGTTTTTCCATTCTTGATTTTCAATACTGATTTTCAATCAATATGATTTCTTATATTGACAATTGTGGATTTTATTATTTCTGCAGACTCCTCTACGTATTTAAAAAATATTGCACGGCAGAAGTGGACAGATAATGGCCGAGCATTTTTCCAATGTTCAGCGGCTTCACTTCTCAATCGTAGAGGCACTACGGACGAAATAAATATGTTTGCATCGGTAATAGACTTATCATCTGTAGCTATTGCTTGCTTGTAAATGCATTGACCTGATGATCCACCACATCCCCATTTATTCATCAACGTCAGTCTTTCTGGAAGCAGTTCCGCCTCTTCTTTAGGTAAGCATTGAATAAGACGACTGAAATTGATACCTCCGCTGATACCTCACTTATATTTAAATTACGCGGTACTGCTTCCTTCCTTCGTTGAAAAAATAACGGCATAACAATTTTAAAAACACACGACAAAACATAATGATTGGTTTAGTTTGTACACTGAAGAAAATAATCAACTTGGAACGGCCCTGAAAACCAATTTATGTAACGGTTTTCGGATAGTTGATCCACAATTATTTCCCTATCGACTAGAATCATTGAATTTACTAAAATGTTTTATATAAAATTTTATTTTTGCCACGGATTCCGGCAAAAGCCATTGCGACGCTGAGCTAATAATTGAAAATTATTCAGAACACATGAGAACAACAAAATCGGGCTATACTTTGCAAAGTTTTGCTTTGCGATTCGAGAAATTGTGTTGCTAAAAAAAGTGGTCTAATTCGGTGGGAGTTGTGGGAGAAACTATTTGTTTTGTTAAATTCATCTACGTATAGTTGTGTTTAAGAAAATGAAAATTATTTTTTAAGTTCATAAAAGAAATTATAAACAAAAAGGTACCATTCTTAACAAAATCCCTTTTTTCGAGTTTGTATTCCAACAAGTTTCATTTGACTGATATTGGACTTTAGATATTCTATTAAATCGTGACCAATACACCGAACCGTGTTGAAAAATGTATTTTTTTACTTAAGAATGCAAGGAGAATGCAAATATAACAATTTAATTCGTAAAAACTGGAATAAACATACACAAGAAATTTAAATATAAAATAAATAAATCATAAAACTTAAAATAGTTCTAAAGACATGTGATCAAAAGCGTCGGCGGCTTCATCGACGTCGACATTACTCGGCATTGGTTTGCAATGTTATTGTTTTGTTTGCGACAATAATTAAAAATATGGGGAATTGCGGAAGGAACGCTCTTGGTGGAGAAAACATTGTTGCCGAATTTGTTGAAATCGGTAATAACGTGGAGGTCAATGAATATTTCAAGCCATAAGGAAATTCGGAATTTCCTAAATCATAAAGAGATGAGCAATTTTCGACTGCTTAAATTTTTTTTTATTTCAGCCTCATAAATTACATATATAAGTCTGCCATATCTGAATGAGCAGGACGTAAAGAAAGCCGTGTCTCCATTAGGCCTTCGTGCAGAGATTCGCAATATACTTTTTTACTGGGAAAATTCTCAGGTAGTATGATGTTATAATTAAATGTGCAAACCATAATGTTATATTTTGTAGCTCGGCGTAGAAGATGCGTCGACCGTTGTGGACCCAACTACTAAAACCGAAGCAATTAAGTCGCCGCCAACATTATACTTCATTTCATCCAGTATTTTATCGAAGGTTCATTTCATTTATATCCCATGAACAAAGTAAACAAAGGTTTAGAATTAAGTATATATGACAACGTACAGTTGCCATATTATCAACAACTCGTTGTCAGTGTAGTACCCCAATTGAGAACACCCTGTTGCCAAATTTTACACAAATCGTTTACAAAACCGTGTTGACAAAATTGGAACATCGTTGACGATTTGGCCACATACGTGTAACGATAGACTTTCGTGACCGTATGTTGTCAGTTCATGTACGTTTGGTCATACTTTTTCTATGAGTGTACGTTACTAATAGTAGCATTTTAAACATCTCGAAAAGTGTTCCCTCCTACACAAGATCTTTATTCATCGTCACATTGAATTTCATTATTCGGAGTATATATTCGAATATTAGAAATATTCGTTCACCAAGTATAGAAGGAATCCATTGCATGTCTGCGCATAAAGTGTTAACTATGGCTCCCGCTGAATGCTAGAATGTATTACGACATACGGCAGCTCAATGTAATATTTTAAGCAGCTATATTTCCCTCAATCCATAATTCAGCCATTTCCAAATCAATAATTTTTTTTATTGAATTCTTCAAAAGCAGAAACTTATCCAACATTATTACCATCGAATTCCAACGGGTTACAATATTTAGTTCAACAGTTATTTCTTTTACGTTGTTTTGAAGTAAACTGTTTTTAAAAACTTTTACAACCTTTTTGTAGTTTATGTTTGTGACCACATCCGCAAAAATAATCGCGGGAAACTAAAAAGACATTCACATACATGTATGTGGCTTATAAATTATGTAAAGCTGCCACGAAATTTGATTCATATTCTGCATAATACACGGTGTTTATCTAATTTGCTCAGTTCCCCCTTTCGACCGCTGTTGTGGGGTAGTGTATTAAGTCTAAATAAATTACACGCATACGTGATTAAATACGAATTTGCTTTAAATGCGATTAAATTAACTATAATTAAAATTCCGAACATTCTTTTGCCAACACACAGCCAAAGAGGAGGTAATTCTCTTTCCGGGCCTGCTCCACATCACCCACATATACATACATACAATCTGTATAGTCATCACCAGCGTCTGACTTTCATTTAGGTACTCAATACGCTCTGGAGATAACACAAAAAGCAGATGCTAATTATCTACACTTTATTTACACAGTTTAACACCCAAAACAGGTGGAACACCGACATGCATGCCACGGTGGCCTAAGTGGGAACACACCTCGCATGTTGCACACCATTGAGGGTAGCAAGTGGGAGAGTATAAATAATGGGGTTAAGGTATTAAACAAAGCAATTACGGTGTAAATGCGATCTGGATGTGTCTGTGTGTATGTGTGCGTAGGTACTATTTGAAGGTGATGTTGGAGATTAGGAAGGGATTTTATGTACTGCAATACAAAAATTGTAACGTAATGTTTTTGCTGGATGAAAATGGGAAGAAAGCATGACATGGACTAATTTTCATACACATAAATCCTTTTAGAGCCCACCTAATAAACTGAACATCTGTCCGAGAAGGCCCCTACCCGCCTACCCCAATATGAGGGAGTAAGTGAAAGTGGTTTGCTCTTGGTTCTATAACATTATTGGCTATTGGTGGGCCATTACATAAATTAAGAGAAATTGGACAGTACCACATATATATGTATAAGCGTATGTGTGTGTATATATTTATATATAGAGATGTATACATCAATATACACAATGCTTGTGTGTGCTACTTCCCAGTATACTTCCGTCCAACTACACAACTAAACAATAGATTGGCATAATCCGACACACATACATACAAACAAGCTAGACAAACCAATGTGGGTCTACCAAGAGATAATATCATGCTAACCCAAAGTAAATACACTGTGAACCACTGGAGAGACATTGTGTAACTGATCCCAATTGCCATCACAATGTTAATGGACCTTTTTAACTCACTCAGCACAGAGTTACCACCAGAAGGCCAAAATACACTGTGACGCGTAGTCGTGTCTATTAGAACTGAACCATTTGAATAGCGATTTGTCGATAAATCTACAACGAAATTTAATTCCAATAATCTGTGTCTCAGCGTAGTACCGGGATTTCCAACAAGAGGTATTATTTTGGTATTCAAAGAAAAATGGAATTTTTTGAGATAAACGAATTTTTCAAAAAAAATTTCGACTTTTTAATTGAGAACCATACAATTTTATTAAAACTTAAACAAATCCAAGTTTGAAACGTAGGTAAAAAAACAAGAGATCAATTCAGTTCCAACAAAAAGTCTACTTCGATTTGAGCCACATCTTGTTCAATAGATTGAAGAAAAATTGCATTTTTTGTTAGGACGGTGTTCTTCCGACATGAGAAATTCCGCTAGATACATCACGACTTATTTTAAATGCGTGGTTGGAATTAAATTAACCTGGTCAGGATTTTTTTAATTTAAGCTATAACGGATGTTTATTGCTGATTGCCTTTGAAGATTTTTGAGTCCACACTGCTCCTAAAGAACCGATCCATATTTGTTTACCTTCAGAAGGAGTTACATCAAGGGTGTAGCCTCAATATTGTCTGCTTAGTCATTACAACAATTCTCTTCGTCGAAGTCATCAGATAGCTGTAGAAATTTCGATTGGACAATTTTGTAAATGATTTGCCCGAAATATCAAATGGCAGCCATAATATTAGCACTAGTTAGCGACAAAAGATATTTTCAATTAAACTAAAAAGTCGACACCAATTTTCTCCACTTTTTCATAATAAAAATTCTTCATTTTTCATCATATTTGTAGCAAATTCAAACTTCAACCCATAAAGGAAGAAGTTGCAAGATGTTAAATCGCAAGATTTCGAAGGCCAATTGTGAGGACCCAATCAGCAAAGACACGACGTCGTTGATGATCGGCCGGCTTGAGTCCTTGTGTTAACTGAACTTTATAACTCTTAAGAACCAAATCTTTATGCAATATTCGGTGTAATGAAGTTTTTGGAATGCCCAATTCCAAAGAACGACGAGGAAGGGAAAAACCTTGCTTTTCTGCAACACTTTGGGATATAGCAGCAATATTCTCAGTTGTTCTGAAGCGGCGTGCATGGGATTTATTCTTCACATCACTAAATTGTCCCAACAGCTCGGATTTTTCCATTAATTCTGTATTGCGGTCCAACAAGGTGCTTCACGACGACCTAAAACTGTTTTAGTTTTACGTTCCGTGACTGCAAGATTTTTGTAGCGAAATTTAATAATTTCAATGCGTTGTTGAAGCGTGTATCTTTCCATTTTTAGTAATGGCGTAGTTTCTGCTTGTCAAATGTCAAAGAATAGAAACTTCAAACCCCTTTACAAGTTTCTTGAACATCTGATAAAAAATTGTATGTAATTGTGCGTAAGGTAATGTCATTCATTAATCTGTTGGATTTGTCAGTTCCAAATTTTTTCGTGGGGTTGCATATCGCGCTCTTGTTTTTTTAATACTGTTTTATTTTGTTAATATTTCGGATGTATGGAATCAATTATATCTCTGGTACACAAGGAATTAACTGGGTGTGAAGCATGAACCATATTGTCAATTTTTTCTATGAAATGCCCTAGCCCCAAATAAAATTTGCATTTTCGTAATTTTGAGGTCATTTCTGGATATTATTTTTTTATTTTGGAGGTGGGTCCCACTTTAGGAAATTTCTTTACACACTGACCGCGAATTACTATTTTTGAACAGAATCTTTTCGAAATCGCTGATATATTGTCATGATAGTACTAGGATATGAGCCTGGTTCTGTGGCGTTTTCACTTTAAGGGTCTGACAACTTTAGAAAAAGAAAATAATCACGGCCATTATGAGACGTATACATTTAAGACATCCTTCGAATACCCTCACTGCTTGTTGTTCCCAATCGCAATACAGAAGGTGACAGTTTGTGGGGAAATTCCTGTTTTCCTTAATCCCAAAGTATCCAAAACGTATGTTACTTTTACAAAGAACACCACATACAAACCAGGTTCCATTCTTGTATATGTGCATATACAATGCAGGTTATGTTCAAAAATGTAAACAAAATATTATTATTTTGTCACAGAGTTTATGTGTTTTGCTTTTCCTGAGTCTGTTTGTTCACAATCGAACTTACAATATCTTCTCATGACGATGATGATGGTGTATGACGTATGGCTAACTTTGCTGTCGGACATAAGTCCTTAAGTGTTGTATTTTGTGTTACTCGGCGTTTTCGTAACCCAGATTGTAAGTGCTCAATGGAAACTTTTTTGATGCACTCATTTTGTGTGTTCCTTTGTTGAGTGTGATGAAAATATGATAGCTGCCAATGAGATAGATAGTTTGTCTGAGATTCTATGTATTCTAACTACTGTTGATATGTACATTGTTTAAGTTAGTAAAAACTTTAATTTTCAAGTGCCTGCGATTGAAACAGTCATAAAGGAAAGAGACAGCAATTTAAAATAATGCCGGTCTACTCACACCGAGCCAAAAGTACAACGATTTTTTTAACCATGTGTCTGGTTAATTTTTTCATGGTAAATATTTGATTACAAAGTCAAAATAACGTTATATAAGGTCAAATTTACATGAAAAATAGTTGAGTTAACATTATATAAGGTTGATTTTTTCGAGAGAGAGGCTGAAAAATGTGGGAAATAAACAACAATTCAAAGATCATTCGGCTCTGTTGTGTCGAAGTTCTTGAACTGCTTTGTGTTATACGAAGTTCAGTATAATGTTACACGAAGTAGCAACGAATGCGATTGTGTTTCCCTCCCACACTTTTTCCCCTCTTACTTTTCACTTAACATGTGAGAACGTTATCTCGCTCTTTCAAAAACCCACCACCAAATGCTATCGTCACTGCTTGTTGAGCTGTTGGTTTTCAATGTATTACTGCTTGTTTTTTCTGGGATATGCGCTACTAAACAGTAGTTCTCGTTTAATCGCTTAGAGCTAGGAAACTTATTACACCAATATTTGCTGCAGAAATCATTGCAAATGGGTAACGATGAAGAACTGTAACAGCTTCCGAAACCTTGCAATCAAAGCAAACACAATTCGTGAAGCTTTTTTGGAAAATTTATATTTCTGCAAAGAAATATAAAATTGTTAAATTGAGCATGCATTGTTCCAACAAATTAACAATGAAATTTTTATATTAACAATTTTCATGGTTAAAAAATTCAACAATGCATTGTTAAAACAACAATAATTATTTTTATATCAACAAGTTTCATGGTTAAAAAATTCAACCAGGGAGTAGTTAAAGTAACTATTATTATTGTTAAATACCAGTCAACAAGAAGATGTTCAACTTAACCATATATAACGTAGACTCCAAATCATGTTTATTTATGGTTAAGTTAACCTTATATAAGGTTAATTTTTGTCTCTGTGCAGAATCACTGTGTGAATCGTTAGTTGTATTCGATCTGTGGAGAAATTGTATTGAATATCAAGATATTTAGTTTATGTATATATTCTTTAGCATGCGGCTTATCCAGCGTCGATGAGCTCGGTCCACCTGAAATTGGTCTAAGGATTGAATAAGTGCATAGGTCTCTTCTATGTTTTGTACTACCTCGTGTAGGTGGTTTGCACTGATCGCATGAAGTTTAAATTTTAGCAAATTGCATTGAATCTTACTTTTAAGAGTTGCGACAAAGATTCTTAACATATAGGAAGTATTTATATGGTCTGTACAGGTTAGTTTGTTGTTGAAGAATATTCCTAAATTCTTTGCACAAATTACAATTCCAATGAATGCGTTCAGAAACTAGCGTTTAAGCAGGCAGGATCAAATTGTGCCAGAGTACATAGGCGCGAGAAACTTCTTCACGAACAGCACCTTCGTCTCAAAGTTCTTTGTTCTCCTAGGGGAAGTAAAACCTTTTGGTCAACAAACCTTTTGGGTATGGAACAATCTTATATCTCAATCCTCGTTAAAGGTGACTAGATATTCACTGACCCGGTTAACAATGCTAACCTTCTGAATGAAAATTAAGCAAAGAATTCATCTTTGCCAGAAAGCACTCCCCGTATCCAGTTCGATGTCCTAGATATGTTTTCGAACACGTGGAGTTAAAAGGGCAGATCTCAACGTAAATTAAACTCCTGTCCCGGATGGTATTTCAGGACCTGTCCTATGTAAGTGCTCTTTGACGCTCGCTCTTCCATTCTCTGTAGCTCGTCCATTCATTGACTACCTACTGGGTCAGACTGTGAACCCAATCATTCGTATTTATTTTAACATCAGCCAAGTCTCCCAGAGGTCGAAGACAAAAGGCAAACCATGAACTACTCACTTAACCGCGATTTGGCGAAGAGTTGTGATTGGGGCCAAATGAACTGACTAGATTTTACTGCACGTGCCACTGATGCAGCATCGTCGTCAATCTTTATGTGAGGTGTGGATATCGACGAATAAGACGATCTTGATGTTCTGGGCATGACCATACAAGGTGATGCTCGCTGGGCTAGCCATATATTCGAAGTGTCGACAAATGTCCAAAAATGTGTGTTTACGATATCGTTTTCGTTTGTGATTCTGAGATCAATGGCTAATTTCGACATAATTTTTGGCATTAACAGTTTTTTTTTTGCAGTATTTCAGTTGGGTGACTTTATTCCTTTTACAAGTAGATACTTAATTATCAATGTTATTAGAAAAGTATGTCCTCCAGGACATATTGGGCAAGGAAATGACGATAACAAATAAAATCAATTTACGTATTTCCTTGAAAACCGATCATTTTAATCCTGTTAATTTGCCAAAATTATAAAAGTAAGAGTAAAACAAGTGGACAAATAGTAAGTTCGGCCGGGCCGAATCTTATATACCCTCCATCATGGATCCTTAAAAAGTCAATAAATAAGAAAACTAACTATGTTTTTGGGCCGCTCGTGACCCGATAGTCCCAGGAAACCGATCACAAATTTTATCCAAATCATGAAAATAAATGCATATTTGGGTTCGCGAGAAAATTTCGTTGCATTTCGATACCCATATGTCCATGTTTGTCAAGGGACGGTTTTTGGGCCGCTGGTGACCCGATAGTCCCAGAAACCGGATCAAAAAATTTAGGAAAATCGTGAAAATAAAGGCATATTTGGGTTCGTGAGTAAATTTCGTTGCACTTCGATACCCATATGCGCATGTTTATCATGGGCCCTTTTTTGGGCCCCAAGGGTCCACGGAACCCATGAGCACGCCCATTTTTGGGATTTTTTCCCAATCTATAAATTATATAAACTTAGAACTTAGATGTAGTGAAAAAAATATTTGAAAAATTTGATTATGGCCGGAATATATTTAGTCCCGTAAAGGGGAACTTTTTCCCCTTTGGTCCGATATGGCCCATTCTCGAACTTAACCTGCTTAACCTGCAAAAAACATCTTCCTACAAAATTTCAGCTTTTTAGCGTTGGTCGTTCGCACTCTTCGTGATTTCAACAGACAACAGACGGACGGACAGACGGACGGACAGACGGACATCGCTAGAATGTCTTAGAATGCTACACTGACCGATAATATATATACTTTATAGGGTCGCAGATCACACTTTCGAGGTGTTGCAAACGGAATGACAAACTTAGTATATACTCCATCCTATGATGGAGTGTATAAAAAAGCATCAACCATCACAAATTTCCATTAATGTTAATGCTCTTTGAATGAAAAAAAAAAACCAAAGATCAAAACACAACAACGCGATTGATCAACAGTGAATATCAGACAAGTTGTTATAAATATGAAGAAATTGAGAAATCCAAAATCGAGACAATGCGGTTTATCCAATGCCAGTTTTCAAGAAACAAACAATATCTGCTTAATTTGCGGAATACAGAATTTTGTTTGGTTTCAAATGAATACATTTTGTCAGAAATATACATACATAGATCTATTAAACACATTTCTTTGATCTGCTCTGTTGTTTGGGTTTTGCTATTTTCTAATAATCTGTCGAAGGGATGTTTGCAACTCGACAACGATTGCCGTTATCCAAATTGTGGACATTTCAGTGTATGTAAAAGTACTCGCTATCAAATGCGATAATTAGCCCTTGGTCTGCATTGATGCTGACACTACAAATTGCCCGCTTCATTTTTTTACAGCTTAAATGACAATGTTCTGTTGCTGCTAATACTGGGATTATATCTTCGCACTCTTGATTTTCAAAGGCTTTCACGATTTTCACTTTCCCCTCACATGTTCAACCATTGAATGATATTTGGTGACACACGGTGATAGCAATCCACCTATGGCTGTGTGCCAAATTATCGTATGTGACAAATTTTACAAAATTGACTATGTGCAGCAAAGTTATTCTATAACATGCCTCCGTTCATCACCAAGGCTTAGTATAGGTATACTTAATTATTACAATGTTTCAATTTGATCGAAACTGTCTGTTCACTTTGGAAATCAGAACGAGACCTTATCCTGCAAAAATGTTGAACTTTATTACTTGCGATCATTTCGCGCTCAGCGATGGATATGCACACTCTTTGTATTTGTTCGTATGTTTGTATGTGTTGACAATATTCGAACTTACCCAATTTTTCGCCACACAAAACATCAGCCCAGAAGTGAATGAACAGCAAAACGAACATGGGTCCACACGCCAACGACGACGACGGCGCCGACGACTGCCTCCGCATTTGATGTGGCGAAGGAGCGAGCATTTTGTTCAGCTATATGTGTGTTAGTGAAGAAACTCCACAGTTTTGTGAAGTTGTAGTCAAAAAAAAAGGATTTGCTGTCCTTATTTTTATTTTGTTTGTTTGTGTTCTTCGTTGTGGATTTACCCAAGCAATGTGTTTAGATGTTTTCAACTAGGCTAGCTTTGACTTTCATTGGCAACAAGAGATGTGTAACGAATTCTTCTTTATGTTGAATTGTTTTTTTTTTTTATATGTTGATGCCACAATTTCTGCTTTTTCTTGGGGTTCCCATTCGTTGGGATACTTTGTAGGTGGACCAATATCCCATTCCTTACTTGAATCAATGTTTGTTGCTATTGTTGTTTTGCTAAGTACATTCGTAAATGTGCCACTAATACCGCCACATTTCAAGTCGATTGTTTCCCTTAGCTTACTGAATGATTGCACGGAGGTCCTTTTATAATCTTTTCTTTTGCTCTGGCCCTGCTTATTTTGTTGTTGTTGTTTGTTGTACTTTGTCCTTTTTTTTTTTTGATACACTCGCACTTAGCACTCTCCTGGTACTTTATATAATTTCATCATCATTTTTTTCCTTTCTTCGTGTTATTTATTATGTTGCCCAAACAGTTTTTCGGGTTTCCTGAAAATGTAACCTTTTTCCGAAGCATTACTTTTTTTTCAAATACCATTTAATTAAAATTAAAAAAAAAAATAAAGAAAACAGCGACACCTCCAGCGAATTTCTCCCTTTGGAAAATGCACGCCATTACCGGGAATGAGAGGAAAATATCAACGTCATTTCACGGAATTTTAAATGATTTAATTAACTCTATTTTTCAGGCATTGGCAGAGGCGCATTAATTTATCTAGAAAATTAAAAGGGAATGGGAACACTTCTTGGTATTGAAGTGTAGAAAGTGAAATTCAAAGCTGGCTGTTTACCAACGATAATTGAAAAAGTGTTAGCAAAACCGCTAAATATGTAAAAAAAATGCCGCAAATGTCAATTGACTGAAAAATGTTTTTCAATAAACTTTTATTCGAAATTTCTCTATATTATTATTCTCTAATTATACTAATATCAATCTAGAGGATTAATCACTTGGTACCAGGGTACAGTGTAATGCATCATTTACCTTTCACAAAACCATTGACATTAAATTAACCAAACGAAATTCAATACAGCGCCAAGAAAATAATCTCTTTTAAAAATTCACATTATTCGGGGAATGAGTAAAAAATATGGAACGTTTGTTCGCGGAATTTGTTGTTTCTATTAAATCGAATTTACAAGCAGACATTTCATTATTGATATTAAAGTAGATGCTAGACATCTTCATGTTTTACATTTTTAAAGCATCATTAAGCATTTCTATATGGAGGATATCGTTTGCTATACGTTTTAATGTGGGAAGTCCGTTGTCTATTAACAATGTGTCATATGGGTGCCTGTAAATAATTGGCTTTCAAGGGCAAAAGAAATCAATACTTAAGTAAAGTCATTCAGTCTTTACTCGAGATCTCCTCGAGAGTAGAAACATATGTGAAATAATGCGAGATGGTGTGCTTGAAAATAAAAAGTAACCGTGTGTCGGACCACATTTGACAAATTGGCTCTATCCAAAAGAAATGGGCGTGGCACCATCCACTTTTTATAGAGTGCATTTGTTTCTGTACCAATACAACATCTTATCTTCATACCTCTCATAGATCATGAGATATGGTCTTCCACCTTTAAACTAACCATTCCACCATTTATACTAATTCCCTACTATATTTCTTATAAATTCCTCTATCCATGTTCGCCAAACAACGCGGTATCCGCAAACTTTAAACATAGTTTAATAATGTTTACATTATTCACAGCTAAAGAAAAAATTACAACTTTAGGGGTTCTAAATTATTTAAAAATTAAAAAAGAATAAGAATTCTAATTTTTCGTAATTCTCAAGAACTACATGAAGTTTACGCGAAAAATCCTCATATATACTTTCCTATAATTTCTCTGTTATTATCTAAATTGAATTGGTTTATATTTTAAAACAACATCAAGTCCCCCCATGTAGTTTAAATTTTACTAAACGTACCGTACCGAATCCCGTATATATGTATATATGTGCTCAATGTACGATACACACATACATACTCGCATTTAGATGGCTCTGTATTTTTAGAGTATGAGAATACAAACAGATGAACATTTATTTCCATAACTTTATATGAATACAATCCATGAACTATTTGGGAGGAGAAGTTAACTATACAAGTTCTGTATGAATTTTCCTTTTTCTGGATTTCAAGTTTAAGTTGCTGTCGGTAAGGATCCCATTGTTGCCCATAGTTTTTATTGCCATCTATTCATTCGTATTCCCCGAGGGGACACAGTAGCAGCAGAAACGAAAAATATTTTCTAATATCTTTTCGTGCTCTCTACAAATCCATTCGTTCCCAGTTACTATTCTAATTTTCCTTAGAATGGGAATGCAAAGAAGAAAGAGGAAAAAAAGAAAACTTAATCGTATTTCAAAGTGATTTAGTTGACCTCTCGCAAGCAATGGATGACCCTCTTTTGTCCTTATTACATTTGCCCCATTTCCGAAACGAACAACTGAAGTTGTGCAAAGATTTTAATATCCGATTATAAACGTATTTATGCATTTCAGAAATCTTCACCCACAGCACAACGCACCATAATTGTTTTAGAAATTTAGAAAAGTTTCAGAGACATCCACTTGAAATCATTTGTATGTTGCTTATGGCAAAAGACCACAAACCCAATTAGGCAAATTGAAATGGTTGTTAATGTTGGTTCCAGGGCATAGTCAAAAGATGGATTCTGGTGTATGAGAGCATCATATTTCCGTGACATCCCAGCAAACGGCAAAATCAGTGAACTATGCACGATATAATGGGAACAACAGCTTAAAGGCGCCTCGAAAGGATAATGTTTATTTAATTGCCCACTCGTACAGTCGAACAAGCTGAACACGGCCGCTGATAATATGTCAGTTGTCCGTATCGGGGTGTGAACTTCGATTTACGGTGAAATAGATGCGCCCAACACACATTAAATTTGGCAGGCAAATAAATGTATGTGACATTAATGTATTAGTATCTGTGTTAGTAAATACTTCGACAACTCTGGCTTAATAACACAGTGCTACAAAAAAGAAAGAAGATGAAGTACCTGAGAAGTCATATTATTACTTGTGTAGGACTTGTCGTGTAGATCAAGGATGTAAAATTTTATCACTCGACAGATTTTAAAATTTTGAATATGTCTTCAATTTACTTTGTGAGCATATAATAAACGATGGATAATATTAATGAGATCTCAATAGTTATCACGTAAAATTTGCGTTTAACTTAAAAATATTTTGGTAGATATTCATGTAGATTACATGCTTGTAAATATTTTTTTTAAATTTTGCTACTTTCTTGAATGTCGCCAAGTACCAAAAATGAAATTAAGGTAATTCCAAAAAATGTCGACCCAGTGCGGATTTTGATCTTGCTAAAATGAGATGAAAATTGGCACATTTATTCTGCTAGTTGCTGTCTGCCATATGACAAATTGTCTCTAGATAATGCTTCGTTAATCTCCTAGTTGACCTAGTCGAGCATTTTTCAGAAAAGATACCAACGGTCATTTTTCTAAAAAAATTTAGGAGAAACAAAATACCCGTTTTTGAAATATGTCAGAACCAAAGATATATAATTTGTTTAGAGGGTAATGTCGAACAAGGTCATACATATTATTTACATTAGCAATATAAAGTCAGATCATTATAAAAAAAGTTGGCACAATAATTATGTAACACATTCTATCGGCCAATGATTTGATATAACCCCCTATACAAAATTTCTAGTCGACTCTGATGACCCGTCTTAAAACGAAAACATATCTGTGCTTTATTAGAAAGCTTTTTTTACCTGTTTGGAAATGGTCGCACAACCTAAAGTGATACATTGGATATACATGGCGATCGTCAGACCCATACTTCCATATGGCGTCCTGGTTTTGTGGTGTACAGTGAATTCATCTCTCCAATCCAACCAAAATCCAAAGACTATAATGCGTGATATTACGGGATATCACGCCCATAAATGCCAATCTAAAGGTAAAGTTGAGAGAGAAAGTCCCTGTAAGAGAAAGTCCGAGGTATAGAGTTCTTGTCTCCAAACTAAAAATCTATGTGGATAGTCTTGAGATCTTCAAAGCCTTACACTCCAAGCGATATAATTCATATGTACGTTAGAATGTATTAAAGCATTCACCCTAAGCCTATAGTTGCCACCAAAAGTCGACTTTTCGACCTTCTGAATTTTTCAGAAATTTAAAAAGTCGATTTTTAGACTTTTCGGGTTTTTGTGAATTACAACTCGATTAAAGTCGCCTTTTTAATTGAATCTAATGCAGTTTTATTCAAACAAATTCATGTTTAAAACGTAACGATTTGAACTACATATATCTACTATTCATATCGTTACTGAGTTATTTCCCTTAACATTCCCTGAAAGAACAGACATTTACCATCGGAATAAGAGTTACATTATTTTCAGTAAAAATGTTACCAAAATGTCTGTTTACTGTAAGCACTTGGTGAAGAACTCTGGTTTACATTTCGTAATAGCCACTACACCTGGTCCGGACTTCTTTAATTTAAGCTATAACGATTGTTTACCGCTGATTGTCTTTGAAGATCTTTGAGTTCTTTAGTAGGTACCTCACTGCTCCTAAAGCAGCCCACCATATTACAGCAAGGGTGTAATCTCAATATTGTCAGCTTACTCATTACAACAATTCTCTTCGTCGGAGTCATCAGGTAGCTGTAGAAACTCATGTCCAGCATCAGTTTCTGTTATATTTTAATTCTATTTGGACAATATTAGCTCTACTGACCGACAAAATATATTTTCAATTAAACTAAAAAGTCGACATTCGACTTTTTCGTAATCAAACGTCGAGTTCATTTTCATTTTTTTCACCATTTTTGTAGCAAAAATTCGACTAATCGAGCCAGCAGTACAATTTTAAAATTACCTCATTCCCTTGTCAAAACAATATAAAGGAATATAAGGAGCCAGCCCTGTTTACCAGGAGGGACACCGAATCTGTTAGTGTGCCTCTCTGGCATATGCATTCGCTGAATTATGAAGTTGTATTATTTGATAAGTCGCTCTTTATGGCCAGATGGAAACCATAAAAAGACCATTCTCAGAGACGTCATTACAGGACACCAAGATGATAGATCGTATGGCACGTCTACTGAGCACTACTGAGCACTAGTAGAACCAATGATATGGCGTTGACCACGTCTACATGAGAGTCGGCGTACTCACCATGGAAACAGGTTGGT
Organism: Hydrotaea cyrtoneurina; assembly: GCA_958296145.1. Taxonomy (NCBI): domain Eukaryota; kingdom Metazoa; phylum Arthropoda; class Insecta; order Diptera; family Muscidae; genus Hydrotaea; species Hydrotaea cyrtoneurina. Next base: position 44,647,351 of record OY282512.1, read on the forward strand.
AACCCCGCACTTCTGGCCAGCCTACTTACATCTGACTTCCTTAACAAAATGCATCCAATGTGGAAAATAGTTATAAGCTAGTACTCAATCATATTTGCAAAACCTACTTTTACTCTACGTGCACCTCTCCTCCTCTAACACAAAGGGTCAAATCATGATTTTTTGACATTTAACCTTACATTATACAAAGTATATATATTATCTCAGTTATAAAATACCAGGCTGTTAAGACTACAAACACATTAAATTGAAATACAAATTTAATGCAATTTTACATGCCAGTAGTATAGTCATGTATCAGTACAGACGTAATCCACCCCATACCTTCTTTTTCTGTAAATCGTTAATTTTTTTTCTCTCCCACTATTGTTTATTGTTTAAATAATCCATTGATGTCAAATCAGTTTGCTTCAAAATGTGAGAGCTCTTTTGCACAAACTCATTACAATAACACTGACGATAATTTCCGCGAAGGGAATTTTTAGCCGAATGGCTACTGCAGGGCCTAGAGAAGTGTTGCACGGCTTGGAGAACACTGTCTTACTCGAAAAGTCTTCGGCATTTACAAACCGGTATCGACACAACAAATATATTGCTGTTCTTACCAAGATATGAACCTGGATTTTTCCTATGACACTTGCTCATACAGTAAATCCTGTCACAACCGTCCAAAACAAATCACATTGACAAGAATGAGCCCATCGTTTCCATTTTTTTCATTCAACAAACTGAACGTACTAAAACTACATTTACAACATTACAATACAAAATTACACTGTATAACAAAAAAAAATAGAAAAGTCTTGTAATGAACAACCACTATACTATTCTGATGTACTGTGATCCTCTGAATGCACAAATGGTCGAAATTTCCTTTCAATGAAGAGTTTTTTATTTATAATTGTTTAAACATAAAACTCGAAAACGACTTTTCCGATTTGGTTAAAATAAACATAGGAGATTCCATCGATTTTATGATCTATACAGCATGATGAAAAACAACTGAAAATGGACACTTTCTCTCATTTTAGATTTTTTATGATTCCATTAACCCAACAAAAATTAGACTCAAATTTGTCTATAACTCTGAAACAAAGCACTAAAAAAAAAACATTAAATATAACTTAGTGGTCTATTTTTGCAGTTTTTTTTGTTAACCAAATCGGACAAGTCATCGCACAAGAGTTATGTCACAAAAAAAAAAATTGTATTCCTGCTAAACATTTTATGTATCACGAAGTAAGGGTTGTCGCTGTAGTCGGCATATGGACTTTGGCAGATTGTAATGGTTTTTATCCAGGGTAAGTAATATCCCTTAGAGACAACTAAAAAATTGTAATGCAAATAAATCTCAATTGAAAATGAATGGGCGGGCGGGCACCCCGTTGTGATGCACTGTGCCAAGTGATCAAAAATATTTTCTTTTAAATTCCGTGCAAGTGATATCCATTTCATCGCACAGCGCGTAATCATCGGTGGTTCGGTTACATTTCTTAATGCATGTAAAATTAACTTTAAGTGGGTTTCTTCGTAATCTCTGGTGTACACTTTCGTTGTGACCACATTTCAAAATTGAATAATTTGAATATTTTCACTTTCACAGGAATTTATTAACATTCTTCGTTACGATAAATCAACTTCAGCGCATTATTCATCTTCTCGCTTCTTTTTCTTCTCATTTGTGCGACTAACAAATATTATTTTCATATTCCATTTTTCATTTCACTTTTTTTTTTGTTTGCCATTGGACACTCGACCATTATGATTTCCGTACAATACTTAAGATAAGAAACTTGTTCATTTGGTTTTGCTCCTTAAGCATCTTTTTTTCTGTTTTGTCACAGGACTATACGACACACCGCACAGACACTTCTACACTATGATACTCCGACACCACAAACACACACTCACAGTGTACCAGGCTGACAATTATGAGGGAACTTAGTTAAGGCTCATACTGAAGAAACATAAGAGGTTAGTCAACATGAATCATTCGTTTGATATGAGCTATTTTTTAATTACATGTAATCCTTATTTCTGCTGTCACGGTTCGTTGGGTCGACAAAGTACGCAACGGAAACGGTTGTAATGAAGGCAGGCGCACTTTGCGGTCGCACAATATTTGTATTAATTTCATTCGGTTTTAGATTAGCTTCATTTATCTCGCACCCGCTTTCCACTCACTTTAATACCGACAACAACAATAACAACAGCAGCAAAAACACTATTAGTTGTGGCAAGAACAATCACAGTTTGATGGCTAAAACAAACTGGACCAAACACATGTATTATATGGCCAAGAGACGGGTGAGTCGTTGTAATGACATCATAAGTGATAATAATTTATTTAAAGGACATTGTCGTTACACATACACGACCGTGTAAAATGATTGCTTAGCATGTGGCTCTGTCCGATTCAAGCGGAATACGTAAAAAATGACACACTTACGAATTACCGAACACAACGAACGCCACCAATAATTCACTCACTCAAAGGAAACGGACGTTACTGACTACTGCACCGACCGACGATGAACTGACGACGTTAGGCTTCTAAAAGGATACGTACGCATATACGCTGCCTATTCCCCCCATCGAACAGGGATGCTGGCACACTGAGAGAGATTCCACTTGAATTTAAGAGAAAAAAGCTTTTCATCCACCTTATAGCTTTGCTCTTCAGACACCGCTTTAGTCAGTGAGTGAGGAGTGCCACTATATTTCTGCCAGTAGGAACTGAGAGCCAGTTCCAGAAAGTGTTTTTGTAAATGTCTTGGCCGCCAAACAAATGTTACTTTACATCCATCGTAATTCCACCATAAATGCACCCAAGTGTATCTTTTTTTTTTGCTAAGTTGCTCGTAAAGGTTCGCCTGACACTGTTTGTTTCTTTAAAGCGCCAAGCAACGCATTCATTTTTATTTAATTTCTTACATTCGAACATAAAAACATCCGGAGAGTATAATGAAACTCACCAAATATTTGCACATTAACACCTCTGTGGCTCCTCCGCTTGACAATGTGGCAAAATGTTGACCGCATAATTTATTTAAATGTTCGAATTTAAACATTTACGAACCCCGTACCCTGCCACGTCTGTCCCAACCAATATGTATGTGTATGGAAACGATTTGAAATTACTTGAATCCGACCAAGAGACAGATATCGAAGTCATTTCAACGTAATTAGAGTTGGTTAGAGTAGATGATGTAAACATTGAGTACACACATTCATATATACATGAACGAATTTATATGTTACGATACAGCCCATATGTACGTATGCGTTGCCACAAAAACTGTGCCACTGAAATATACTCTATGTCGGTATGTACGTGGGATTGTAAACACAGTCACAGCACGGTGTGCCAAAATAAAATCACAAATCTAGACGAAATTGTTTGTGCTGTTTTCGGGTACCTGACTGATATTCTTACATTGAATTGGTAAAAGTTGGTGCGGTCCGTAGCTTCAGACGATATCAGAACACCAACATTTTGTTGATCCGTGTACCCTTTAACATAGTGTCGTATGAGTCGACTTGTGAAAAGTAGATTAATCGAAATTTTTCTAAAAAAAAAGGTGACAAATTAAGTCGACTTTTGATTACGAAAACTCGAGAAAATCGACTTAGTTAAACAAAAATATTGCTAAATTTTAATAGATACCCGTTTCCATAATTAATTTTACTACGTCTAGAACATCGTAGCTCTTTAGACAATCACCCTGCTTGATAAAATTGTTGTCAATATTAGGAAAAACTCTGTACGTTTGACGCAATTTGCGAAATAATGCAATGCATTGTAACCCATCTAGAATTTATGTTCTACAGGACGAAATCTTTTGAAACGTCTTGCAAAGATTTCGTAAATTGTGGTTATTTGTTTAAGTTCTAAAAAAAATGTTTGGGGCGTTTTCGTTTGTTTTCTGCCCACCGTGTATTCTTAAAACCAATGTGTATGTATTAGTTGCTGTGTCTGCTTGTGCCTTCTGAAATTGTCTAGTCTCGTTTACCTCAATTACACTGTGTTTAGTGAAAAGTCCTTTAGTTTTCACAAGACATGAGTAATAATTTAAATAATTACTTTTGAGATTTGTCGACATGTTCTTGTACTCCGTATGAACTCGGTAATAAGATATCAGTCATATGTACGAGTGTATCACCCAAGTAGAAAGATGGGACACCTTACATAATTCATACACACAATTTTTGCTATAAGTGATGTAAAGTGTCAATAGGGAACAAAAACAAGCAGCGCTTTCCAGTGCCCCTCGAAGAAATGAATGGAGAAATTCTTTAAATATTTCAAAAATCACAAGGCTTCATTTTCCAAAAAAAAAAATCTAAAATATGCTTACTTTGACTGTTCATTACAAGGTTGTGTTTGCCGTTATAGTCTGAGTGAATTCATTTGGGTGAACTGACAAAATTCCGATTTGGACCAGAACTTGTTCTTCCAAATTATACTTCACAACTAATCGCGGTACTGTGAGTCGATATGGAAATAACTGCAGTTTCCAACTATTTATTGAACATTTTAAAAAATGATATTTTTATCTCCTCAAGGGGAGATACTAGGCCATTTTGGGAGTGAATTCTATGCTATTTTGTTTTTGTTACACAGTGTTATCGAAGTTTTTAAACCTTTTTATAATTTGCCATACAAATATTGTGTCATTTCAACGCATTAGAAAAACGTCGAAAATAATACAATCTTAGTTTAGAAAATTTTCAAAATATGTAGGTCTCTGTATTAACTCAGACATTGATTAAATCTCATTTGGATAATTATGTCATTAGGTCTTATTAAATATTGTAGATATACATAGCTTCGAAATTGATAGGCAAAAGTTTCAAAAGAATGTATTTCCGCGCAGGCACATATTCAATCTTACGCGCTTATAGGAAATATTTGTCGCTGCCTTTAAATAATGAGAAAGTAAATTACGACCAGCAAGTAGTTGGCTGAAATGCAAACGGACATAACAACAATTTTAATCAATTCTAACGTTGCAAATATTCAGAAGGCCTGTATTCAAGTCATGTATAATTTGTTGATTTTCTAGAGAAGTTTTACATGGCTTTAAACCTTAAGCCTCTCATACTTGTGAAATTTTGTTTAAATTATATTCGTATAAGTATTTGGTGAGAATATGTTTGGGACTGAAGTTGTTTTTTGGAAATAGTTTATTTTCTGCACTTACAAGGACATGGTCTGAGGATATAAGTACCTGCACTAACATCCTCTACAAATGTGATCACTTAATATCCTTGTTAATTTATGTTGTGCTTTATAAGGGAAATTTGATACATATTTCGAGAAAGATATTGCCGTTTTCATTGCGGGATCCAGGTCTATGTAGTTCCAGGCGGCTCGGTAGGCGAGTTGGTAGCATGCTTGCCTATCAGCGTGGGGGTTGTGGGTTCGATTCCCACCAGAGGCTTTGGTCTGTCGCTGCAAAAATCTAGCCATATGGTCTGTGTCCCCCGGTTTACCCTTGGACCCAAAATTGGAATATAAATTTATTTTGTATTGTAATTAAATAAAATAATAATAAAATAATATGTAGTCCCATTATATGCTACCTATGCTGGCATTCGTAGCTCCCATTAGTATTACTATATCGTTCCAGGAATGTTTCGAGTGTCCTCTTAAGTTAGCCTTACACTTTCATGGAATGTTAAGAGAAATAATTAAGTAGATATTTAGCTGAAGTAGATGATTGTTCTAACCCAAACCAGATTGGTGATGAGACTGCTATATTTCTAATGTAACTGTGGTTGATGAGTATCAAAAGGGGTTCCAATCTTGCCCACTAATAATATTAGTATGGCTATTGGGATGGTTGTCGTGGCTTCTGATCGGACGTCCCTAGCAGCAACCTTCAGTCTCATTGCGTAATGCACGATTTGGAATTCAACATTCTGTTTTTTAAATTTAATTTTGTTATAAATTTCAATTCCAATAGTAGCCCAAATCATTAAACGTTTTTTATTGTCATCCACCGAGAAACAATTACAAACAACTCTGTTTTTATTTAGTCTATCTCTATATTCGAAAATCCTTCGATGATCGACAAAACTTTCCATAGAGAAAGAGAAACAAGTTATCTTCCTTTTACTCAGACATCCCAACATGTTTAAGAAAGTAAAATAATAGTGTCAAAATCTGAAAACTTTTAGATAATCTTCAGTTCGAACTATTCAATAATACAAAAATAAACTTTTGAATTTTTACCTCGAAAGGTAAAAACTTCTTGATTTATACACCAAATAAGTGTGTTCGAGCATTTAGAGAATCCAGAGGTAAATTGTGTCAAAATTACATAACAGCAAGTTAAATATTGTGTTATTTAGCTCACAAACTCGGTATTTTATGTGGCCATGCGAATTTGGCACACAGATTCCATCACATTTCCAAATCCCTCCCAAGCAATCAAATTGGATATTAATACCAAATGAATTAACAGCAAAATAGTCACACAGCCTGAACACCTATAATTGGCAAACATCGAGCTTTGCTGGAGGCCTTCATCAAACATCGACATGTACGTAATTAGGGAATACTTATGATCTTGATCATTTATCATCATAAAACTACATATAGAAAATACAGAAGAAACCTACGGAACATCTTAGCAGAAGCAAAACATATTCCGCGTGGAAATATCACCTTTACCATACATTTATAACTCATGTAGATTTATTTACTTCATCGTTAAGGATCAAAAACATTACAATTGCATGCCTTCCAATCACACAGAGTCCCATCATGACGGACACCTCGGGTCCTGCTAGCGACTACATTGTGAGCGAACGCTTTATATCTAATCTGGACCACGTCTATCTGGATTGAATGCAACCACAGATAGACGCCAACCTATCGTTTGTTACTGTGTATGCTCCGTCAAGCAGTAGGAGTTCGAAAGTGGCTAGAGGCATGCCTAGGGATTCCAGGTCGACTGGAATCTGTAAGGTTGTCCCGAGTCTGTCTAGCTCGTCTGCTTTGAAGTTCCCTTGTCGGTCCCTGTGGTCCGGCACTCATATTAAATGGATGCTGAACTGCTGCAATTAAGGGCTTATGTTGCGTTCAGGAATACAGAACCCATACATTTACTGACAGCTGGAACGCACAGAATATTTTTATCACCACTATGGTGTGGCACTATTGCTTTAAATGCAAAAATTCCCAATATTTTTCTTCTGCAAATAGTATTTGTTGCTTAAATTATCTAAAGAATAAAACATAATAGCACAAAGTATGAAATAATCGTCATAATTGTTTTTTCCGTCGAAAAATTCCGGATTCCCGGGAGTTAGAAAAGTTCGTAAAATTAAAAAACCTACATGTCATTTCGTATTTTCACAATTTTAAAAATGTATATATTTTTTTTGGAGTCAGGACCATATTGTGATGCCACGGTGTTTTAGTTGTTGTATTACGATTTTATTAGTAAAGGGGTTTCCAACAAGAGGTGTTATTTTGAATCACCCGGTATTTCGGTAGCTGTCACTTTTGCAGCTTTTTTTCTTAGACATTTGACAAGTAGAAACCACGCAATTACTAAAAATGGAACGATACACGCTTCAACAACGCATTGAAATTATTAAAAGACCTACAAAAATCGTGCTGTCACAGTTCGCAAAACTAAAGCATTTTTGGGTCGTCGTGAAGCACCTTGTCGGACCGCAATACAGAAATTGGTGGAAGAATTCAAGGTGTTGGGACAAGTCAGTGATGTGAAGAATAAAACCCGTGCACGTCGCTTAAGAACAACTGAGAATATTGCTGCTGTAGCCCAAAGTATTGAAGACAACCAAGGTTTGTTCATTCCTCGTCCTTATTTGGAATTGGACATTCCACAAACGTCATTTCTCCGTATTTTGCTTAAATACTTTGGTCTTAAGGCTTATAAAGTTCAGTTAACACAAGAACTCAAGACGGCCGATCATCAACAACGTCGTGTCTTTGCTAATTAGGGCCTTGAAATGCATGAAAATAATCCGGAATTCCATCGAAAAATCATCTTGACTGATGAGGCCCATTTCCACCTCGGTGCCAAAATTGTGGCTTCTGGATCTTGTGATTTAACACATTGCGACTTCTTCCTTTGGGACAACGTGAAAGATAAGGTCTACGCCAACAGACCAGCGTCGATTCAAGACCGCAAAGGTAGAATTCGTGAGGCTATTGACGACATAGAACAGCCACTTTGCGATTTGGTTGTGGACAATTTCCTGTAAGCATGGTCGTGGTAGCCATTTGGCTGATGTGTTTTTTTTTTCTTATTAACGACTATTATGAAATAAACATCCGATCATTTATTTCAAAAAATTTAATTTTTCTTTGAATAATAAAATTACACCTCTTGTTGGAAAACCCTGTAGATATAACGAACCAAACAGGCTTCAAATGTTTGGTGGACTTTGATGAATTTAAGCCTGTTTGCATTTCAGATAACGAAATACAGCTGCCCAAACAAATCGGCCAAGCAGCAAAAAGCTGCACATTAAAACAAAATGTTGATTGACTTTTAAAAGTGATTTAAGTCATTAGCTGAGGTAAAAGTTTTATGCCTTTTATAAATGACAACATAGTCAAACCATCCAACTTTCGTTATTGTTGTTTGTTGTTGCGCCAATGAACTTTAACTTTGCCCAAACGTGTTGAATCCACATACAGACAGAGAAACGGCCATTGAGAAATTGACACCGATACGGCCCAGTTACAGCGACATGAACATGTTTGTTCCTTCTTTTATTATTTAACATTTATAAAACACTGTCGTTCACAAGGCAAAAAGTTAGGGCTCGTTTCCGTAAAACCAACTCTATCGTTCATTATGAATACTTATAATTGCGCGTACGTTCCATATGTCATTCTCTAACATATATCTAAAAATTAGGATTAATAAAGTTATAACGCTTGCAATTTTGACAATTTGTTGTTTGTCAAATATTGTCCTTTCTTACAAGATCTTTGTGAAAAAAGACAAGAATCTTAATTGTGGTTTTGGTGCAAATTACAATTTAAGAAAGGAAACTTTGTTGCCAGTTTTATTTGTGAAAATGAATTTGTGTTAAAATTTGAAGAAAAAAATCCTAGATTAATATCAGGATTGGAGGTCTCTCTCTCTACTTCACGAGGTTTAAACCAAATCTGGTTTAAAATTCTCTAATTTGTAAACAATAGTCTAAATAATTTTAATCAACAACACAACAAACGGATAGTGTTGTCTACTCTACTTCGTGAGATTTCTAAACACAACGAGAAATACTTTGAATACGTCAATTCTGCCATTCCTGCAAACACGATGCTGAGAACCATACCTGGATTCACTACTGAATTTATTTTTAAGATTAATATTCTTATTGTTAGGCTCCGATGGAGCAGGTTCATTAATAAATAATAAATCATAATAAAAAAACAATGCATCACATCGGTGCAAAAAATGTCATGCAGGTTATGATCCCATTTTTCGATTCTAAAAAGTTGCGACCTATTTGATTGATCGTTTTGATTCAATTACTAAAAATGCTCATTTATGTGTAGACGAACAAATGTGCTCAACTCAAATGGCTTATCATTTGCGCCACCACTTACCTGATAAACCGCATCGTTGGGAAGTGAATGGTCGATCTTAAAGATTTGAAATATACACGGGAGCCAAAATTGATTAATCAGGTAGACTATACATTTGCGAACAAATCTTTTGTGTTTTTCACATATTCATTATTTTTTTTCAATTAGCGAATCGGATTCCAAACGGCAAACTTCCAACAGACAAAACCGTAGAACTGATAAAATTACCAGAATACGTTGCATGGGTTTACGGTGTCGACATAATCACAGTTTAATGGAAGAAGACGAAGAATGTCAAACTGTGCTTATGTTGGTACAAAGCCTTTTCGAAGATCTAATTCAGGGATCAACAATTGCTCGTTATAATCGAAAAGAGAAATTCTATGACGACATTTTTTTGACTAATTCTCAAAAAAAAATTAATTTTGTCTGCAGGAGACAAGAGGTATTATTTTGAATCACCCGGTATTTCGGTAGCTGTCACTTTTGATGCTTTTATTCTTTGACAAGACTAACACTCAGGGGATACCCCATATGGATGCAATGCATTGTGTTAGCGATAGGTAATGGTGGTATTGGAAGGAGGAAAGAGGGAGTAGTGTTTGTTGGCGTTGGCCTTGTATTAGATAATGTCATAGCAGGCTGGAAAAACACTTGCTGGAAGATTATTCCACATACGAACATTTCGGCTGATGAACGAATTATGTCTATAGTGCGTCGTCCGGTCAACCGACCACTTGACAATGAACGGATGAGACTCCCTGGATAGCCCAGTATTCCTGCTAAACTACGCCATTACTAAATTTCAACAACGCATTGAAATTATTAAAATTCGCTACAGTTCGCAAAACTAAAAAGTTTCCGGACCGTGTTATCTCTCGAAGAGGTCATCACAATTTGCTATCGAGAACATAGTGCAGCCACTTTGCGATTTGGTTGGGGAAAATTTCATAAAAAGGATATGGTCCTGTAAGCGTGGTCGTGGCAGTCATTTGGCTGATGTTGTTTTTCATTATTAACGGCATATCTTCCTTCTTATTATGAAATAAACATCCGATCATTTATCTCAAAAACTTCAATTTTTCTTTGAATACCAAGATAACACCTCTTGTTGGAGAACCCTGAAGTATTGTCATAAAATCAACTCATCCTGTGTCAAATATCAGTTTTGATCAAATAAATCATTTTCCTCAATGGGGATTAAAGAAATCTTGTAAATTGTGCAAAAAACTGATTCACACACCTTATGCGCCAAATGCTAAATCCACTTCATCATAGAACCAAAATATATGGAATATCATCATAACAAAATATATCGAATTTCGATAACAGTGGATAAAGGATTAAAAACCGAAAAAAATTGGATGACACTTTTTTATTTCAACTTCTTTTAAGTTGCAATTGTTTTTTAATTTTACTTTAATATTAAAAACAAAAAAGTATAAAAAGATATAAAGTATGAAACATGCGAATTACAGTCGGAATAATACGAAAACCGAATAATATGATAACCATAAATATATTATCATTTAATTCGTAATTGAAAAGTTATAAGCAAAAAATGATTGCAATTTTTCAGCTCATATTCACGTATGTGACATAGACAAAAAGTGGCGTAAACAACAAAATGTGAAAATTTGTTTGGAGTTTAAAATGGCTGTAACTCGAATTATTGTATCCATGACTGTGGATATTTTGACACTAATCGATGTAGAATTGCAAGCACTTCGACTGACAAAAATGTTGGATCACTTTTTCACACCACTATTTTTAAATAAATGAAACTTAAAAGTCAATTTTACCAAAAAATAAATGTATGGAGGTACGTGAACCATATAAAAAAATACCCCCAGAAATTGGAAACCCCACAATTTTTAGATAATATTTCATATTTCTTTTGTGGCCCATTCTATTCAAAATTTGAACAAAGAAAAATTGCTAATTTTTTTCAAGAGGCCTACCGTATTTTCACGAAAAATATTCGTGAACTCTCCAAACCCAGCGGTGGAAATAGTGGAAGTTTTCAATCGGGAAAACAATTGGAAGCGTTATGGATTGACCAAAAATGTAGTATATCCGATATATGTCTTTAAAGCTGCTAACGACTTCTATTTTTGTACATAGTATTCAGAGGCCATTGCTGATAAGATTAAAGTGAAAATTTCGGGAAAGGAAAGGGAATATTCTATTGAAGGTACATTTCAAAATGTGACCAATGGGTATTTCAAAGTACTTGTTGGCATTTATATTGAATACTTAGATTTTTCAAAGCGCCGATTTGTCATCAACTAGATTATTTCGAATTATTGGGGAACATTTTATGTTGGCCTTTGTGTGGGTGTTTTTCAAAAATTTTTGGGAATACTTCAGTCGGGGCATTTCTTACAGACCTTTCGGCAGACCATAAAGCGCAAACAAAATTCATGTTTGACGAAGAGAACTCTTATTTTTAAAGAATTTGTTACCGATTTGCATGAAATTTAAAATCAAACTAAACAAAAATCAGGTATCAGGTGTTAAATCGGTTGTTAGTTCAAGAAGAATGCGTATTTATATAATTCTGGGAGGATTTGTGAAAATTCATTGTCAGACTTGCATCTTTTAATAAGAATGTGGTAATACGAACAGTATGTTTGCTAATTTTCTCTGTGTACTGTTCAGCCACATAAACGTACTCCCTTCCAGACACCCATCTATGACTTTTTCTCGCTTGGACGATGCTTGAAGGCAATGAATTAACGACTTGTTTTCCTGGTATATTTCCTTAAAGGGCAAACAACAATTATAACAATCATAATATTTTGTTGGCCATTTGATTTTCGAAAATCCTAAGAAAAAACTTTGTGTTTGCCGATGTCGTGTTGGGTGGTCGTCATTTCTGCTAATGCTGTCGTTAACAAAGGAGACCACTTTTGGAGCGTTTCGATATCGCTTCGGCATAATTGGATAAAGTCATGGCTCATTAGATGTATTACCACACACACACAAACACCCGGAAGCGGAGAGAAGTGTATTACCACACACTTACACGGAACCGGAAAGAAGAATATACACATCAACACGCACATACATATATCTTTATTATTTGACAGTTTTTGCTCAAATTGATACAAAGATTAAAATAAATTACTTTCAAATTACAATACTTGGGCCTAACAGCAAACAGCAAACAGTACGACACAAACACACGAACGTGTATTTTCGTATCCATGAATCCCAGCTGTTTATTCGAAGACTTACAATAATAACGCATTAATTTCCATAAGTTGACGAATCAGCGGGCATTCTTCAGTTCGCGATATCGATGACTTTCAGTCCTTCTTTCGTGTTAGTTGTCGTCTAAATACATTTGCATTCATTCGCCCCTTATGGTCCAGTTACAGCGACATGAACGCAACGTGTTTAACAGTGTTTGTTTCAGTTCATTGAGAGATGGATGTGTTTGCTTAGTCCAAGGTAGCATCAATTTGCCATCACTTTCCTTCGTTTTATTGCGGTGCTGACATTATTGTATACTTTGATGGCGTAGTTAAGATGCTTTTCTGTCCTCACTACATTTTTCATGCTGTTACAAGCACACGTATTGTCTGGTCGCCGATCAACTTCGCCCTTCTATCTTCAGATTCACAGTTCGAGTTGTTGATTGATGCCCAAATATTCGACTGGCAAAATAGAATTCTCCTCTCCCAAGTTACATTCGCCACTTCAACCGAATAATCCCGGAATAAAAAATGTCTGTGCTCCAGCTAAAATACGGTTGATAAAGCCTCAGTTCGACATCTTGAGTGCTCAAATAGCCCATTGTTTCAGCTGACGTTTAAGAGCTCGCATTGTCGTTATGCAAAATGATCCGTCGTCTTCTATTATTTTTCCTTATTTCTTCGAACATTGTTGGCAAATAGATGGTTGGGTGAGCGGTGTGAAATAAAGCCCCAAAGTGTCAATGAAATAAGGTCCTAAAAATAGGGATTTATTTAATTATAAATAAATGCCCTAAATTCAAAAAGATACATAGTCCCAACGAAATAAAACAACATCCCAAATCAAAATGAAAATCAACTAATTTTTTTTATTTTGTTTTTTTTTTAGTATTTCTACAAATAATTTTTAATTTTTTGTAGCATTGACACAAATCGTAGCTATATCGGTAAAGTAAATTTAAGCCGCGGCTTTATTTTATTCAGAGGTTTGGGTTGTTATTTCATCAAAAAAACGTCCCAACTTACGAAATTAAATAAAGCCCCAAAAAAATAAAAAAAGCCCTTATCATCGTTGTTGTTTTACCCTGTTCTGATGTTTGGGGCTTTATTTCAGTGTCACTTTGGGGCTTCACCCCGACTGTTGGGTGCCACTCTACATTCCCCTAACGGACAACCTACACGAAATCCATCCTGGAAGGAACGACGTCCGAGACTGAACACTTGTTAACAACCATTTAGTTTTGTTTGGTGGTGGTTCATCAACAAAAGTCGAAACGACTTGATTAAGACACTCTGGTCTAGGTTGACACTGAAAACAAAAACAACGTTGTTAAATAACAAAACATTCCGAGTGAAGTTATGCTAAACAATTACAAGCTTTCCAAAGTTCCAGTTTGCATTTGGCAATACTAGAATTGACAAAAAGTAGCAAACCTCGTAACCTACACCACTTTATAACATTGCCCTTTTTTAATTGAATATTTTGCATTTTTTCCGAAAAAGTTATATCAATTTGTTAATGGCTGAAAATTATTCAAGACTCTGATTGGGTTCACAAATTTTGATATTGAAAATACAGTACAATCCTGCCAATCTGTAATCACGCATTTTTTTACGAATAAAGGGATTTTCAATAAAACAAGAATTCGACTTAACGATATAAATTAAATGTTTTTTTTAAAAAAGGGATTTTAATACTAATATGACTACAATCCTACCCAAATTCGGAATTTAATAATTCTTTAACAATATAAATTTTCAGGAAAAAAATTTACCATTCCGCCCACTTTGAAAATTGCCCAACACAATCTTTAGTATCGTGTAATAATAAATACGATGCCCAACGCCATCTTACTTGATAAAGCTATACCTGAATGAGGTTTTGGAATATGAAAATTATATATTTTTTCTGACAGATACATGTACTGTCTGCTATATTTGCACTAGAGTTTATTGATTTTGTCATACTTGCATATAGATTTGCTTCAAATATGGTTTGATTTCTTTAATAGGGTGCCTGCCAGCTGTCCGAAAATAAAATAAAACGAAAAGTTTAGTTTTTTTTCAAAAACTTTTTTATTTTTTTGCCCACTGCTCTTTAACTATTAGTTTTATATAAAACATTTTTAGCCCGCATAATTACCTTTAATTTGGTGTATAGTGTGTGTTATCGGATATTTCCGTCCATAAGTATAGTCAAAATAACACACTTTGTTTAAGAAAATTTACACAAAAAAATGATAATAATAGTGATTTAATGAAATGAAAAGTAATTTTCAAATAATTATATTCACAATTATGAGAAATGTTTATTAGGTAAGAATTCATAATGAATACTCCTGAAGAAGTTGAAAAAACGCCGAAACGTTGGGTGAAAGAAAAATTAAATAAATTACTTTTTACTTAATTTCATTATAATCACATGACCAAATAGAAGGCAAAAAAACACAACTCTACCTAAAACCATTGAGCTTTGATCGAATTGGAAAAATGTATTTTGTGCTGAATCGTGCAATATGATCAACTATTCACATATTCATGCATACACTTTAAAGTAACGAAGTCGAATACGATACTATAGTCCGTTCGACCTGTCGGAACAAAATAAATAGTGAATTTATCATTCGGTGTGAAGTCGGTCCGAATGGCCGAAACTATTCAGGCAATTGACATTTGTTTCGCTGGGATGTTTGTATGTACATACATATGTATGTATGTATGGCTTAGCACGCGTGCATGTGGGGGAAATGTGTGTGTTCATTGCGAAAATATTTTTGCTTTCATTTACACATCTACGGACATGACCCTTCTCACTTTGATGTACCACACCAACATGGAACTTGGAATTAATATGTAATTTCTATGGTACTTGGTTTTGTAAATATGTATGTGCCTGTGCGTGTGCAATGCTCGTAAAACACATACTCACACGTAGGATAACCAATACAGAAACACACACGTACTCCCACCGGAAAACACCCATTAACATGGCGTTGGAGAACATATCAGTGTCAACTATGAGTGACGTTTATTGTTGAAGGGGTCACTCGTGCGTCTGAAGATTTCTCCCCCAGGCGTAATGTTTTTTTTTTATCTTTATTCATTTATTTGTTCAAGGGATTCAGTCCAATGTTAATCAATATGCCAATAATTGTTAATTTTTGTGTGATTTTCATTCAACTCGACTTTTTGTTGTATCAACGATTTAATGGACTAAGAAAACTTACAGAATTGTCTATTCGTTGGGGTCAGCCAGATGAACTCACCATTTATTTCCACATATTTGCGAACGAAATCCATCGGATTTAATTTAGTAATATTCGGATGTCAATTATAAAAACATAGAATTGAATAAGTGTAATCTTCAGTTTTTTCAATGTTTTTCTTTTACTGGCTGACTGATCATAAATAAATTAATCCTACCGATATCCGTTATCCATATTTGTTATTAGTCTCTAACAGAAGTATTGAGAAGTATTACATCTTTTGTTTGGAAACTACACCAAAAAAGGCGACGTTATGATACAAATTAACCAGAGACGGTTACTTTACTCTGTTTATAGTTTTTTTCACTGTCTGAAGTATATATACGTATACGAAACAGTACATCCGTTGTTAAAACGATTCAACAAAGATGTAATTGGACAAGTCTGTACTGTTTAAATTTAAGACCAAATTCAAAAAGAACATTCTCATTTTAGTGACCATTATTATGGATTTTTAAGACAACAGGGATTTTTTAACGAAAGCCTTAGGCTGATCATTTTGGTTTATTGTCATTTATAAATACGTTGTTATTGAAAAATTGTTCAACATGTTTTGGAACAATTGTTCTACCTTTCAATAAGTCCAGTCCCTAGCACACGCACATAATGAGACATACTTACATACAGTTGGTGTATTAGGGTCTCTGCCACAAAAGTACACCACACGGGTGGATACAACATTAAATATACATACACTCTGTCATAATACCCCACATAATTCCTGTTTCGGGACAAATAATAGGAATGCCATGGAATTCCGAACTTTTTGCCATTGCGTAAATTCACATAAAAAGATGTGTGTACACACATACAAACACATTTAGCAAACGTAATTGTCTCTACAAAGCCGTATTATTCGGTTTTTGTCTTCTGTGGAATGCGGCATCGCAAATTAAAGTTATTAAGGGAGCACATTCCTCCTTTGGCGCACCCTCGAAGTACTGACATATTTATTGCGGTTCAAATACAATGACTACTCATGGGTGTAGTTACAAATTCCATCAACCTGTGATCGGCGATAACGGAGTATGGAGGCGAGAATAACGGATAGTGGAATTTAATCGAATCCATTCTTTAGTCTAACAAAATTGACAATTCAATGTTGTGCTATTGCCGAAGACGGCTGTTCTGTACTAAAATTGGAAACATGAATGAATTCCACAAACTTGAAATTTAAAAATTGACTTCATGTTCAAAGATAATCTAGCCGTGCCCACCCTGAAAGTATAGTAGGGTCCAGCAGATAGGTGGTTTACTAAGTTTCAGAGGAGGATTTACTACAAACATCGCGAATATTTAATTTCCGCGGCTTGCGTGTATTTGATGTTTGTACCGTTATATTGGTACTCATGTCCCTTACTTATGCTGACAAGGTCGGTCATTTTGATTGTTTAGTTAAGTTTTGACAGCTGTTGTGCTTGGATGTGTTTTAACTTGTCTTCGATTTTTATCTATTTCAGAAAATGGATCAAATTTTGTGTGAAAAACAAAATAAAGTGCGCTGACGCATTCCGAATGTTGACTGTGGCATATGGTGAAGCTACCTTGGACCAAAGCAACGTTTATCGGTGGTACAAAATGTTCTTAGATGACCGAGAAGATCCGAAGGACGAACTGCGTGTGGAACGCCCGAGTAGGTCAACAACAGACGAAAACATTAATAAAGTGAATAAAATAATATTGGTCAATCGACGAATTACCACTACACGCTGAAAAATACGTCTTTTTTAAATGTTTACACACAAGTAAAACTCGTGTTTGGACTTTGTTGCAAGTAAAGCTTAGTTCTTTCTACACAAAGCCTATTTAGATATAAATATAACTCGTTTGCTATTAATATTATATATTTGTGTATAAGCAATAGCGTGTTTGGGAAAAACAGACAACGAACTTATTATTTTGACCGTAAAATGGACGAAGTACTCTATGAATTTCACGAACAGATTTATTTTATCCAAAGTAAATGTCCACAACTTGGCTGCGATCGATGTTCGGGCGTTAAACGATTCATGAAGAGTTTGACATTATCAGCGGTCAAACCATAGATATCGATAGTTCTAATGCAGCTTATGGATGAAAATCAAAATATTTTGATTTTAGCACAAGTTGGCCAACTTGGTTGGTACGAGTGAGGGCTTGTCATTCAACTTTTTTACTTCATTCGCATTTTGTCATTGATGAAAAAATGTATGTTCTGAAAAAATGAAAGAATGGGTTGAGGAATATAAAAATATACCTTAGTTGTGAAATTAAAAGTATTAATTATTTATTTATTTATTAATTACAATACAAAGTCAATTTATATTCTAATTTTGGGTCCAAGGGTAAACCGGGTGACAAAGACCATTTGGCTTGATTTTTGCAGCGACAGACCAAAGCCTCTGGTGGGAATCGAACCCACAACCCCCACGCTGATAGGCAAGCACGCTACCAACTCGCCTACCGGGGCGCTTAATTAAAAGTATAAAAACCAAATAAGCGCCCCGGGAGGCGAGTTGGTAGCGTGCTTGCCTATCAGCGTGGGGGTTGTGGGTTCGATTCCCACCAGAGGCTTTGGTCTGTCGCTGCAAAAATCTAAACATATGGTCTGTGTCACCCGGTTTACCCTTGGACCCAAAAATTAGAATATAAATTTACTTTGTATTGTAATTAATAATAAATAAAATAAATAAATAAAATAAAAACCAAATAATTGAAACAAAAATATATAAATTAAAAAGCTTATGCGTACATGTTGACGCTACGGTAAATATTTTCACATGAGATTCATGGTACAATAAACAAGGTAAGGCCAAGCAATCAGCTGATTTACAATTTTTTCTCGCAGCGCTCTAAATTGTCAAAGTTGACATTCGATGTTTTTGTTTACATTCAGGCAACTGTTGAAATTTCAAAAAACGTTTATTCAAATTATTGAAATTATTTTAATAAATTCAAAACAAAATAAACAAAAATATCCCAATCCCAACTGTGTTATATTTTAAACCGCAAATTAAAAAGAAAAATAAGCATTTGCATTTGCCATAAGACCGTTTTAGCTGGAAATGGTCCATTTTTTAATATACCGAATGACGAAGGGAGAAAATGTATATGGGTTGTTGCTTGCCAGATGACATTTAAAAGTAATGACCGCATCTGTGGTGATCACTTTTTAACCAGTGATGTAATAAAGGGAGCTAAAAGAGATAAGTTAATGCCAAATGCAAATATTTACATCAAATATTGTATCAAATATTTACAACAATAACAAAAATTAACTGTCAGTAACTTTATTTTATATTCTTGACATATACATCTTTGACAATATAGAGCACCAGAGTTGTATCTGATTATTTATTGTTGGGCTAATGACCTTACCTTGTTTATTGTACCATGATGAGATTGGATAAGAAATTGGTTGAGATGTTGTAGCGTGTTAGGAAAACGACCAATTTGGTTGTTCAACCAATTTTATCGTTTGAGGGCGGCATTGAAAAATATTTTCGATAGCTGCGCAATCTGAAGTTTTCCTCCTATAAAAAAAATAAAACCGAATCGATACTCCCTAATATACGTACTTATTTATATAAAATCAATAGGCATTGTTCACATTGTCATAACTCAATCATTTGACTTTAAGACATTTGTTTGTCCACACATCGATAAAACTTAAAGTGTTGTCAACTCGTATAGAATTCCATTGCTATTCCACCACCGTGGCCTGACTGAAGGAGGACTTCAGAAGAAAATAACACATCACTTTGTTAGGTGAATTATAAAGGGAACGGGCATCAGTCGAAACTCACATGAATACGAGACAAATTGATAAATGACATGTTGTTGACAAATACGTGCACATATTACATATTTACATCTTCCGTCTTCCCACATATGTATGTATGTGTTGTTCCGAGAATGTTTTCTCCTTTCTAGTGAGATGTGTATGTGTGCATAGTTGTGTGACAATAGCTGACTGTACTGTGTGGCTATTGAAGGAATCAAATATTGAATGCCACTAAATGTTCCCTAAGGATTTATGAAACTTTGTCAGGCAAATAGCAGCAATTTCTTTAGCAATCAAATTGCCAAGACACTTGACACTCTACGGAATGGAGTCATGACTCGAATGTATGCCAGACAATTCAAACATGTATGCAAAGGGATAAAGGCATTACCCATGAGGTCCCCAAATGCTTTATTAGGAACGGAGCATCCCATCCTGCATCGTTTCTCAAAGATGTCTTTGTTCATTTCGTTGGTAAACTTCTGTTGACTTTCCTTTCAACAGATAAGCTAATGTCAATATTTAAATAGAAGGACAAAGGATATCCTAACACCAATTTACACACCAAAAAGACCAAGAAAATAAAGACATAAATATTGATAGAGCAAAAAAGGAAACTTTTCATATCACCTTTGCTCAATTCCATTCATGCTGCCATACGAATGTGTGTCGTATGGGGACGAATTGTTTCCAATTCTATTTATACTGGGGTCTCCATTGGAATTGTATGTGGTCAATATGTGTTACCATACATATCTACCGGGGGGAAAAGGGGCTTTGCACTCGAGTGGCATTGGTAGTCAAGGCATTCTCTTCTAAAGGGAAGGAATTGAGTATCATTTCATCACGGAGTCAATCATATATCTAGGATTTGAACTCATGTCCTCACAGATCTTATATTTCGATTACGATTAAATTACATTTTAAAAAGAAAGGTAATCTTCTTAGTATATAAAAACGTTTGTCCGACCATGAGATCGTAACGATAAGAGCTACAGAAGCCATATTTACTCCATAGATTCGGTTGATGGCCGATTAGGTTTATATGTGGGTTGGACCCGGTATATGGCGCAAATAAGGTTTTTTTTAAAAAAAAATATTGGTTACGTACAGATAGCCACTCTCGTTGAATTGTTTAGCAATCCACTTCGAATATGTGCAATCTGTATGGACTTCGGTAATTGATAATCAGGTAATTGTGAATGTGTATTTGGATCCGTTAGGTGTCGCCTGGTTGGACTTTGTGGCAAGTAAAGTTTATTTCCTTCTACATAAAGCTTATTTGGATATAAATATAACTTATTTGCTATTAATATTAAGTACTTGCGCATTGGCGTGTTTGAGAAAAACAGAAAAATTTGTTAAAATTACAATTTTTCCAACGTTTATTTGTATTGTTGGAAAGTAATACAAAACAAAAACATATTTTTTAACAAATTACATCTCAAATTGTATATTTAATTGAGGTGGCGTTGGTATTTATATCAACAAGTTGACGACGCTTTGCCAATTAACCCTCTACCCGGCAATACCACTCTGAGGATCTCTTCATTAATTGTGTTTAATTTCGTAAAAAATATTTGTTTGTGCATAACTGAGAGAAAAAAAACAGGTTGGAATGATTTTCCAGTATTTCTGTTCGGCCGGTTAGAGAGAAAATATTTTTTATGAAATAATTTTATGAAATTAAAAACTTTTATTAAAGACTGCCTTAAAGCGGTCTTGCCGGTTGGAGGGTTAATGTAATCTGACCAGTGTTTACATGAAAAGTTCAGTTTAAGTCGTATATGAACTTCACTCGACGTAGCCAAACAAAGAGCAAGTAAAATATCGAACAACTGATGGAAAAAAAAAGCCGATAACCAACATACAAAGTGTGTTCACTTTGTTCAGAGTTTATTATTAATTTTATAACCAAATAGTCTGATAACTACATTTATATGTATTTCTTATTAGCACAATAATATTTATTATACACGAAATTTAAAATGTTATACTGGTTTAGACACCAACAATTTTGTTGCGTCTTCGCAAGTTGCTGCATACATTAGAGTATTTAGAATGAGAGGAAGCATCGCTGTCTTTATGATTGAATAAAACTTTAAATTTGGTAGACTTAGCGCCACCGCCGGTTAAGGTATAAAAAAAAACTTAAATCAAATACTGGTCAACTTTCTTCTGCGGATGACAGCAACATCTGGCATTCGTATTCATTTGACCATAGGCGAAGTCCTCATGAGATCATCGACAAAAAGCGAACGATGAATGACTCGCTCAATCGCGATATGGCGACACGCTGAAAAAAATGGTCATTTTTAACAAATTATGCTTCAAACACATATATATTTCATTATTTTTTTCAGTTTGTGGATCTCCCTATATCAGTATATCTTATTCTCTACTTTATTATTATAATACAGACTTATTCGCTATCAAATGTTGCACTTTCTTGAATTTAATAAGTTCATTGCGTATTTTTTTCTCAAACACGCTATTACTTCTGCCCTAATACGTAACAATAATAGCAAATGACTTATATTTGCAGCCAAATAAACTTTGTTTAGAAGCAAAAATGCTTTATTTGATACAAGGTTCAAACACGCGATTTACTTGTGTGCAAACGTTTAAAAAAGACAGATTTTGCAGGGTGTAGTTTCTCTTGATGTTCTGGGCACGAAGATATAATAACGTCTACGGACATAATGTCCATGGCCATTATGACACTTTTAGGTGCGACAATGGACAATGTCCATGGACATTATATGTGTAGACGTTATAACACGTCACTATCAAAAGTGACCAAATGACATAAACCCCCATCGAAATAAAATAAGTTTGGAAAATGAACTAACACGCAATTTTTGGGGACTTTTGCATATGGAATAAAGCCCCGATTTTTAAAATGTAAATTAACAGTACTATTCTCTAATTTTTAACAAACATATACGATTTGTTCAAACAACTTTTCTTGTTATATGCATTTCAAATACCTGGCTCTCTGAAAAATTACGCCAAAACACAATGGGCTCAACGTAGTTGCTCTCCGTAGTCGGATTTTGGGAACATTTTTCTTGGCCAAATTACGTATTTGGTAAAAGTACAACTGGAGAAAGTTTCGGACAAAAACTTGGAAGTCTGGCAACTCCCCTTCTGGTACCTCCCATACAAATGTACAATATCGCCTACATTAGAAATCGTGTATTAATAGCGATTTGCCCTACGCGATCCTGCCCAAATTTTGTACTTAGTAAACCTATAGCTATACAATGTTTTGGACAAAAACTTGGAAGTCCGGCAACTCCCCTTCAGGTACCTCCCATACAAATGTACCATCCCGCCCCTAATAAACCGTCTAATACTATCAGTATGACCAACGCTATCTTGCCCAAATTTTATATTTAGTAAACCTATAGCCAGACAACGTTTTGGACAAAAACTTGGAAGTCTGGCAACTCCCCTTCAGGTACCTCCCATACAAATTAACCATCCAATATTTTTCTATAGCATTCGGTATTTTAGGTTGCTATTATGACTTTTCATCAGATGTTACATCAAATGATGGTAGCCACGGTCACTTTTGACTTTCCGATACTTATGAGTATGAGACTTGTATGTTTTTACTGAGGGTGAGGGTATATATAAGTCGGTTTACCCGATTGGTTTATTATAGATTTTCCCACAAAAGTTGTAAAAAATGTAAGTGAAAAAAAATTAATATCTGATAATATTGCTTATTTCCCATTAACTTTTTGGTGTACAGTGGAAGTTCTATAAGTCGAAGCAAATCTAGTGTCAATTAAGGATGCAAATTTCTTTCAACAATTTTATAATTAATTCCATAACTGAATGTCTCCGTAAGTCGAACTTGTCTAAGGACAATGGTGTGGTTCGAGTTATGGAAATTTGACTCTACATTTATTATTTTTTCACTGTTCACTCCAGCCAATAAACAATACACAACTGCGAGTTAAGACAAACTTTTTTATGTTCACACAACTTCGGTGACGAAATCAGAACCAATCAATTCTTGGGTGTTTCTGACAAATATACCATTGATCGAGTTTAGTCCACTGTGACAGAAATAACAATCGCATATGAAAAAAATCGCTACACGCTGAAAAATACGTATTTTTTTTTTTTGTTTACACACAAGTAAAACGCG
This sequence comes from Hydrotaea cyrtoneurina, assembly GCA_958296145.1. Lineage (NCBI taxonomy): Eukaryota > Metazoa > Arthropoda > Insecta > Diptera > Muscidae > Hydrotaea > Hydrotaea cyrtoneurina. The sequence continues at coordinate 44,671,325 of OY282512.1, forward strand.
TGTTTGGTGTTTGTAGCAAGTAAAGCTTATTTCCTTCTACACAAAGCTTATTTGGATGTAAATATAACTCGTTTGCTATTAGTATTACATATTTGTGTATAAGCAATAGCGCGTTTGGGAAAAACAGACAACGAACTTATTAAATTCAACAAAGTACAACATTTGAGTGCGAATAAGTGTGTATTTGCAACTGTTTTCGTAATTTTTTTTTTGCATTTACGCTCATTAAAATTAAATCAATACCGAGAGAATGAGATGGATTGTCATACAGAAATTCACAAATTGAAAAAAAATAAAAAGTAAGTCAAAAATGCATACATATACATTTGATATTTATCACCTACAAACAAGTTTATATTCGTGGTATGGAAAAATATATATATGTTTGATGCGAACTTGTTTGCTGAAATTTGTTAAAATGGCCATTTTTTTTCAGCGTGTACACTACAACTAAGAATTTGCTCGTTTTTTTGTTAAAAAAACTGTGTAATAGTGCGAAATTGAATAGAACAAAATTTTACAGTCAAAAAAATGAAATTTATTTGATAACAAACTTGTGAGAACAATAATGCAGGAGGACGATACATTTTTTAATTTTATGTTGCGGAACATCAATGATGGTGGCCATGAAAGAGGAGGAAACGGTACAAAAATGAAAGAAGAGGCCATGGGAGTGGGAGGGGCTACGTAGAATTAACAATTACGCTTCATTCTATTTAATCTGATTCCCAGACACAGCTGTTCACTTCGTATAAGTGTGTCTCATTAGTCTTTTTTAAATGACAACGAAATAATTGCAAAAATATTGTATTTTATTAATAATATCTATAATTACCCCACGATATCTTTAACCATTTAAACCATATCGCCCCGGTCCATATTTTGCGAATTACGAGCCACCAAAGTTCGTAGACATAATTTTGTTTTCTATCGGATCGGTGCAATATTGGTGTCGTTGGAAAGCTATCGCATTACCTTTCGAGCCGCAATAATGCATTTCCAGTCGATAAACGCAGAAAATTTTAAGTTCGCCTGACAGTAGCTTATAATATCGAACATTTCAATGTATTGACCAATATAACTAAATTTCTGAATTTATGGTTGTTTGGTAATTAGATGAAATATTATGTGTCAGTGAACCTGGTAGGTGGCGCTGAGGTCGAGTTGTTTCGAAAATTCTTATTTATAATCCGATTTTACTCAAATTTAAAATGAATGTATGTTTGGACATGCTAAAATTGTGTATGTATTGTAGTTGCAATTGTAGAAAAATCGTTTAGTAATCATTCTCTAATGATAACATTGCGTATAACATACAATTTTTTAACAAATTATTCAAAAATAATATTAATTAGGTAGAAACAAAATTTTGTTAATCTATTACTGGTCCGGAAATCACAGTTTATCATTGTCGACCAGGCAGCTGTCTTAGATCTTAACCCGACGAGAGGCGTGTCACCGCCCATTCACTTTCACATTTGAACCACCATATCTCATGAACTATTAGTAGTAGGATGCTAAGCGCTGGAAAACACAGCTATAATAACAGTCCTTAATAAAAAAATGATATATCTGCCGTACACGCTAATCAATCTTACGATATAATTGGAAAGCAGATGAGACTGACGACAAGCGTAGTCAGCTTTTGGACTAAAATCGCATGCCAGAACAAAGAATCCACAGCGAAATGCCTTAAAATTCCGGCACCAAATGCCAAGGCTGTGCTGTGCGGGTGGAAAGGTCATATTGCCACAATTTCCACTGACACCAGAGCTATTGACATTATTACTTTCTGGACGAGATCCTCAATTTCAGCTTTTCGTGGAGAATATTCAGAAGTACAATAGTTTCTTCCAAATGACGTCATTTGGAGTGAATATTGTCGAAGCAATAACCCAATTTAGTAACTTAGTAATTCACCATCGTACAAATTCACCCAGCGGATGCCGATCACAAGTTTATTGAAATTTATATCCTTGGATATTCTAATGATAAAATCAGTCAGTGTTGTGTCATCAATCGATCAGTGAAGGGAGACAGAGGAGTGGATGGATATCAATGTCTAATTAAAATGATTAGTCCACTGACCGGTACCGACTTTCTTTTCGATAATATATTTCAATAAAAGGTCAATAAACAAACAATAAGGTCATCTATTTCATGATTCGTCAAATTATTTCATCAATTTGCTGTTGATATGTATTTAAGAATCAGAAAAAATTGGGTTCTGAGCAATACATAAATTTTTGCAATGTCTGTAATGCAGAAGGAAATGCAAACAATGTCAGCCGACTTACCATTTTACCAGCAATTTTTAGACATCGACAATGTTGACGCTTCTTGGTCTCATTTCGTTTCCACCTCATTTTTGTCAATTCACAACGTCAAAAGAAGATTTAATAGCTAGATATTAATTCATATCGGTGGTCAATTGTATTTATTTCAGTCGATCGATTCTATTACAGATCCAAATAAAGTCGTCAACTATCGGACTGAATTCCTTAACTCACGGGATTATCACAATTTGCATTTCAAAGTAGAATGGGTAATAGTCATGTTACGCAACCCGAACCAACCAATAATTTGTACTGTAACAAGATTAGCTGTTAAAAATCTGCTGAAGCACCTGATTCCAAGGCTACCACTGATTTCAACCAACTTGACGTTCTACTTCAACCAACTTGATTTCAACCAACTTGACGTTCTACTTCAATCGTGTCCAGTTTACAGTTCGCCTTGAATTAACAATGACTACTAATAAATCGCAAGGTCAATAATAAACATCGATTTCCACTGTATTTCCCAATGTCATGCTCGACAGTCATCGGCTCTTTTTACTTTCGCTCCGGCAGGAAAGAAATTTAATCATAGTCAATTTTTTCCAAAATAACAAGTTCCAATTTGTTTCTTTCCAAGAAATGTATTGTCGATTCAATGCAAACACCTATTATCGTATGTACTTATACTACGAGAGGATCAGCAACGCGGGCTGGGTCAGCTAAGTCAACGTTTTTTGTAGGTAGCGCGAAGTCTACCGAGTCAGCTAGTAAATAATAAATAATTTATAGGGCGCGTTAATCTCTTTTAATAGATGTGTTTAAAATTGCAATTTTCGTCGTATTCTAATTTCGTCGAACATACGCAATTTTAAACACTTCTATTAAAAGAGATTAACACGCCCTATACATAATATAAATCCGTTCAACTGTCCACTTGACTATGAATGGATGGATGGCCGCATATGCAGACTGAAGTCCTAATATCAGGGACTAGGTGACGGATATCCGAAGAGCAGTTACCGAAGAGCACAGGAAACAATTGTTGGTCCTAAAGTTGCAATCACTAGTTCCGTAAAAAAAATATGATGAACTATGATGAAAAAAGTAATTGTATTACTATTTTAATTAATTTAGTTTTTAAAATAATTTTCTTCTTTTTATCCAAAACATTTCCGCACAACCTGTTGGTAATTGTTGTCAACATATTAAACACAAAAAAGGCATTATCGAATTTGGGTTAATTATTATTCATATATTAAACTAAATGATTCATATACACTAATTGACTCATATGTATTGGAAAACGTAATTTAAAAAGGATCGAGTATTGTTTCTTCATTTCGAAATATGAACAACGTAAAATTTGTTGCCAGTTGAGTAAACATATTGTCTTCGAAACAAAAGAAAAATATCGAAAATCATCATGTTTATTTGAAAAATGTGGTCGCAAGATTAACTTCTCTCAAGAATTAATGCCGTCCGCAGCAGAAAAACACAATGTTGACACTACCAACTGTCAAAGCATTTGGGGAAAAGTATGGACAAGCTAATTGTTTTTTCGGAAATACGTCAACATTTGGTTTTTTTTTCTTCAAACATGTCCGAAGAATTCTTTATTAATAATAATGCACAAAATTAAAATTTTTTTAATACGACAAAACATAATTATCCCACAAATTGGCACATTCATCTCTGCTACATGTGCCAGAATTTCACTGTCATTGAATTTTCGTTGGCAGTGGGCCGACCGGTAGCAAACATGTGTGTGTTTAGGGAAAAAAGATATGGTGGTTCAAATGTGAAAGTGCATGGGCCTCTCGTCGGGTTAAGATCTAAGACAGCTGACTGGATGACAATGATAAACTGTGAGTACCGGACCAGTAATAGATTAACAATATTTTGTTTCTACCTAATTAACCCTCTCATGCACCAAACTTCGTTATGGCAGCTATATTTTTTTTTGACGTTAATTATGACTATATTGGAGTCAAATAACACAAAAAAAGAGTTAAAAAAAATTAGACTCTCCACGTAGGTTTTAGAAAATGTTGTACATATACAACATGGTGCATAAACGAACTCTGAAAATATAAAAATTTTTGATAAAACAAAAACAACGTTTTTATAGTTTATTTTATTTATTTTTAATTAATGCATAAAATTATGGATGTAATATCTTACAAGAGTTGCAATATAAGTCTTACTATTTTATATGGTATTTACTGAAACAGTTGTTTTTAGGAGTAAAGCATATGGATTAGACCGGTCGTTATTTTCCAAAAAAGTGTCTGATTTTGAAGTGCCGGGCAGATTTTATTTCCTTTTGGTCTAAAACCATTAAATTTAAAATTTGGGGCTGATCGGATAATATTTAGTGGCCGCGCCCATCAACCAAAAATTTAAATACATGAAATATATGGAAAAAATTTATATTTACCCAATATTCTTCAAATTAAGTGCACAAAAGAGAATATTTTCTACAAAATCTAATTGATTACGATTAGCAATGAAATTATCTTTCTAATAAGTCATCAATTTCCAAAATTGGTTAATAAGAAAGTTGAAGCAAGTAACATAATTATTTATTTTAAACACTTATGAAAAGGCTATATATATCGTTTTGAAATATTTCTCTTGCTGTTGCAAAGCAAAACAAAAAAGTACCGTTGCGAATAGCTCAGTACACAAAATATATGTATTTTGAGTCTTTATTCTTTATTTTCATTCATATATTTTTTCCATATATTTCATGTATTTAAATTTTTGGTTGATGGGCGCGGCCACTAAATATTATCCGATCAGCCCCAAATTTTAAATTTAATGGTTTTAGACCAAAAGGAAACAGAATCTGCCCGGCACTTCAAAATTTATTTTTAACGGCCGGTCTAATATGGATACATTACATTTTGTGCAATAGACAGTTGTGAAGGCAGTTTTACAAAATTTGCAACGCGACTGCTTCGGTTTGTAAGACGGTAAATGTCCAAATCCATCATACCTAAATTCTTCAACCTGAATAGAGGGTGCGCTACGCTTAGAAGTTGATGGAGTCGTTTGTGGAGAATCTGATGAACGACCACGTTTCCTCGGACCGGAAGTGTTTGTATAAATAAGGCCAATTCCAATTCTAGTTTGGAACTGTACCAGGGTCAGCGTATCTTTATCACTGACTTTTGTAAGCTGACAATGGCGCCTATAAAGTAGCCAACTGTTCGTGACTGCGGAATTAACAACCCAAAAGAAAATTCGCATATAATATTTTCGGGATCGATGGTTTATCCTATATAACTCACAGAGCATATCTGCTAAGTCTACACCTCCCATAAAACGATTGTATTGCTGAACTATATTTGGCATAGGAATTTCCACAAACTTTTTATCTTTTTGATTCCATCGGCGGCACGAAGATATGGGTTCAATACCATAGTCCGTGGACAACAGCTGTACTGATTTGTTGTCATACCATTTTACAACTATGATATCATGTGCTGATTCTACTCTATGGTCGTATGCACCACGCCCATTTGCTTTCAACTTTGCATCTGAATCTAAGTCAACCTTTCCCAAACGATTACTGCGCACTGTTCCAGTTGCAACAAAACCTTTATCTCTGAGGGTCTTCATCAAATGGAATGATGTGAACCAGTTGTCAAAAAAAACCTCATAGTTTTTGTTTTCGGGTAAGCCCTTCAACAAGTGAATTACAATGTAGGACGAAATGCCTAAACCATAACTAGGACAAGTTCCTTCTCCGGTGTATATTGCGAAGTCATATATGATGCCTGACTTTCCACATCTGGTGAATACTTTAAACCCCCATTTGTGTGGTTTTTTCGGGTTATATTGTTTTAAAAGTTGTTTTCCTTTGAATGGAATAATCTGCTCATCTATGCAGTGGTGCTGCTCTGCAGTAACTTTTAAACAATTTTGTCGAAAGCCCTCTAAGATCGGCTTATTCTTTTGCAGCTTATCATAACCATCATCCCAATCGAACTCGATAATTTCATTTATTTCTTTTGCAGTTAATCCCTTTCGTTGGGCCATAGTACATTCAATGAACAAATATAACCAAAAGTCTGGAAAAGTTAGTAAAAAAACAACAAAATTACAGTGCAACAAACGAAATAAACACAAAATTAAAAATATCAAAACTCTCCGTTCATGCGCCATGTTGTATACATACAACACTTGAAATTAAGGCTCCAAAAATGACCTGAAAAATTTTCTTACCTTTTATTTGTTTTTTTTTTCACTTCTTTATTAAATAATGTAACCGGAAAAAAATCGTCACTGAATTATTTTATGTTTTTCATAAAAAGATTAGACCTTATTTATTCACAAAATTTACACCAAAAATATCGACCGACTTCAGCGAATGAACAATTTAATACAAAACACAGAAATTATTTAATGATGTTCAAGTGCAAAGCCAATCTGTAGTTAAGGCCTTGGTGATCTTTTTGTCATTTTTGGTTTTGCAATATTTACAGTTAGAAATGAGAAATTTGTTCTCAAAAAGTGTTGTTGTATACAAACAACAAATGCATGAAAGGGTTAATTATATTATTTTTCAATAATTTGTTAAAAAATTTTATGTTATACGCAATGTTATCATTGGAGAATGATTACTAAACGAATTTTCTACAATTATGTATATCATAACACAAACGCCACAAAATAAATACATACACAATTTTCGTCCAAACACACATAATTTTTAAATTTGAGTAAAATCGGACTATAAATAAGAATTTTCGTAACAACTCGACCTCAGCGCCACCTCAGGGTCCACTGACACATAATATTTCTTCTCATTACCAAACAACCATACAGTCAGATATTTAGTTATATTGGTCAGTACATTAAAATGTTCGATATAAATAAGCGAACTTCAAATTTTCCACGACGTTTATCCGCCATTTGTTAAATTGATCACTCCGATCATCCCATTTTTCTCTTTTTTGCGTCATTCGGAAATTAAATTCAATACAAAAATAACATAAAAAATCATCTTTTGAATTTTTTGATTCATCGCGCTTTTCCGATGGGGGTTGTCCAAAATTTATTTCATACAACAGTAAAGATATTAGTGATAAAGTAACGTACATGCGTTAATTCATTTTTATTTATATAGATTATTTTGACTTGAAAAGAAGAAGACGTCCCAATAAAATCACACTGCCTCAAGTTTTTTAAAAGTACCACAGTTTCCTTCGGTGTATGTATATTGAAGTACGACAAAATCAATAAAAAAAAAAGCTAGTGCGAAAGTTGCAGTCGACTTACGTATAACTTCACCCTCAGTAAAAACATACAAATTATATATTCCATTGTATTCGAATTCTTTATTTCAATGGACAAAACTGTTGTACGCAACATTTCAGAGACATAAACAGTTCGACATGTGCGTTCGTATCTATTTAAATAACAATTCGGCGCTAAATTGTTTACGTTTCAATTAATCCCAATGTGATGAAGTCGTTAAAATGGTAAAGTACCGAGAATAATAACAATTACAGAAGACAAACAGCGAAAAAACAAAATGGAAAATGTGAATGAAGCAAAACCATAAAAATAAAACAATCGCTGGTAAATTGGTGTGGTTGGGAATTGATTTGAGGGATCTACATACAGATACTCTTACATACATACATTGATTCTATATACATTTCTCATATTTACTACATTCGTATTCGAGTGGTACAAAATACTTGAGCCTGGGTTGTATGATTTTCTAAAATACATTGTGGTGATGACTTTAATTACATATGAAACGCTAAACTTTTTGGATTGTTTGTCTTTTTGTTTCCGGGCCGCTTAAGTGCTCTATAAATTGTCCTGTGAGATACTAATAGAAAATGGAGAAGGATGCACAAAGTTATTAGGGAAAATAGAAACAATTTTAAAAATGAAGTAGAATGTTTTCTTCAATTTTTTCATAAATGGAAAGCAGCTGCTATTTATTCAAATAACTAGTGATTTTCGAAACTAGTGACAATTTTGTACAGGGTAGCCAATACACATTTTCTTAGAGGCTGGCTGAAACTTTCATTATTATTTATTTGCAAAACATTATTTACATATTATATACATTGCTGTTCGTTTTTTCCCAAATATTCCGTATTTTATTAGAAATTATGTTGGGTAATAACGAAAATACTTACATATGGGTCTGCGTTTCTAATAAACTGTCAAGTTCTTTAAGTTTTTCCTCTGTGTTTACAGGAAAAAATTTCATTATGAACTCAATGATTATGTTTTAAGAAACAACGCGATACAGTAAAACATGCATCGCAAATTACTATTTTTGTAAAGGGTTTTCCAACAAGAGGGGTTTTTTTGAATCACCCGGTATTTCGGTAGCTCTCACTTTTGAAACTTTAATTCGTTGACATTTGACAAGTACACTGAAAGAAAAAGCTTCGTAGCATGGACGAATTTGTACGTTGCATCAACGAAATCTGTCGTTAAAAGTCAACCAACGTTGGGATTCGTTGATGGAACGAAAAAAGTTTCGTTCATACAATGTAAATTGAAAAATTGATCAAATCGTTGATACAACAATTTTGTTTCCTTGATACGAAAAAAATGTGCGCTGGAAGCAATATTGAAAAAAAGTATAATTTTCAGCTTTTTCTAAAATACAGTTTTCAAATGTTTTAAGCATTGTGTTTTCTTTGATTGCAGGCAAGGTATACAGATCCGTTTCGGAAGATGCCACACTTCTTCATCGGTACCCATTTGCAATGATTTCTACTGCAAATTACTGGTCTAACATACGCATAGTTCTCGCAAGTGAATGAGAACTTCTGTTTAGTTGCTCATATCCCCAAAAACCTGTACCACTAAAACATACAAAGTAAACACATGCATTGAAAACCTTTTTGTTGTATGTAATTTATTTGCACAAAAAAAATGTTCGTTGCATTAACGTACGCACACAAAACGAAAGTACGAAAAAACCGTATCGTGGTATAAACGTAACAATTGTTGCATCAACATAAGTTTTTGTTGCATGAACGTAATTTTTCGTTGCATCAACGTATGGATTTCAACGAAACGCGTTCGTTCATACAAAAACCGTTTTTGCTTTCAGTGTAGAAACTACTCCATTACCAAAAATTGAACGCATTGCAATTATTAAAATTCACTACAAAAATGGTGAAAATCTTGCAGTCACAGTTCGCAAAACTAAAGCATTTTTGGGTCGTAGTGACCGCAATATAGAAATTGGTGGAAAAATTCGAGCTGTCGGGACAAGTTTGTGATGTGAAGAATAAAACCCGTGCACGTCGTTCAAGAACAACTGAGAATATTGCTGCTGTAGGCCAAAGTGTTGAAGAAAAGCAAGGTTTGTCCATTCCTCGTCGTTCTTTGGAATTGGCCATTCCACAAACGTCATTACTCCGTATTTTGCATAAAGACTTGGGTTTAAGACCCAAGGCTTATAAAGTTCAGTTAACACAAGAACTCAAGACGGCCGATCATCAACAACGTCGTGTCTTTGCTGATTGGGTTCTTGAAATGCATGAAAATAATCCGGAATTCAATTGAAAAATCATCTTGACTGATGAGGCCCATTTCCACCTCGGTGGCTACGTCAACAAGCAAAATTGACGCACCTGGGACTCGGAAAACCCACGAGTTATTATTGAGAAGCCTCTCCATCCTCAAAGTGTGACTGTTTGGTGCGGTTTATGGTCCGACGGGGTCATCGGACCTTACTTTTTCGAAAATGAGGTTTGATCAACAGTTACGGTGAATGGATTGCACTATCGAAAGATGATTAATGATTTGTTATGGTCGGAGTTGGATGATATTCATCTGGACATCATTTACTTTTAAAAAGACGGCGCTATGTGCCACACAAGCAACGAAACCATTGTTTTTTTACGGGAAAAGTTTCCATACCGTGTTTTCTCTCGAAGAGGTGATCACAATTGGCCGCCGAGATCATGATCATATGGTTCTGTATGCGTGGTAGTGGTGGCCATTTGTCTGATGTTTTTTTTTCATTATTATGAAATAAATCTCAAAAATTCCATTTTTCTTTGAATACCTCAATAACACCTCTTGTTGGAAAGCCCTGTATAATGTGCATTTTTTTTAAGAAGTCTTTAATAATTTCTGTTACTATTTTTTTTAATGTTTATTTACATGAAATAATTCCAATCACCTTTTGTTTGCAAACAACACCAGGACCAAGCCGAACCAATTTGTCAGCAGAAGTGGCGTGCGGTGTCCATAATAATGAAAATCAAACTATTGATGAGTTCGTTGACAATGTTAACAGAAATACAGTTCTATTGTATCTAATGTTTCTACACTCCCACATAAAAGAAAAGCTGTTGACATTTTAACTAGTACAATTGTTACTAGAAAAATGTTGATGGTGTAGAGACATATAGTTCTTGACTAACTACAGTAAACGCTGATTTTGCCAACACTGAAAGAAATTGCTTCTTCAAGAATTCCAAGAAAAAAGTAACTTTAATTAAATTAATGTTTACATTCATTTTATCTAAATTTGTCATCACTTCGTCTTTTTTAACTGTTTACACACAGATAAAACGCGTGATTGGACTTTGTAGCAAGTAAAGCATATTTCTTTCAACACAAAGCCTATTTGGGTGTAAATATAACTCAGTTGCTATTATTATTACATATTTGTGTATAAGCAATAGCGTGTTTGGGAAAAACAGGCAACGAACTTATTAAATTCAATAAAGGACAACATTTGAGTGCGATTAAGTGTATATTTGCAGCTGTTTTCGATTTTTTTTTTTTTGAATCTACGCTCTTTAAAATAAGAGCAATAACCGAGAGAATAAGATGAATTGTTATATAAAAATTCACAAATTGAAAAAAAAAATAAAAAATGAGACAAAACTTCATACGTATATATCCGATATTTATCACCTACAAAGAAGTTAATGTTTGTGGTATTGAAAAATATATATATGTTTGATGAGAACTTGTTTGCTGAAATTTGTTAAAATGGTCATTTTTTTTCAATGTGTACCGTTATTTTTGCAAATAAAAATGATAAATGAAAAAAGATAGAAAAAAACAAAAGAAAACTCGATGAAACTTAATGAAGATAATCTAATGACACTTTTGCATCGATATGAGGAAACGTTTTTTTCAGTGTTCACTGATTTTGTACCAGTGATTTAACAAACTTATCAATCGCTACATTAATCAACATATGATGAATTTCATATCAAAACCGATATGCATTGAACCCGACCATCTCAGTTTTTAATGAAATTTTGCATACAGCTAGATTTTAGGTGTAGAAACAAAACCTCATTTTTAGAAATTGCATTTTTGAAAATATGTGGGCGTGGCAAGGTATCGAAATATTTGAAAAATGACGGTAATGGGTACTTTTAAGATGCGATTACTATGGAATGGCTCAACCGATTTGAATGATCTTGGTGCCATTAGAAAGGTATATAAGTCAGCTTTCGAAAACATACACTGTAAAAATTTTATATTACACTGAAAAAAATTTTATGCCAAAAATAAAAGTTTAAACTTGGAAAACACTTTAAAGATCAAGTTTTTTTTACCAAAAAAATTTTTTTAGATAGGTCTATTTAATATATATAACATATCTAAAAACTAAAATGGGTTTTTTTTTATTTTTTTTTTTAAAAAATTTTAAGTAAATGCATCTCTTGTTAACTTCCTTATATTTTAATTCTTTGTGTGACAAAAAAGAATAAAGTAGCTATACTTTGGAAGTTATACAGAATTTTTTGGTAATTCTAATAGATTAGAACAAGAATCGTATTATCAAATTTTTCAGACACCCCCAAAAATATGGACTTAACCTTGTTAAATTTTTTTTTTATATATTTTTTTTATATTTAATATACAATTTTGCGCAAAAAATACTGTTGACTTTCGGAATATTTGCTAACATTTAGTGAAGTTTCATCTAAAGGTATAAACGAATGGAAGCTTTGAATTCCTGTAATAGTTTTAGCATTTTTATACCTTGAAAATAGCTCTTCTTTTGTTTTGTTGTAGTCGTCAGTGTCTGCATAAGCAACTTCTATAGAGGTCTTAAAAGTTTGTGAAGCCCAATGATAAAGGTCTTTCGCCGTTTGAATTTGGTTTTTATTTGCTATGCTATACATCCGAGCGCCTCTTTTTAATGTCCCACCTATACCATCACATGCAGATTTTCCATGGCTGGTTGCGTAAAAGTGCCATTCAGCGAATATATCAAAATCAATTTTATGATGACATAAATTAATTAAATTGTATTTGTTTTTGTATTGTGCTCCTGCACCATCTGACACGTAGATAACTTTCGTAATTGAATTACTTATATTGGTCTTAACAAAATTAATCAGTTGATTCCATATTTATTTTTATTCTTGTTCACCTGTTTTAACACTTTCACGTTTAACTCTTCTGAAATGTAGTATTCAACTGAAAAAAAATATATAAAAAAAAATTTAACAATTTTAAGTCCATATTTTTGGGGGTTTCTGAAAAATTTGATAATACGATTCTTGTTCTAATCTATTAGAAATACCAAAAAATTCTGTATAACTTCCAAAGTATAGCTACTTTATTCTTTTTTGTCACACAAAGATATTAAAATATAAGGAAGTTAACAAGAGATGCATTTACTTAAAAATTTTTTAAAAAAAAAATATAAAAAAACCCCATTTTAGTTTTTAGATATGGTATATATATTAAATAGACCTATCTAAAAAAATTTTATTTTGGTAAAAAAAACTTGATCTTTAAAGTGTTTTCCAAGTTTAAACTTTTATTTTTGGCAAAAAAAATTTTTCAGTGTAATATAAAATTTTTACAGTATATGTTTTCGAAAGCTGACTTATATACCTTTCTAATGGCACCAAGATCATTCAAATCGGTTGAGCCATTCCAAAGTAATCGCATCTTAAAAGTACCCATTACCGTCATTTTTCAAATATTCCGATACCTTGCCACGCCCACATATTTTCAAAAATGCAATTTCTAAAAATGAGGTTGTGTTTCTATACCTAAAATCTAGCTGTATGCAAAATTTCATTAAAATCTGAGAGGGTCGGGTTCAAAATGTCCCTTTTTTATAGGTTTTGATATGAAATTCATCATATTTGTCAATAATTTGCAAACACCGCCTCATTTTTTTCGCGCAAATCGATTTGGTCGACTTGAATGGGAGAAAAAATCAATAAAATATGTAGCAACAACGGAAACTACGGGAACTTCTAAGAATATTTTACAAAGAAAAGTTTGAACTTTTTGATGTAGTAAACATTTAGGAGTTATGTAAAAAAATGGTTGTAGGCAAGGAGTGAGGCTTTATTTTAAGATATTTATATTGAAAACCGGACAATTGGTCGTATTTTGGGAATATATCAAAACTTGACTATTTTTCATTTTTTTGTGGGGGCATTTTTATACTTACATATGGGTCTGCATGCGTTTCTAATTAACAGTCAAGTTCTTTAAGTTCTTCCTCTGTGTTTACAGAAAAAATTGACTTTATGTCCTCAATGATTACGTTTTAAGAAACAACGCGATACAGCAAAACATGCATTCCAAATTACTATTTTTGTAAAGGGTTTTCCAACAAGAGGTGTTATTTTGAATCACCCTGTATTTCGGTAGCTCTCACTTTTGAAGATTTTATTCGTTTATTTATTATTAACATTTTTGTTTTTAGCTTTTTATAGTTTGGTAAAATATTATTAGAATTTCCCTCAGTTTTCGTTTTTGCTACACGATTTGTTAATTTTTTCCTCCCATACAAATTGGCCGACCCTAATATACAAATGGCTTCGACATATTTCCTTTTGTAACGCCTTCATTGATTTAATAGTTCCGAATATATTGACTTTTATTTTTGTGAGTTGTATGTACGCCCATCCAGACTTTTATCCTCCGACAATTTCGTAACTGATACATTTTACGATGATTAATCCGACATATTCACAATTAATCCGACACTCTCAATTCTGTAAAAAACAATGTCAAAGTGTTGTCAATAGATCTTCATTGATCAGTGTCCTTCAAAATGTAACAACTTAGTAATTATAAGTTTCACAATATTTTTCGTGGGAAAATTATTAATCTCAACATGTTCTTTCAAGGCAGGAAACTATTAAAAAATGGGGGAACATGGCGTATCCATTGTTTGCGTTACGTACAAATGTACAATATTAGATACTGCACTATTTTACCTATTTGCTCCGATCAGTGTCTTTCTAAAGCACAACAGCTTATTTTGCAATTTGATTCAGATCATTAATGTACTGGATTTTGAGAGAGTGCGACCAATATCTCTTAACAAACAAAATCACCAAAAAAAAAACGAGTTGATAACTCAGATATCCATCGTCTTGTCCCTGATGTTAGAACATTTCGTTGTAAAGTGGCCGGTTGATCGGACGAAGCACTGTAAAAAAAATTCGTTCTTCAGTCGAACCGTTCGTATGTGGAAGTGTGTTTTCTGTTAGTTGTGACATTCTGCAATTCAAACCAAAAGTCAACCAAGACTTTCCTCCTTCCGATACCCTAATTTCTTTAGGCTAACACAATACACTGCATTTATACAATTTGTTGTGAGGATGCGAGCAATCCATTAGGGATCCTTAAAAGGATTATTGAGACTGCCATTCTATAGATACATACAGTGTACTCTCTCCTTGCGGACTGCAAGTTCTTAATTAGTTTGGTTTACTTTCTTCTTCATCATCATTAAGCACATGCTATCCGAGGTAAAATGTTTACGAAAAATACAAATGTCGATCGGTAGCCGTAGCGCAAAATGTCGAAGCTATGCCGATATTGTCGGTAAATTGTTGAAACACACTTAAAAAATATTCCAATAAGTTGTTATATACATGCAACTATTTATCTAAAAATTCGTATGTTAACAAATTTGGTAGAATCTGAATCACTGTGTTGAAGAAGTCGCAACGTCCATAGTCATTACCACACTTCCCAAATTGAATTAAAGCACTCAGACTTTACGACACTTTTTATGTGTCTTTACGTACATGGACGGTTGCGACATGCTGCCATGTGGCGTCATGATTTGATGAACCATTTTCTCTACAACACTTCAAAACAAAAAAAAAAACATTTTCTTATTTTTTTTTTAAATTCCCAAATTCTATTTTATTTAGAATATCCCAAAAATAAATAAACCTTCAGAATAAAACTTTTTGGGTGAAGTCGACTGAGTTTTATGAAATCTATCCTACAAAATATACAAATATCTTATTTTTATATTATCTATTTTTGGAGTTGTATATCCCAGCAACTAGTTATGGAGCCGGGTCGTTGAGCATCTGTTGTATCAGTTTCTATTCTCCAACTTAATACGTCGATGACTTCCAAAAGTTCTTTAATCTATCATTTGAACTTAAATTCAACATGTCATGTTGGGTGCACATATCGCACCCGTCGTTAATGCCAATGTCGTAATAACCCTGACAGACATTTAATATTCTGCAGTTGTCGGTGCACAAACACACCTTTACAAACGACACTTAATTCCGTGGTCTAAAATAAAACCGCATTTTTTTTTTGCAGCTAACTGCACCTTTGTAAATAAGCACAACCAGGGGTCTTTGAACGGCTATCAACCACCGCGATTATCGTATACGTATCCACCGGACATTGCATGCTCGGATATTATGGGTGCAGTGCAGTTGTCGGAGTGTTTCAGCATAAGAATATTCGTGTACGTAAATATAACAACAACTTGAGCATGATGTGGCCATGTTATAATAAGACATTAACGTCAAATCAAAATAAATTTCCTGACAGTATTGGATGAACAATAACCTCAGTTCCTAGCCAAATACACAATAGTCTAACAGGAACATTCGGAAAGCTTTCATAAAGCAAAGTCTATCCAATGTATCTTGTGTCCTAACAGTTGCACCCTCATTTACATTTACAAACACGTGTCAAATTCGTATAAGTCTCTATTGGAATGCATCATTTTTTAAACAACGAATTGTGGTATTAATAATGACTTATGGATGATAACATTTTACATAGATAGATATTTAAAAAAAACCTTTGTTTAAGAAAACTGTGTGATACACTTACTCAATGCCCCGAATTTGTGAAGAAATGTTGTAAAGTAAAACATAACACTATGCAATAAAAAAGTGCAAGAGTGTTTGTAATGAACAAATGAGTACAAAAATGGCCGAACTTTTTTTTGACAGTGCAATTTTTGAGACGTACGTTTTCATAATTTTGAAACCGATGTATTTAATAAATGTATATAAGATAATTAACTATATTATTCAACAACATTTTAAGCGTTGTAGTTGATTGACTTAAATCAATTAATTCACATATGGAGTTCCAAAGTATCAATGATGTAAGTAGAGGTTCGTGTAAGGCATAATTGAAATAAATTTTAAAAAATTTGTGGGTTGCGTATCTCAATGTTATAGACATTATAACGGTATATGTTTGTCAGTCGTCGTCTGGTTCCTGATGTTAGAACATTTAACCGGAATACTCGACAATCCACGGAATCATCATCATCATTCGTTAATTGTAAAAGGGCCTGTTGACCAGATGGCGCACTGCCAAGAAACTTCGTTCTTCAGTCGAACTGGTCGTATGTGGCATAATCTTCGTACCAGTGTTTTTCCAGCCTGCAATGACATTATCAAATGCAAGGCCAACGCCAACAAACACTACTCCCTCTCTCCTCCCCACAATACCCTTACAATAATCTGCTGTTATCCACAAAATCATACATTTCGTTTACAACATTGGCTCATTAGATGAGACTCCATACAAGTACAATTCGTATCGGGCGATCTCTGAGAAAACTAAATATGAATCGAGAGAAGATATTACCGACACCAACTGCGACACCCTTTTTTTTTGTCTATTACAATATACATACTGCGGATAATTGGATACAGGTTTCGCAAGGTTAAAAAAAGGCGCTGTAATAATACTGTATAGCTTCTAGTGCAATGGCACTATAAATTGTGAGTGACTTCATTATGGGAGCTACATCAAAAGATGTATCGAGTTGGTACCTAACCAAATCATAGTTAATCTGGAAAGGACCATCAATATCGGTGCATTGAATTACTTTTGTTTTACTCTCTACAATTTTCCCTATTAGAGGCAAATACGTCCCAGATACAAAATGGACTATGCCACGCCTCTCTGTACAAAAATATTATACAAACATCGGTGTGAGTATGGAGAACTCGTGATGCAAATGTCAAACTTAAGGATAATGGGACAGATTAATTTCCCAACATATTGAGGCCAGAAAACACTATTACGAAGGACAACCCAGTTTGACAATGACAATGAAAGAATATTAAAATGTCTTAATCAGGCCCATGAAACACCAACAATTGCACTGGTGATTGGATACAAATGTTTATTGTCACTGCTGTGCTGATAACATAACAATGACATCATAGAAGCGTGCCTTTGAAGACTCTGAATATTAAACATTTTTTCTTTTTGTAAATGATGTTATTCCTTTGGTACTTTCAATACACGCTGGGGAACTTTTTTTTGTCAAATACTTAGGTGGCACTTCAAGAATAAGAACTTTGGTGGAGTGGAGTCTTGGGTAAATTTTGTATAAAAAACGCATAAAGTTAGTGCTTATCAGCGCTTGGAATTATTCTCAATACTGATTTATGTTTCAATAAATTGAAGACACAATTCATTAAAAGTAATGGAGAAATCGGTTGTGACTCTTAACACTCTTTTCGTATATGATATTGATATGAAGGTAGCTGGTGTCTGGCAAGTAAACGTTGACAGGGAAGTCCGGACGTAAACGTGCAGCAATTAGATACATACGTATACATATTGAATATATGTATAGGGTGTTTTTTAAGCTGCATGAGAACTATGGTTTGAGATAATGTTAAACATTTCTGTTGCGTAATGTTTGGCATGTTATCATGAGTCGTTTAACACCAGAACAACACTTTTAAATTGTGGAAATTTAGTTAAAATATAATAAATCCATTCACGAAGTTCATAGAGCACGTCGTCCATTTTACGGTCAAGAGGTACATTACGAAGCGAAATTGCCGTTTTTGGAGCGAATTCAATACTTAAGCCGTTAACGAATCACCATTACATTAATTTACGGTTTACACGCTGGCTGCATCATCGTTTATTATTTCTATTAAAATGACGAGAGAGCTACCTTAACGGTGAATGACGAACGCTATCAAAAAATTAATCAGCTTAACATCAACGACACTTTGCCATACAGCGCGCTTAACAAACCATTTATTTAAAAATTTAAAATTGGACAGATCGAATGAACTATATTACAAAATAGTTGTCGTACTTCTACGAAAGTTTTGTAAATTATACAAAACTAGTAAGTTGTAATGCGCCTATGGCGCCCGTTGAAATATGGAAAAAAAATTTTGTTGAAAAAAAAAAAATTTTGTGGAAAAAAAAATTTTGTTGAAAAAAAAAATTTTGTTGAAAAAAAAAATGTTTCTTAAAAAAAAATTTTTGTTGAAAAAAAAATTTATGTGGAAAAAAAAAAATTGTTGAAAAAAAAAATTTTTCTTAAAAAAAAATTTTTGTTGAAAAAAAAAAATTTTTTTGAAAAAAAAATTTTTTCTTAAAAAATTTTTGTGGAAAAAAAAAAATTTTGCTGAAAAAAAAAATATTGTGGAAAAAAAAAATTTTGTTGAAAAAAAAAATTTTGTAAAAAAAAAAATTTGTAAAAAAAAAATTTGTAAAAAAAAATTTTGAAAAAAAAAAATTTTGGAAAAAAAAAATATTGGTAAAAAAAAATTTGGGGAAAACAGAATTTCTGTACAAAAAAAAATATTATTTTTTTTATTATTTATTATAGAATTATAGAATGCCTATTTAAATTCCTACGTACTGCGTGACAGAGTCAGTGAATCAGGGAATCAGTGAATCAGTGTCGAGGGTAAATATATATTAAGATTAATACAAATTTTTCGTACATTGTAAAGCGCCTTGGAGACGATCAAATAATTCCATCAATCACGTGCATATGTATTAGTGTGTGCCTTCGTGTTTTGCCCGCAAACGCACCACAAAATACGTCAATCATCACTTTGTGTTTGACTTCGTTGTGTTCGGTTGAAACTTTCATACTACTTTTGCTGCACTCCGCTAACATCACTTTTTGTTCGTTTTCGTTGCGTGTTCGTTTGATATGTCGTAGTAGGAGGAAGAAGATTTGCTTTTGTTAGCATGTGCTGCAATTTTAACCCTTTCGTTGGATTTGTCAAATATATTTGACAATTAATGTACTCTACTTCTATAGACTTTTGCAATATATTAATTTACAGTTATTAATTTTTTCTTGTTTTAAATGAAATGCCGAATCTTATGCTATTTATAAATGTTATCGTAATAGGTCTTCGCATTGTTTTGTTATTTTTAAACGAATTGTTAAGAAGTTGACACTTTGTTTGTAAAAACAGCCAAATTTTGATATTTTTACAAACACAAAAAATAATATATTGAGTCATCGAACGATATCGACCAGTATTAATAGCATTGATAGAGGTATAAAAAAATGTTTTCTAAATAAAAAATTAAAAAAACATAAAGCGGGACCTTTTGGTGGTTGTTTTTCGGTTCTCGGCATTTAGGATTATCATCCTCTAAAAGCCGCTGTGACCACCAAAAACAAAAATTATTATTTTTCCCAGCATCAGCGTCATCATATTACACCAAATTCAAATTTTCGCATTGTTAGCTCGACTAAAATTTTTTTTGACACGGAAAGGGTTAATAAAAGAAAAAGAAGTCCAGAAAAAGAAAATGTGGATGCAAAATTGGTTCAAAGAACCACATCGGTTTACGCACGAGAATCTTTTGGAGAATCCCGCGCACTTGTCCATCTCGCACAAGTTTTTGCTACTAAATGAGTCATGCTTGACAATCGTAACTGGAGACCATCAACGAAAACGCCATCAACGAAAATATCAAAAAATTTTGTTTTTTATGTCAATCATTGCCGACGTCGTGTACGTGTAGCCGACGAAACCCGATTAGAGGCACACACACAACCGATTGATGGAATTATTTGATCGTCTCCAAGGCGCTTAAGAAATATTCAGTTGATACAAAACCACGAATATTTTCGTACAATGTACCATGAATTTCGAGTATTTTACCCATGAAAAATTTTTAGTCTACCATCGTCGGCGGACATATGCAGGAAGACATATTTAAAATAGAAATGTCACGAAATTATCTACCAGTTTGTAATAAAATGAATTTCATTCCAACAATATTACTGTCTTGTAATACCATTCTACTTTATCAAGCTCCTAAAAAAAACACCCGATATGAATACTATTTTGACATCCCAGACATATACAAGTGGATGAGTTTATTCATTATCGATATACTTGACTGAGCACAGCAAAATATGAAGCACGGAATGCAAATAAAAAACAAAAAAAGGTTCGTAGTTTGAAACGAAAATGGCTGCCACCGAAAAGAAGGACAATTCTGTCTAACGTCTGCCTTGGCAACCATGCAAGCATGTTTTGATAGCCATAAATGGCTATTTCAGAAGCGATTTAAGTTAAAGTCACACATACCGTGATTGCCATGTTGTATCCCTTAAAACAACCTTCTGCCTGATAATGCGTTGCCTGGACATATATTTGTATGTATGTATATTAGGGTGGCATTTTGCAAATTTCAGTGACCAACAAACGAGTTTTGAACTGAACTTGGCACAAGTAATTGTAGCCACACATCCAACAACTTCTCAAGAACAACACTCATGCCGGCATCGGATTTGTTACAACAATTGTTGAACAATTTAATTTGTTTAAATAAAATCAACAAATATTAACAAAAGTCACATAAAGTAACATTTTATAAACATTAAGCTGAGACTGTAGAGGCGTACGAGTTAAGGGTAGACTGTGTATGAATCTATTTCTAAATTGTAAAATTTGCTTCTGAACATATAAATTGTTTTGGTGGGTTCTTTATTAAACTTCGCGTTACTGTTAAATAAGGTCTGCAAATTATATACAGTAGTCGCTCGGTAAAGTTAACTGAATTTTAGCATCCACGTGCCGCTCTAAAAAGTTATCTTTTCTGATCGTTTATATCTTTCAATCCAACCGTTTTTTCTACTATAATTGGCAAGTGGCATATTAGCCACATTTTAAAAATTTCCAGTTGCAACGCTGAGCTCTTATTTTGTTACATGTATGTACAGTCGAACTTCCATATAGCGAATCTCAAGGGGACCAAAAAAAAATTCGTTGTATAGAAAATTCGTAATATAGAATTATTTAAAAAAAAAATTATTTTTATAATTGGTAATTTTTGTCTGCGTTTGATTTTTCCTCTGCAATAAAAACTTCAAGCACGTTAAGAGAAGCAAATACTTTTTCAGGCACGCTATTTCTTATCTCCACAAAGTTGCGTAGTACTTCAACTGCTGATGAAGTTTGCTGAAATGTGGGTACCTCCTTCACGAGTTTTGTAACGTGTAGTCTACTATGCGAGCCTACATTTCTCTCACTTACAGAGAGTAGAAATGTGAATCTCACACACAAAAACAAATAAAAAATGAAAATATGTGTGTGTATGGTGAGAGTGAAAAATGTGTTTATGTAAAACTCGTTATACGGAGATCAAAAACGCATGAGCATTCGAGTTACGGGCGTAGAAAAAATTCGTAGTAAAGAAATATTCGCTATAAGGAAACTCGTTATAAGGAGATAAAAACATACTGAAAATTTAACGAAATTGCAGTGTTCTGGAAATAAATTCGTTATATAGAGAACTTCGTTGTACGGATGTTCGTAATAGAGAAGTTCGACTGTATTTGGGTATTCCCCCAATTTCTTTTCTGTTTTGATTTAGTCAGTCGTGTGCATTTGAATTTGTGAGTTGTGTAATATTTATTCAAAAAATGTCAACAAAGCAGAACAAATCAATGCTAATCAGATTAAATTTACAGCAAATTACAGTGAAGATTTTAAAAAAAATGTATCAATGTATTCACGGAAAACGATTGGCGTTAGATTATGGTGTATCTAAAGGAAAACACTACATAAACCGGACTATGCTGATCATGAAGCAAGCTGGTATAAATGGTTCTTGAACCAACGACAACGTAATTGTGCAATGACTGGTCCAATTTTAAAATCAAGAGCTAAGCACATATTCGGCATACTGCACCCTGGAAAAAAATTTAATGCCAGTGATGGATGGCTGGCAAAAGAAGACACGGTATTCGCCATCTAAAAATTTGCGGGGAAATCCTTTTAAGCGATACGTCGGATGTAAAACCTTTCATTCATAATCAACCAGCCGGTACAAATTAAATCTAAGTTTATTTTTTGTAAAATTGTTGAAACCTACGTCATTGAAATACGTTTTGAGTATTATTTCCAAAAAATCTATGTTTGTCATTGTATTTTTTTTTCTATTTTAAAAACCGCTTAGAAAAGATAATAGTTCGAAAAAGTAAATTACTCTTGGGACATTTTGGTTAACTTTTTCAAGATTCTACTGTACATCCATTTTAGTGGTAATCGGGCAATCATTACTCGTTCTTAAGTTTAAAGTCCAAATGTCTTGGAGATTATTTAAAATGCCACCCTTATACCTCTTTTGCACACCATTTCACGTTATGGCGAAACATCCAACTCAACAACGACCGCGGCGATTCTTATCGGGTCTGGTGTTTGCATTTAAACAGCCCTTCGATACATCATTCGGCTAACGACAGCACCACAGACGTATATACATTCAAGTACACTAGGACGTAACTCACCTTCAACTGTACGCTGTACACCTTCAACTTCAATGGCTTAGGAAAAATTGGTCTCTTTGGCTGTAAATGCAAAAGATGTAAAGAAAAATGTACAAGCATGACCCCTACGTTCGGCAAAAAAACATTATATTCGAAGGTGTACGGCGAAATTTTTCTTTACGTGTAAAGTGGTACGCTCTAATGTACACATAGCAAACACTCCAGCAGAACCCATTTGGCGCCCAAAATTTCATAACTCAGGGAAATGAAGAGATATTTGATTGTAACCTTTTGGGGCAATCCGTTATGAATCTGATTGGCAGGTTCAAATGTCGAAAAACTAATTGCATTACGGCTCTGAGTCAAATTACCAAAATGCTAAAGTTTGTGCACAAATTGGAGCAAACGTATAAAATCATGTCTGTTTCATATCCTCAGACAGGGTCCTCGAATGTAGTCTACCAACAGTTTTAAACGCCGTTTATTTTTTTCAGTAAATTTGGCCACTTGTTTGATAAACCCGCATATGACATGATGTCTCTCTGCGAAAAGAATTGTTTCAAAGGTCCACAAAGCAATAGTAGCTACTAAATATACAGATAAGAAAAATCAGTCCTAACATCGAAGATAGATATTTACACAATTGCAGTCATCATTATTGTGTCCTCTACTCAATCAGTGTACGCTAGTGTCATACAAGAATGACTGAAAGAATGACTACGCGATCCCGTGCACAAAAGTGTGTGTCACGAAGTGTGTTCCTATTGGATAATAGTCAAAATGGGTTCAATTGCAGGGTTGCCAACAATAGATCTTACGCTGTATTCCAATCTGAAACTTTTTACTCGTTGTACATACGAATAGAGTTGGAAACCCTTACAAGGCACAAACTACGCCATCTAACGGGAAAACATTCGCATGGCGTAATCTTTCTTTCTATCATTCTTGGATTTCATACATATTTCAATTGTATCTGTTCACAAGATATTCGTCGTCTGGTCCCTGACATTAGAACATTTATCCGGAATAAGCGGCTATCCAGGGTCTCTCATCCGTTCATTGTCAAGTGGCCGGTTGACCGGACAACGCACTATCGAGAAAATTCGTCCTTCATTATCAAATTCAAGGCAAACATCAACAAACACTACACCATCTTTCATCCCTCCAATACCCTTCTTTCCTATCGCATTGCACTCATAGGGTGCATCCCCAAAAAAAAAATGTATTTAATGTGATTATTATTTCTACTCAATTAAATAACGGGCAAATGAAGGCCTATCAGAAGGCCTTTGTAACCCTTCATTCCACCATTGGTATGAGAAAATGGCGCTAAACTGTATCCTTTGTTTGTGGAGAGTACACATGCATGAATTAACCAAAAAGTGTAAAAATCTCTTCTAATATCACACCCTTCAACAGTTCCACTGCAAATGGCTGGCAACAAAAGCGCTCATTACTATGAAGATTTATTCAAAACGTTGTGTTGCACATTTCAGTCGGATCCTTTGAACGAAACTAACCGGTCTTCTGTTCGTGCTCCGAGCGGTTCATCGCGACGAGACTGCAATGACAATTTGCAAAATTCGATTAAACAATTACGGCCAATATACGGAAATGTTCGCAGTGACCAAAACAGTGTTCTCATTAGTCTTCCAATGTGGTTTGTGGTGCATCGTTTACGTACAGTGTTCCGATAGCAATATTCGTAAGTGATTCTTGTTTAAAATATTTATCGTGTTTTAATTGCACGAAGTCACTGGATGATGGCTAGTGAAAACCCACTGCTATATTTGTTTTTTACAGCCCTCCTTATATTAATGTAAAAAATGTATATGACGTACATATGTATATATAAATATGTATACGAGAACAAAATCGCTTTCCAAATACAGCCAAAGATCTAATGATGGAATAGAAATTATTTGTATGTTGGAGAATGTTCAGCAGAAACGCGTCCTTGGACATTGAATAGGGCACCAGTGTTGAGCAGGCCTAGGGAGAAGTTGTTTATTGCCCCCGTTTCACGCCGACAGTTTCTCTAGCGATTAAAAAAGAAAAGGGGAGAGAAAGTACGTAGGAGGTGTATTGAGAAACCAAACAAATCCGATGTACTGGAAAGTAAAATAACTGAACACTCACCAGAAATACCCTGAATTTAAATAATGAAAATCCGAATCCCATAAATTGTATTAACAAAAACATAACAAAAATTGTGTAAACGTAACATTTAATGTACAGTCTTACATCAATTAAATACAATAAAGTCTTCTATATCAACGAAAAACGTAAATAGACAAAAACAAGCTTATAAATTCAGTGTTTTAGAATTGAAAACTGACAATAATTAATTAAAAATTTTCCTCCTCCATTCGTCAGCAAATATTTATCAAAAAATCGAATTAAAAGTTTCCCTATAATTAGATCAAATTCCAGTGTATTTCTGTTCTTAGTGTAAAATATGTTGACTATACTAAATGATCTATTACAAAAAGCATTACTAATTGAAATAGGTGAAATAAATGTGACTAGTTTATATATTTGAAAAGCCATTTTGTTCACAGTGAAAAAAAAGTAAACCATATTTTGTCGAGACATATCTTTTGTCAATATCTTTTCGCAAATGCGGCAGTAATCTGTACACAATATGTCATTGTTTATAGAATTAGATATTCCTAATATTTGTGGCAGCTCTGATACAGTTTCCAACTCAAATGGGTTTGTCCAAATACGTAACCGTTATTTGTAGCAGTTGATTGGCTTAATCTTTGAAGTTTTTAATTTCATATGAAAAAGTGCAACAACCTTGCTACCATAAAAGTAATCTTTTAATCTGTTTTGAAGACTCTTCATTAACGTACTCATTATGTGTGAGTGTATTTCTATAATAGTGCATAAATCACCGTCTAGGCGTCTTGCACCAGATACACCTCCGACAATCGCTCTGAAAAGCATTATTCATCCTCACTGAGGATGCGATTCCGTTTGACACAAATTGACAGCAGGCCAGGAATGTAACATCGATCTAAAGCGAACAATAAGGAAAGCCATCTCGTGGGACCTTGTAAAAGAACATTTTTGTATTCAGTGCCTTCATCTTGCTAAACTAATTAAATGTTTTAATAACAATAGCGTGTATATCTAAAAATAAAGCACTCAAAGCTTTTTTTCTGCAATTATTTATTGTATGGCAGTTACAATTTGCTTTAATTTTATTTTTTAAGTTTTTAGTACACATAATTATGAATTCCATCAATGCACTTTCTGCAGTTGATCAACTCTAGGTCCATTTTCTTTAGTTACTTTAATTATATTTTAATATATAGCTTGGGATGTTTCATTTGGATCTGGATAAAAAAAACTTAAATTTTCTTAAATATTCCGGTATGACTGGTGCTTGACATGTTTTGGGTAATTCTGCTATCACTTAGTTTGATTTGGCAGTCTAATGCGCAACATTGTGGTAAACACATACACTCAGTAGAAAAAGTCTGCGTACAACCTTACACTTCACTCTATAATGCCCGAAAATCAATTTTCAACACAAAATGTTTGCACAAAATTATATCATATGCTTGATTGTAGGTCTTCAAAGGAATCGATGGCGTTTAAATAGTTGTAGATCTGGCAACAGTGTTTAAATCGGTTAGTTTACGAAAAAATCCTAGATGGCAACACAGAAAAAGTCTGCGTACAAAGAGAAAAAAGGGGAATCCCCGCATTGTAGTTACATGAATTATTGAACAAAAATATTATTTTCGTTTGATGTTACAGATGTAACTTTTTAGGAAGTTTTGAGTTTGCGGCAAGTTTTCTATAACAACACAATAAACAATGCCGTCTAAGGGAAAAGAATTAAGACCCGCTGAAAGAGAAATTATTGTCAAGCTCAAGCTTTGGAAGAACATATTCTTCAAAACAAAGAGTGGTAAAAAATTTCCAAACGACCGGGGTTTTCGTTACTCGTCCACGTTCTGGCCGGCCGCCAATACTCACAACTCGAGAAAAGCTCACAGTTATAAAAAGTTTCCAACAAAATCCAACTCTTTCAGCATCGCAAATTGCGGAAAGCGTAAAAGAACAGTGTCACAAGACCATTTGCGCTGACGCAATTCGCAAAATCCTCATACAACTGGATATCATGGCCGTGTTGCACGTGGAAAGCCCTTCATATCTTTAATTAATGGAAAACGCGCATTGTTTTCGCCAAGGAGCACTTAAATAAGAATTTTGGGAAAAGGTTATTTTATCAGATGAGAGAAAGTTTTGTGTTTTTCCAATCAAAGGGCGCAATATGGTATGGCGAAAAAGGGTACGCCGCTTGATAAGAAGAACTTGGTACACACTGTGAAACATGGCGACGGCGGTGCATTGATATGGGGATGCATGGCAAGCAGTGGCGTGGGGCAATTGGAGTTCATCGAGTCTACTATGGATAAATATGCGTACCTTAATATTTTAAAAGCTAATTTGAAGCGGAGCGCCAAGAAATTGGGTCTGGAGAACGACTACTAACTACGAACGACTACGACTACTTCCAGCAGGATAATGACCCCAATCACACTGCTTCGAACGCCGCCACAATCCCCTGATCTGAACCCCATAGAGCACCTTTTGGATGGCCCCGGAACGACGAAACCGACATTGCAAGATTACCTATAAGGCAATGCTCAAAGAAGTGCGGCAAGATGAATGGAACCGAATTTCTTTGACAGATACTTCCAAACTGGTCTCTTCGATGCCAAAGCGCTTAGCAGAAGTTTTACAACGTAAAGGCTATCCAACTGGCTATTAATGTAATGTAAAATATGAAATAAAAGCAATATTATTATTTTTTTGTTCCTTGTACGCAGACTTTTTCTAATGAATTTTCTAGTCTTTTGAATGTATTTATTTTTTTTATTCCTTATCGCTAATATATAAATTACTTTTAACTTTAAAAAACGAAAATTTATTATCTTTTAATGGATATAAAATATACTGGATTTTTTAAAACATATTTCAGGATGTTTTCTTTATCGAATTGTATATATTAGTAACTTGTACGCAGACTTTTTCTACTGTAGCTGCATCTTCTTTAGAATCTAGAGGAACCACGATGTTTGCTATACTTTACAGCTGACTTTCTTAACCATAAAGTAATTTAATCAAAAACAAAGTCATATACAGTGTATACTCTTATAAGCGGACACTTCAGGGAGTGTGGTTTTTGTCCGCGTATGAGAGGTGTCCGCTTATGAGAGAAATTTAAAAAGTGGAAATAAAAATATGTCTTTAAACAGATTTATTGCCAAAACAAGAACATATAAATATTAGACAATGTAAATAGAATTGTCTTTTACATTTTTGCGATAAATGAAAAAGAAAATGTATGCAATGATTCAAGTGGATTTAAAATAATCAGAAATTTTAGCTTGGCGAGTTTTTTCTTTAATTTCAATAACTTAGAGATGTATTTGAAGATCGGTCGGTGGACGCACTTGCTTTCTTGATTTTGACAGAGCGGAATTTGCATCTTCCATCTGCATCAAAATATGTTTCAAAAATAACAATTTGTACAAAAACTTTTTATAACGCCTTAATCCATGGGCTGGCAAAATGCTGTTGTGTTTGCTCAGAGAAAAATAACTTTAACATTTTTCAATTTGAGATCGCGAGGATGAGAAGCCGCATTGTCTTAAAAAAGCAGGACTTTTCGTTCTTGAAGTTGCATTTTTCTATTGAAATGCACTAGAAAATCAGTCATCAAATCTGACGTCATCCAAGCCTTTTTGTTTGATCGCCACGTAACTGGTAAATTGTTCAAATTGATGTTGCGAAAAGCCAAAGGCTTTGCAGCTTTCCCAATAAAAAAAGGCGTTACTTTTCTCCAGCCATATTGACGCAGTGCAAAATCGTGAGCCTATCCTTAGCCATTTTTCCAACGCAGCATTTTTGCCTTTTAATGCAAATGTTTTATCGGGCAATGCACGAA
Source organism: Hydrotaea cyrtoneurina (assembly GCA_958296145.1). Taxonomy (NCBI): domain Eukaryota; kingdom Metazoa; phylum Arthropoda; class Insecta; order Diptera; family Muscidae; genus Hydrotaea; species Hydrotaea cyrtoneurina. The sequence goes on from OY282512.1 coordinate 44,700,363, forward strand.
AAAATAAACCAGTCTCATCTGCATTATAAAGATTACGCGAATCATACCCTTCTATCAAAGATGACACTTTTTCGGTAAAACTTTTCACAACGTCTTGGTTTACACTAGCGGCTTCTCCAGAATTTGTACGGATTTATGTTGCGTCGCTTTTTGAACCTTTCCAACCAGCCCGATGATGCACAAAAATCGGCGTAATTCAGATTCTTCGCAATTTCTTTAGCCTTGCTCCTTATTAGTGTGCCCGACACAGGGATGCCTTATTTCGAGCCTTCACAAACCACTCGTAGCACAATTTGTCAATGCTTGAGTTTTGCTGATCTTGCATTTCTTTGCCAACTCACGAACTCTAAGTTTTTCATTTGCATGAATTTCAATGACATTAACATTGTCTTTAATAGTCAACATATATTGCTGCGGGCGATAACTGCTAGCGGCACTTTATACTTAATGACTCGTGGAGATAAATACAAAACACCAAATTAGGGTTTGACGTCGATACAAATTGCCACCAAACATTTACTGTGAAATTATAATTGTTTTTCCTAAACAAATATAATTAAAAAATCTTTCGGAACGATGGAGTCGAGCCATTCAGCGCCTTGGTGAACTCAAAGGTCGTAGCTCTGGATATTTCCAAATCGCTAGATATGATCTGGCACGGTGAAATGATAGCGAAGTTTTTTGCATTTGGCGTTGGTAATAACTTCTACCGATTCATATCGAGTTTTGTCAAAGATCTCCTTGGTAATAACTTCTTCATATCGAGTTTTCTCAAAGATCTCCTTGTAGGAATGGTTATACAGGGTTCTCCAACAAGAGGTGTTATTTTGGTATTAAAAACCATGGTATTTTTTGAGATAAATGATCAGATGTTTATTTCATAATAAAGAGGATGGTATGTCGTTAATAATGAAAAACAACATCAGCCAAGTGGACCACGCTTACAGGAACATATCCTTTTCATGAAATTTTCCATAACCTAATCATAAAGTGGCTGACCTATGTCCTCGATAGCCTCACGAATTCTATCATTGAGGTCTTGAATCGACGTTGGGCTGTTGGCGTAGACCTTATTTTCCACATGGCTCCTAAGGAAGAAGACGCAAGGTGTTGAATCACAAGATCTCGAGAGATAACACGGTCCGGAATCTTTTCCCGTAAAAGAGCAATCGTTGCTTATGTGACACGTAGCACCATCTTGTTGAAAGTAAACGTTGTTCAGAGCAATATCATCCAACTCCGACCATAACAAATCTTTCGATAGTGCAATCCAGTCACCTCATTTTCGAAAAACTATGGTCTTATGACCCCTCTGGACCATAAACCGCACCAAAAAGTCACACGTTCGGGATGGAGAGGCTTCTCAACAAAAACTCTTGGGTTTTCCGAGTCCCAGATCGGTGAATTTTGCTTGTCGGCGCAGCCACCGAGGTGGAAATGGGCCTGATCAGTTAAGATGATTTTTCAATGGAATTCCGGATCTTTTTCATGCATTTCAAGGACCCAATTAGCACAGACACGACGTTGTTGATGATCGGTCGTCTTGAGTTCTTGTATTAACTGAAATTTATAAGCTTTAAGACCCAAGTCTTTATGCAAAATACGGTGTACTAATATTTGTGGAATGCCCAATTCCAACGAACGAAAAGGAATGGACAAACCTGGGTTTTCTTCAACACTTTGGCCCACAGCAGCAATATTCTCAGTTGTTCTTGAACGACGTGCACGGGTTTTATTCTTCACATCACTGACTTGTCCCAACATCTTGAATTCTTCCACCAATTTCTGTATTGCGGTCCGACAAGGTGCTTCACGACGACCCAAAAATGCTTTAGTTTTGCGAACTGTGACTGCACGACAAAATTCCACTTAATTTTGGGCCACACGAAAAAGTGGTAAACAGTTCCAACGAACTGCTTACCAAACGATTGACATTTACAAAATATAAATATTGTACGATCGAACCGATCGAGTAGTCTTAAGATAGATTCGAATTGAGAAAGAACTCGCGAATAAAGTAAACACTTGAAAGAGTGATTAAGAACAAATTAATTTGGTTTTATTTTTTTTCCGTTCACGCAAAGTGATTACGAAAGTGGCGCAGTCGGTAGGATCCGCGATATATGTATCGAACATATATACGTTTCAACGTTTAATCGTGGAACCAAAAATAGAAGGATAAGATCCATCCGCGAGTTCGAAAAACAAAAATAAAATAAAAGGACTCTATATCCTTAGTTCAAAAAAAAGGAATTTATCCTTGTGAACGCATATTTTTTTTTAAAAAAAAAGAAGGACTTTAGATCCTTCGTTCAAAAAAGGACTTATCCTTACGAACAATTTTTTTTATTTTTTTAACAAAAAGGAATTTATATACTTTGAAAAAAAAAGTGACTTTAAGAAAAGATGCTTAAACATTTTTCCCCCTAAAAAGACTTTAAGATCTTTACGCGGGTTTAAACCAACAAATTGTCCAAATTTATGGATAACTAAATTAAAAGATAGATTCGAATTGAGAAAGAACTCGCGAATAAAGTAAACACTTGAAAGAGTGATTAAGAAAAAATTAATTTGGTTTTATTTTTTTTCCGTTCACACAAAGTGATTACGAAAGTGCGTGTCTCGTTCCATTTTTACCTATCAAATGACAAAGAATAAAAGATTCAAAAGTGACAGCTACCGAAATACCGGGTGATTCAAAATAACACCTCTTGTTGGAAAACCTTTTATAAACATTTTTTTGAGAAAATATATAATAAGATAGCATATTCTTAAAAATAGATGAATTTTGTAACGTTTGTGCATAAAATTCAGAAGAAGGTGCGAAAACGTTTTTTACTCCGGTATTTATGTTTGCTTATATGCAATATTTCTACGAAGTGGATTTTATTTGTGAACATTTGACGCCGTATACCGTGTGCTGTGTTTGCTACAGCAATCTTTGGTATTGGTAACATGGACGAAGAACAAAGCTACAGTTTGCTAAGGCGGAAATCGGGCCTGTATATAATGTAAGAATATCTTTTGCTATTGGAAGTAACATAAAAATGTTGAGGAACAAAAAGTAGGTTGCCGTTTTGACTGCGTCACTACCAGTGTCACTGTCTGTTGATGTCGAACCACCTATAGCTACAAATCAAGATTCTTTTTCCGCATTGACAGCATCGTGCGCTAGTAAACAGTAGTTCTCGTTTAATTACGGAATACTATAGCACATAATAATGATTGATGATTTAAGTGTAGTTAAATACACTGATAAAAAAATTAAGTAATCCGTAGTTGAATTAAGCCGTAGCGGTTAACGAAAATTCAGAAAATAAGTACTGTTTCGAAAATAATGTACGAGAGGTAAGAAAATCGTTCATTAATAAATTAATTATTAAATTCAGAGCGCTATCGTCCTAATTTATGTCAAATGACAACGTTGATAACATCGTATCTTTTTATCTATGCTGATGTTTTCGGTTTCATTGGTCGGTGTTCATAATGTTTTGACGACCACTTTCAAAGTATATAAATCTATGATGAAGCCATAATATTTGTGAAACCTTTCCCCTGTTTAGTTAAACAAACTGAAGTAGTTTTCTTTTCGGTCATCAAACAAATCCTTGCTATGCACGCTGAAAAATCAGTGTTTTTTTTAAATGTTTGCACACAAGAAAAACGCGTGTTTGAACTTCGTAGCAAGTAAAGCTTACTTCCTTCTGTAATTATAACTTATTAATATTACGAATTTGTGTAGACGTAATAGCGTGTGTGGGAAAAAGAGAAAATAAACTTACTAAAATTGAACCATGTACAAAATTTGAGTGGGAATTAGTTTGTAATTGCAGCTGTTTCGTATGTTTTTTTGTCTCTACACTCTTTAAAATAAAATCAATAACCGAGAGAATTAGATAAATTGATATATAGAGACTCACAAATCTTCAATATAATAAATCTATATAAATTAAAATGAATTGACGCATGTATGTTCATTCATCACTTGAGAACGGCTGGACCGATTTGGCTAATTTCTTTACTGTTGTATTCGTAGTTTCCAGTACAAGGTTTGTATGTAATAATCCCACCGGAAAAGCACGAAAAATTAAAAAATGATTTTTTATACCCTCACCCTACGGGTAAGAGGGTATATATCATTTGATACGACCCAAAAGTGTAACACCTAGAAATATTCACATTAGAACCCAAGTCTCTTTGAACCAAATTCGATTCATGACTTTCTAAATCGTTTGAGCCATGTCCGTCTGTCCGTCCGTCCGTCTGTCTGTCCTGCTGGTACGCACGATAACTTTCGAAAGAGTTAAACAATCGCTCTGAAATTTGGCATGGGTTAATATTTTCCCAAAACTGCTTATGGGCTATATGGCCACACCCCTTCGGGTACCTCCCATACAAATCTGATATTTCGCCCACTTTAGTAATCGTGTAATAATATCAATATGCCCACTCCGATCTTGGCCAAATTACGTATTTGGTAAAAGTACAACTGGATAAAGTTTCGGACAAAAACTTGGAAGTCTGGCAGCTCCCATTCTGGTACCTCCCATACAAATGTACCATATCGCCTACATTAGAAATCGTGTATCAATATCAATATGCCCAACGCGATCCTGCCCAAATTTTGTACTTAGTAAAGCTATAGCTAGACAAAGTTTTGGACAAAAACTTGGAAGTCTGGCAACTCTCCTTCTGGTACCTCCCATACAAATGTACCATCCCACCCTTTAAAAAACCTGTAATACTATCAATATCACCGACGCGATCTTGCCCAAATTCCGTATTTAGTAAAGGTATAAGTGGACAAAGTTTTGGACAAAAACTTGGAAGTCTGGTAACTCCCCTTCTGGTACCTCCCATACAAATGTACCATCCCGCCTACCTTAGATATCGTGTAGTAACACCAATATGACCAACGCGATCTTGCCCAAATTCTGTATTTAGTAAATCTATAGCTAGACTAAGTTTTGGACAAAAATTTGGAAGTCTGGCAACTCCGCTTCTGGTACCTCCCATACAAATGTACCATCCAATATTTATACCCTCACCCTACGGGTAGGAGGGTATATATCATTTGATACGACCCAAAAGTGTAACACCTAGAAATATTCACATTAGACCCCAGGTGTCTTTGAACCAAATTCGATTCATGACTTTCTAAATCGTTTGAGCCATGTCCGTCTGTCCGTCCGTCTGTCCTGCTGGTACGCACGATAACTTTCGAAAGAGTTAAACAATCGCTCTGAAATTTGGCATGGGTTAATATTTTCCCAAAACTGCTTATGGGATTGCAAATGAGCTATATGGCCACACCCCTTCGGGTACCTCCCATACAAATCTACTATTTCGCCCACTTTAGTAATCGTGTAATAATATCAATACGCCCACACCCATCTTGGCCAAATTACGTATTTGGTAAAAGTACAACTGGATAAAGTTTCGGACAAAAACTTGGAAGTCTGGCAGCTCCCATTCTGGTACCTCCCATACAAATGTACCATATCGCCTACATTAGAAATCGTGTATCAATATCAATATGCCCAACGCGATCCTGCCCAAATTCTGTATTTAGTAAATCTATAGCTAGACTAAGTTTTGGACAAAAATTTGGAAGTCTGGCAACTCCGCTTCTGGTACCTCCCATACAAATGTACCATCCCACCCCTTAAAAACCCTGTAATACTATCAATATCACCAACGCGATCTTGCCCAAATTCCGTATTTAGTAAAGGTATAAGTGGACAAAGTTTTGAACAAAAACTTGGAAGTCTGGCAACTCCCCTTCTGGTACCTCCCATACAAATGTACCATCCCGCCCCTGATAAACCGTCTAATACTATCAGTATGACCAACGCTATCTTGCCCACATTTTGTATTTAGTACAGTTATCGCTAGACAAAGTTTTGGACAGAAACTTGGAAGTCTGGCAACTCCCCTTCTGGTACCTCCCATACAAATGTACCATCCAATATTTTTTTCTATAGCATTCGGTATTTTAGGTTGCTATTATGACTTTTCATCAGATGTTACATCAAATGATGGTATCTACGGTCACTTTTGACTTTCCGATACTTATAAGTATGAGACTTGTATGTTTTTACTGAGGGTGAGGGTATATATAAGTCGGTTTACCCGACTGCAACTTTTCCACTGGTTTTTTTTTTTATTTTTTTTTATTTATTTATTCATATTTATTACATTCATAATATTATGGCCTCAGCGCCTTAAAGGCATTATTGAGGCAAGCGGCAACAACATTTCATTTAATATAAATAAATTATTGTTAGAAAATACTTAACAATTATACATTTTAAATTGGTTTTTAAATTTATATACAAATTTAATTTTATACTTATACATTTTGTACTTATAAAATTTATATCAAAAGTGTTTCAAATTTACTGCATAGTAACATTTTGCAAGACGATGTAAAGTTTGAAATTCTACTCATTGCCTTTAATTCTGGTGGTAAATCATTATATTTGACACTACCCACATAATCAATGCGCTGCTTCGACTTTTGTAATCTACAGCGTGGAATTCTTAGATGCATCTGATTTCTTGTGTTGACATTTGACTGGTTTTGTGAAAATGCTATGGTATGGTGACCAAGATTGTTCATACATTTGAAAACAAACAGTAGAACCTGATATGCATGTAATCCATATATTGGTAAAATGGTTTTACCTACATCTTTATATAAAGAAATAGTTGAATACGTCCTCGGCAAGTTATATACAATTTTCAAAGCCCTATTTTGCATGCTCTGCAGTGTTTTCAACAAATTGCTGTTTCGATTATAAGCATATGCAACCGCCAAGTAGCTCAATTGGGACTGCACTAAAGATTGAAATATCATTCTTTTGGCATTTTTATTTAACTTGTTTTTTAACCTATACAATATTCCAATAGCTGGTGCAATTTTTATACCCTCACCCTACGGGTAGGAGGGTATATATCATTTGATACGACCCAAAAGTGTAACACCTAGAAATATTCACATTAGACACCAGGTGTCTTTGAACCAAATTCGATTAATGACTTTCTGAATCGTTTGAGCCATGTCCGTCTGTCCGTCCGTCTGTCCGTCTGTCTGTCCTGCTGGTACGCACGATAACTTTCGAAAGCGTTAAGCAATCACTCTGAAATTTGGCATGTCCTAATATTTTCCCAAAACTGCTTATGGGATTGCATATGGGCTATGTGGCCACACCCCTTCGGGTACCTCCCACACAAATCTACTATTTCGCCCACTTTAGTAATCTTGTAATAATATCAATACGCCCACTCCGATCTTGGCCAAATTCCGTATATGGTAAAAGTACAACTGGAAAAAGTTTCGGACAAAAAGTTGGAAGTCTGGCAACTCCCCTTCTGGTACCTCCCATACAAATGTACCATATCGCCTACATTAGAAATCGTGTATTAATATCAATATGCCAAACGCGATCTTGCCCACATTTTGTTTTTAGTAAAGCTATAGCAAGACAAAGTTTTGGACAAAAATTTGGAAGTCTGGCAACTCCGCTTATGGTACCTCCCATACAATTGTACCATCCCGCCCCTTATAAACCGTCTAATACTATCAGTATCACCAACTCTATCTTGCCCAAATTTTGTATTTAGTAAAGCTATAGCTAGATACAGTTTTGGAGAAAAACTTGGAAGTCTGGCAACTCCGCTTCTGGTACCTTCCATACAAATGTACCATCCCGCCCCTTATAAACCGTCTAATACTATCAGTATGACCAACTCTATCTTGCCCAAATTTTGTATTTAGTAAAGCTATAGCTAGATAAAGTTTTGGACAAAAACTTGGGAGTCTGGCAACTCCGCTTCTGGTACCTTCCATACAAATGTACCATCCCGCCTACTATAAATCGTGTAGTATTATAAATAAATATGACCAACTCTATCTTGCCCAAATTTTGTATTTAGTAAAGCTATAGCAAGATAAAGTTTTGGACAAAAACTTGGAAGTCTGGCAACTCCGCTTCTGGTACCTTCCATACAAATGTCCCATCCCGCCCCTTATAAACCGTCTAATACTATCAGTATGACCAACTCTATCTTGCCCAAATTTTGTATTTAGTAAAGCTATAGCTAGATAAAGTTTTGGACAAAAACTTTATTATAAATAAATATGACCAACTCTATCTTGCCCAAATTTTGTATTTAGGAAAGCTATAGCTAGATAAAGTTTCGGACAAAAACTTGGAAGTCTGGCAACTCCGCTTCTGGTACCTTCCATACAAATGTACCATCCCGCCTACTATAAATCGTGTAGTATTATAAATAAATATGACCAACTCTATCTTGCCCACATTTTGTATTTAGTAAAGCTATAGCAAGATAAAGTTTTGGACAAAAACTGGGAAGTCTGGCAACTCCGCTTCTGGTACCTTCCATACAAATGTACCATCCCGCCTACTATAAATCGTGTAGTATTATAAATATGACCAACTCTATCTTGCCCAAATTTGTATTTAGTAAAGCTATAGCTAGATAAAGTTTTGGACAAAAACTTGGAAGTCTGGCAACTCCGCTTCTGGTACCTTCCATACAATTGTACCATCCCGCCCCTTATAAACCGTCTAATACTATCAGTATCACCAACTCTATCTTGCCCAAATTTTGTATTTAGTAAAGCTATAGCTAGATACAGTTTTGGAGAAAAACTTGGAAGTCTGGCAACTCCGCTTCTGGTACCTTCCATACAAATGTACCATCCCGCCCCTTATAAACCGTCTAATACTATCAGTATGACCAACTCTATCTTGCCCAAATTTTGTATTTAGTAAAGCTATAGCTAGATAAAATTTGGACAAAAACTTGGGAGTCTGGCAACTCCGCTTCTGGTACCTTCCATACAAATGTACCATCCCGCCTACTATAAATCGTGTAGTATTATAAATAAATATGACCAACTCTATCTTGCCCAAATTTTGTATTTAGTAAAGCTATAGCTAGATAAAGTTTCGGACAAAAACTTGGAAGTCTGGCAACTCCGCTTCTGGTACCTTCCATACAAATGTACCATCCCGCCTACTATAAATCGTGTAGTATTATAAATAAATATGACCAACTCTATCTTGCCCAAATTTGTATTTAGTAAAGCTATAGCTAGATAAAGTTTCGGACAAAAAGTTGGAAGTCTGGCAACTCCCCTTCTGGTACCTCCCATACAAATGTACCATATCGCCTACATTAGAAATCGTGTATTAATATCAATATGCCAAACGCGATCTTGCCCACATTTTGTTTTTAGTAAAGCTATAGCAAGACAAAGTTTTGGACAAAAATTTGGAAGTCTGGCAACTCCGCTTATGGTACCTCCCATACAATTGTACCATCCCGCCCCTTATAAACCGTCTAATAATATCAGTATGGCCAACTCTATCTTGCCCAAATTTTGTATTTAGTAAAGCTATAGCTAGATAAAGTTTTGGACAAAAACTTGGAAGTCTGGCAACTCCGCTTCTGGTATCTCCCATACAACTGTACCATTCCACCCACTTTAGAAATCGGTAATTATATAAATTCGCTCAACGAATCTTTTTAAAATTCTATATTAGTAAAGCTTTAAATATATACAATTTTCGAGAAAAAACTCTTCTTTATATTCCTCCCGTTTTGTAAAAACGTGTAATACAATATTTTTCTATAACATTCGGTATTTTGAGGTTGCTATTATGGAATATGAGACTTATATGTTTTTTCTGAGGGTGAGGGTATATATCAGTCGGTTTACCCGACTGCAACTTTTTCACTGGTTTTCTTTACATTCTCTATATGTATGTCCCACGACATGTTTCCCTGCAATGTTATACCTAAGTATTTTACAGACTGCGTTTCGCATATTAAAATTCCGTCTACATTGACTTGGAAATCATGGTTCAAACTACTAGCTTGTGGTCTAAAACGGACCAGTTTTGTCTTACTAGGATTAATAATCTATTCAGCCGAGCATATTCAAATAATAGTGCAATATCTCTTTCCATATTAGCTTTCAAAACCAAATCGTACTTGTACGGATAAAATAGACAGATATCATCAGCAAACATGTAGAGCTGACCAAATAAACCCAAGTTCTTCAAATCGTTTATATAGATGGAAAACAATAATGGACCTAGTCCACTCCCCTGTGGAACACCATGTTCTATGCAGACTGTAGAGCTCTTAGAGTCGTTAATTTGCACAAACTGTTTTCTGTTGGACAAATAACTTCTATACAACGACAACTCCGCACCTTGAATACCATACAACCCCAGTTTTCCTAGTTAAACTTCATGGTCTACCAGATCAAACGCTTTGGTAAAATCAAAAAATAGGCCACCTACTCCGTGCGATCCTTTATCTAAGCCGTCACAAATATATCTGACAACGTTCAAAACCGCGTCATCAGTACCACATCCACGCCTGAAACCATATTGACCATCATACAGAATCTTATTGCCCTCTAGATAAAAAAGTAGTTTATCAAACAAAATTTTTTCTATGATTTTATCAATTATTGACAAGACTGCAATAGGACGATATTGGTCCGCAGTAGATACATGAGGTTGCTTTGGTATGGGAACTACTTTATGGATCTTTAATGGATCCGGATACTCCGATGTCCTTATCATTTTATTAAAAACTAGCCGACCCGGCGAACTTCGTTCCGCTTAAATTCGTTAATGCAACGAAAAAAATAATTCCGAGCATGCACTTGCTGCTTTATATAACTCAGTCAATTCAAATTCTTTATTAAAAAGTTGTGTTAAATACAATGGAAATAACTAAAGTAAAAGAATAACGATGTGCTTTAATCAAACCGCAATGATTGAGTTATCAGCCAACCTTCCGCTTTTTCACTGAAGTGCTTTATGGTACACAACGTTTTTCGTTTTGTTCTCTGGCGCGTACACGTACAAAGCGGAAGGTTTGCCGACACGTGAGCACGCCACATACAATTGACCATGTGAAAATGGGAACTCAAGATTGATTCCACAAACATCCAGCTTGCGCCTTATTAATTGTCATAGCGAAGGCGAGACGCACCGGAAATTGAAGACGCTTAAATACGAATGGCAAATCGTTCGCAATAAGAGGAATCCGCGGAATGAGAACATCTTCGCCCTTGAATTTTCCCCTCAAAATCGTCGCTTGAATGACATTTAATTTGAGTGTTTTCACAATCAAACGCGTACCGTTACAAAGTTTTGGTGCATTGAGATTACGCAACAAAATTATAATTGAGCCGACTTTCAATTTCAAAAAGTGTGGCGGCAAGCCCGGGACATCCAGAGAATTCAAAAATTCTGTCGGATAGTTCGTGACTTCGTTTTCATCCATCACGGAGTCGACGGATTTGTATGAATGCAACTCACCGGAGATATCATTTTGAATGACGAAATTCAAATGATCGACATCCTTGTTTTTCGCAGCCAAAATCGCTCGTGCACTCAGCCAATCATGGTCAACATAATTCTGCGCGATATTCGGAAAAACCTTCATAATCAGCTCTTCCGGCGTAGTTGTAATGCTGCAAAAATTCTGTGGAAATTCAATTAAGCCGGTAACTAATTCGACTGGAATCACGCCATTACCCATCGCCAACAATTGCCTAGAGAACTCCTCAGCGGACTGGCCACTTCGTAAAGCAACTCGCATTTTCGTCTTCAACTGCAATTTCTTCACGTATTGCCATAAAGCCGACGCCTTCAGGCAAGCGTTCAATTCATCTGCTGGAGTTGATCTTGGAATGACAGGCAGCGTTTGACGAAAATCGCCTGACAACAAAATCAATGCGCCACCGAAATGTCGTGTGTCATTCCGTAAATCTTTCAATGTGCGATTTAAAGCTTCCAATGCGCGTTTGTGAGCCATTGTACACTCGTCCCACACAATAATCTTGCATTGTTGCAATACTTTTGCCATTGCAGAGTTCTTTGAAATGTTGCATATCGGTTCTTCATCCACTTGCATATTCAATGGTAATTTCAATGCAGAATGAGCTGTTCGACCGCCTTATAACAACGTAGCCGCTATCCCAGAAGAGGCGAGTGCCAAAGCAATCTCAGATTTTGATCGAATTGTAGCCAAAATCAGTGAAATCAGGAATGTTTTTCCAGTTCCACCCGGCGCATCAAGGAAGAAAAATCCGCCATTTCCGTTATGGACTGCTTGCATAATTTCATCATACACTTGATTTTGTTCTGGATTCAACAGTGGCACATTTATTTGAACTGCTTGACTCAATGCGTTTCGATCGAAATCCATTTCTCGCTCCAATTCTCGATTGAATGCGTCATGCATTGAACGATTCGGCGATGGCATTCCCAATTTGCACAACAAATTGCCACTCATGAGCAGACACATATCCTCGATCAAAATCAAACTTTCGTTGCGCATTTCATCTGACATCTCCATGACATCCTATGTCCTTCCTTGGGCCAACACGAATTCATCAAGCCCAAAATCGTGAAAATCGGACAATCCGTTATAAAGTTATGCGTGTTCACACGGACGGCATTCTCTTTTATAAATATAGATATCAACTAAAGTTGGCGCGACTTCATCCACACATTCTCTAACAAATTTCGACGAGATATTGTCGTTACCTGGACTTTTGTCAATCTCCATAGCCATCACAACTTCCCTCACTGTCTGTATATCAATACTTTAAATTTTATGACGATATTGAGATTGTGAGAGAGTTCTAAAAAAATTAAAGTTATCACCAGGCTCGATCTGAATTTCTCGTTTTAGTTCCGCAACGGTGGAAATAAAATGATTGTTAAAGTAATCGGCTTTCATTTGATCGCATTGTACTAAGATACCGTTTGTATCAACCAGATTAACAACATTACGCTCCGACCGAACTAGTGTCGTGTTGATAAACCTCCACGTTCTTTTTGAATCTTTTCCCACTTTACGCAAGCTATTCTCGTAATAATTGTTTCTACATTCCCTTTCGGCTATCCTAATCACTTTACTAACTCTTTTCAAAATCCCATTAATTCCTTCCTTATCCGTGGATGTTCGCCTCTTTCTTAATAATTTGTCCTTATACAACATTAGATCTTGAAGATTCCTATTAACCCATGGTGTCAGCTCAAATCGTTCATTCCTTTTGCACTTCTTCACTATTGTGGATTCATTTACAGCGAGCTCTATACACGACACGATCATTGAGGTTAAAACTGTCGCATTTATTGCAAAAGTATTAACCGGTAAACAATTTTGTAAAACATTTCTAGCTTTCGAATAGTCACAATATGTCTTCAAAAACTCTTTATTCTTTGGAAAAGTGCTAGTCATTTCCAATTTACAACTAAGTATATTGTGATCGGAAAGTCCACATTCAATTTAATCTACATACAATCTTTCAAAAAAATTACTAAATATATGGTCTATGCATGTACCACTTGCAGGCCTTGTTACTAAGTTGTGAGCGCTACTGCAATCATAGCTCTGAAACATCGTGTGCAAGTCAACGTAATGAGGATTTCGAAACATATCAATATTGGAATCACCAAGTACAATAAGCGGGTTGCGGACAACATCATTGAGAATTGAATAAAACATGCTTAAAAAGTCGTTCACATTACATTTTTGAGATCTGTAAAATGAAATCAACTTCAATGGTTTATTTTCAAGTTTAAGACTGGGAAATGTCACGATTATTGTCTCCACAAAATTCTCACTTCTGCAAATGTCTACACTGTGTTGTAGATTTTTATTTATGTATAATGATGTACCACCATACCCATCTTCTCTACAACAATGAACATAACTAAAACCCGGAATGAAATATAATTGTGTCAACTCCATCTTAAACCATGTTTCTTGCACAGCAATAACATCTGGCAAACTGGGAAAACGAGCTAAAAGTGCTTTAAATTTGTTAAACTTTTCTATAGATAAAACACTTCTAATGTTAATATTTAATATGTGTATATAATTACATGTTACTCCAAGTATGTATTCTTGAAAATTTGATAAAGAATTAAAGTATTGATTTGTAATCATTAGTTCGAAAACAAAATTTAAACTAAATAATAATAAAAAAAATAATTTAACACGGGGACTCAAAATCACGATCATCTTCACCATCCTCACTAGCTGCTGGATCATCCGCATCTCTATCCTGAATCATGGACCTTCTTTGCCAATGCTTATTTGTTGTTGCTTCCAATAACATTCTGTCTACATCATCTGGGCTTCTTATCATTTGTTGTCTAGCAATTTCGCTTTTCTTGCAGAAAACTTTTCCATCTCTCACATAAACAAACCGATAGCCAATCCTTTTTAATGCTTTTGCATACATTAACAGTTTTAGTGTCTCTTTGCTTAGGAAATCATTTACGAATACCTTCTTCATATCTTCGTTTTCTTTAAGTTTCGATTTCACTGCCATTAACTTTTCCTTGTTTTCTTTTGAGGCAAATTTTACCACAACAGTCTTAATTTCAACATTTTTATTTGAAATAAAATATGCATCAGCAATCAAATTTGCTTCTAAATCCACTCCACAGTCTTTTGAAAAGCTCACAACAGCATCTTTAGCATTTAGTTCTTTTGCAACTTTAATCCCGCTGATAATACAGTCATTTTTAACCCGATCATCATTTAATATTTTAACCGAGTATTTCAGCGTTTCAATCTCTGTTTTTAGTTTTTTGTTTTCTTTTTCTACTTCTTTAATCTTTTTTTTGTTTTCTGCCACATCCTTAAACACTTCATCGAACTTTTCAGACATAAACATAATTGACTCAGTCAACTGATCCAGTTTCTCTAACTTCTCTAGTTTCTTCAGTTCTGTTTTTATCGTTTTTAACTCTCTTTGTATATCTCCACTCCCTTCGTTTTCTTTACACCGTTTGCAGCAGAACAACTCATTCTCGTTGTTTAGCAATCTCTCAAATTCTCTCCTGGTCAAATCTGAGCAACGAAAGTGAAAGTGTTCATTACAGCTGTCACATTGTATGTAATCATCAGATTCCTCTTTAATTACATTCTTACACTGAATACAATGCAATATATTTTTTTTGTTTGCTACACTTCTGCGGCTTGTTTTTGGCATTTTTTGATTTTTTTTTTAAATAAACAATGTATTTTTCCTTGTGTATATAAATTTTTGGCTCTTTATATACAGTTTATAATTGAAAAATTTAATAATATTCGGAGAACGATTTGAGCACAGTAAAAAGTACGTATTGTTACCGTTGCCACCTGTTTTGTATGTTATTTTTGTAAAGAATTGTAAATGTTTTTTTTTTGTTCTAATGACAGTATTATTTTATGAGGAATTTGAAAAATTTGACTGTTGATATGAAAGTATGACAATGTATGAGTTTGAGTTTCACAGTTTCTGACAGCTTTAGGTAATAACAACACAACATTTTGTCAAAAAAAAATTAAAACGCGATATTTTATTCAGTACGTGATTTTCGTGTTTTATTACTTGAAAAATGCCACAAGTAAGGCGTCGAAAAATTGGCCGGCGAACACGCTCAGCGATGTATCGACATAATCGGAGATCAAATGAGACTAATGATGAGCGTAGTCAGCGTTTGGAGGAAAATCGCATGCGAATTTTTCAAGAGCGATCCATTACGACCCCAGAGCAGTGAATACAGTCGAGTTCGACTCGCTCTGTTGGAGCTCGCGCACAGAATATATTGGATCGTCGGCAAAACAGACGACCACATGCCACAATTTCCTATGAGCGATTGGCATTCATATACGACCCAACGGTAGATTACGCTGCATACGAATCGGTCGACATTGGATCTTAATTTGGCCTTAAAATTTCGACACGAAACCCCAGGACTATGCTGTGCAGGTGGGAAGGTCGTATTACCACATCGGGGTTTTAACCCAACTTTTAAGGTAACTTATTTTAGCCACTCCCACATACATCACAAACACCCCATAAAAATACATATCAAGGATTCGTAACGTTTCACCGCTACGAAATACTGTCTAACTCCGAGGATAACTTTTCGGGAATTTATTATTAAATTCACAGATTCAAGGACAAATTCACCATCGTACAGGTGCATTGTTACCACCAGTGAATGCTGATCACAAGTTTGTGCAGCTCTATTTCCTTGAAAATTCTTATGATGAAATCAATCAGCGTTGTGCCATCAATCGAGCAGTGAAGCGAGAGATTATTGCGCAACTCCAACTACTGTTACATGAACACAATCAACTGGTCACATTGTTCAAGAGTGCACTAGAAATGATGCCTTCGGATGATCACAAAATAGTGATCAGAGCCGATAAAAGACCAGCAGGTGAACATGAAAGACGCTTTAATGCGTCAATGTTGAAGGAGTGGCCATTGTGATAGTTGGAGAGAATATTGAATCTCGAGACATTGTATTTCGACGGCGTGATGGTGATAATCTTCAGCGTATATCCGAAACAAATCGTTCGTATGATGCCTTACAATACCCGCTGCTATTTTGCAGGGGAGAGGATGGATATCACTTTCTAATTAAGATGATTAATCCATTGACTGGTATGTGCAATGTTGGAATGCGGAAACTCAAGGCTCTCTTGGACTTCATTGTAAAGTATCGTGTCTTTGGAGATGTACGCTGTTGGATATACTCAGAAAAGAGGACTGCCTCATGCGCATATTCTCCTGTTGATGGTCTAGAAAATAAGACCGGATGAAATTGATGGCATCATTTGAGCAGAAATTCCTGATCCTGAAGTAGATCCACAGTAGTGAAGACAAATATGATTCATGGACCATGTGGGGATCACAACCGCGACTCACCCTGCATGGCGCCTAGGAAATATATATATATGTTCGATGCTAATTTGTTTGCTGAAATTCGTTAAAATTACAATTTTTTCAGCGTGTTCAAATGGAAAATAATTGTTTGCTCAGATTCGGTTGTTTTCTGCACCTGTCAAATACTCTGTAATGCCTTGATCATTCACTGCTAGTATTAATGTGTTTTATAAATCTGCAAGCACGTCAGTGAAACAATACGGTTCTAACTTATAATGACTTATTTATTTTATTCACATGCTGGAAAAAACGGTAATTTCAAACAATGTCAGCAATCAATTTGCATGAAATATATACACGCTGAAAAATCCCTCATTTTAAAATGTTTGTACAGAAGTAAAACTCGTGTTTGGAGACTGTAGCAAGTAAAGCATATTTCCTTCTACACAAAGCTTATTTGTATGTAAATACAACTCATTTGCTATTAATGTTACTTATTCGGATATACGCAATAGCGTGTTTGACAAAAAACACGCAATGAACGTGTTAAAATCTACAAAGTACAATATTTGCGTCCAAATATTTCAGTATTGGTATCTTTGTACTTTTCAAGAGAGTAGTAATAACCAAGAGAATAAGAAAAATTCACAGAGAGACAGAACAAAAAAAAGGAGAAACACTCCATTTTATACACACAATGTGTATTACACATGCATACACATGAGACTGTGTGCAATTTTGTCAATGCATGTACATCACGGATGCAAAAGATGATACAATTGTATTTTTTATGTACATTTTCGTGATCGAAAGTACCATGATACAGAACTTTTGGGCCTAATTTAATACTATTTACAAATAAATATTCGTTTTTGCAAAATTTAAAGAAAAGCTATGCAAATTGAAAATTTATATATTGTGAAATGGAGTGTAACAATGATGTTCCAATAATATGTCGATAATGTCAGTGACGTGACATTATCGACTTTTCAGCCAATGTTGTGAGATCTCTCGTGGCTAATAAATAGTGAGAAAACTGCAAGCAGTTTTTCAACTTTTGCCAAATAAATTATTATTCACTGGCAAAAGACGAAAGCACTGTTTGCAGAGTACAACAACACAATACAGGAAATTCCAATCCCGATGCATTTGCCCACATCGATACACAACATGCGACCATAATAAAATTATTGAAATTGCTCTGCTTGAACAGCTCCTGGTATAAAAACAGAAAAACAGCGCCAGCGTTGGAAAGGCTAAAAGCCCCGCTGTTTTCAGAATTTTAATTGTCTGTTCATTATACACATTCTATGTCAGCATGGATGACAGGTCCCATTTTTAAAGATTGGTTTCTTCGTTTATTTGATCCTGACGTAAAATTTATTTATTCATATACATATAATCTCATTTAAAAAATGTTGATAAAACAATTTTTAACAAAGAAAAAACTGCCGATCTCACAACGGACCACCCCATCCATCTGAGACGGCTGTATTTTTGCAATGTTTAGCCACCAAATGTAACCCAGCTCATACAACCCATGGATCAAAACGCCATTAGGATTACAAAGATTTATTACAGAAACAGTCTTCTAGCCTTAGTTGCTGCAAAAGTCAAAACTACAGTATACCAAATTCCAATATTGTATTTCTTTAATTTATTTATTATTTGTACATGTCACATACACAGATGGAAAACGCTTCATCAAATGTTATTATTTTCAACCTACTACATATACATACATAACTACTGTTTGAACATGATATGGCAGCGCAAAGTTAAACTTTAATATAGTTAATTGAGAATTCCTTTAAAGCTCATTGAAAACAGCTGACACGAAAACAACTTTGGGAGTACAAAGGCCAAAGTTGTGTTGCGTCGAGTTTTGACTGCCTCCAAACAGTTTTTTTTTCTGGTGTGTGAACACACTTAACGAAAGCTAAATATGTGGTCAATATATTTGAAATGACATCCTGTTAAGATGATTTAGTTGTTGTGATAATATAATTTTTTTTGGAAATGGGACTTCCTTTCGTTTATTAAATTCTCAATAGAAATGTATCGCATAATGTTTTTACAGTTTCCACAGCTTTAGAATGCAGCAATATTTTGAGTAAGAAATGGTGAGTCACTATAACATTTTTTTGCTCTAGAGGTTTCTTAACAGCTTTTTGGTCAGATTTGTGTGAAGAAAGTGTCGTCTTTGGTTTAGTCTTAGTTGTCCCAACAAATGTCATTTGACATACGTAAAAGTCCCCGTTACATTTTATTTTGTACGCTACATTTGATTTGTCTTAATTTTGTTTCTAGATTTAGTTTTACGAAATAACTCATTTGTTTATAGTTGTGCTACACAATGTGAAGCCATTCAAGGGAAGTTCCAGGTTGCATCTCTCAATTATGTCAAGGTTTCGCAAGGCTTTTATATCGTCAGCACATCAAACCAGGGCGCACTGACGTGCTAAGGCTTGGATGACTGCAACATTGTTTAAAGATTGGTTGCAAATCTGTGCTGTTTCTGAATTCAACCATTATTGTTCCACTCAAAACATTGAGTTTAAAAAGCTTTTATTAATCGATTATCCAATTTTTCAAATGACTTGTCCTATCATGTAAAAGCTGTTTCTATGCCGCCTATCAGAACATCACTTAAACCTATGGATCATTATGTCCCACTTACATTTCGTCCACTTTTTGAATCAACCGAATCAAACTGATAAACTCCCCTTGGAGAAATTGTAATGGTGGCTATTGGAAACATACATTTTTCTTGGAAAGAAGTTAAGCCAGGAAGCAAGTTTGTGGCAATTATGCCAGAATGCATTAACAGCGATGTAGATCGTGTTAATGACGTTCCAAATATTTGAAGAGAGTTGGTTGATTTAGCTAGAGCAGCTAAATTTGAATGAATGAAAAATACATTAATGAAGTGGTGTTATCTAACGAAGAGGAGTTTTAATATGGAAAGTATGTTGGTAAGTATTCCACGCCCTCCTTTAGATCAGCCAATCTAAATAAAATATTGCTTAAAATATTTATTTTTATCGCTTAAACGAACTTTGTGTTCAAAGATGAACACGTTTCTTGGAGTGTGGATGGATTGTGTAGTTGTAGTATCTACATTTCGGAGTGTGTACACTCTCACCGATGAGAAATGTACGCACATGGTCGCGAGCAAACATCAATAAGGAGCAAATAGGTGCACATCGATAACGAGGAAAGGGCATGGGATAACAGCAGGAGGCCCAGAACGCAGCCACATGAAGAAAACGGTCTGCGATAAGACACACGGCGCGCAACCGCACACACACACTAGAATATCAATAGAATTTATGTATAAATAGTTCATACCAATTCCATTGTTCTTTAGTATTATTCAAAGGTTCATACAGATAGTATGTTCCAAGTATTCAGTGGGTGCATTACAAAACATCCAGACAACCTGAATACTAGAATAATTACTCATTGCTATGAAGCGAAGCAGTTTTGTTTCTTCACTTTGTGGTAATTGTTCTTTATCCATGATTATTGATGAGAATTCAAATTATTTTTTTAATTTTTGTTAAAACGGTATCATAGACATCACTGCACACAAACTCAAACTAAAACAAACAACAGATGATCAATGACAGGTCTGGTAATCTTGAGCAGGAATCACAAAACAGTACACAACCATAAAATTACTGAAACAAAAATTGGTCGAAACTTTCACTTTTTAATTGACAATTTTAAAAACTATATACTTTCTTCCACATAATACCGACCTTCATTCAGTAAAGAAGGAATGAATCTTTACTGAATGAAGGTCGGTAGTACTGATAAAAAGGCATTGATAAGTCTTCAAAAGTAGAAACTGTTGCTCTCAAATCGTTATTTACACAAACAAATTGCAAAGTGGACTATCAAATAATGACCCCGAAAAACACTCCATTTGTGAGTTGATTGATTTAAGTATATCAACTACTAAGTTTAAAACATTGTTCAATAATATAGTAAATTAACTTATATTATTAAGATACAATTAATATATTTATTTTTACGACCCTTTTATGCCTCAATCGAATTATTCCAATTATTCATTATCATCAATTCAGATCCAACATTTTCTTGTTAGGTGGTAGCGTGATGTGTAGACTAATTTGAAAATCTTTAAAAGCTCCAGGCAGTGAGAAAAAGCTTTGTATATCCTTCACGCACATGTTTAATTTCGTCAGATATTACTTCCGCTAAGTTATTTGTAAGGTTTGTGAACATACTTAACGAATGTTTACACCTGCTTATGAGTCCATATCATAAGGCACACAAACACACACACACAGATTTCACAATAGAATATCCATTTCTGTGTTAAGTTAATCGATGAACTGTACCTAGTAGCGAATACATAAAGAATATGTGAAATACCCTAATACGATTTTATAAAACTCCAGTTTGATTTATACTTTATCGATACAGTTTAAATTACACAAGACGAGAATTGTGAGAAGCCTGAATGTTTGTTGTTGCACGTAGATGCGACAGACAGAACGAATTGATACGAAAGGCACGTTGGCCAAGTACTTAATGCCGTGTACTTAATTCAGATTGTGGTAATAAATTAAGAAATTTGGTCGATTTCTTCGTTAACTAATTTGCAGATTCATTGACAACAAATAACAATTCTATATTCTTGTTGGTCATAACAAAATTATGTTAGCCACAGTACGGCTGTTATCAACTAATTCCAATGTCAGAGATGACACTAATTGTTGAGATCGATGGTCGTCTTCGAGAGTATTCGACCGATCCTCACACGTAAAGATATTTATGGTATAGATTTGGAACCACTTGTTTGTTCAATTCATCGATGTTCGTCATCTGTGTAGAGATGGGCTTCGGGAATTTCCCGAGATACTTTCCAGATTTTTCCATCCTAAATCTCGAGAATTGAAATTTTTGACATTTCTGGAAATCCCGAATCTCGAGAATATCTCAAGATCACTCGAGAAATCCATTTTCTTTCAAAAAAATTTTGTTGACAAATATTAATAGAAAAAACAATTCTTTCAAAAGTAAGAGAATACACATGCGACTAATTCCTGGAAACAAGGTTAAGGTTAAGGTTAATTTTTATTGAGTCTCTTTTCAGAATTTTATAGATACAAATATTACATTGACGCATAAAAACTTAGGACTATAAGTATTATCCTAATAACAAATTATAAATAACAGACGATTGTCAGACGAAGCCATTTTTAGTGTTTTTTAAAACACAATTTTGGTAAATAATGTTCTCAATCACTTTTTCCCCAAATTTAATAAGTATATTTTGAATTATTTTTGTTTCGCTTTTTTTGTAATTATTTCTGTTAAATTATTTTTTTGTTTGAAATTATTGAAATAGTAATGTTTTCATTTCATTTATTAAGTCAATGGACATAAATTCTTACAGACTAGCAATGTAAAAATAAATATATTAATTGTATCTTAATAATATAAGTTAATTTACTATATTAGTCAACAATGTTTTAAGCTTTGTAGTTGATATACTTAAATCAATCAATTCACAAATGGAGTTGCAAAATATCATCGATCTAAGTATAGGTTCATGTGAGGCATAATTATAAAAATGTCTTAAGGCACGAGATGGCGCCCTAAATTGAACTAACGGCAATAACTCCGAACAATCAACATAACCATTGATAATGCCATGCAAAAACATTATAGACCCAATATCTCTCCTAGATTTAAGGGGTTCTCTGGTAAGATGGAATTGGAACCGAAAAATTCAAAGAAATCAAAACAAATTTCTTTTCTTTTGGATTTTCTTAATTATATGAATTGTTGCACAAGGGCTCCAAATAAACGACGCATATTCCAATTTAGAGCGGAGAAAAGCGCAGAATAAAACTTTTTGTGTACGGATCAGAAAATTCAGATATGTTCCTACCAATAAAATTTATCAACGAATATGCTTTTGGAATAATGTAGTTTAAGTGAACAATAAAGGTTAACTTGATATCAACCAGTGAAGAAGTTGCAGTCGGGTAAACCGACTTATATATACCCTCACCCTCAGTAAAAACATACAAGTCTCATATTCCATAGTAGTAACCTCAAAAAACCGCATGTTAAAGAAAAATATATAACATCCTACCAGGGTGAGGGTATAAATATTGTAGAGTTTTTCTCGAAAATTTTATGTAAGTACTAGAAGGGGAGTTGCCAGACTTAAAAGTTTTTCTCTGAAAATTTGGGCAAGATCGCGTTGACCGTATTGATATTATTGCACGATTTCTAAAGTGGGTGGTACATTTGTATAGGAGGTACCAGAAGGGGAGTTGCCATACTTCCAAGTTTTTGTCGAAAACTTTGTCTGGCTAAAGATTTACTAAGTACAGAATTTGGGCAAGATCGCGTTGGTCATATTGGTAGTATTACACGGTTTAAATGGGGCGGTATGGTACGTTTGTATGACAGGTACCAGAAGAGGAGTTGCCAGACTTCCAAGTTTTTTTTCCGAAACTTTGTCCAGTTACACCTTTACTAAATAAGGAATTTGGCCAAGATCGAACTTGCGCGTGTTGATATTTTAACACGATTTATAAAGTGGGCGAAATAGCAGATTCGTATAGGAGGTACCGGAAGGGGAGTTGCCAGACTTCCAAATTTTTGTCCAAAAAGACTAACTATACGTTTACTAAATACAAAAATTGGGCAAGATCGCGTTGGTCATATGTAGCATGCAACGTACGGATTTTGGGAATTTCGTTTTAGAATTCAAAAATTGAATTTGCTGGTAGTAGGATTAAAAGAGCAGCGGAAGCACGAAGTTTAACCGGCCTTATTGCTCGTCGGTGGGGTGGGTTTCTGCTGTTTCTCAACCTTTTGTTGATACATGTACAATTTTTATAAAAATTAACGTGCTTCCATTTGGGGTAGAATAATAGGGAAAGGAGCCAAGAGACAGAAAAGTTATAAAGGTGGTTGCTTTTATTCTGAAGTATGACGTACTTAAGGTGGAGGTAAGTACGATGCCCGCCCATCCTGTCTACCTCAGATCCTGACTGGAATTGTGTGGTAGACCCACTTCTGAATTCCCTAACTCATAATCCCAGTTGCTATTGAGAAATCAGACAGACTACATATATTTAGCACATTACAGTGTATTTATTCCATTTATTCCTAAAAAAAATCATTCTTCTTAAATGTTAAGTACATATATTCACTCGATCCCTGATTTAATTTTATGATTTGGGTGAGACATAATTTTACAAATAGCTAAAATTTATTTATTCTAAATTTATTTATCGAAGGAAGAAAAACTGCGGACGGATGAATTACCTTAAATAACTTTGCACTTGAACAGTACAATGATCCAAAAGTTGGGAATCACTGACAAAATTTAAAATGATCAAATGTGTGTGTGTAATATAGCTAACACAAGATTGCCAGCGCTCACTCAAATGTTTTCCCAGAGAGACGATGAAGAATAAGGGATAGAAAAAAAAACTCTAAAGCTATAAATATTCTTGAGTCTAGAGATTTGCAACCGACTCGTTATGTATATTCAAAAAAAAACGTATATGTAGGAGATAAACAAAAAGAAAAAAAAAACAATTGTGCATTCATAGCATATTTAATTTAATTCTTTTTTTTTTTGCTTTCGTTTTCCTCCTTTACTTTGGTCTACGTTAATTGAACAAAAAAACTATCACTCATAGGGAGTAACATAGCGAATTCTTACGACATGGAGAACCGCTCAAAAGCTATTTCTTTAGTCGAATTGAGAGATTAACAAAATACCAATAATACCACTTACTTGGCTGTATAATGGTGCTCCAACGACGAAAGGCCTTTCATGCTGGTGTATGTGCTGAGTAATTGGTAACTGCTCCCACTCGATTGCCAAGAGATAGCTGTTGGAGGTATTAATTGGTTCATGCAATTTTTTTTTCTTTAGTATTCTCCCTCCCACTCTCTCATTTAATTATCTTTCGAAATGATTTAGTCTGTGTCGACAAAACTAAACAACCCAAGTCATTCAAATTCTTAATTTATTTTCTTTCTTATCTGTTCACATTACTTATTACTTATTTATTTTTTTTTTTCCCCGTTGCGTAATATTTCACGTTGACGTGCGATGCAGCGGAGGTTAAATAGGAACTACTTTTGACTCAAGAAGTTCTTCGCCACCAAACCAGAGGTCTTGCGTGAGAAACCTATGGGGAAAAGAAACAAGGTACCGTAAGATGACCACGGGCACAAAAGAAAAAGTTCTCACTTCTCTTACCAACTAATTCACCCGAACTTCGAAAATAGAGCTTTTGCTCTCCTGTCCAGGAGTCCAACTGCCAATCTAACCCAATGGCTCCGACAACAACGAAATTATGTACGTTTCCAACTGTCAGAACAAGGGTGATCTTGTACTGCTGCGAATACCTTCTTCCGGATTACAGCACCTTTTCCTTATCAAACTTTTCTCACTTTCAATAAAATTTTGTAACAATATCCAATTTATTTTCATATGGTTTTGAACACCACCTTCTCCAGTCAATAACTAGATGCCAAAGAAAAATATGGCTTCCTTGGTACCCACATTTAAAGCCTTGGTCCATTCTATCCGTTCCCAACCGTTTTGCAGTATTTATTTTAATATTTAATACATAATCCTAACTACATGAGTGTTGGTTTGGTTTTCCCTTTCTAGCGAAAATGAAAAGAACAACCGAACTAACATCATCCACCTTATCCAATATCTCAACCATCATTCCACTATATGTACACAACCATCCACCGACATCTACAAGAGAAACCAGTGCATAGTCTACAAGGCACTTCCGTAGTGCAATCCAATACATATGCAACTACATCAGCCACTTCCCAACATACCAAATAGGAATAAAATCTCAATACAACTTGAGAACAATATTATAATAATAGTAAATCCACAATAGTTTCTCAAGTTCGCGCACAAAAATTGAGAACAATATTATAAAAATAGTAAATCCACAAAAAAAAAATTGGTAAAATTTTAATAAAATAATAAAAATGCCTAATAAATACTTATAAAAAAAGTGTTCGAAGAGAAACAAAAGAAGTGATTGAAATTCTTTTTAATAATAAAAAAACAAAAAACTAATGAATTGGATGAAGATTTCAGTGCTGGGGATTTTGATAGCAGCCCAGATGAAGGGCTGCAAGAAAAAGACGAAAACTTTACTTCTTTTGTAAGTTCAATTCGTATATAAACAAAAAAAAAATTTTAGTACAAATTATACATTTAAATACAATTAATTTTTTATGATATATTTTTTCAGGAAAATTAACTGACACTTGTTGCCAAGGCATCAAATTTTATAAGGAATTGCTGGAGGAAATTAGTAACGGACGACTTGGCAGAAAGGAACAGAGACAAAGAGAAGTGTGCGCAATTTAAGCATTATTTTTAATTAAAACCGAAATGTACAAAAAAAAAATGAACTGAATTAATAAAATTAATTAATATTAACGAAAATTACCAAAAAAAAAACCAAATTTTAATATAAGCTTATTCTACAATTACAAGCATAAGCTTGAGACAATATTATTTTTGTAAGCTTATTCTACAATTAAAAGCATAAGCTTGAGACAATATTATTTTCGTAAGCTTATTCTACAATTACATGGATAAGCTTATTGTAAGCGTACACATTTAATATTATCAAGAGGGTTCCGTTTCGATTTTTCTACAATTGTTACACAAGCCTTTTACAATATATTCTCAACTCTTTTTCAAGCTTGAGGCTTGAGATGGTAAGCTTATTATAATATTATTCTCAAGTCATTTGGTATGTTGGGTTGCGATCTGAGCGAGAAAAAATGTTTATGCGATTTAGCTCGATTGACTCCAATACCAATGCAAATTTCTTTGCTATTGGTTGATTTTAAAACGCTAAACTGCTGCCTACTTCTCAGAGTCATCATTGTCACATCAACACAACTGCCTTGGAACGGACTGTATCCGTGCCACTGTAACAACTTCAAGCGCCACTACACATATTTGTATTATTACACGATATCTAAGGTAGGCGGGATGGAACATTTGTATGGGAGGTACATTTGTAAGGGGAGTTGCCAGACTTTCACGTTTTTGTCCGAAAGTTTTTCTCCCTATAGCTTTACTAAATACAGAATTTGGGCAAGATCGCGTTGGTCATACTGATAGTATTAGACGGTTTATAAGGGGTGTGATGGTACATTTGCATGGGACGTACCAGCAGGGGAGTTGCCAGACTTCCACGTTTTTGTCCGAAAGTTTTCCTCCCTAGAGCTTTACTAAATTCTATGATATTCTGGGCATGAAGATACAGGGTGATGCTCGCTGGGCTAACTCACTCAAATATATGAGTAGGAGCTACAAAGACATATTTGCAGCTCCTGGACCGTGTACAGCGGAGAACGGTACTGGTGATAGGGGATATAATAGGAGATCCAACTCTAAAAAGTCGGCCATGTAATATACGAAAAGTTACCCAATTTTCATTGACAATACAATTACGGTGGACGTCCGTCACCGTAGTCCGTTCAATTAAATCGGAGCTGCCAGTTCTAATTGGCAGATTTGTTTCCAAAATAGGACGTACAGTTCGGTTTTAGCTTGAAAAAAAATATATATATATTTATTGTTGTTAGTTTTTTTTTACACATTTGGAAAATAAGAAATGAAAATAAGTTAATGATCTCAATCTCGACTAACAGAAAAAAAACTGTATGATGAATATAGATCAACAATACATAAACAAACTTGATGAATGAGGGGAGTACAGCTAAGTTCCCTGCAAACAATTGGAAGATTAATGAACGAGGAATGTGGCACGCGAATAATCTGCGATTCTTCCTGGCGATCATTGGCAGATTAATCGCTGGTGCAAAAGAATTCGCGGTACATCTGCGATGATTGAAAAATTAATCGCTTGGGTAGAAGAATATGCATGCATTCTTCTTATTGTGATCATTTGGGCAAAAGAATAAGCGATGTAGCCGCGATTCTTTGTCGAGTAATATCAACGGGAATATTTTTAAAAAGAAAACGAACAAACAAGCCGAACAGCAGTATGTTGTTAGTTTTGTTATAAAAAAAGTTCGTATGGTTTAATGTTTAATAAACGTCCAAAAATACAATTACTAAACGAAGTTTCTCTCTTACTTCTATTTCTAATTGTATTTTTGAACAACATTTTCTTTTTATTTATTAAACATGCAAAGATGAACTTTACTAACCGTCTAAACATTTTACTTCAATATCCAATTCGCCAATTACTCGTGTGCACGATTCGCCATCGAATCAATAAGGCGAATAGCTTTTCACCGGACAGCGACACAAGACTGGGGATTCGCGAATGCATCGCGGATGATGATCGCCGCGATTCAAGTAATTTTCCAGATGAGTCGCCGATTATTCATCCGCGATCTAAAATGTTTGCTTAAACAACAAACCACTGCGTGGATATTTTGCCGATGGCAATTACACATATTTTTGCAAAGAAATATAATTAAATTTTAGGTTAAAAATTAATGCAATTTTCAGATTTTAAAATTTGAAGTCTTTAAGGTAAACTAAATTTGAATACTAAAATTAATATAGAAAATGTATAATATAGAAATGGGGAGAGAAAAAAATTTAAAAAAAATATTTGACAGATTTAAAAAAGAAAAAATAATTAAAATATTAAATATTCATTTCGTTCTCGTCGTATAACTGAAAACTATTTTCGGATACAGTCTATAATGATTATGTTTTTATTTAAGTAAATGGGAAGTAAAATATAAAAATATTAAAGATTTGTTTGTTTAAATTAATTTT
This sequence comes from Hydrotaea cyrtoneurina, assembly GCA_958296145.1. Lineage (NCBI taxonomy): Eukaryota > Metazoa > Arthropoda > Insecta > Diptera > Muscidae > Hydrotaea > Hydrotaea cyrtoneurina. The sequence continues at coordinate 44,728,925 of OY282512.1, forward strand.
GTTGTAAAAAAACTAAATCCAAAAACTTAAAATACTCTAGCATATATTCGTTTCGGAAATTTAGCAGAAATCTACATTAATAAGTCCGAAAAGAATTCAACATAATTTTCCGGAAGGAAAACTTATAGACTATCAATATCATTCGTTTTTTCTGTGTTAACAATTGTCTTCGTGCTTATTGTAAGTTAATTTTCTCTCTTTTGGCAACATTCTGCACTTTTTTTACTCTTTTTATACCTTTACAACACAATTCTAACTGCAGTTGCATGGACAAAAAAATACGATATTTGATTTTTTTTATTTTGCGTTTTTCGAAGGGTTTTGGAGACACATTTTTCCCGTTTTCCCCATTTGTATCCCCTTCCAATCCGAATTTCTTAGCGGATGTGTAGGCTGCATATTGGTCAGCACAGTGCATGAATCAGTCATTCAGTCACGCAAGAGTTTTATATATACAGATAGATTACATTTCAATTTATCATTATCAATAAAGAATTATAAAAAAACTACGTCGTTATTAAATGTACAGTGAATATACGTGAAGATAATTTCGGAGAAAAAAATGATTGAGTATTTTCAGCTCATATTCACGTATGTGCCATACAAAAAAAATATTTTCCAAAAGGTGGCGTATTCAGCAAAATGAGAGAATTTGTTTGGAGATAAAAATAGCTATAACTCGATATATTGTGTCCAAGCCCGTATATATTTTAACACTGATCAATGTAGAATGACAAGCACTTCGTTTGACAAAAATATTCGATCACTTTTTTCACACCAATTTTTTTATATAAAGTGATGAAACTTAAAAGTCGATTTCCCAAAAAACAATTTTATGGAGATACGTGAAGATAACTTCGGAGCGACGATATGTGTCTTCACTAGCTCCTGTGAATAATGCCCTGTTCATTATACACATTCTCAGTCAGCATAGATGACAGGTGCCATTTTTAAAGATTGGTTTCATCGTTTATTTGTTCCTGAGGCAAAATTTATTCGCTTCTGTTAATTATGTACAGATAAACTCGCAATGTAACCCCGATCATATAACCGATGTATCATCAGGATTACAAAGCTTTATTACAGGAACAGTCTTTTAGCCTTAGGGTCTATGAAGCAAACTGCATTAAATGAACCCATAACAATTTAAGAATCTGCATAGAGAAGAGTTTTGAATATGGTGCTTCATCGAGACGGTCCTGACGAAGATATTCCTTTATCAGTTCTGAGAAACATCTTGACAATGGTGGAGTTGGTGTTATACTATGATATAGTGTAGTTTCACATTCAACTGGCTACAGATAATTATCTTCAGCCAGTATATAAAATTAAAACAAAACGTACAAAATTAAATACATAATAGATACTCTACTACTACTAAGACTAAACATTAGTTAATTCTAAAATAGCATGTTTTATTCCTACAACACCCTTTTGAAAATCAATGTGTTCATAACACGAATTAAATTCACCACAAATTCGGTTTAATGGATGAAAATTTGCATAATTTGATCTGCAATGGGGTAGACTAAGAGCACGAATATTGCGAGTTAATCTTTGTGGAACAAAACACTTCAGATTAGACAATAAAAATTGAGAATCAGTTTCTCCATTGATAAGATTTAATACAAATACTGCATCTAGCATACTTCTGCGACTAGACAAAGTAGGGAGACTAATCAGTTTGAGGCGATGTTCATATGGAGGGATCACCAAATTTGAGATCCATCCCAGACCACGCAAACAGAACAAAAGAAATTGATTCTGGACTGATTCTATTTTATCAGAATGAGTTGGATAGTACGGACTCCATACAACACCAATATACGGACAACAGAGAGGTATTCCACAACATATTTATATGGCTAACAAAATTAAGTTTCTTATCCATAAGAACACCAAGATCCAAAAAAGTGTTTACTCTGTCAATGACAAAATTTTCCAAAAAATATTCATTATTTATAAATTTAATTCTATAGAACGACATACATTTACATTTATTCAAATTCAAATACATTTTCTTGAACCGACACCATTTACAAACACGATCGAGGTCAGGTTGAAGTGCATTACAACATTCATTTTAATCATAACTATAAAACAGTTTGACATCGTCTGCATGCATTAAAATTGTACACTTATTCAAAATTTCTGGAAGGTCATTCATAAAATTGAGAATAGTAACGGGCCCAGATGACTTCCTTGTGGCACTCCCAAAGTAAAAAATTTTGGGTTCCGATATGACGTGCCCAAATAAGACACGTTGCTCACGCGAAGAAAGATAAGAGAGAATGAAGTTTCACAATGTTTTTGGAAAACCTATACGGTTCAACTTCATCATAAGAATTCTATGATTCACACGATCAAATTCTTTTTTTACGATGCACAAACGCAACAACGACGTGAGTAGTAAATTCGAGTAGATTTGTTATAGTGGACATGCCCTTTAAGAATCCATGTTGTCTGGGAGACATTAGCTGTAAAATCTGCCAGGAAAGATATTCAGTAATTAATTTGTCCATTAGTTTCGGAATAGCACTAAGTTTAGCAATGCCGCGATAGTTGGTGACGTTAGATTTTCCACCATTTTTGTAAAGAGGAATAATAAACGATTGCTTCCAAACATGAGGGAAGTGACCAGAGCTCAATAGAAAGTTGAAAATTAGTGTTAAATGTTGGTTTTTTAAATCCAACAAACAATAATCCAACAGCAATAAATAACAAATTTAACATAAGAAACTGTTATTTTTATGGGATTTCATTTCCAGACTTGAATAGGGTTTTCCAACAAGAGGTGTTATTTTGGTATTCAAAGACAAATGAAATTTTTAAGATAAATGATCGGATGTTTATTTCATAATTAAAAGGAAGGTATGCCGTTAATAATGAAAAACAACCACCACGACCACGCTTACAGGACCATATTCTTATCATGAAATTTTTCACAACCAAATCGCAAGTTGACTGCTCTATGCCGATAGCCTCACGAATTATATCTTTGAGGTCTTGAATTGACGATGGGCTGTTGGCGTAGACCTTATCTTTCACGTGGCCCCAAAGGAAGAAGTTGCAAGGTGTTAAATCCCAAGATCTCGATGGCCAATTGTGATCACCTCTTCGAGAGATAACAACGGTCTAGACACTTTTCCGATAAAGAGCAATGGTTTCGTTGGTTGAGTGGCACGGAGCGCCGTCTTGTTGAAAGTAAACGTTATACAGATGAATATCATCAAACTCCGACCATAAAAAAGTTTCGATAGGTCAATCCATTCACTGTAACTGTGTATCGTTCCATTTTTAGTAATGGCGTAGTTTCTACTTGTCAAATGTCAAAGAATAAAAGTTTCAAAAGTGACAGCTAACGAAATACCGGGTGATTCAAAATAACACCTCTTGTTGGAAAACCCTTTACCACTTTTTTTGAACCCCGGATCGAATGTATATTCAACAACATATATGCAATCTTGCAGTCTTTAAGATTTACATCACCATTTTCATATGAAATAATTATATGGTGCAGAGTTAAAACCAAAACAAAATTATAAGAAATAAAGATTAATTTCGTAAATTGATTCAACAACTATTCGCATTGGTAAATTCAGAAACATTTATGGAGGTCACATACATTACTTATTTAAAAAAAATTAGATATACATTGCTTAATATTATTTATTTATTTATTAATTAATTACAATACAAAGTAAATTTATATTATAATTTTGGGTCCAAGGGTAAACCGGGTGACAAAGACCATTTGGCTTGATTTTTGCAGCGACAGACCAAAGCCTCTGGTGGGAATCGAACCCACAACCCCCACGCTGATAGGCAAGCACGCTACCAACTCGCCTACCAGGGCGCTTATTGCTTAATATTATATTTATTCGTTTTTTTATAAATAAATCATTAGAGTAAATAAATTTAACTGCCTCTTCTTTTTTACAAAAGGAGTTTTTGCTATATGTTAAATTATAATATTAAATATAAATTCTTAGAAAAAAACCATTGAATAAGTTGAGAGACGGACATGGCTTAAACGATTTAGAAAGTCATGAATCGAATTTGGTTCAAAGACACCGGGGGTGTAATGTGAATATTTCTATTTTTACATTTTTGACCGTATCAAATGATATATACCCTCCTACCCGTAGGTTGAGGGTATAAAAACCAAAAAACGATGCCTGCTTTTAATTAGTTCATATTCTCGCGAGTACACTGTATTAGGCTTAAAGACTTGTTGTAGCCACCAACGTTACCGGTATAAGTATTTTAAATTCGATTATTGCAGTCATGCGGCTACTGTCCTCTACACAGTGCAAGGTAGGTTATCTCAAGGAACCGCCAGGTGATTGGACTACATCCTGGATACTGGCTTACCAGGTAACTATCGAAATGATACTGGCGGATTAAAGTAAAATTAGATGATACGGCCGATAATACCTAAATTGTTTAAACTAACACTTCCAAATTAAAGGCTAAAGTCAACTGATGGTTTCTTTTTGTCTACCTACATTGTTCGCATACATTACTAAGTACGAATGCAGTACATAGTATATGCATGTCTGAGAATATGTATCTATACTTATACGAGTATACTTGTATGTACATATGTATGTATTAGGTACATGCGAACAATATTGAATTTTTAAATTTTATGACGCACTCCTAAGAACTGCCCCGTCCCTCCTGGCATTGCGACCCCATTAGTATGTGGTACACATGGTGCGCATTACAACATTCCATTATTCCTAAATAGGAACACTTAACAACACACCACGCACACACTCTCCGCGGTGGCTTGCCGTCACACGTTCAGTTTGTGGTTACAGTCTGTCAAAGTGGAGGTGCACCTAAACAACGCACACAAATATTTGAGCAGGGGTCTTTATGTGTTTTGAATACAAAGGCTGTGGCATTTCTTGTATTTTTTTATCGCGTAAAAATCCATACAACTGAATGTAGGTAAGAAGGTGTGTGTGTGTGTGTGCCAGTGTGTTTTTCTGCCTTTTCCAAATTTATGTTGTATTTGAAATTATAGTAGCATTTTAAAAGAGACATTCACGAGATGCCGCACTTCCACACCACTTACCATAAGTGTCATAAAAAACAAACGCTCCTCGAATCAAACACAAACACCGCATGTGAAATGATTTGTGCGTGTATGTGGCTCTGTGTGGGTGTATCCATGGCTGTCTTCGAAACATACCACGGATTCCCTCTGAATATCTTTTTTGATTTTTCAATGAAAACGCTCTCAAGACAAATTGAATCAATCAAAATTTCGAAGAGGTCATACAGACGAATATATGTTTGTCAGTCCGCAGATACACAACTCCATACAAATGGGATAAGCGTATCGCAGATGAGCCTCTACGTTGAGGTGGTATGAATCAGTCGAGACGCCGATGACGAACGACGCCAGCGGTATTCGGAAAATGACTGCTGCAATTAGTGATGCCAGATAAGAATTCCAAATACACAAACAAAACAAAGTACGTTCTCCAACATGTATATCTATACATGCCTACTATTTAATACGACAGGAACGTTCTTCCCCTGACATACATACATACTTATGGATATGCATATGGCGTGGCTGTAAAAATCAACAGACACATGTTTGTGGTTTTTCCCATTTAATTCAAATTATCAGACTGTCTGTGTGAAGTGACGTGACGGCACAGCACAGATGTGTTTCGGTCTCTGGACGGGATTTCTGTCCATGCGTTACTATTGATCTCAAATTACATTTTATGGCAAGTCAAATTTCGAGATTCTCTGAAATATGACACAGTTGTGAAAATTCGCAGAATACACCGTAATACGTTGTAAAAGGGAATTCCGGTCCATATTGCCAGAAGCTGATCAGTGTAAACAAATCCAATCACTCACAACGCTGAAACCATTTACGGGGAAGCATTTAATTTATTTCCGAATATTTGTTTTTGGAACTGCCATAATTTTCTTTGTCCATTTGCCCATTTTCCAAATAGTCATGGAAATATATCGTATAGTATGACTGCAAAATATTGCCTGTCACAATGTTGCGAGTCTAGGGTTTTTTTTTGGAACAAAGAATTGGTAAGCCAATTTTTTTTTGGGGAGGGGGGAGTGGATATTTCCCGTATGGGATTCTTAAAGCTGTTGATCAATTATTGTACAAAAATTATGTTAAGTACAATAAATATCTATTATTGGCGCTTCCATTTTCAATTGCCTACGTGGAGCGGGCTTCCCCAATCTGTAATGATGTGAAGTTGAGGAATTAACTGAATATTTCAACTGTCGAATTGGTACTCATGTACTGCTTGCTGCATATGGGGGCGTTGGTAGACGCATTGTATTTCACCCGGTGCTAAGACCACCGTGAATTTAGGCCAACGTGGCAAATACTCACGTAATACACGGCAACTCTGTTGGGACAGATATTCTATAAAGAACAAATGCCTGCTAAAACTATTGACTTATTTTCTACTAAAAACATGTGCAGTGCCAAGTAAGCTTTTGAGTACTTGCCTTCGATGAAGAGTAATAATATATATAATAATAAACAATGAATTCAAGCGAATAAAATACTATATACTGCTATAAAACATGCATTTTCTTAATAATATTACCATTTTATTATAAGTTAACTTTTAGAGGATTTTTATTTGTCATTTCTTTAGTTGAGTTTTTTGACAATCAAAAGGAATGTTTAAAACACTGCCTGGTCATAACATAAAATTCTAGGACACGTGGAAAATGCCATTTCATATGAATAATTTTTGCTATTGAAGTACAACTCTACAACTCAAGTGTACTAAAACATTGGAAACATTTAAATGACAAATTGACAGTATTGTATTAATCCATCTTAATTAGTTCTAGTCTCGTCTATTGACTTGACATTCCACGCAAAGTTTATACAGTTACTTCCAACAATAAAGCTTTACTAAATATAGAATTTCGGAAAGATTCGTTGAGCGAGTTTATATAATTACACGATTTCTAAAGTGGGTGCAATGGTACATTTGTATGTGAGGTACCAGAAGGGGAGTTGCCAGACCTCCCAGTTTTTGTCGAAAAGTTAGTCTAACTATAGCTTTACTTAATACAAAATTTGGGCAAGATCGCGTTGGTCATATTGGTCGGAATGGTACATTTGTTTGGGAGGTACCAGAAGGGGAATTGCCAGACTTCCAAGTTTTTGTCCGAAACTTTGTCCAGTTATACTTTTACTAAATTCGGAATTTGGCCAAGATCGAGCTTGCGCGTGTTGATATTATTACACGATTTATAAAGTGGGCGAAATAGCAGATTCGTATGGGAGGTAGACGAAGGGGTGTGGCCGAATAGCCCATATGCAATCCCATAAGCAGTATGCAATCTCTTCCGAAAGTTATCGTGCGTACCAGCAGGACAGACAGACGGACATGGCTCAAACGATTCAGAAAGTCATGAATCGAATTTTGTTCAAAAACAACTGGGGTCTAATGTGGATATTTTTATGTGTTACACTTTTGAGCCGTATCAAATGATATATACCCTTCTACCCGTAGGGTGTTTTTATCCTTTAATCCTTTTATTCCATTGGCTCTCCCAAGCGCAAATCGTGCATGTTTATTAAACTTCATCAATTTGGCGAAGTGCACCCAAAAATACTTGAAAGTATCAAACATTTCTTGGCCATTTAGAAACAACTTAAGATTTTTACTTTGCGGTACCACAAAGTTTTTACACTTTTCAGACGCATTCCTCAAGCAGATTGCTTGGTACTTTGAAGGGTTTATATTGATACCCCAAACACGGAAAAAGTCATTATGCAGTAAAGCATTATTAGGAGATTCTGCATGGGAATAAAGCAAAGCAGTATACAAAATACTGTGGCATTCTCGAAATCGATGCGGAAAATCGTCCATATATATATTGTAAAAATGCCAAAATGGAACTCCGAGGAACACCGCACCTCATATCAGCCAAGGATGACTCTGAACCATCACATTGAATAAAAAATTATAAAGATTATTACCATTGACATTACATGAGACACCTCCCCATGAACAGTGTTTGGAGTTAAAATCTCCGCCAATAAATACTCCATCAAAATTTCGGGATGCTCGTTCAATTTTAGAAAGGCTCGAACATATCTGATTGGTATTGCCGTCAGTCGGAATATATACTGAGCCAAATAAAAACTTCTTCACAGAATTGTCCAACAAAACATTAATTTGTATGAAAACGTTAGGAAATGGTATGCCCGAAATATTAAATTTCGAAAAGTTGTAGGACGATCTAAATACAATATACAATGACCATACAATAGTCCTCCAGTGCCACTCTTTGAGCAGCCCTGAGCCTAGTCTCTTGAACAAACGATATATCGATGTTACCATATTTTATGTATTATCAAAAGATCAAGCCGACGACTAACGTCAACTAATGACCTAACATTAAAAGTGAGAAGGTTAAAGAATATACTGACCATAAGTCTGAATAACATCTTTTAACAAGGTTAAGCACTCACGCTTAGCTTGTTCTTTGACAAAGTTTTAAAATTTCGAACGAAACGCTCGACTTTACTTTCAATGGTCTCTTCTCCACATAACTCTCTTGCAATATTCAAAAACTCCTGAATGAAAGCTGGTTTCTCAGTTTGGGTTTCTCACTTGAGTAATGTAGGCTGATATCTGAAAACATCCGAAAACTGATTGTCGGAACGGGCAAAACCTGAACGAGTTGTTACAGCAACATTTGCGGAAGCTAATTCCCTAACTTTCCTTTCCAAGTCCCTTTCCAGTTCCCTAACTTCTACATACTCCTTGAAAGCCGAACTACCTTTCCAGTTTGACGTATGCCCCACTTCCATCCGCAATTAAACATTCTTTTGACGAATGATTTTTGCCACATTTAACACACACCTGTATCCGATTGTAATTGATGGATATGTGCCCCCGTTTCTGGCAGCGCCTTATCCTCTGGTAGTCGATAACTCGAATAATTCTTACCTTATTAGAATTCCGACTGGCGCAGAGGGCAACCATATAGAGATCTGGAACTTTGAAACTGAATCAGGAACTATACTATTAACTTAATTTTTAATTACATCAACATCCATGTTGTGATGTAGACCACGTATCACAAAAGTTTTCTTCCTCATCTCCCTTGGAGTAAATAAATATGACTGTATATCTTCATCTCTCAGAAGACTCATCATATCCGCATGTGCCACCGGACCCTGAAAGTATAACTTGCTTTTATTCCTCGACTTATTCACAACTCTGAAGGCAATATTCTTCGCCTTCAACTGATCGATCAACGCCCTCAGATCTTTCACATTAAATAAAAATATAGGTGGACAAAATGAGCTCTCCTTAGATGCAGCTCCTCTTTCAGCAGTCTTTACAGGTGGTGAATTTAATACGTTCCGGTTAGACTTATTGGAATTAACATTGTCAGATTCAATATTAATAATATTATTATGTACCTTTTGTCTATTACTAGTAGGCGGTTCTATGAATGCACCAAAGAAGGAACGTTTCTTCTTATTCGGAACCTCAAAACCAGAAGGCACAGATGAGTCAAAGTTTCCACTTAAATGTTTATCGCGTCCTTGTGACAATTTGCTGGAGCTTTCACTAGTGGTATTGCTATGTACATGTCTGGCATTCACAGAACTTGAACTTGCATCTATATTATGTCCCCGCGCAAAGGTGCTAGTACGTATCCTTCAGGAACAGGAATGCATTCCATTGAGTCGCTCATATTCAGGTCAAAATCGTCATCAGCCAAGATATTTTTATGGGCCAAAACTGCACAATGTTGAAACACGACCTCCTTAATGAAACTCTGCGAATCTTTATCAGGCGTTTTTTTTTGCTTCGACCGGCTAGAAGAAATGGAACTAGCTATTTTCTACAGCACTGATATAATTTACGAAAACCAAATGAACAATTCAAAGTTTATCCAATATTCAAAAAATATTTGATTATTTGACGAATTTTTATTTTCCAAGAAAAAATTATTATTTTTTTTTTTTTGACAGTTAAGTAAAAGCACGTCTGAAATGTTTCACTGTTATAAAAAAATCGTTCTATTAAAAAATCGTACTACAAGTAACATATTTCGTTGTGTGTAATTGGCTAAAATTCAATGGAAAATGAGTAGCCCAGCTACAGACATGAGAAGAGCATATTATTTGTTTTACAGTACTGATTTGTGGAGTTTATATTGCAGCTTCCAGTTTATTTTGCAAGAATCACTATTCATTCTACAGTAGTCCGTCCCCAACTCTACACTCAAAAAAAATGTACTAAATTCTAGGAAAAATGTACTACAATTGAGTAAAATTGGTCTTCATATGGCACCAAGTATCTCCGTACTCAATTTTAGACCGAAATTTTCCATTAAATAGGTATGTGACACCACGTCAAAAGAAGTATAAAAGTGTTTGTTATTAGTACAATATTGTATGTTAGTGTACTCAAATGTATAACTGTGGAGTACATTTTGAAATAATTTTAGTATGTTAAGGTATCACTTTGGGACCGTTTAATACTTAAAATTATACAAGGCTGGACTGTACTCTAGTTCGTTTGGCATACGTTTAAATATGAACATAAAATTGGTGTAATAAATATTGTACACAATATAGTATATTGAATATATTCGTTCTCGAGTGGGCTGTACCCTGGTTTTTCGTTAACTGGAAAAGAGTACAAGAGTAACAAATTAAGATTTTTGAAAGAAAAAGTTTAAAAATTAGCGAGAAAATGAATTATTTCACAGTCTAATACGATAATATAAACTGGATATTATAAATATATTGTTCTGTACTTACCTTATTCAAAAATAATGCATCACAATCTCAAAAATAAGCTGCTTTCAAAACTCCCATTAACCAAATCTGCTGCATCCGGAATTATTATTCACCTTTCCCTTTCCAAAATCTGTTAAATGAAAAAATCAGCCCATTCAAATAAGACAAAAATAAATAGGAATAACAACTTGGTCAAAGAAGAAGAAGAAAATGTACATTATTTGATTTTTGCATCTTTTTGCATTTAAACAAATGCGAAATACAACATTAAATTATGCCAAAAACGAAGTTTGTAATGATTTTATAGAAAAAAACTCATCCTAATGCACATCTGCACAACTTCTTTGTATTAGCAATAAAATAATTAAAAATCAGATTTACTTACCAGTTTGCAATTCAATGCCGCCGATAAAATGTCACAATATTCATCACAAAAAGGCTTTAAAAATTCATTTCGTTCAACAATTCTGGATACAAAATTCACAATGAATAAATCGGAAAAATTCTGAAGTCTAATTGACAGTTGTATTTGAATGTATGTTTTGGTTTGGTTTCTCTGTGATATACATACATACATTCAAAGTATTTCAAACTATATTACTTTTTTTATATTATTTGAGGAAAAACACATACTTATTTTAAGTAAGTACATTTTTCGAGCATACTCAAATCTAGTTCAATTTACTACGGCTGAGTATTATTTACTACTCATAAGTATAAATGTATTTGCATTAAGTACATTTTCTGGTCTCGTTTGGAGTAATTATTGGAATTGAATTTAGTACGAAGTTTTTTTTGAGTGTAGGACTTTCACAATGCAATGAAGCCCCATTTTCTGAAATGTAAAGCTGCAGGAACTCAAAAGTTGCAAAAGAAAATATTAAATTATGGTTGAGTATTTTTATTCTGAAGTATGTACATTTGTTTAAGTAAAAACCAACATAGGGTCTTCTACAATTTGACGTCAATACGGGCATTTATAATGTTGAGTATATTTTAAAATTGCATCTGCCTGTAGTTTTAGGTTGCATTAATCGCATATTTTAAGATGCTTACAAGGTAGAAGTACAACGTTTCATGTTTTAAACATGCAAACTGCATATAAAGGGTGTTTTTTATCGGGGTATAGAACTTTAAGTTGGCATCACTTTTTTAACTGGCGGCCATTTTGTCAGCTGTCAAGTGATTGATATTTAGTTTGGTTTGCCATTTCATCATGAACAGGTTGACAAAAGAACAACGCTTGCAAATCGTGCAAATTTTTTTCGAAAGTAATGGTTCAGTTCGCGAAGTTCACCGCAAGCTCCGTCCATTTTATGCCATTACATCCACAAAAACTGACTGTTTGGTTTGCTCTATGGGCTGGTGGAGTCATTGGGCCATACTTCTTCCGAAATAATGCTGGAGAGTCAGTTACCGTTAATGGAGACCGGTATAGAGCCATGATAACCGACTATTTTGTTCCCGAATTGGATGGCATGAATGTGGATGAGTTGTGGTTCCAACAAGTGGTTGAAAATTGGACCTGTAGAATTGGCTTTATTCGAGCCAGCCGCGGCGGCCACATGCCCGAAATCATATTTAAACATTAATGGCATAAAATTATCCTTCCAATAAAGCCAAATTGATGGACATTAAAACGATTTTCTTGTGTTTTATTTCAATTCGAAGTTCTATACCTCAATAAAAAACACCCTTTACATTGCTGATGCTGTTTTATTATCTGATGACTCATCGGAAGAATCTCCCTTAAATATGTCATATCTTAGAATTCATTTCAATAAATGCGCATTGTATTAACTCTGGAGGGACTAACGTAAGAAATAATATTTTGTTTTAAATCGGTTGTAAATGAAAAATTTGCGCGAATTTCTTTTCCACATCAAATTGTTATTTGTAAATGTTAATTATTAATGTCCGGGATTTACACTTAATAAAATAGTTGTGTTACCAGAACTGTTGCACATCTTGAATACTGACTGGATACTGTTAATACTGACCAGAATCCCATAGTTTTCGCTCCGGAAAAATCGTATTAACTACCTGTCTTATTGCTAGCTAGTAGTTGGTTAAAAATATAAAATACATTTTGTTGTATTGACTGCTTAAAACAGCCATTCTTTTTGCTGGTGGAATATTTTCTTTTCATTAAATCTACCGTTTTTAATGAAGAAAACAGGTAACAAGAATATATTTCATCTGCTATACACGCTGTAAAGAAATTAGCGGGATTTTCGCTATCTGTAGTCAATCCAAAATTATTCGAAACATTTTTCAAATTGAACGCCTCAATAACTTGGACCGCAGTTTCCGGAGACGTAACCAAGTTTCTGCTTACAATATATTGCAATCCTCGTTTTATCTTTGCAAAGGAAACTTTTTTTGTATCAACTTGATTGCTGGACAAAACATTAAAAAAATGTAATTGTTAATTATTTATACTCAGGATAATCAAGATTATTGCACCATAGCAAGTTATCTTACTTTCACAAGTCTGATGAAAAGGAGCCCTAATAAAATTAATTAATCGCCTAACAAAATTTGATGTTAAGCCTTTAGTTCTTTATAGGCTTCTTCTTCGTTTCCATGATTGTGTTCGAAGTATTTTTTTTGCAAGAACACATTTCCCTTCGTGCAGTAAATTAGTTCTCGCTTTGTATAATTTATTTCCACACTCATATTTTGTTATATATATTTTGTTATATACACTGATTTTTTTAAATTTAATTTTTTTATTCATTTAACTCAGGACTTCTTAAATAACGCCCCAACTCACCCCAAATGGAATAAAGAACGAAAAATTAAAAAACTCCACATATATCGATTTTGTTTTTCCTAGTACTGTGCCGGACGTGATGATTTTTCGTCATTTTGACGAATTTTTTTCCAAAAGTTCACCAAAATGACGGTTGATTTTTTATTTAGAATGCTTTTACATTAATTTCCAGAAATTTCTGACAAATAAAAAAAAAATCGTACGGGCTAGTATTCTTGTTTGGACATTTTGCAACACACGCCAATACAGACTAAATTCTTAAATTAGTTTACAGCCTAATTTCATATATAAAAAAAATCAGAACATTTACATTTATCTATTTTTTTTATTTACCCGAAGTTGAGAAATGATAAACGTGTGTTTAAACACACGGCGACTTGCCTTCTTTTATATGAAGTTTTAAAAAAACACAACTCCAACACCCGATTTATACGATGACTTTCCACTATGGTTAAACAGGCGAGATGTTCGAAGATTGTTGGCGAAGGGGGTAGAGAATCAAGATATTTAGCAGAACAGTCACAAAATGTAGACTGGGGAGAAATTAGACTTGCTAATTGACAATTTCGTGAAAAAAAAAACAATCTTTTGCCAATTTTATATTGTTTATACAAAAGAAGAATAAACTTTAGAAACAGGCACGATGCTTATGACTTTACGAAGGGGTTTCAAAAGAAAATGTTAATAAAAACTCTGGGGGAAAATAAAAAAAACGTTATTTTCTTGTTTAAAACAAAAAATACCACTTTTTGAGTATATGACGAATTATTATTTAATTGTTGATGTTTTTAGTTTTTTAATTTGACGATCTTTCCAAAATATTGTCTGGCAGCATTGCTTTATTTTATTAGGACTTTATTTCATTCCGCCAAACCTAAAGCGTAGACTGCGAAGAGGTCACTTTTCAACCTCACACTGAAAGTCGTGCATTGTATAGAAGATCAGTAATATTTGAAAAAACAATGTTAGTGGGTTCTTGTGCAACACTTTTGATTCTCTACAGCTTCTTGTCGTGTTTGCTTTGGTTCAACTACATTTTTGTAAATATCCGATTATTCTTATTACACTCGTCTTGCAAATCAATTGTCAACTGTTCTTTTGGTATACAGAGGCTGTACTAATTCGTCCCATAAATATTCAGTGACATTGATTATCTTCGGGCAAATATACAGCAATCAAGACCTTACAGAAAGAACTGAACTTGTTTGTTTTCAAATTGGACTTTAAAATCGATAAAGCATCATTAATCCGCCAATCACCAATTACTCCTGAAGGTAACATACAACCCTCATAGGAGAATTGTAATTTTTTCTTGTGGCTGCCCGACTATGGATGTGAGCCACTGTAGTATGCCACAATATTAAGCTTCCCTAAATTAAACGATATTTTTAGGCCACTACCACTTGGTGCTTAAAGGGTCAATGACAAAATATTCACTTTTCTGAAAATCTAAATGGGAGGTTTTACAAAAAATTCTTTTAACTATATCTGAGAAACATTAGATTAGAATTATATTTATGAAAGAGAGCATGAACATATTTTTACGTTTTTAATGCAAAATTAAATTCAAAAAAGAAAACATTAATGATGAGTACATTAAAATTAACTGTGCAAGTGGTAGCCAGTCTAAAACTGGGAATCCACTTAATGTGACTCATTGGTCGGTGCTAAATATCTGCCGGGCCGAAACTCATCGGTCACCGAGAGATCACTGTCTGTAGTAAGATAGGCGAATATAGTGTGGCATTGGACGAAGACATCAGCGACAACCTCTAATAAACCGGTGACGAAGATGTCCGCATGATATCTTCCCAGTCGGTCGTGGAGAAGAAACCTGAGTCTGGCGGCAAGGTTGCACGGATTATAAAGCGGAAGAGAAGAATAAGGTGGCGGTCCACAGGACGCCATTACTATATTTGAATAGTGCGGAAGTTCGAGATCAAGCTTCGTTAAATACTCGTGACAAGCGCAAGCACACCTACCTCGTGCAGAAGTATGAATCTATGAGGAATGTCACTGTGACGAAGGGCAGAGTAATGCCGCGAAGTACTCTCAAAGGTAATGATCGCCATTACGACGATTAATCCAAATATGGTGCAAAGCGACAGAGGTCCAATGCGACACAGTCAACTGAGGTCAAACGGGTCAAGAAATCGACCTGATTGAAATCAGCGCCCAAGCTACAACTAGCCATCTTAGACTGACTCAATAACAGTGAGAATGACACCTTCCCTGAATACCAAAAGGGCGTCAAGGTAGTCGGATGCAGTAATATGAAAGCTCCTGACAGGAATCTCTTCCAGCTCTTGCACGGAGTGGTGAAATACGGGTTGAATCACCTAAAAATGGTTATCCATACGACACCAAACTAGTTGCGAATAACCTGCACCACTCCGCAGCTGTTTCCGACAATCTTTCGTTTTTTTAAGAAGAACAACATTGATGTAGCCTTGGTGAAGGAAGCATGGACCCTGGGAAACAGGGTTCGTGGACTCAGGTCACGAAACCTAATGTTTTTTTTACCAGAAGCAAGGAAAGGCCTAAATATAATTTCTTTGTCTCCCTACAGCAAGTGGTGACTTAATGGTAGCCCCATTGCAACGCAAAAAAACAAACCAAATCTTGTTCCATCTTCAATATATCTACCATACGATTAAGACAACCTTCCACCACAATCTATACGCACGACCGGTACAAGGTGAACTATTTGATACTAGGGGCAGATTCCAATCCACACAACACAATGTGGGGAAGCACATACATAAACAACAGAGGTGAGTCAGTATCTAACTACTTAATATCCATAGATTTAACTATTTGCAATAAAGGTAATAGTCCCACTTCTACATAAGAATCAAATAGCGACTCAATTACAGTATCGGACTGTTCAAAATCGAACTGTTGAACGCTTAGCCCTACAGAAAACCAAGAAGGACAAACTTAACTGAACTCAATTGCCACAACCGAGTGGCCCAGCAGACTTACAAGTTTTGGAACTTCAAAGTTTCATGGAACTTCATATAAAAACGGTAAATGAAGCTTATCTAAATTCATGTCCAGAGCGCCGAAAATGTCAATCAGTCATTACGTCATGGCTTCGAAAAAACGCCCTGCATGAGGTGGTAAGTTCCTAACTTCCAGCGAATGCACACTAGGTATTTTCCTGATACCCTTAATCCTTACAGGTGTATGGAAGGGCAACATGCTTAAAAGCAGGAAAGTTAAATGTACCATGTGCAACTAAGCAGTCAGAAGAGAGACCAATAGACGGACCCCGCAAGGCGGTGTCATATCGCACATTCTCTGGAATTTAGTGATAGATGAAATCCTTACCAAGTTGGTAAAAGGCAAATTTATGTCAACAACCAGCGAAATCATGGAACAGTCACTAAAATCCTTCTCCCAGTGGTCAGAGAAAAATGGGCTAGGCCGACAAAAACCGAACTTATCCATTTTAGGTACAAGTATACTTCTCTGTCTTTTATATCTGTAGAAAGTTTATTGGGAGAAAAACAAAAATTATACATTAGATGTACTTGGCGATTGTCAGACCTATACTCACATATGGCGCCCAGGTATGGTGGACTGCATTGAATACAAAATCACATCTCTCCAATTACGGGAGCACTTAGATCAGCTCCCCAAGCCGGTATCGATACCCATCCCATAGATGTGTATCTTGGTTGCTTTCCATCTAAGCGAAACCAACATGCTGAAACAAAAGTCCTATACTCCATTCTGGAAGCGTGATGGGAGAACAAACTAAAACCAAATACTGACAACATGTCACCAAAACCAAGGTCAGAAACCCAGTCTTGGAAGGTGATCAAAATGGAGAGCGGCTCAGGAGTTTTCTCAGAAACTCTGGGAATAGTGATATCACTTAGACTATCTAACTTTTGCAGAGATATTCGCAATCGCATGGAAGCAAAAGAGATTTTTGAGAGGAACCTCCCACAAAACTTTTGTAACAAAATCAATGGGAAAAATTACCCCAAATAATATAGAGTTATTGTTTAATAATTTTGAATTTTGGGTAATTTTTTTAATTATAGAAATTGAAGTTAAAAATCATTTGTATTAATGATAAATAACAACAAAGTGGAATAAGAAAAATTACCCCAATTGAATTGAAGAAATTGTCCCAAATATTCGTGTTTTGTGGTCTTAATATTTGGGGTAATTTTTTACCCATATTTGCGAGCGTTGTCATTCGACATCGTGGCTTAGTCTATAAGTCCTATAAGTCTTTTATTCAATGTACAATTTATTAATATCAACACAAGATTTTTTTAATTTCTGTGATATTACCAAGAAGAGAAACTTGTTGTTCCTGTTATTGTTGGTCCTGGAATGGGCCTGTTAGGAGCAATAAATGATATGTCAAATTGTTCAGTGTAGAGTTGAAGCGGACCTCTTTCAAGTATATTTGTGTCCTTTTTCGAACAAGCTAGTAAGTCAAAGTTTATTTCGTCGTATTAACTATTGTCGAAATAGCCATATTTCAATTTTGTAATAGTGCTTACTTTATTAAAATACATCAATCTTAAACTATTGAATTTTAGGCCATTCCGAAGGCGCCCAGATTGTTCGCCTTTCTATGAATGATTCTATTGTTGCATGAATAGAATCCACTGAGACCATGGTGTGGCTGGGTAGCAAAAATGTTACATTAACACTTCGATAAGTAGAGAGGATTTCAGAAATTAAATAAACATTGAAAGCATCGCCCGATTTCGGTTTTGAACTTGAATTTTGTTGAAAATAAGAACATTTTCCTAACTTCACCAAAATCTAAACACTGATATGTGACTTACGATAAAATTGTCACATATATGTGACTACACAAAAAAATTTAAACAATCATTTACGATAAAATGCAAACCTTATTTTTTCGATGTTTTACTAAAATTTTTGTCATTTTAAAAATACAAAACGGCGGGACGTGTTCTAAATATTATTTTTCAGCAATAAATTTGATTTTTCAAAAATTTGACTTACGAGAGTTAAGCGCTTATGCTTAATTTGCGAACTGCAAGGAAATTGATAAAGGACTAGAGTAACAAAAAAAATTCTGTTGGATTCTTTTTCTGTAACAGTGCTTAAAATTCTGAATGATTCCTTGATCTATCGGCTGTAGAGCTGAAGTCATGTTAAGGGGAAAGTAGACAAGTTTGATGTGTTTTAGCTTATCTTGGGTGGATTTTGAATGTGCTGGGCAATATTCTACAAAAAGGAGAATTTGATTCTTTTGGGAATCAAATTGTTTGTCCATCTTTAAGAGTATTTTTTTATTTATTTATTATTAATTACAATACAAAGTAAATTTATATTCTAATTTTGGGTCCAAGGGTAAAACGGGTGACAAAGACCATATGTTTAGATTTTTTTGCAGCGACAGACCAAAGCCTCTGGTGGGAATCGAACCCACAACCCCCACGCTGATAGGCAAGCACGCTACCAACTCGCCTACCGGGGCGCCTTATCTTTAAGAGTCATTTTTCATATATAATGTATATAAACTTTTTCATAGTAATTTTTGTTTCTTCTATGAATTCGGAGAAACAATCGACTGCTAAAAAAATTCGTATTTTATGTTCGAACATCTACTTGTGCATTATAAAAAAACTCGTTATCGAGAGAACATCGTTATAGGGAACTTCGATATAGAGAGTTTAAAATGAATGAACAAGGTTTTACAAAATTGCGTTTTCAAAATCTATTTGTTATAAATAAAAATTTGTTATGGAGAAGTTCGACTATACATAATTTAATATATATAGGTGATTCGGATAATGCGTGCCAATTTCGAAATCATTTTTGGTATTGACATATTTTTTGGCGAATTTAGCATTTCAAGTTGGTAGATTTATTCCTTGTAGGAATAAATACTCAATTATCGGAGGACACATTATTTCTTAATTTGTAACCAATTTATACGATGTTTTGAAAATATCGTCTATGTAGAACAAAAACTCATCATCTACATTTTCATAGTTTTGAGTTATAAGGTGTTTTATATAAAAGTTATCATTAAAAATCCAATATTTCGATAACAAATATTTTGAATACCACAATTTGTTAATTATTAAATACAACATTTTATCCACCAAAAACTTTTAATAAATAATGAGAATTTAGAGCTGATTTTACGAAATTGTAGATAGTGATTTTATCTTCTTACCTTTTTTTGTTTCGATTACAGTTTGTGAGTTGTTATTGCATGAATACAAAGTGCATATTTTGAAAATTTTATTGAAAGAAATAATATAAGTAATAGATAATCTAATACATTTCATTAATATTATCCATTTTAAGATAAATTTGAATTGTACATTTTTAAGGCTTGTTATTCATCAACATTATCATCTTCAAAGTCTTTTGCAGACTTTAACGTTGGCAAATTCTTGTACCACTGATAAAGCTCGACTGGTATGACTCCACTTGCGCATAATTTTAGCAAATCCTTTTTTTTTTGCTTCGCTTATGGGTAACTCATTTTCATAAATATGTATAGGTGCTAAGACATTTGGTGGTCATAGAACAATTAAAAGAAGACGTTTTTACCTTGAAATTAATTACAGAATACCTCTCCGATTGCTTAAATTTTGCTTTATTATTTTTGTTACGCAATTTAAATTTTTATATGGGAATCCCAGAATTGAAAACATAAACAACGAAGAAAAATCACCAGTGTTACCAACCAGAGATGCAAGCCGACCCAAGAAAGTCGTCGGCGGCGGTTAATAAAAAAATTAACTGCGGTGGCTTCAAGTCGATGTTATTATTTAAATAAAAACCCTGTCAGCAAACAAGCTCCAAAAGGGTCTGGAATCTTGGAAGATTGGTGGAATTTGAATAAAAATAATAAAAATATCGGCTAAGCTGTTTTTTTTATTTCTACTAACAAATAAAATTCGAAGGTAACAGCTAACTTTGGTGGCGGCTCGACTCGAAAAAAAATTTCGTTGGTGGAGGCGCATTGAATTTGCACCACTCGACTTGTATTTCTGCATAAGTTGTATACTGTTATATCGACAAAAACCTTAGGTAGTTAATGATGTTTTCTTCACAAATTTTATCGCAAACCTGCAGTTAGTGAGTTATAAAAAAAAATCTTAGTAAATAAAATAGATATGCGCATATCGATAAGCGCAAAAAATAAACAATGGAAAATTAGGAAGTAAAATGCAATAAACTAATTTTTCGCAAAAGTGTAGTTGATGACTTTTTCTTCTACATAGACGATATGTCTCCATGATTTTCCTCATTGATATTCAAAACAAACTTTATAAAACAATCACAAAATTATAAAATGAGCCGAACTTTTGTTTGAACAACAACACGGGGGGTAATGACGAACAGAAGCATGAATACGAAAGACAAAAGACAAAACATACCACCTGTATACGTAGTGAATGTAATGTTCTTTCAAATTTAAATTAATGGAAATCATGAAGTCTGTACAAATTAAAATGGGACCGAATATGAGATTTTACAGGGGTATGACTTGTACCTCTAGGGACAAAAAATAATCACCCATAACAATATTTACTGATTACAAAATGTACACATTGATGTAAAAGAGAAATCATTTAATAATTTGTTTTACTTAACACTAATATTAGCAAAATGAATTTATTGACTCATAGCCCACGAAACAGTCGTTCGTTGTGCACCAAATTCGGTAATCGTGATATCAAGCGTTTTGCCGATGTCAATTGGCCACCTCGGAGCTGCGGTTTGAAATAGTTATTGGATTGTTCTCATAACCTATGTTAAGAGAACAATCCATTAACTATTTAGGCTCTTATGGAAAATATATAAACAGTAATTCGGTACAATTCTTGAAGTTATGACCGAAACACTGACACACCATTTGCACGCAAATGGTGCTACAATGTGAAGTCGCTGCAAGAGGTTTCGTTTTTGTAATCCCCACCTCAGACAGATTTCCACGTGTACTTGTGTTAACAAAAATAGAGTCATTCTGGACAAATCTTTTTTACTTTCGACTATGGTTCGAGGCGCGTGACTTTTATTACACTTCCAGAAACTTGTAAATCATACATATTCTAGGAAATGTTGGACGTCGTCATTGGAAACGGCACAGTTAGGTTGTGTGCGCCCATACAAATGTTGAAATTTCATTAAAGTTCGTTCCTGTAAGTGCTACCCCCAAATGGAGGTATCAAATTTAAATCCATCACTAAATCCATTAAGAATCCATATAAGACATTACTTACATTAATGAACAACATTTTATGCCTAGGAAAACATTTAAATCTATTACGACCAACACACACACACAAATGTGTACACATTCACTCACACCACAATTCCCTACACACAAATGATGGAATTATGATGAGCTAATGTTTCTAATGACCTATTTTCGGTGTCAACTTTACATCCATGTTTTACAATCTGAGGAACAACATCTTACTATAAATAGCCTTTTAATTACGGAGAAAAGGGACAATTTGTATTAGTGGTTGTGGCCGAAGAGCGTGTGGTGGCCCTGGCAGTGGGGAGGGATGCAAAGCCTCGTATGTGGACGATTTCGTGGGTACGACCACAACATAAAGTTGGGCTATCATGGAATACCAATTAACGCATTCAGCGTGAAATGCTATTAATACCCCTAAAATAGTTATAGTCTGCATCGGCCGGCGGTGTCGAGTCCCCCCTTCGAAACAAACAGAATATGTTTTAAACATAAATAGACATGGTTGGAGTCTGGTGGTATGTATGAATGTGTGTTTGTCTGAATGTATTATTTGTGTGACAACCATGAGCGGCCATAAATATTCCGATGGGTATTCTGTTGAGGCTTTTTCGAATTTCATACCGACATGTGATGGGATCTAGATAAATGTTGAAACACATACGTTAATACATACATACATATGTACTTGGGCATTTGAAAGTTTAGAAAACCACCACAATAACACACCCGCTCGCACTAGGGATGCCGCAACGGAAATTATGAATCATGAATGTGTTCATTATGGACAATTTGTTACTGATCAACTGCAATTGTTTCGAAAAATCGGCTTTGCTACAGTGTAAAAACTTTAACTCGGTGGGAGACGAATACTTGATATCGAATACTTGAGAAAACCAAACTCTTCTAAAAATCTGAGTTTGTGATTGCTCGTTGTTGACTAGATACTAAACCAGGTATGCGAAGTACATTGGAATCTGAACCGAATTTTCAGAAAAAATAATTAATTGCACGTTTTCACAAGTGAGCGTTTTATATGGGAGGAACCAATTGATTGATTCAATTGAATGTTATCGTGCTCTCCAGCAGGACAGACACTTAAAAATAATGTAGTTAAAAGTAATCTAGTGTCTAAAGTGTTACCTTCTGCCTGAAGGGTGGGGGTAAACAAAGTGCAGTCCACATTTAAGGCATCGATTTGAAAACACGTACGTTTCCATTTACCTATAGAACTTCGAACGCTCTTTAGAAAATTATTTACTGTGTCAGTAGATTCCATGACTTTTTCGGATGTTATTAAATTGAGATTGGATGTTGTCAAAGAGGATACGTTTGACAATTTTTTGCGATGTTGACTCATGGACAGATAAAACATCTTAAATGAATCCATAATTATTCTGAGATCGTGAATTTTGTGAATATGACAATTAAGTCCATGTACCGATGGTGTCCACGAAATGGACGGCCAATATAAATGAAAGGAAAGGAACTTTTTTGGAGAATACCCATTTCATTTTAAGATAATGTTAACCTAGAACTGTTCAGAATAAAACATCAAAGATCCACCACATATTTATTATCGATTTGTTTTTAATGTGAATGTGTTTTTAAATGTGGAGGCAATAATATTTTCGTTTTGCTTGAATTTAAAAAAAATCATCTCCGGCTTTAGACTTCCAAAGTGGAAGTTTCGATACAATTAATCGAAACAAAATAGAAATATCTTTTTACGTAGAGTTCCTTGCTATGCACGAATTTGGTTTGATTGCAGGCAATCCGTTTCGGATCCGTTTCGGAGATACTGCGTAATACCCGCTCTGTTAATAAGGCTAACGTTTGTGTCTTGACTAGTTAAACTTATATGACTACATATGTATGCGACAAAGGTTAATGAAGGCGTATTTTTAAAATTTGTTTTTCTGTGAACTTGAAGCAGAATAACCTTTACACACCTGCAACTAAAACAACAGTGTCTGCTTCAACCGGTGGCGCCCTTTTAGTTGATCCCTTAATTGTTTATGAAGCAATTTATGTATGCCAGCTTTCACATTCAATGGAAATCTGGAGTCAACAAAACAATCATCCCGCCTTGATTAAACTGGCATGGACAATCATGAGCTTTTCGTAGCATAATCTCATTTGACTACCCTAACTCTAACATCCCTACATACTCGTACATATGTATGTATGTCCATACAAAGAGCGAGAGTGAAGAAAGTAATCATCTGCTTCATCAGCTTTGCGCATCAAAACACTTCATAGTCGTCTATGGGATAGAATGTCTGCTGTCTATCCTTACTGTCCTACTACCAGTCATTCCCGTCCATTCATTGGGTCTTCTGTGGTGACATGGGTGGGCTCTATCAAAGTGTGCCACACATAACTCGTAAAATGAAAGGCAACGAACACACCAGCAAGAATCCCGTTCGGTAATTTACTTTTTGCTCCGATGTGTGTCTAATGACTTTCTGCATTCGGTCATACCCGTTATGTGTGTACGTACTTGGTTCCAGACGAGAAAAAGGGGCATGATTGCTTTCATGGACATAAATAATTCGGGGTGAATATTTGCCAAATAAATCTGATGAGGTCGGTTAATTGGTAAATTAGAGCAACTGCTCCAGTCGCGCGTTGACTGATAAATGAACAAATTTTATGTGGGACATTTGGATCAACGAAAAGCAAAAAATGTTTGCTCAGATGAAATTACTTTGGAATCTCAAATGACTGTGTCAGACAACGACGATTCTGTTTGCTGACAGCGTCATTATTGTTGGAACAGCACGCTTCTTCTATTTATGGTGAATGTTTGTATAATGTGGCTTTGACAACGTTTTTATGGTGATAGTTAAATGGATATTTCATTATGACAATCGATAAAATCGTCTAATTTGATTTTAATGAGCAAACTTCGTTCGATGACGACGGACATTCGAGTAATGAGTAGGGCAATGTAGGGTTACCACATAGCTCACACTCGTACATTGGCGTTCATAGACTAGCACAAAGCCAGCATCCGGAACTTTTATAATAAAAGAGTTTTCTTGTCCACATAAATACCAAACAAAATTTCCCTTGCCAATGTCGATAGCTGCATGATGACATAATCAACCGCATTACTGTAGCTGATCATAGCCGTTAGTAACTAGAATTACTCTATGCCCCTATGTGCCCCTCTACAGCTGCTTAAGACTTGCTCAGGTACATCGATTGATATTAAAAGTGGGTCATATTGTACGCAACTGAAATTGGACTGAAAAAATCGACTTTTTCTAATCTTCAATGAGTGTGTTATGTGTTATAAAAATGCTATTGTCTTGCAAATCATTGTCAAGTAAAACCACTGGTTATACTCTGGTATCGAAATCCATTGACTGATCACTATTGACGAAATGAAATAAAATCTTACGAATCCAAATATTCACTTATTTGTGTCGACACTGTCCGTGACCGTTGTCCTCCATCGTCTTTCTGTCTGGATCGTTTGGATTCAGTCAGCACAACCTTTGTATTCGCTTATCTACATCCGATCAGGATAGTTAGATTCGGCCAGGATGATCTTAACAAAGTTTTTACTCAGGAATTGTTCTCTTGTTGTCACTTCTTAACTTTGTATATATTTTGTATCTTCTTGTTTGTACATTTGTAAACGTTCCTTGCGATGCATTCATACACAAATATATTTAGCGGATCGATTTCCACATATGAATGGTCTGTGCCACATCTAAACGAGATATTGTCCCGCAGAAAGCACATTTCTTTCAGATACAACCTAAATTGTTTCGGTCTCTAGATGTTTAATGCATTCAACAGAATTTAATTCATTCAAACGCAAACCCAACACTTATTATCACTGGCACAGACATCTCTATATACTTCATGTGTACTATATACGTACACCAATACATACATACATATTATACCTAATCAATGCAATTTGAAAATTACAGCAGATGGACGGACCAACACTGTATGTATGCAAATGTGCATGCAGTTAAAGATTCTGTGGCTATTCGTATAAAAATTTTTTTAAAAACCACTAATATCATCCTGCTGGTAACTTAAATTACATTCATGATTACAGTGAGTGCCTCCGTACAAATCCAGGATATAGGCAAAAGACCTCAACGTCGGGTATGTGAGTACATAAAGCCCGATGTAACTACATGCTATTGTCACCATAACCAACAAGAACAGCAACAGCAACGATGCGGACATGACAACAGTGGATGAGAAAATCGACTAGAACAACACAATCACCAGAAACACCGACATCAACAACAACAACAACAACGACTCAATGGCCTATAACAACGACATGATTTTACACTACAAAGGCGTCAATAAAACATCCTCAAACCGCATTTGATGAAGCAAAGAAGCCGCACCAAGCACGACAAGCATAAGCCGCATTATGTAGCACGTGTGTCACAATGAAAGTGTATGTACACTGGTGACACACACACATACACTCACTCACTCCCGGACAGAGAGTGATTCACAGATTCACACAGCCAAGCGGACAAAGATACCAGAATCTGTATGTGTGAAATGTTATGTGTGTGTGTGTGTATGCACACATCGTTTGTATGTGTCTTCCATTTTTACAGTTTGTTTTTGTTGGCTGTTCCTTTGGCTCCGTGTTACGGCGGGAGGTGTTGTTTTTACATATTTTTGATTTTGTTTCCTTTTTGTTTTACGGAAACAGGGTAAATCATAATATTTACATGCAAACATGGGTAACGTACCTCGTCTGGAAGGCATCGGGTGCAAAGGGCCATAGAATATCTACTCCGCCACGCATATGACTTCCGTTTTTTTCTTCGGCGAAATTCGGTCCTAGTGTCAGTCACACTGGTGACATAAACTTTCATGTTGTAATTTTTTACATGTGCGTCTTCATCCACCTGGTCCCACCCGACTGTCATGTATGCACTTGCATTCGCTAAATAGTACATGTGTTTATATCCGAGTTTGATGGATGCCGGGGTGAGGTAGTGTCAGTTCGACCAAAGCACAGACACAAGGGCTCAAAATTGGGAAAGAGTTCCTTCCACCCTGACGTGTTCACCGGGTGACTTTCAGTTTTTATCAGACTTGTCACAACTGTAATATGTACTTGTATGTGTGCCATCATTCATGTTTACGTGTTGTTATGATTTCACACATTGCACACGCACACACATACGAAAAACTGACGGCAAGTACTAGGAAAGCTAACTATTCAAAATTAATGTTGTTAGCTGGAGGATTAAGCGGCATTCGCTTGGGTGGCGGTTAATTGAAACATTGGCTTAAAGGACACATACAGACATAATGCGAATGAAGGACTAAGCGTAATAACTTTTGAAATGTGTTGAATAGATCTCGGGTTGAAAGTCTCCAGGATAACTGATAAATATTTTTTTCTATTCGATCCAAACAAATCTGCAAACCAATCGAGTTACAATTTTCGTGATTGATACTACAATTTTTGTTATAGCAGAAAAACTTAAGAAACAATAATCAAATATACGGCGAAGTCGACAAACGTCTGGCCACAATCCGAACAAAACCAAAATGTTCTTAGTCTGTCTAATTTTTACTCATGAGCCGATAGAAGAATGAAGAAGAGACCAAAGATACGATTTACGAGCGCCTAGAACATACATAACACTACTGTGCCGACATTAACGTGTTCTTGGTGATTTTAATGACGAAATAGTGAGAAGAACATCTTTGGTCAGACCGTCGGTAAGTTCCGCCTCCACGATGACACTTCCGATAAATGAGTGACGCTGATCGATTTCGCCGCTGCAATGAATATGGTAGTAGGCAAAACCGGAAATAAAATAGACTACGTTGTGATAGACGGAATGTATGCATCCAGTTCCTTGGACATATAGACTTTTCGAGCTGCTTATATCGATTCGGACCAAGGTAAGCTGAAATTGGTTACCGAAAGCGGCAAAAAAGGAACCATTGGTACGATGAGGATTATAAAGCGGCCACAGAAGCTAATAACGTTGCATACAGGGCGACAATCGTCCATGTTGACGTAGGCTGTGTTGGAGCGATTTCGAAATTTGGTTAAATCGAGGTCTATGGAAACAGAAACGATGTCAGCAAATTATAGCAACGAGTAAATCCTCAATCGAAAGACTCTCCTGACAAGAAGAGTAGATGATGGTGTTGATAGTCCACCCCCTAATCCAGATGAGGTCAAAGTAGCAACTGCCCGTCTTACGACGGAAAACCGGTAGAACTGTATAAGACTGTTGGAGAAGAGCTGATAAGATGCTTGTATCAGCTAGTCAGCAACATCTGGGAGAAACAATATTGGAATCTCAGCGTAATACACCCAATTCACACGAGCCAGAATCCTATTTGGAACCCAAAACAGGCACAATGAACACTAAAGGCCACATCCTCATCGCACATGTGGACGACATTGACTTCGTCAGGAAGTTAGAGCGAGATGTACTAACTTGCGCTTTTGTCCAAAATCGTGATGGAATCGGCGTAGATGGGTCTGATAAATGGTAACCGAGGATAAGACAAATCGTATGCCCACAATTGCTAGGTTAACCTGTAAAGTATAGAAGGCCAATCTCAAGGTATGTAGTTTGTAACAAAATGCATAAATGTATAATAACCGACTCTGTTGGTTTTGTGTACTAGATATACATAGATAACAACAAATTACTTGCGTTTCGTACAGTCAAGGTTGTACTATATATCCTCGCTCGTTCATGAAGTTAAAATACCTGTCAGGTGGTATTAGCGCTCTTGGCGCTAATTAATATTCCCACACAAAAGTCTTTGAAAATACCGAAAAGTCTGCAAATAGATCCCAGCATTTTTTATTTAATGCGAAAATTGTTTTTTTTCTTTAACATAAAACTGCCCAGATTTAGTCGACATGTAGGATCCATATTGTCCAAATCCGCAAAATTTCGAATGAGGCTGTATCAAAATCAGAACCGATTTTCATCTAATTATATAATCTGATGTTCACTTCTTCATTTTGTCCTGGGCAATTTTTAGAAAGTGGACGTTCCACTTGCACCATGGAAAACTAGTATCCCAGTAATTTTTTTTTAATTTAAATTAATTTTTCTCTGACAAACATGAAAGGTGTTAAATCACAAGATCTCGGTGGCCAATTGTGATCACCTCATCGTTGCTTGTGTGGCACGTAGCGCCGTCTTGTTGAAAGTAAATGTTGTCCAGATCAATATCATTCAACTCCGACCATAAAAATCATTAATCATCTCCCGATAGCGCAATCCATTCACCGTAACTGTTGATCCAACATCATTTTCGAAAAGTAAGGTCCAATGACCCGTGGGACCATAAACCGCACCAAACAGTCACACGTTGAGGATGGAGATTCTTCCCAATTTTGCTTGTTGACGTAGACACCGAGGTGGAAACGGGCGTCATCATTCAAGATGATTTTTCAATTGAATTCGGGATTATTTTCATGCATTCCAAAGACCCAATCAGCCAAGACACGACGTTGTTGATGATCGGTCGTCTTGAGTTCATGTGTTAACTGAACTTTATAAGCCAGCATTGTATTATTCCAAATCATATTGTGTGAAGCACTCAAATTTGTATTAATTGTTCACAAAGAGAGAAATTGAATGAGGTTAAAAAAGAGAAAAATTTAGCTTTTTTGTAAAACGAACAAACATTCCAAAAGTATGTGGCAGTTATCTGTTATTTGCAGGTAAGAAAGTGTTTCTTAAAGAAGTCCTTTCCATAGAACTGCATTTCATAAATTATGAATTTCTGGCAGTTGTCTTAAATTGACAGCTAAGTGGGTGGCAACTAAACGGAAACTAGTGTATGTTGTCTGTTCGATTACACTCAACTAAATCAATAGCTAGTTTCCATGGGATACTGCTGACTTTATCATCTACAGATGTGACACTTCCCGGTCTCGTTGTCAGATTGTGACACTGCGGTTGCTACCTCTTCAGATCTAGATGGGTCCACAAACCTCCAAAATAATATGGTGTTGACAATGAAACTCTCTTAAACAGACCAAATTTATGTTAATTTCGCCTACTGAGTTTTTCGTCCTGATTATACTAATTTGTTTTACTATATGAACAAATACGTCAAAATATGATTATTGAAATATTTATCCTGCTCAAATTTAGGTGGAATTGGAGTACAACCAGTGGAAAAGTTGCAGTCGGGTAAACCGACTTATATATACCCTCACCCTCAGTAAAAACATACAAGTCTCATACTTATAAGTATCGGAAAGTCAAAAGTGACCGTAGCTACCATCATTTGATGTAACATCTGATGAAAAGTCATAATAGCAACCTAAAATACCGAATGCTATAGAAAAAAATATTGGATGGTACATTTGTATGGGAGGTACCAGAAGGGGAGTTGCCAGACTTCCAAGTTTTTGTCCAAAACTTTGTCTAGCGATAACTGTACTAAATACAAAATGTGGGCAAGATAGCGTTGGCCATACTGATAGTTTTAGACGGTTTATCAGGGGCGGGATGGTACATTTGTATGGGAGGTACCAGAAGGGGAGTTGCCAGACTTCCAAGTTTTTGTCCAAAACTTAGTCTAGCTATAGCTTTACTAAATTCAAAATTTGGGCAAGATAGCGTTGGCCATACTGATAGTTTTAGACGGTTTATCAGGGGCGGGATGGTACATTTGTATGGGAGGTACCAGAAGGGGAGTTGCCAGACTTCCAAGTTTTTGTCCAAAACTTTGTCTAGCTATAGGTTTACTAAGTACAAAATTTGGGCAGGATCGCGTTGGGCATATTGATATTGATACACGATTTCTAATATAGGCGATATGGTACATTTGTATGGGAGGTACCAGAATGGGAGTTGCCAGACTTCCAAGTTTTTGTCCGAAACTTTATCCAGTTGTACTTTTACCAAATACGTAATTTGGACAAGATGGGTGTGGGCGTATTGATATTATTACACGATTACTAAAGTGGGCGAAATAGTAGATTTGTATGGGAGGTACCCGAAGGGGTGTGGCCATATAGCTCATATGCAATCCCATAAGCAGTTTTGGGAAAATATTAACCCATGCCAAATTTCAGAGCGTTTGTTTAACTCTTTCGAAAGTTATCGTGCGTACCAGCAGGACAGACAGACGGACGGACAGACGGACATGGCTCAAACGATTTAGAAAGTCATGAATCGAATTTGGTTCAAAGAGACTTGGGTTCTAATGTGAATATTTCTAGGTGTTACACTTTTCAGCCGTATCAAATGATATATACCCTCCTACCCGTAGGGTGAGGGTATAAATATTGGATGGTACATTTGTATGGGAGGTACCAGAAGGGGAGTTGCCAGACTTCCAAGTTTTTGTCCAAAACTTTGTATAGCTATAGGTTTACTAAGTACAAAATTTGGGCAAGATAGCGTTGGTCATACTGATAGTATTAGACGGTTTATCAGGGCGGGATGGTACATTTGTATGGGAGGTACCCGAAGGGGAGTTGCCAGACTTCCAAGTTTTTGTCCAAAACTTTGTATAGCTATAGGTTTACTAAGTACAAAATTTGGGCAAGATAGCGTTGGTCATACTGATAGTATTAGACGGTTTATCAGGGGCGGGATGTTACATTTGTATGGGAGGTACCAGAAGGGGAGTTGCCAGACTTCCAAGTTTTTGTCCAAAACTTTGTCTAGCTATAACTTTACTAAATACAAAATTTGGGCAAGATAGCGTTGGTTATACTGATAGTATTAGACGGTTTATCAGGAGCGGGATGTTACATTTGTATGGGAGGTACCAGAAGGGGAGTTGCCAGACTTCCAAGTTTTTGTCCAAAACTTTGTCTAGCTATAGATTTACTAAATACAGAATTTGGGCAAGATCGCGTTGGTCATATTGGTGTTACTACACGATTTCTAAGGTAGGCGGGATGGTACATTTGTATGGGAGGTACCAGAAGGGGAGTTGCCAGACTTCCAAGTTTTTGTCAGAAACTTTGTTCAGTTATACTTTTACTAAATACGGATTTTTGCCAAGATCGGAGTGGGCATATTGATATTATTACACGTTTACTAAAGTGGGCGAAATAGCAGATTTGTATGGGAGGTACCCGAAGGGGTGTGGCCATATAGCCCATATGCAATCCCATAAGCAGTTTTGGGAAAATATTAACCCATGCCAAATTTCAGAGCGATTGTTTAACTCTTTCGAAAGTTATCGTGCGTACCAGCAGGACAGACAGACGGACAGACGGACAGACGGACGGACAGACGGACAGACGGACATGGCTCAAACGATTTAGAAAGTCATGAATCGAATTTGGTTCAAAGACACCTGGGGTCTAATGTGAATATTTCTAGGTGTTACACTTTTGGGTCGTATCAAATGATATATACCCTCCTACCCGTAGGGTGAGGGTATAATAATCTTAACAAAGTTGTGGTTTACTGAAATATATTAAATTGTCTTTCAGCCTTTAACTAAAACTCAAAAATGTTTATATGATCTAAAGTGATTTTGAACGAGTTCGTTTCGCCTCAACTAAGAGGCTGGTCCGTCCAGATAATTATGTTTCATGCATCTTTTATGGATCAAATTACCAAAAACATTTTATAAACACTACAAAGTTGTTTCGTTGTTTACGTTCAAAATGTGAGATGTAATTCTTCTAGTGCTCACCTCTCTTTTAAAAAACGCATTCCTTTGGTCTATTGTTTTGGCTATTCCTCTTGCCCCATTTTTGTTTACCACAAGGCGCAAAGTGAGATTATATGGAACTGGTATCTCTATCCGATTGACGGCAATACACAACTCATCGCATTTTTCTTTTTTCCACACCAGCTGAATAATTGTGCCCCTCCGTGTGAGTACTCCAAAAACAGCCAAAGAAACATATGCATTCACGATTTGTTTTTTGTTGGCGCTAATCGGAAGTGGCTCAAATGAGACCTGAAGCTAACAACAACGTTTATTTCCACGATAACGACACCCAGACACTAGGTAGGTAGGTGGGTGTAACAGTCGTAACGTGTCGTTGCTTTTCCAGAGCGCTTTACAATTCAAATGTTTCCCCGTATCAGCCTGTATGTCATTGCAGGAGTATGTTTGTAAACACACACACACATAGGTACGTATGCCGTTGTGTGTGTGGTTTGTTCAAACGAATCTATTACATCGTGTCTGGTCCCCACATCCTATTCGATGGCATTTCAGTGCTGTTCAAGATACTCGCTTTTCTGGCGCGCATAATTACCCTTTACACTTTTGATATGCCTCCGTTGAATGTCTTACATAAATTTTTCCGGAAGGCTGTTTTGCTTTTGTTTTCTTTGCTTAAATTGTGTGCACACCCTTGAGAAGCGCCACAGGCAATGCGATGATGATCACCTTTAAATTGGTGGGGGTTGGGCGGTTAAATGAAATGAAATGAAACGAAAGAAATGTATGCAGGCTGTCAAGAACCTCTACATGTTAAGTACTTCCTCTATGTTAATGTCGGCAAAATCTACGATGTATCAAAACGCTTTCATTTATTGACATTTATTGGAGCGGTAAAATATATTATGCCTTTGTCCGATGGGAGTCTACGAACAAATGAAAATATATCGCTTAGGGGTTAAAGAGCACGCTAAGTATTGGGCCGATGACATCCGAGCTGCCGACTGAATCGAATGTGGGCTCATTCATGTTGTGTTTGGGAACTCTTTGTCTTCCCATATCAAAGATGTTTTTGACCTTCGGGTCAGCCAAATTTACGATTAAACTACCTGTGTTCCGAAAATACACACTTTAAAATAACATTTCTTGCAACTGATGACACATTACACTTTAGCCATACACACATCCGACATTCATAGACAAATTTGTTGTCGTACAGTTTTGTAAATAGAATATAGAACTGCTGTCGGCAAAAACCCTGTATATTCTAAAATGCTTTGAGAAAAAGTCTGATGAGAGTTTTAAAGGCCAAGAAAGTTGAAAATTAGCATACCCCGGTCACGGAACAGATTCGATGTGGTCAATTGACATCGGCGAAATCACTGATGATACGATTCCGAACATGGTGGGCAAACGATCGATTGTGGCGTGGAGAGAAATTTTAAGCCGTTAATAGAAGACCGTGATTCCATAGCCCTGATTAAAACTATCTAATTTTTCCACTATTTCCAACGATCAACTTTTGCGTAATTGAAGACAACGTGGAAACGTTGGCTGATCCGTCCGTCTGAACTCGTCGCTGTTCCGACCAATTGGACAATATCCCTAGATGTACCCATACACAATTTAAATTGTGCACCGCAAAACCCCCAAGAGTAGGTCATTTGGACCACCCTGTAGCACACGCAAATCTGGGTTAAATCAGTTTGATCGGATTCGGTTCATCGAGTTCGACCGTCAATATTTCTCACAATAGGGGTGTTATATTTGCCACGCTAGTATTTGCGGAATTGTTTTCTTATTTTTTGTTAGCAGAAAATGTGTGGGTAACATTTTATTTAAGAAACGAATTCACCATTAGAGATTACGCTCTTACCCGTAAAGTCGCCGGCATTTACCTCAGCGCTCAACCTTTATTCCACTGTCTCGTCAGTCAATTTGGTAACCGCATCCCCTATCGTTTATCCATCTAATGCCCCTTATAAAACTAATTATGTTTTCAACACTTATCCCTAATATTCCCTCTAGTTCAGCCAAAAATCTATCCCCTAGACAATTTAGTCTGTGGCGTTGCAAACTGGGACAATGGCAAATAATTATTTCTTCTGTCTCCAATTTCTCTGGATATCTCTTATCCTATCTGCTGGTCCTCGTCCTAATTCAGCAATAGCATGTGCTGGCCCCTATGCAATTCTGAGACTTCTTCTATTCAGTCCCAGTTCTTGATATATCTAACCAAGACTACAAGGCCTCCGATACATTATAACCCACTTTCGTTTCCCAGTTCGCAAGTGTTACTTTTAAGATATGATCCTTTGCCTTTTGGAAAAGTAACTGAAAGGCGGTTTAACCGATCCATCCGCTTCTTCAATATGCGTAGCTGAACCTTTAATTCCCCTCAATGTCACAGTGCCCCAGCACTCAGCATAAGTCCTAGACGATATCTCTCAGTGCTGTCTGACTGTCGACACAGAAAATAATGTTATTGCCTTTCGGTATTATGCTACCAGAAATTTCTTCCGCAGCCCGTAGGGATTTATTCCCACTCAGGGATTTCTAGCATGGGCAGTGTCAGAAATTCTATTTTCTTGATTTTGTAGTCCGATTGTTCGTCTGTGTCCATCTGTGACCCTGGACTGTCCCTGTCAACAGAACTCTGAGAGTGGTCTCTGGTTCCCTGTCAGTCAGAAATTTGAGAGAAGTTTCCTTCAGTTCCATCATGGAATGTTAAGGGAAATAAGTAAGTAAATGAAACACAAAATTCCGTAAAAAAAAGTTCATCAGTCCTTTGATTTTTTGTCTCCATGGAGCCGTTTCGATAACAACTCAAAATTCTATTATTTTTAAGAGAGACAAAAAATATTTATGTAAACATTATTCTAATATTTAAAGAATTAACATAAAAGTAGACATAACTTTATTTTTCCTGTTAAATAAAAAGACACATAAGGTAAATTCATTTAATGTCGCAGTTTTACTGGTAACCGCTCAAGTATAAAGAGAAAATATTTACATATTATTTCATTCCACGAACAAACAGACGGGAAACTTCTCTCAAATATGTGAGCTGTACGAAATCATTTTTTATACTGACCTCCAACTATAGAATGCAACAAATAAAGTACACTTTGTATGTGTCTCTAACGGTACTAATTGATATGAAAAGAGAAAACATTTTAAGGATCCCGATTTCTTCAATAGAAATCATGAAAATCCTATGCTCCAAAGACGTCAGTTGTGGCTGCTGTTGCCGAAAGTTTGTGTCTCTAGAATACAAATAATATTAAATTAATCTGCGGTAATGGGAGGTGGTGGAATTGTGCCATCTCTGTTTGACGTGTATCAGATGGGCAATTAAATAAATGCACTGTGTCATGAAGGACTAGTAGGCAGGAAGGGCACCTGTTTAGAGTGTTCTCTGTAGCAGTTGAGAGTATTGCTCCAGCCAGATCTTAGTTGTGTCAGTATTGAATGGATTTACTGGGTAGTTGCCGCTCAGTATTCGAAATTGAAAGGAGGATGTTGGTTAAGGGCTCTATTGCATTTGTAGCCATTTATGGTTTCGGAGACCGTCAATTGATACGTGGGCATTCGATATTGACAAATTTTCCCGGGATCCCGTTCCGTAGGAAAATTAACTTTCGTTAAAAAACAAATTCATATTTAATATGTATTAAACACAATTTTTTTCTCTAGTATCTTCATTAATGTTAGTTATTTAAAGAAAGTCAATTTGTTCTTTACTTAAAAATAGAAAAAAAAACATTGAATTCGTAAAAATTGGGATAAACAAAAAAAAATATCGAAAAATCGAATAGTTAAAAATGCGTTCACCAAGATTTGTGCGTTTTTGACCACTTATATTTAATACCTTCTTTATCAATTTGTTCCTTTTACATTATTAATAAATTGATTTAAAACTTCTGGGGTTGTGCGGGTTCGATTCCGACCAGAGGGTTCGGTCTGTCGCTGGAAAAATCTAGCGAAATGGTCTGTGTCAGCGGGTTTACCCTTTGACCCAAAATTAGAATATAAATTTTCTTTATATTGTAAATAATAAATAAATATTAATTAATTTTTCTTAATTGTCAAATTAAATGTCACTACTTCTATTACGTCCATCAACAATACGATTGAGAACATTTCCAGCATATCCGACTACAGAGGATTTTGGTGCATATTGTCTATGTTTGCCACATACTAATTTCATGATATTTATTTAAAAAATCTGGATCCTTAAAATACTTGACCACAGTGTTATATTTTATGTTTCTCCTCTTATCAATTTTAGATGTAGAGCCTGATACATTTGTTTACCAAATACAGAAGAAATCGATACATATCGGACCAAAAAGTGTTAACTATGGCATCGGCTGTTAAGATGTTGTATTAGGGAAGATCAAAAGTTTAACGGCGAATTTAATTAGTTATAATATTTTAATCTTAATTTTCTACAATCCTTAATAAGTCTCTTTTTTTTATTGAATTTTTGAGAATTTCAAAGATTTACCATATTTTGTAGTTTATGTTTACAAGTACTTCATTTGGAAATCCCGGGAAGTCGAGAAACTGAAACAATTGGGATTTCCCGGGGAAAAAAACATCATCGAATGCATTTTTCGATCGACTTGATTTGAACTTTGTTGACTCAATTCCGCCAGTGTTGGTTTCTGCCCCATCAACAAACGGTACTAAATAAGTGCGATAGCATAAGCGACGATTCTAAGAAGGCCTTGAATATGCCTACGTTTCACCCAAGTAGGAACTTGATTTGGAAAATTTTACCAATACAGTTTATCCCAGACTACAATTCTAATTGGACTGATATTTTTACCGACAAAAGTAATTTGCTTAATAAAATGGTCAACTTCGGAATGGGCTAGGGAAAAGTAAAGCCGTGATTACTTTTTGCTAAAGTTATGTTTCAAAAAATCCAAACTATTTTGTATGCTCCGAAAAAAAATTATAAACAAAAGTATGTTTTACAATTTTCAAGAGAGGTAGGAACTCTGTGCAAATCTGATCTGAACTCCGTACACCAAACATGTAGTTAGCTTACAACATACAAAAAATGGATGAAATTCGACTAAGTACGATATTCTGAGTCGACCTTAAACCGATCCAATAGGTGCACAGAGCTATATTAAGTTTTCAGCTAAATCAAGTGAACTTGAGCTCAGTTAACACACTCTAACTTGAACTACCCACTAACTTGCAGATATTTTTTATACCATTGACTATATTATAACTTAAACAACAACAAACAAAACGTCCCTATTACGGATACATTTTAACCGAAAAAGATAAAAAACTACATCAACAAATAAGTGAAAAACGTCAAATTTTTTTTGGCTTGGAATATTTAAAAAGCCGTATGGGCCCAATACCGGGAGACAAATTGTACCCACAACAAAAATAGTGGAAAATAAAACTGAAGAAATAGGACTCTGTGAGAAACAGAATATAAAAGTAGAACGTTTTTACAGGCATGGTTTTAATTGGTTAAAGTTCACTGTAAAGTGTACACTGCAAAATAACGAATTGTAGTTTATCAGACATGAAGACACAGGGTTATGCTCGCTGGGCTAGCCATATTTTCGAAGTGCAGAAAGAAGCATTCAAGTGTTTAGGCTTTTTGAAGCGGTGCAAGAAATACTTCACTCCATCTGATCTCGTAAATATTTACACCACCTACATCCGGCCAAAAATGGATTATAACTCTCATGTATGGGCAGGTGCCCCAAAGACACCATAGCAGCTTTTGGACCATGTACAGAGAAGTGCGGTAGTGATGATAGGGGATATTAGAGTATCCAACTCTATTGTCTCCCTACATCATGGCCGGAATGTAGGATAGATGTTTTCACGGTGTCTTCCCCACAGATATTCGTCGTCTTGTCTCTGGTGTTAGAATACTCAGCCGGAATTCGCGGCTTTCAGGGACTCTCATCCGTTCTCTCAGCCGGTTGATCGGACGACGCACTTTAGAGAAAATTCGAAACGTTCGTATGTGGAATATTCTTCTAGCAAGTGAGTTTCCTGCTAGTTGTGGCATTCTGAAATTCAAAACAAATGACAACAAACACTACTCCATCTTACCTCTTTCCCCCATTCCAAAATCCGAATTTACTTCCGCTAACACAGTGCATTACACTTATTGTGGGCATACCCTGAGTGTTGGGTTTAAAAAAGTGTTTTTGTTGGCGCACAGGTTCGATCGCGTACAACTTATATTTGTTAACTACGGTAAACACAAACAGAATGAAGCAATGCAACTCGCTTCTGTTCATTTAAGACATCATAACAGCATACATTGAAATCAATGAACAAACACATTGGTTGACAGGTAATGAATAGTGCATTGAGCCAATGAACGTATTCAATAATATGATGCACCTTTTTAATTCAGTGTACTTATCTTGACACCATTCATTCCCTGCAAAGTTCAACTCAGTTCTCTCCGAAGCATTTTTCGAATTGTGGCCTCATTAGTTATATTTATTTCGTATTTGAGCTTTATTTGGCATAGTTGACGATTTCAACTATGTGCAATTGTTGACAGATCTCACGACCTGATATGATAACATAAACGGAGCTCAATATGTCGATTTTTTCGGGAATCCAGGCATTGATATTGTGTTCTATAAATAAAAAATACCATTTTGGAAAAACGCAACAACACATTGTCCTGTCGCATGTGTAACCCAACCACGAAACGTGCATCTGGTCCCTCTTTATTCACATTGTGAGACTGTGGCACGTATACGAACATATTTACATATAAGAGAAATGTTAAAAGTAGCATTCAACGGGAAATCATATTCACCACATGCACTACAAAGCAACAAAGAGATTGATTTTCTAATTTTGTCCGCCATGGACAGGCGCACTCAGTGCCTCAGAGAGGGAGAGTGTTTTTTTTTGGGCTAACTCTCTCTCGGAATGGGCACCCAAGCGTATGCTCCGTGCCAGGCATGCAACACTAACTCGGCGACAAACACACACAATCTCTCAAGTGGTATTTCGGTGTCGAGCTACTAGTGGCGCCTTTAGTCAAACGGGCTCCTTGGATACGTTGACATCGTGACGTCGGAAAAGGCCTCACAGACGGCACGGCAGTGAATGTGTTGGCCATTCAATAAATATCAATAAAAAGCCCATTAAAAAAAACCCAAAGAAAATTAAAGATTTATAGCGAAACATCAAGTATTTTCCCGATCTCACGAGTTTGTAAAGAAATCGCGCGTGTGTGTAAGTGTGCGAGTGGCGTAGTAATTCAGAGTAAATCTGTGCCTTTGGTTTTGTCAAACACTGTTACCACAAAGCACAGATGCTGTTGACACGTATCAAGGCCGACGTGAGTGGTGCTCTACCAGATGCGGTGCGCGCGGGTTCGTGACGGCTTGACACTATTTGCAAATTGCACGCTGATGCGAAAAAAGACCCACTTGTCTTTACCGTTTTGAAAATATCTAGTCAGATAAATACGTACGGGTGGATGTAGCTTTGCCATATGTGTACATGTGACACTGTAATTTGTGAGCGTGTGAGTGGGTCGATCGCCAGTAGAGCTGTAATTCTGCGGAATGGCATAAACGTTTTACCCGCTAAACTGCGAGAGCTAACGACCCTAAATGTCACGGTTTGTGTACAACGTGTATGTATGAATAGTGTGACACTACGACCAACAACATATAGTTGTGATTATTAAGTACAGGATAAAACGCATCCCAGTGTCGGTTTGCTTGTGTTTCGAAGTGTGTTTGTCTGTGTGTGTGTGTGTGCGGTGTTATTTGCATCATTTGCTATCCAAAACCATACGGAATCAATCAAATGTGAAGGTTGTGCTTAGAGTCGTCGTGTCACCAAAAGTCACGCCAATTCATGAGATAGCATACATACGAATACATAATTTACTCACATAAATACACAATTTGTTACGCAAATATTATCACAGAGATAAAAAGAAGTGAAAATATTTCTGTTGATATTTGAATATCTCGAGTACACTCGAGCACGACTACGATGATAATAATCATGGTGATGATGAAGTGTTTATACTGCCATACTGTCACAGCAACCAATGTTACAGCCACAACATCAGCATACCCATGAGAAAAAAATCAAGTTGATTATTTTGAAAAATAAAAAAAAAAATCTATGATAAATCGCCGACATGTACAACATAAAAGAAAGAATTGAACAATGACAAATTTCAGTGAGAAAGTGAAAATCGACTAGTGTTTACCCAAATGTCCAACAAATCTACTCATCTCGGATGTTGGCAGAATGGCAAATACATTTTGCAACAGAAGTAAATATCGGGGAAAAAAATCCTTGATTGAAAAGGAAACGAATAGTCATGCTCCAAAACAAATTGAATTTAATCAAAATACATTTAAATTATTCATCAGCAAAGATTCAAACTCATTCATAAACACTCATTTTTTACGTTCACTACTTACAACATATGCATTTGGAATGGGAGGCAGGAGTCACCTCTATCGACGCTTTAATAAATTAAATTGTATGCTAATGCAAGGCACTTTTTTTTGTCTTAGTCGCTTAGTAAGCAAGTCATTTCTGTTAGTTCGACAACTTTAAGATGTTGAATATGTTAAATACAATTTATGCAAAACAACAAAGAACACTAAGCGCCAATAAGCAGACTCGCTAATGGGATATGTTGCAATCAGGTACTCGTAGTTGGTAGTTAAAAGAATCGATTGAAAATGTTTTTGGAATTAATTATTTACAATAACTTTCGGTCCAAGTATAAACCGGGTAACACAGACCATATGGCTAGAATTTTGTAGCGATAGATCAAAGCCTCTGGTGGGAATCGATCCACAACCCCCACACTGATAGCTACCAACTCGCCTACCGGGGCGCCAGAGACGGACATATGTAGCGCGCATATTCAGGACAGTGTATGTTGTTGAGGTAAGGGGTCTGAACGGGAAATTCTTTCCCTTTGGGAAAATACTCAAATACTCTATAATACTCAAATAGTTGGAAATTAATAGTGTTCGTTATATCGGTGGATCTACGATTTTAAAGCAGTAATTGGTAACAGTTAGTTAGTAAAAAAGGACCAGTTAACGAACAAACGAATTCGCTGAATGGATTATTGAACATCAACAAGCTAATTTTAATTTTTCCAGCCAAATAATATCGTTTTCACTCGCATTTGCAGTTTTTTTTTTAAGTTGACCCCATTTTAGCTTCGACGTATTTCTTCCACTTTAGTACAGGATAATAAATAGACCTTGTAGAAAATATTGAATTTTCCAACTCGTTGAACTCGTTCGGCCCCATATTACCACTGTCTGATATTCACGAAATAATAACTAAACGCCGTTTAAAAATGTCTCGAAGTTTCGCTTCAATCTGCTGAAAATTTAACATTTCCCCAAAATTGAATGAAAATTTCAAATCAAAGAAAATCGAGAGTTCCGAAAAATGTCACCCCAGTGGATGTATTAGCTCGAATCTGTCGGCTGTGCACGATGTATGTTGTACAGTAACTGAACGGAAAACCACTCGTAAAAAAAACACAGAAGCGTAGTTGGTCAACCGTGTTTTGCAATTTTACGCCGCCATTATTGCCATTCACTCAAATCGGCAGAAATTTAGCTACATTCGAATGTTTTGAATTTCCAAAGGGAATTAATTACTTTTAATATAGTAACTACTTAATAACTAGCAGATAACACCCATCAACGCAGAACTCAATATCGAATTTAAAATTCAGTATCGAAAGTGCAGCTACAATTCTTTTTTAAAAAGTATTTATCAAAATCTGGACTGAATTTCATTACATAATTTTTTCTAGTCATAATAAATCTGATTGAACAGGATATCGAGCCCTAACCGCGAAAAAGACGTAAGCGCCAGGAGAGTCATTTTGGCATTAAGAGCTTTGGAAATTTTTTTATCGCGGTAGGACTCCATATTTTCGAGAACTAGGAAACTCTTTTTGTTTCGTATACCATAAAAGGTGTTGAATTGGTCTCATTTAAAACTTTTTTTTGTCAAGTTTTAAACTTTTTATTGTATTGAATATTGTCCATAGCGGTTATTTTACCTTTTTTTAAATAGAAAGTCGACTTGTAATTCCAAAAAAAAGTAAAAAAATCTACTGTTTAAACCAATGGACAAGTCTGCAGATCGAAAAGTCGACCTTTGCTTGCAACTCTATTACCCTAGACGTTACGATTCTTAACCAAAAAATGTCAGTAATATTGCTTGGAACTACCCGAAGTACATTTATGCAAGAGGTGTGTTCATATTTTCCTTTCAATTCCTTAGCAAAAATTTAACATATTTTCTTACTCGCATACGAACATGTGTATTGGAAGTAACAGTATTCATAACCACAGATTTTGAAAAATATTGTCTGAAGTGTTTTAAAGATATGTGTGGCAGGTACAAGTAGGTGCCTGTCATAGGTCTTATTTCCAATCCCATACGTAGTTTTGTACAAATGTTACCACATGCAGACTTTCAATACGGAAGTAGAAACCATTTTCCTGTTTCAACCTCGTTAAGTCGAGATCTCTTGAAAGCCTTTATAATTCGTACAACTGGATGTACATTAGGGAAATAATCCGTAAGGTACAAGAGAAATAAAAATCAAACAATGAAAATGTTTCCTTGTTCAGCCCTTGCTCAAACTCCCGGATAGTTTCTGAGTTTAAACTATTTTCTTATATAGTAGTGTACAAACTTGTTTATGATAAACAAAAAATGTGGTCATTGTAACACTCTATTCCATGTATCACTTAATGATAAAAGGTGTTCTTGAATTAATTCAATAACACTAGCAATGTTGGCTTTTCAGATGGCACGCGAGGGTTGTTTCTCAGTATAAATCTCAGTATTTCACTAGAAATAGAACATTCACGATATAAACAAAATTAATTCTAAAGATATCAACATTGAATTTTTTTTTAAATTTACTTCTGCTGAACCTTTATAGACGATTATTCAAGAAGTTTGTCTTTAATTTTGGATTAATAGTCTTGTAACAGACGTACCTGTTTCAAACCACAGTTTTAAAATTTATTCAATTCTGATTTATTGATCAAACGTGGTGTGACAGATAATTCGGTAGACT
The DNA here is from genome assembly GCA_958296145.1 of Hydrotaea cyrtoneurina. Taxonomy (NCBI): domain Eukaryota; kingdom Metazoa; phylum Arthropoda; class Insecta; order Diptera; family Muscidae; genus Hydrotaea; species Hydrotaea cyrtoneurina. The sequence continues at coordinate 44,772,483 of OY282512.1, forward strand.
ATTCAATAGGTTTGAAGTAGGGATGTAACGAATGTGTGTTTAGCGAAAGCGAATGCGAAAGCGAATAGTAAACATTTTTTTTAGCGAATGCGGATGCGAAAGGTAAAAATTTTTTTTAGCGAATGCGGATGCGAAAGCGAATTCGAAAGCCAATAGTAAAAATTAATTTTAGCTAATGTAAATATTACAAGGAATCGTTTAACGAATGCTTATTTTATTTTACTTATTTCCAGTAATAATTATTTCAAAGTAACAAAAATTTATTTCAAAGTAATAAAAATTTATTTCAAAGTAACAAAAATTTAACAAAAAATTTTAATTCAATTCACAGAAAATTCAGTCTCATGGTAAAATATATTAAAGTTAACTTCAAAGTTGAACATTCCATATTTGGGTACATAAGGAATAAATTCTTGGCAAACCTTATAATTTCAGATTGAGTTCAGTTTCTAGAGGAGTCTAATATCCAATCAATAAATTTTCAGTTTTTTGCGAATGCGAATGCGAATGCGAGAGCGAATAATAAAAAATTGTTTTTTGCGAGTGCGAATGCGGTTGCGAATGTCCAAAATGAAGCGAAGAATTCGCATTCGCATATGCGAATGCGAATTTCGTTACAACCCTAGTTTGAAGTTTGTAAATGCCGGCGACTTTACGTGTTTGAAACTACATATCTAAAGACACGACTCTAACTGTAAAGATAATATTGTGCGCAGCTCTCTGATATGAGAACAGACTCCGTTTGTTACTTCATAGAATGTTGGGATAAATTCGTAGTAAATGAACTAGTGTCCATAGATAGAAAATTTACCAACTTGTTATACTTTTTCTAAACAAAAGTACTCCGAACTGTGAATTAGCAATACATTTGTTTAATAAGTATTCGACAGAACTATATATTCGGCTGAACGTAAATCAACCCATATGTTGCATCTACGGCAACATTAGTTCTCACATAGTTTCGGTATTCGTAAACTGATATATACTGAGTAAATATTTTTAAATGCGTATTTGTTTGAAGTCCTTAGCTGTCATAATTTGCCTTTACAACTCACCATTGTAGGACGGGTGTTTATCTCTTCCCTCATGTGGGTAACCGTTGAAAACTTTTCTTTGTCGGAATACAGATCAAGTATTTGAATAGCGAACAATCTGTTTCGCCGCATACGTAACGTATCTATTTGTATGTATTTCTTCATGATGTAAGGGATTTGTTGCATGGTGTAAGATCTGGCAATGTTTGTATATCTAATTGGGGCTGGCGTTTGTCACCGCTATCATTTATTTATTTGCTTCTGACATATCAGATAATAAGCACATCTAGAAACAGCGACAGTATATGGCAAATACTTATTAAAAATTCTATGAACTCCTTTTTCTAAAAACTTTTGCGACATGGTATATGTATGTATGTGTGAAGAGAATATGTATGTGTATGTCGCTGTCTAAACATGACGAGCAATTGCATACACACACCCATACACATTTGTATATATCTTGCGTAGCATAATGATTTAGACGATTATGGCGCCGTATCTGAACAAATTCACCGAAATGTGTATGTATGCGTGTACACATATCTGAATTCACATTAAAGTGGGTAGCGCTAGATGTTACAACCGTTACGTAGTCAACAATTGGCGAAATTCTCTGATATCCGAGACCTACTTTTTATACTTGCACCTTTATAGGGGCTTTAGGGATTAACTTTTTACTCGTCAAGTTGTCGGCAAATCTGGGTACTTGGTCCTGGTAAAGTTTGACTAGGATTTTATGGATATATCGTATATTTGTACGCTACACTACCCAGTTGCGAACATACAAAGTTGTTATTTCTAGTTTTACCTGATGCAGACTAAGTTTCGACAATAAAACAGACAAATTGTACGTGACTTGATTTTTTTTAAATTCTTTTTAATGAAAAGAACTTATATTAAATTCTATGACGGTAGTTGTTTGCGTATCTATCATAGAATTCGTTAGAAAGGATTATAGTCGGTGTCATAAATATTGTGACTCATCATCAAAGCAAGAACAACATATGTTGGGCCACCCACTCTAATAAACATGCAGTCTTTTTGTATAAAAGAAGAATAGATTATGGTACATATACTCGACATCCATTCATACATACAGCGAGCTTCGAGCGAATCATCACCAACAGTTACAACAGCAACAATTGGGTTATCCACGCCGAAAAAAGCGTATGGGCTTACCGCCTCACGCCATTTCATGAATACCCCAAGTATTATGTACACGACGAGTACAAACTGTGAATAAAATATAAATATTTACATTTGCCAGCGACGACAGAGTTTGATGGAAGTCTACGTGTCATGTTCTTTAATTTTTTGAATTATTTGCAAACATTTGGCTTAAAGGAATCTCCCTGCTACAATTTGCCAAGAGCTTTAAAATGTTTAGTTTACAAATATTTAATGCGGTTCATCTTTAATTTGGCTAAACCGTTTTATGACTACGATTTGGCTAGAAGAACGTCATCTTTTGGGGACTGTTGATTGAAAAGTATGAATCCATTATTTACGTGTCATAAGATTCATACGGCAATCAAATAAATGGAATACATGTACATTTGTTTCTCAGTGCAACGTTGTATCACAGCAATAGTACACATAATCTTACCAGTTCTACTAAAGGCTACAACCACATTTCTCTGTCCCAACGGATTGCGAATAATTCCAAAATATACTGTGCTAGTCTGATTTCAATTATGGCATATTTGTTTGAGTAATCCCTGCTATCATTTGTGATTATAACATCATATTATTACACGTGGATTTCTATGTGGATTCTCCGCAAAAGTGATCATTATAATATTTTAATAGATTGTACCGATTTTGTTTTCGCTGCAAAGCCCATGGTTTTATAAAATACATGTGTTCTAAATTGTTAGATATATTGAGAAAGGGCTAATATCGTAGAGGTTTGGAAACATTTTTTTCCCTTACACTTTTCCGTTTGTTTTAATTATTGTCCCTTTTAAATTTAAGTTACTTCCAACATTGGAGCAACGTATTTAATACGGAATCGAAATAATTTGTATACATAAGTATTTGACAAATAGCTTGCGAGCACAACCTTGCTCATCAATATATAGTGTATGTGTCCGAACATTGGACATTTATTGCATTCGAAACAACCTCTCTAAGTTGCGCAAAAACGTCACATCGAACCTCATCCCACTTCAGAATCACGTACGTTTTTAAATCAGTACAAACTGTGTTCTATCATCCGCTTTGTCAAAAATACCAAACAAAAACCAAAAACAAACTGAAATAAGATTCCTTTTTTTTTTAATTTTTTTTTTTAAGAATTTTAACAACATTGGTTTGTGATTTTTTAACTTTTCCACAAACACAATCTTGTACATTGGGTTTGTGTTTCGGCAGCTATTCCAATCATACAACCTCGTAAGATTTGGAATGAACTGAATGAATGAACTGTTCTATGCACAGAACACCATTTATTTTGTTTTAAATAAATATTCCATCTGTGCAGGCTATGTGAAAACAACGTAACTTCCCCAAGCACAATGTCATAGTGGTAGGCCTATTTGTTAATTTTCAACGGCCCAAATTTGGAAATACTTTTGTGTGTGAGCTATTTCCGGATCCGACTCTAGATTGTCCATCGCGCAATCTCTTCAACATATTCTACCGTGCCGGTATTTACCCTTCACGTTGCAATATTGTTAATCACCCTCTATGCCTTCTAAATGATCACCAGTATAGCTTTCGTTGAAACCGGTATACTGGAGACCCGATGGCGTTTCTTTCGAAACGATGGAGTCGCGTCATTCACCGCCTTCGTAATAGCAATGTCGTGGCTCTGGATATTTCCAAGCCGTTCGATAGGGTCTGTCACGGAGCACTCATATCCAAACTTATGGCATTTGGTATCGGTAATACCTTTTCTCGATTCATATTTTTTCTCGTTTTCTCAGAGATCGCTCTATACGTGTTGTTATAGATGGGGTCTCATCCTACGAGCATAGGTTGACCGCAGGAATGCCGCAAGGTTCTGTCCTCTCTCCTTCTCTATTTATTATTTGCATTGAAGACCTGTGGGATCAGACAGCAACATCTGTCCTTCGTCAGTCACGTTCTTTGGAAGTAGGGGACAAAAGGCAATCGATGAATGACTTACTAAATCGCGATTTGGCAACGATTAATGCGTGCCGTCAAATGAACAGACTAGATTTTAATGCACCCAAGACCAAGTGCAGTTTGTTGTCACACAAACGTTCCAGTGAATCAGCACCGTCGTCAATCTCTATGGGTGGTGTGGTAATCGACGTATCAGACACTCTGAATGTTCTGGGCATGAAGATACAGGGTGAAGCTCGCTAAGCTAGCCAATTTTTCGACGTGTCGAAAGAAGCATTCACGTGTTTAGGCATTTTAAAGCGGTGCAAGAAATACTTCAGCTCATTTGAGTTCGTCAATATTTACATCACCTTCATCCGGCCAATAATAGAATATAAGTCCCATGAATGGTCAGGAGCGCCAAAGAAATCTTTGCAGCTTCTAGACCGTGTACAGAGAAGAGCGTAGGGTTATATAGTTGCAACCAAAAGCTGCAACTTTTCGACCTTTTGATATTTCAAAAATTTCTAAAGTAGATTTTTCTACTTTTCGAGTTTTTGTGAATTACAACTCGATTTAAGTCGACTTTTTAATGGAAAATAATAGAATTGTATTCAAACTTATACAAATTAAAGATTTAAACGTACAAAATGATAAAAAAAAACAAGAGATCAATTCAGTTAAACTTTTTGGTGTATAAAACAAAATGTCTACTTCGATTTGAACCACATATCCTGTTCAATACATGAACGAAAAGCGAACGTTCCATTAGGACATTTACCATCGGAATACATTTGCTAAGAGTTACATTATTTCGGTATACAAATTTTCAAAATGTCTTTTGTTCAATTTAATTTCATGTAAGCATATTTGGTGCTTCAGATCGTGAACTTCAGATTATTACGCACTTGGAGAAGGACTCTGGTTTACATTTCATAACAGTAATTACACCTGGTCCAGACTTTTTTATCGCTGATTGTCTTTGAAGATCATAGAGTTTCTTTAGCACCTAAAGAAACGAACCATATTTTTATCCCTTCAGAAGGAGTTACAGCAATGGCGTATACTCGATATTGTCTGCTTACTCATTACAACAATCATCAGGTAGCTGTAGAAACTCATGCCCAGCTGCAGTTTCTGGTATTTTTTATTTCTATTTGGACAATTTTATAAATGGTGTGTTCGAAATTCGCTCCACTGACCGACAGAACTTATTTTCAATTAATATTTGTCGTAAACAAAAGTCGACTTCATCGCCGAAATGTGGGTTGTATATCGCTATTCTATAGATATTTCAACGGTATCGTCGTCTGGTGCCTTAACTTAGAACATTTAGCCGGAATACGCGGCTATCCAGGGTTTCTCATCATAATTTCTCATAAAATTCGTTCTTCAGCCGTACTGTTCGCATGTCGAATGATCTTCCAGCAAGTGTTTTTCCTGCCTGCTATGGCATTGTAAAATTCAAGACAATCATCAACAAACACTACTCCCTCTTTCCACCCTCCAATAGCCCTACTTCCTATCGCTAACACAGTACATTGCATTCTTGTGGGGTGTCCCCTGAGTGCTCGTAAAAAAAACCATTGAAACAGACTTCCAGCCGACCTATACGATTTCTTTTTTGTCTGTGAGTCTAACCCGTTAGAAACCGTCGAAATATTATATCACTCTGGACTATACCAAAAAATGACTAAGCAATTTAAATATGCACATATGTTTGAAAATACAACTCTACAATAATTTTATGTCAAAAGATTTTGGATTGGTTAATAGTGTACCCCATTTACAATATACTGAAAATTGGTATGGTCTTCAATACAGAAAATATTTATTTGTTTGAAATGAAAATAAATTTACAGAAGTTTAGCATCATGGTCAATTAATATAATAAATGTTCCCTTTATTTAAACTGTTTGCAGAAACATGACTATTTTTTTTTTAAACAAAATAAAAAACGAGTTCTTGACTTGTTTTGTATGGACGCAGGCGTCGAAATCCCATTAGTTTGTGTCAGCATTATATCATCAAATATTTGGTGATGGTGATGTATAACCATAATATATTAATGTTGGACATTATTTGAAATATTAAATTCATTTCTTGGAGGTGTCCTTTACATTACATTCGTTTACAACCGTTCATCTTTATGGACCTGCACACAGTTCATAAAAAATGTCCATGAAGTTGATGTTTTATTCGTCCCACTGAATCCCTTTGCTCTACGACCTTTTTGGCAACCTTCAATTTAGCACGGATTTTGAGGTCTTTTAAGGGACAGCAATTTGGTTTCTCTTTCACACTCATGTTATCCTCATCGAGGTTAATTATATTATAAGAGCATGAACAAATTGTTTATCCCATATTATTAATGTGACAAACGTTTCACCTTTTTGGGCACATTGAGGTTTTTGCACAGGTAGTTAAGCGTATACCAGCGTTGTGGTAATGTTTCCTCATTAACCATTAAAAACTAGATTTATTGCCGTGTTGGTTTAATTACTCTTCCAACAGATTTTCCACTCCACCCTAAAATGTATCACTCCTCAAGGTTTGCATATGGATTGTCATTTTCATTCTGCCCTTTGTTCGATAAAGGGAAAACCGATGATGATTTTCTGTAATGTCTCCAGGATATGGAAGCCAGAAGACAATCAATGTATGCACATTCACAAGACTTACATAAGGTATGGTTATATAACATGTGTCATTCGTTCGCAAAGACTTGAAATCAAGGGCCCTTTAATTATATAAAAAAACATTCATGAATGTTGAATGCACAATCGTATCCTTGTAAATACACATTTCGAGGTACACTAATAGCACGGTTTACATCATTGGAACTGCAGCAAAGTGGCAACTACCGAAGTATGCTTACCCATACATTTGGATTAATTTTTATTTGATAGATAACATGCTAAACTAAAAAATCATGAATTTCTGAGTGGCACCCGACTAAAACTAGACTAAAATGGATAATCGAAACTTAAACGACGCCACTTCGAATTCAGTGAATAATGAACCCACCACGAATGTTTACCTAATTATCATACATTCATTTCGGAAAACTATGATTTGGATTTATCTAACACTATGCCATATACTGCTCATGGCTGTTTTGTAACGATGGATAGCATTCTATCTTCAAATCCAATCTAGGGCTACAGTGGCACCTATTTTAATGTATTTCATGTCGCCTCTTTAGACAACTTGGGGAATGGTGTCATATTAATTCACCCACTTTAAACCAAAGTTACAAAATGTCAACACTTTTTTAAAATTGTCATTCGACTTTGCATTCCATCCGATCGACAGTGTGTTTGAATCCTGCCACAGTAGTTGTGACGTAGCTGCCACATAAACTTTTGCAGACTCGCATGTAAATCAAAAATGGCAATTAACTCAAATGTATTTAACTGTCACAAATTTGCAGCTATCCAATCTGCACATTCTGTCACACAATGACTATAAGTTAAATTCATTAACTGCCACAATTTTGCAAGTAACCGCTAACAAATCGCTTAGGTATAACCTGTGTAAATTTTTCAAAGAGTGATTGAGACCAAACCTTTGCAATGTTTTCTTTTCGTTGGATTTTTCGGTGATCGCTAAATGCACGTTTAACAATGAAAAGTAAGTGAATATTCCAAAAATTGATGGTAGGTATCTACAATTTCCACATAAGCAAATGGAACTTAAAGATATTATTTCCATAGCAACTAAAACTAATTTTCAAAAATTATGAATATTTGGCACTTAAGTAAGTGAAGCTAAACTGAACTAAACAACTGTAATGGCAACCCGTTAATTTAGATAAATCGCTTGAATTAAATGGAAAATTTATATACGAATTTCGAAGCATTTCACTAAGTGTTTTATTTGGAGATTCCTCTATCTTGATGTTGTCATCCTCATCCATCCCCGTGAGAAATCACATAGCAACAAGACTAGCAATGTATTTTGTATGTGAGCCTCAGTTTTATCTGGACGCGGGACGCTTTTCGTTTTGAGTGTCAGGTCACTGTCCGAATATTAATTACACATTATTTATTTTACTATTGTGATTCTGTTCGCTCATTCTGTTACTTAAAGCACGAAATTCTGTATTTATGAATTTCAGTTGTGGTTTTCCTCGGGGAATTCCCGCCCAGAAATTGTAAAAGAAAAGTTTATAAACAGAAACTATAGGAGGTCGAGTTATAAACGTTTTTAAAAACAGTCGTACAGAAACAGTTTACGTTGGAAATATAATTTTGTGTTACTTTTTTTTTATTTTTCAATTTATGAATATTTCTATATCAATATATCTTATTGTCTCGGTTATTATTACTCTCATAAATTGAACATGATTATTGCGTATTTTTCTCAAACCATCTATTACATCTGCCCAAATACGCAAAAATTAAAAGCAAATGAGTTATATTTTCAGCGAAATAAACTTTGTTTAGATGCAAATAACACGCGATTTACTTGTGTACAAACATGTAAAAAGGACAGATATTTCGGCGTGCGGGAAAATAATAAACCTAATTTCAATCAGTTCGTTTAAGTGAGAGATATTTCACACATACGAAAATCATTTTATTGATCTTGGATAATGTAAACAATGGCTCTACAAACTTGGCCTGTTTAATAAATGATTTCCATGTACTTCGGTCTTGTGCGTGCTTCCTCCGGTTCGTCATACCAACGGTTTTCGCTTTCACTTAAGCGAACTCGCTGTGTCGTTTCTTCAATTCTGGTTATTCCGTTGTTTGCCAAACGAGACATTGCACAGTGTAACATTTATTTGGTACACTGAATTGATTTTTTTGTCGGATTCTTAGGAAAATGCCGCGTGATATCACACATACACGGGATGCAGATATAATTAAATCCTCACAAGGTAGTCACTCTGCAGAAAAGACATATTTTTTAGAATCTGTACTTCATTCTGCCGAAATTGTAAGTGTATTGAAATAGTTAAAAGTTTCCGAATTAGGTATAAAATATTTGTATTTTTCTGGCACTCTGTTCTTCACTTGGCACCAAATGTCGTCTGTGCTATTTTTACATGGACATGACAGGGACGCCGTCGTGTACTCGTTTGTGGTCCTCTAAGATCTGAACTCGAATATTTCTGGGGCCTTAGAAAACAATGGCATACAAATATTAAATATTTTATATAATTCAAATACATAAGTTAAAACAAAAACAAGAGTTTCAGAAAACAAGTAATAAGTCAAATATAATTAAAAGTTCAATGACAAAAGTGCTAAAGCAAATTGTTTAAACAGTTGGATTTCAAATAGTGATGTTAATAATTATTTGTCACAACTGTTATTTATGTTATTTTTCTAGAGACTTTTCCGAAAATCTCTCATGAATTCCATTCAAAAGGAATTCCACTTTCCACAAATGCTCCAGAGAAAAAAAACGCAAAGCACATCGATGCCTTATTAGACAATAACGAACATGTTTTTTCGTTATTTATTTTCCATGAATTTTTTTTTTTTTCATAAATTTGTTTATTCTTTTGATGTTTGAACAAAATTTATTTTATGATCGAAAACTTCAAACCGCTACAAATAATGACAAATGTTACAGCCAACTCATACTTGAATACAAAGTTCGTAAAAACTCGAGCAATCATAAGATCGAAATGAATGAATTGGAAAAATCATTTAACATATTCGTGTGTCATTACCTTTAACACTACCGACGAACACCCTTTCACAATGTCTTCAATCGAATGACAATAAATGTGGACACATCTTAATTTAACCGATATTGTGTCAGACAACAAACATATTGATGGACATTCCACAATTAGAAAGCTTCAATCTGTGAAGTGTGCACGTTTTAGCAATGTCTTCGGTGGGGGCGATGCCGCCGCAGACTGTTGTGCTCGCATTGGAACTGGGATTGTGTCACCCTCATGCGTCTACCACTCTTAGGCAACAATAGCTGCTTATCATGGCCGAAAATTATCCGAAATGTAACTCATAAATTCCGGATCGAATAATGGAAGTCATTCAGTCCGAACAAAATAAATTACACAATTTATGTGACAACTGTAATCATTGTCTGTATTTATGTTTTTCTTTTTTTCTGGATGACGACCACAATCAGAAAGTAACTCAATTCGGTTTTGTGGGCAAATTTCAGTGAACATTTTATTGGAGCTCCAGCCAATGGCAACAGCGCATTACAACGAATGACAGAAACAATAAAACAGGAACATAAATTTATAGGTTTCGTTCGTTGTCAAATTATAGGGAATATTTTACGGTTTACTAACTAAGATTTCAAATGGTGACATTTAAAGCGGCTTAAGTTCTTACAACCAACACGAGCATTTATCACAAATATTCTCATGCAGTATGTGTGTCCGTATCTGTTTGCGTACATACATATCTGTCTATGTATGTAAAGATGTATGTCAGTACTTGCCAGATGATTTTAACTGATTCCGACATTTTTCGATAAGCATTTTCGTATGCCCTTCCACATGGAACTCATTCCATTTGCAACAGTTTCAAATATATGGGACTACTCTGAAAAGAGCTGCCTCGAGGAGGAAACTAAAAAAATATCAATTCAATTATTTTTTATTTTTTTCCTACATTTCATACGTTTTATTTTTGGTCAAACAATATACATACTGTTGTACTTTCTCTATGTCTGGAAGCTAAATGCAGTCCACATTTGGGTAGGGTTAAGCAGGGAAATGTTGTTATGTGAAATACAATAGAAGACTGATCTATAATAAAATTAATATGGAATAGAAATCATAATTTGTGCAATGGAAATTAGGGCATTAGATAATTTAAAATAGTGACATAAATCAAAATAGGCAAAACGGCGATTTAGTTGGCTTCCATTTAGTTTTGTCAGCTGTGAAAGTAAAAGTACAGGACAACCACCAACAATATCCTGAATTTAAAAGAAAGAAATCCTGAACCAATAAAAAAAACTATTTATGTGGTAATAAATTATTCATTTTAAAGAATTACTTTTAAAAACAAAGGAATTGATGAAAATGAACATTAATCTTATTTTTTGGGCATATATTTGGAGTTTCTTCATTGAATGTTAAGTGAAATAAGTAAGTAACATAGAAGTATTTCCTGGACAAATATAATGTTATCCTGAAAACTGCACAGGAAAAAGAAAAACTGATAAGTGCTGGTGAATTCAGGTGAATTCCTACTTCTACTCCGCCCAGACAATAGACTGCTTACCACAAATCACACTTCAATATGTATATCGTCACCTAAAATACAAATCGTCACCTAAAATAACTGATTAATAAATGGCATATTCAACTTTAAAAAATACCAACTTTGTCAAGGAAATTCAAACGACGTAACAAGCCAGAAAATAAATTATGAAAAGTGATGATTGAAACATTTACATTTCAGGTGACGATATGTGGCTCGAACAATTGTAATTGAACAATTTCATGAATTGATTGAGTGGGATCCTCCTTAATGTAAGCTGAGGGTTTGCCGCTAAAGCCAAAGAACATGCAGCATTACATTATATATAGTGACTTTTTTCTATTCAGTGAATGTTTCAGCATTTATAACGCCATTGGGGGAATTTTCTTTGTCTTGTTATATCGATTTTGTATATGGAAATCGGTGATATGGGTTTTTATGTTATGCAGAATAAATGTAGTTTAGCGTCAGGACTTTTCTGAAATCAGTGAGCTTTTTATGCTAACTGACGGATAACTACGGTTTAAAAAAAAATGACGTGCTGTCACAGAAAAATCGAATTGAAAGCCGATATTTTCCGGAAATTTTTAAACCAGAGACTTGCCCCTTTGTTAAGAAAAATGCGCGAATTTTTTTCGGTATTTTCATTACAAAAGTTTTTAAACTCTTTCTATATTTTTGTGAATATGGGGGCGACTATATTGGGAATAATTTGAATTCTAATTGGTAATCGAATACAATAATAATTTACTGAGCTAAATATTTATGTTGTTCGGTTCGAAATTTATTAAAGTTAAAGTAATTCCGGTTTTTCTGAACCCGTCAATCAACCTTATCTTAATAGTAGTAAGTGTCCGCTAGGGCTAGTCCCTTTTTTTAACATTTTGCGAATATCAAAGTGTTTTTTATATAACAAAGTAGGGTATAGGAAAATATGCAGGACAGCGCTTTTACATTTTCCGAATAGTTAAAAAAATCATCCTCGCTAAATGCAATTACTGTTCGCATTGCATAGTTTCGGCGCATTGAGGGTCGGTTATAAAATTATGGGTGATCCACTTTTCAATTGTAGGTAATGTGGTGGTAAGCCGTCAAAACTATTGCTGACCACAAAGTCGATGGTTACACTGTTGCGATAAGATGGTTATACGTGTGTCAATGGTTATACTATTTCTTAACATGATAAAAGCCTGAAATAAGATCAAAATTCTATGATATTTGAAGTATTTCACATGAAAATGTGCTTGTTTGAAATATTAAATTACCGTAAGAAATGATTCGATAATAACAAAACTTAAATTTCAATACAGAGTGCTAGCGGTTCCGTTCTCTTCCAAGGTATTAACACAGATTTATGAAACAAACAATTTACAAGGTCAACAGACTTTTAGTGATTGACGACAATTTTAAAAAAAATATTTATTTAAATTTGCACTTGATCTTTCAAAATTTCAAAAGCTGTATAAAATACAACAAAAGTGGTCTGACTGCATAAAACTTACTTTATTACATATTAATATTGTCAGTGCTGTTTAGAATATTATCTTTGAAAAATAACACAGGCCAACACTCAATTTGCTTCTTTGAATTTATTAACTGATTCTAGTTAATTTGGGTGCGCTGAATTCAAATCTGTAATCAGTTTGTCTCTATCAGCTCTACTTTTCATGATATAGCATTTTATACCCTCCACTTATGACCTCCAATTATGACCATCTGTATGTATGTATTTATGTATATTTTGTGATTGACGATTTCTGTAAATTGACATTAAAAGTTAATCCATAACAACAATTACATTTCAACAATTACAACGTTATTTTTTTCTTTTTGCACTCCAATTGCATATCGGAAGTTAGTTGCTTGTAATAAGTGGTTTATTGCAGTTAACAAAGTTTGTTAAAAAAGTGTTGATCTAAATAGAAATGACTTCCAGTAGAAGACGGTGTAAAAATTACGCTGACACATTTTGTTATATTTGTGGAGAATACACCTTTAAAGAAAACATAAGACCTATTTCGGAATGTGTTAAAAAATTGTATTTAGATTACTTTGGACTTCATCTTGGTGACCAAGATAAAAGCTGGGCTCCACACATTGGCTCCACACATCTCCGGCTTTAATAGAGTAGAAATGTAATTGTTGTTATGGATTAACTTTTAATGTCAATTTACAGAAATCGTCAATCACCCAAATTAACCAGTTGATAAATTCAAAGAAGCAAAAATCATTTTTAATTTTGTTGGGCTGTGTAATTTAATATATTCAGAACCATTGGTCTTGCATTGGGTAGTGTGTGGGGCAAAAAGCCGAGACGTTTCGATTATAACTTGAAGAATTTTTCAGATTTATACAGGGATGCAAATTTTTTTAATTTCCTATGGAATTCCAGAACTTTCAAAACGATTTTCGCTAATGTTTAAAGAAAATCTGGCAGCACTGGCGGATCTACAAATTCATATTAATGAACCTACACACACACACACACACACATTCTTAGCCATACACACAGATGGAGCAGCGTTTAAAATATTGTTACAAATAATAAATTGATATTTATGTTTACAAGGGATTACTTAAATTACCAAAAATTATCCAAAATGGCAGTTTATTGTTTCTTTTTGTCGTCTTCTTTCGCCATGCTCCCTTTGTGCGGTCCAGTGGTGCCTCCTGGCCCAGCATGAGCTGTTTACTTTTCTTATGGCTATTGTTGTCGTTGTTGTAATCGATCTATTTCTATGTTAATGTAATTGCCATTATACATTATGAACACAAACACACACACGCACACTTACATGTGTTTGGGAGAGTGCACGCAGTATATAAATGGCCTAGTAAACGGTCTCTTATATAAGATCACGCACACACACACACACATAAACATGTGTGGCGTATGTATGTGTGTATATTAAATATGGCAGATTTGAAGTGTTAAGTGTTTAGGAGTTCATAAGATATACAGAGACACATATGTACATGTAGGTACATACATATATATATATGTTCATGTATGTTTACTAAACACATTGGTGTGGTTGGTGTGTCTGAAAATCCTGGAACATTTGTTGTGGCTTAGTTTGTAGTTTACAACATGGGGAGGGTGTTAAATGAAGCTTCGAATGTCTTGTGACCACAATAAATGCTCAAAACGATTCAGTTTTAAGAGGATTACAATTTGTATATGTATATGTGTATGCATCTGCCCATGAATGTGTGTAGATATTAAATTGACACAGAATATGGACGTTTTTTCGTTCAAACGGTGCCAAAGGTTCGAATATCGTTGTTTGATTGTATATTTTGTAAGGGATTATCTTCAGTGCCGGCTTGCTCCGAACGACAGAGAAACAAAACAAAAGCAGCTTAAGTGGGCCGCTCGCTGTTCTGGTGGATGACTTCATTCGCATTGCTCCACACCACACCGCATTTCCTCCCCCCCACCATCTTAGCATATTCTCCAGAGCTTCGCCAACTCGATTGTTCAAAGAAATATTAAAATTGTGCGTCATCCGACAGGGAAACACACACATACACAAGAAACAAGCGCCGGAATGTATCTCATTTTGAGCATTCTTCAGCTGCTCTCATAATATTAGTTTTCGAGCAACTCTTTACTCGCATAGCTACTTTCGCTTCTTAGCCGCTTTCGCCGAGTAAGAAGGAAGCACAAACAGGGGCATCAACAAGAAATTTCCTTAATTTCCCATGGGGTTTAACAAATGTTCATCTGACTGTTGACTTTGAAAATATTACTTGCATTTGAAACTAATGGATGCATTCAAGCGTCCTTCCCTTGCTATCCGAGACTGGCATTCGCATCTGCCACTTGCACTGGCAAATAAATAGTGGAGATGGATATGGCGAAGATGATGGTGACGGCTGAGATTTCTACGGCCCGTCAGATGATGTTGGACGCTAAAAAGCAAGGGGTGAGCAAGGGAAACCAATTTGTAATCCTCAGGCAGAGATAAACTTCTGAATGCTGTTATTCAATTCACGGACGAAGGAACATTGAACCGTGCACTCATGCACAATGATTTTGTGGAAACGATTTGTGTATCTCCACAATCTCGTTAAAGTACTACAGCTAGACACTGAAGACGGGTGCAGTGGCTGAGCCCGAACATCGGCACAAATGTTACAAATATCGTTGTAAATGTATGTGTGTGCCGACTATTTAGAAGAATTTATGAAAGACGATATATTTGTTTGTTCCTACGTATTCATATGGCATTCATCGCGATATTTGTGACATAACCACTAGGGAACGTTGTAAATTGTGTGAGTATTAATTCGGGGAAGCCCTCAATTGAATAAAGTTTTGTAATGAGTTTGTATGTGTTTTGCATCCAATTTTCAAAGCTGGAATGTGGATTACCGTTCGTCGTACCGGTCTGATGTGATAATAATTGAACTATACAAGTATTCAATTCAATTCTTTATTAAATAGTAAATATTACATTCCATTTAAAAGCTAGAGGTTATTGTGCAGATTTGGCCTAGCCTTATATCGAGAGTTTTTTACAATTACAATTTCAATTGTGAAGGAAAACTATAAGCAAAAACCTCCAATTATATAAGTACATATGTTATGTATGTGGTCGTCTGTGGTGTGATAGGAGGTCGTACTGGCGTTCATCACACAACAAATCCAAGTTAGTGTCGTTTTTTCACATCGTAAATGCCGGCAACGTTAGGAGCACGTCCGCTATCTCTAAGCATGGAGATAGTTTTATGACTTTTTGCACATATTTCTGATATTTAGGTGGAAATTTTACACCGACTTACATTCACAGTTAGCGATATCCGTTGCTTCGTTCATGGATTTTGGTTCACAAGTATTAACCAATTGCATTGAAACGTGTCCATCCAAGTTCAAATAGACATTGTCGTGATTTGGTCGATCTGAGACAGGGATATGTCTACAGGGTTCAATGAAATATTGCTTGTTAAGTACACTTGAAGAATCCCACAAGGAATCGGACGCATCGATCCATGTTTTGGTTAAGCCCCATACCAATTCAGGCAACCTGCGTGTGCAGTTTAATCAGATTTAACTTTCATTTAGTGTGTTTATTGAATTTGTATCTTGTCTACCCAATGACGTGATTTGCCGGTTCGTTTCTCTTAGTATCAATGTAAGCCCTTTGAACCACGTATTTCGAGGATTGTATTTATCACACAGGATTGTATTTATGAAAGGTCGCTCTGCCGTAGAATATACTTTCACAATTTTCCGGAAATATCTTTCTCATATACTTCAGCTATTCGGATAATGTAAAGGATTTGGCTTATTTTTTCTTTTACTTATTTGAAACTATACATTCTGTGTGTATTTCTTACTGATTGTGTCCAAGGAATGCCTTTGATACGTGCCAAGTTTTAGTTTAATTGGATATTTAATGAAGCAACAATTCATGGGGTTGCAACACGGCCTACATATGCTTCCTTAGGATTGAAGTTAAAAGACAGTCTGCCAGTGGTGTATTGTATTGTCAGAATGTCCATTTAAGAATGCTTGATTCAGCCATTTCTTGTTGATACGAACAGATGTATATAGTTGCAAATATCTTTCAACATTTTGTTTATCATTTGGAGTGACGTATTAAAGAGTATCCCATACGAATATTTTGTAATCATTAGGACAACCAATTGCTTCCATTTACATATTTACGATTAACAAATGTTCATGTTTTTAGTATGTTCCGGGCAAAAACAGAAAGTTTAAGATATATTTGTTACAGAGTATTTTCCCATAATTTGTCCCAAAAATGCTTATCTTAATATATATTTACCCTCGACACTGATTCACTGATTCACTGATTCCCTGATTCACTGATTCCCTGATTCACTGACTCTGTCACGCAGTACGTAGGAATTTAAATAGGCATTCTATAATAATTCTATAAATAATAATAATAATAATAAAAAAAATAATATTTTTTTTTTGTACAGAAATTGTGTTTTCCCCAAATTTTTTTTTTACCAAAATTTTTTTTTTCCAAAATTTATTTTTTCCAAATTTTTTTTTTTTACAAAATTTTTTTTTTCCAAATTTTTTTTTTTCAACAATTTTATTTTTCAACAAAATTTTTTTTTTCAACAAAATTTTTTTTTTCAACAAAATTTTTTTTTTCAACAAAATTTTTTTTTTCAACAAAATTTTTTTTTTCAACAAAAATTTTTTTTTTCAACAAAATTTTTTTTTTTTCACAAAAAATTTTTTTTTCAACAAAAATTTTTTTTTTTCACAAAAAATTTTTTTTTTCAACAAAATTTTTTTTTTCAAGAATATTTTTTTTTTTCAACAAAAATTTTTTTTTCAACAAAATTTTTTTTTTCAACAAAATTTTTTTTTTTCAACAAAAATTTGTTTTCACAAATTTTTTTTTTCACAAATTTTTTTTTTTCAATTTTATTTTTTTTCGAAATTTTTTTTACAAAATAGTTTTCTCATTAACAAATATTTCTCAAGCAAATTAACGGGCGCCATAGGCGCATTACAACTTACTAGTTTTAACATATTTGGTCAGAAGTGCATATTTTTGCATTTTAGTTGTAAAAATCACTTTTCTATGTGGCATCTGTTATTGTATTGCAACATCAACATGTACTTATTTATGTATTTTGCAAGATGATACACATCGCATATTAGATGGCACTGAGTGCCGAATATGAATTATATGTTATGCTTTTGTGCAGAACGCTTATTCATCTACAATTGTCAGATTATTCGGTGACTTTAGTAAGCAGATGCCATACATCGGGTATTTGAGAAAAATCGCGATGATTATTCATTCTTCCACATTCAGTTTGTACTAGGTGAGGAACTTGGATGGATGCGCCTTCAGCTAATTTGTATTCAATCAAAGTTTTATTGTTTTGCGGAATTAATTCCAGCAGACCAAATAAAAACTGTAAATAATGAACAAACATTTTTAGAAAAATACAAGATTTAAACCGTAGCTAAAATTCTTGATAGATAACGTCGGCTGATGTCGAAAGATCGTTTTTTCTTTAGGTTTAATTTCTGTTCGTATTTGGCACAGAATTTGGTTATGGACTGCAATATCAGTTAAAGATGAGAAGAATGGGACTAGGTTTGCAAGATTTTCTTCATAAATTTATTTATATATGTAGAGAAACATAAAAGTAATTCGTAATTTTTCTAAATTCATTTCAGTAAAATCGAAAAAAAATTTGAAAAAAAAAAAATATAAGCCAAAAAGGCCTCAAGATAAAGAAATAATGTAAAAAGTCATAAAAACTGAGAACGTAAAAACCGTTGGGAGTTTTACTATAATGACCTAGTACTTTCACCCTGACTTGGAATTTCCCAACCCCCAGTTTGGCTGTTGTACAGCATAATTAGTTTGTAATACATGAATGGTAAAGTCGGTGATTTTGAAGCTGTAGAAAAAATACTACCTCATTGATACTTTCAATAAAAGAAAGAGAAAAAATAACACATGTAACAACTTATACAAACACCATACAAAAACGATAATAATTCCATGTTTGCGAGTAGACAGAAGATAAACCAAAGAACATACATATCTTTGAATTCGTGTATTGAATTCTTTAATTAGCGATGACAAATTTTGAGCACATTCGTAATCGGAAATCCCAATTTTCATTGTTCAATTAATCTCCATTCTAGGCTTCCAATACTCCACGGTGCGTCGATGCCGCCCGGAAACCCAATGTTCACGTTTACGTCCATATTTGCTAATGCGATATTTTGAAATAGTAATTGTTGTCACATTAAAGAAAAAAATGAAATGCCAGAAAACAACCAACTATGCACACACTCAGAAACAGAAATATTAAAATTTTGTGGAATTAAAGAAATTAGAAGTCAGTCCTGTCTTCACTACTTTTTGTAAGTTGTATTTGCAATATATAAATAATATAAATAACCTAACAATATCAATTTTTTTTGTCTGTGAACCGAACAGTTAACCAGAAGCAAAAGGTGGTTAAGTTTGTCAGAGAATAATTCAGACCGAAACGAATGTTAAGGCTGGGTCCAAAATCAGTCGATGTCAGAAAAGGTTTTGGTGGATAGCTTTAATATGCCACAATGAAACAGAAACCAACCCGCAGAATGAATAATTCCATAGTTACAATGTAAAACAGTTCATTATCTAACAACAATAACTCATAAATAGAAATTTTGTTCGATGAATATATTTTGTATAAAATAAAAGTCTTAGGGCATTTTGTAAATGTAAATGTTTTGTTTGGTTTTCAATGAATTAATCAAAATAATTTCATATCAAGTTGTTGCATTGATCCAACTAGAAATTTCCATGGATACAAAATAACGAAACATATTTTCTTGCATAAGGAAAATATTGAAAATTGTTTCATGTATTGACGTCGGTTTAGGAATCTATTGTGGAAAAAGAACACAGTTTAGTTCATTTGCTTATCATAATAAAAACTCTGCTTACGATGTTGTTCTGACTTGCACACTAAATTGACTAAATAAATCGGGCTTGATGAAATATTATTTGAAATTTTTAATATTGCTTAAAAACATTTTTATTTGCATACTCGCAGAACTCTTCTATTCCAGATAAAAGTACGAACAAAAACAATTGCAGTATTTGTGAAATAACCGCTGCTTAGTACATGAATTTTGTTTAAATGGAACCTTACTATTGCACATAAAGTGTGACCCAAAACTTACGCAAAATACAAGTGTATTTTATTATTTACTAGCTGAATCGACAAAGGTGTTTTGGCATAGAATACTCTTTTTTTTTTTCAATAAAAAATATTTGTTTTTTTATATAAAATTAAATGATTCAGTTTTATTAAATACAATACTTCTAATGTAAATGGTTGTAATGACATGCTTTCTTCTATAGCTAACTTATTACAATATTTCTGGTTTCTCCATGTTCTAATAAAGCAAATTAATCGTTGAATGTGCCAACGCGTGAACGCGCTACATAAAGCTGTCCATATGAGAAACATGCATTTTGTAAATACAAATCGCAGTCTATGCAAACGACTTATTGGTTGTCTTGGCAAATGCTAATCTTATCGTTTAAATGGAATGGCGTATCTGTCGGTATTATGGGAAGTCTTGGTAACAGCATGTGTTCGCCTTTGTACTTTTTAGTGACGTTTGCCACAATTTTCTTAATTATCGGTTTTGTTTCGCTTTGAGGTTGCGTAATAAACTTATGGGTGATCCACTTTTTAATTGCAGGCATAACTAACGTATTAAACAATTCGATTGCAAACTGTACAAGATCATTCTCGTCGACAACCGTATCAATTGATTTAAATGAAAACTATATACTTTCTAGTATATTTTCAATAGAAATTGGTGGCACCATTAAAGATTCTCTTGATGGCATTATGTGACAAAAAGTCGTCAGGAAATATTTGAGTTTTTGGATAGATCGTTATTTTGCCAATATCGAGCTACTGTTTCGAAAATCGTTAAGCAGACGGATCATTTTGAATTATCATACGCTTGTGCCAATATCATACGTAACGCAGCCTTTGAGGGTGTACATAATTACGGAAGATATTGTGAGACCGTATCACCGCAACCATTTTTACGATGTACCACAACCTTTAAAGTCGGTGGTTCCACGCCCCTTGGTCCGATCATGACATAATATACGGTATGGCAGATGTCAGTAATAAATTGACAAAATGTTGTTTATATCATTTATATAATTTCTTCAAAAATTGCATTGTTAAAAAATATTTATTGGCAATGTAGTCAACGGATAATGACGACCAAAGAACTTTTCAAAAATCATGCTTATCAAAATCCAAACGCCACCTACCGGATCCAATTACACATTCACAATTTTCTCATTTCCAAATATACATACATTTTGAATTTGAGTGTAATCAGACCATAAATATACACTTTCGAAAAAAGGCACCTCAGCGCCACCTACCGGATCAATTTATACATAAATGATTGACTCATGAACAACCAAACAGACATTCCGCATTTCAGTTAAATTGGTGCATACATTTAAATTTTCGATATTAGTCCACCCCAGCGCAATTTCAACTATTGACGAATCTATCATGGTGAGACTCATTGAATGGGATGTGGTCAGTTATTAATCAAAAACGAAATCCCCTTCAATTCTTAAAAACTACATAAGTCTTCCGAAGGAGAAAGAAATTAGACAACTAGTTTGGCACCGAACCAAACGATTTATAAAGGTTTCATTACGGTTCATTCATGATTCTAAATCTTATGATCAAATACAGTTTTGCACTTAAAAAATGCAAATGTTATCTGCCACCTCTGACAAGCCAAAACATACAAATCCACTTCGGCACGCGAATGAGAATGTCCTCTAAATGTTGTTTGCAGCATTGTGCTCGACACCTAATTTGAATTCAATTATCTCCATCGAAGAAGAAGGGATAGAAAAGTCTGCGGTTCTTCCGATACGAGAGTTTTTCATAATAAATTAGTTAAAAGCAATCTAATGGCAATTGAATTGCGCAAGTATGTATGTATGCACACATAAACATACATACATACACGAATGTGTTCACGTGGTGTTTTATAACATTAATCACATTTCACGAAAGCGCAATTCATTGAAATGAAATAACATCCGAAACAAACGCCATTAATTGCATGTTGCCGAACACATCATACACGATAGAGTCCATAACCAACCTACCCAATCGATACACAATAACTGCCGAACATATGCACATTAGTGTGAGGACTTAAGTGTTTGTGGACTACACCTACTCTGAAAGAAAATGCTTCGTCAATGGATTAAAAGTTTCTTGTTTCGGCGCGTTAAACTCTTTGGAGAATGCGTTGTGTGGAAGAGTATTTTTATATCCTAACCGTATATAGAGTAAATTACCTGATATGACCCAGAAGTATATTCCATAAAATGAGTCACTTAGACCCTAGGTGTCTTTGTATCAATTTTGTGTCACTGCTTTTTAAGTCGTTTAAGCCATGTCCGTCTGTCTGTCCCACTGGTTCGCACGATAACTTTCGAAACACTTAACCAATTGCTGTGCAGAGGTTAATATTATCCCAAATCTGCGTATGGGTTATATGGCCACACCCTATTGCTATCTATGCATTCCAAATTACTGCACGGTTTGTTTTAGAAGATCTGAATTTTTTTCAAATGCCGTATCTCAAAACATTTTCATGCTGAACCCATCATCACAGATTGCACCAGTCGGCATTATGAATTCGACATGCAAACAAGGCTTTGTATTAGTTTCACACAACCACAATTGCTACATTTTTAATGCTGATTCGATTTGCCTAAACTTTTATTGAAATTTTCAATTGGAAAATAATGGAAACATTACTATTTTTTTTTTGTTTAGCAAAAAACAAGTTATTTGGATTGTGTCTAATTTTTTTTGTCATAATTAACGACATAAGTAGACATAATTCATGTTACAGTTCAATTGCTTTCGCAAATAAAAGCCTATATGCACATAAGTTGTTACTTGCGAAAAAAAGTATATTATGATTCGACTTTTTTCTTTTAATAACCGCTTAAAAATAATTGCTGGTGCGAACAACACATCTCATCATGTATGTTCTCAATGACAATATTTATTTCCACAAAAAACATTTAAAGTGGAGATACGCTGTTATTTTGCTGAGCCTTGTTGCACATACATACTTCTGTTTTTTATATACAAATATCATTAACACTTTATTTTCGAAACAAGTTTAATCCAAAAATTTTCTAGTCGTGTTCTACATATCCATTAACAAATAATTTTTAAAATTTGTTCATGGCTCTCCCGATTTTACAGTTGCTTGTGAAAACCACAGATTTAGGCATTTCTGCATTTTCCTCTCACTTACACTCACATTTCCACTTTGTAGATTGAATATCTAAGACAAAAATCGTTGAGGAAACTAAATGCGATCCCGGAATATGCCTGTAGAAAATGTGGCCGTGGTGTGGTGGCCAAACAAACCCAGAGATCTAATCACGTCATCCGTAGTCGACAACTTTTTCATGTCGAGATAATGCGATCAAGATTTTGAAATAAATACGGATTTTATATTAAAAAAGTACGAAAATTAATTGGGCCCGAAGTTATTTTTTTTACTCTTCATCTTCATATTTTAAAAAAATAAACTTTAGAAGATTTAGCCGGAATACGCGTCTATTCAGGGACTATCATCCTTTCATTGTCAACGGGCCCTTTGGAGAGAATCCGAACTGCTCGTATATGGAACAAGTGTTTTTCCTACCTGCTATGACATTGTCGAATTCAAGATATACATCAACAAACACTACTCCCTATTTCCTCCTTCCCATATTCTTACTTCCTATCGCTAACACTGAGCATTGCATTTATAGGGGGAATCCCCTAAGTGTTAGTCGGTTAAACAAAAAAGTGGCCGCACTTATCATGCCGGCGACTTCGTGAAAAAGAATGTAATCTCTAATCCAGGTACAACTTCTTTAGAAGCATTAGACATTTGGACCCGACCTTAAACAAACTTTAAACTCACTGATTTGTTAGTGAAATTATTGTATAATTTTCGTGGACAAATTGATTGGATTCCCAACTTTATAATGAACGTAAATTACATACTGAATCCAAATATAAATGTTTATTGTATGAATAGAGAGCAAACATCGATGTTACTGACGCCGTTCTATACCAGCGAGACATCGGAATTTACTTTGCTCCTTTCGAACTTAACAACGTTCTTCTTTGCTTCCAAATGAGTTTATTATGCAAAAATATACATTCCCAGTCAAATATGCTTAAAGCAGATTTTGTGTTAGGCGAATATGTTAAGAACGTGAAGTGTTTACCGCAATATGCAAAAATTACGTATTTTCACTGAAATATTCCAAAAATGCGATAACAAACCGATGAAATTTGATTGCAAATTCATTGATAAACAAAGATAATGTTGCTCTTGGAATAACAAATACAAATATGCATTTGAATTTTCAATGAAATATTCAAAAATATGAGCTAACAAACCAATTAGATTACAAGATGAGACAAAGTTACGGTGTGGACAACGACAAAAATATGCATTTGCATAGAAATCCAATCCGACACCTGTCAGTGTCTTCTTCACCAATTACTTTCAAGCAAACATCAAAGTAATTGATATGAAATGGAATTACAGCTTTATTTTTGAACATTATAAACTGTTCAAAGCATAGACACTAGAAAGCCAATTACAAACGTCAAACGCGTATGTGGAATTATATAAGTAGCTTCACAGCAGTCTCTGAACATCAACTGCAAGGAAATGTTTGAAGAAATTTGAATATTCAGCTCAAAGATGAACACGGTTACTTGCTGAACGATACAGTAAAGGCGTGTACATTTAGTAGATTTAAAAAATTTAAGAATTTAAAAAGTCAAATAGAAATATTTCCCTCCGTCCGACATTCCTGGATGATGTATATAGACTATTTAAGATCTGAACATAACAACTGCCATTGAACTTTTATTTAAATTTAAGAACATGCGCCGAAAGTAATTTCCAGTCACTTAGTCAAGGTCATATTAGATATCTGCAACACAGTGCAGTTTTGGCCAATTCAAATTTCTTCAACTCCTATTCCTATTCTTTTACTGATTTTGGAAAAGTTGAAAATAGTTCACCCTAATGTACATACATACATATGTATATTATATACTACTATTGTTATATATACTGGTATGTACATATGTACTTTATCTAGATGTATATATGTACGTATACATACATACATATATGTCGAAACATGATATTCATTAATTTGTGGGAGTGCACGTTTTGCTGACTGAAAAATTCTCATAAATTCAATAGAAAACTTTAACAAGTCTCACACTGTCAAATATCCACACACGCACACTCATGTCAAATAATAATGAAATATGTGTGAGTGGATTGTGAGGCCGGAAACGTAAAACTATCCGAAAAAGAGCAAAGCAAATCCACGAATTTTGCACTGTACAAGAATAGTGTATATTGGCACACACATACAAGTCATTGTTATACACTCGCACGTCCACACACACCCACACATGCCGGTATATTAGAGGGGGTAATGAAACTTTAAGTGCAAAATATAACCTAAATATTTTTTATACTAATGATGAGATGCAAAATATTGTTGGATCTGGATTAAGATTTCAGTATTGGGGTGACTTGATCTGACAGTAAGACCTCGATAATCTGCATTCCTATTAACAAAAACTTCGATTGTATTTTAGAGTTCTAAACTGAGAAATAATTTTAAAAAATTGTTTTTTTGTTTGGGATATGAGTATTGTTTGGGTTTTACTGATGATGAAGGTGTATATATATATATGTAAGTCGGTTTACCCGTCTGCAACTTTAGCATTCGATTTTATTGATCTTCTTTTTAATTTCTTATATCAGATTATTTCTTTTTCTGCGTTTTTAGTTATTGTAATATCGTGACTCAGTTTAATATTCCAAAGTGGGTAGCATTGGTCTGACTATTACAGGTTCGAGTTTCGTATTCTGTCACGATCCCCTTTTCAGAAGATTTCTCCATGTCGTTAATTCGAGGCTGGCGCTGCATTTGCATTCGATGGTTCAGCATTCTGGGAGTTCTTTGAACCGAATTTCCGTATATTCAAAGCTTCAACTTCTTCTCGAATTGAACTTCAGAGAGGTTCAATTGTCCTCTCTTTCAGTGGAGTTATAAAGCACAATTCCAGTTAAATTGTGCATGTTTTTTTTCTCAACTTCCCTAGAAAAAGTGTTTTATGGTCAGACCAAACCTTTAAAAATATTATTTGGAGTAATTTGTAGGAGCAATTCCCTGCTGATTCAGGACAAAACCAACAACAGGTTGCAGAGCCAGTAAGCAATTTGATATTTAATTAAGTGCAAAACAAATGAAAAACAAAAAAACATATAATGTTCACTTATATGCAAATTGAGTTAAAATACATAGCGTTTTCGAATAAATTCTTGTCGAATCGAATTACATAGTATGGGTCCCGTGATTATAAGTTCTCTGTTCTTTGGTTCATACAAAATTGTGGGGATACGTATGTAGATATAGTATTTGATTGTTTTGTGGACCCCGACCCACATTAAGGTTTATGTGTATTTAGACAAATATATTAACTTATTGTCTGTATTGTAGTTAAAATATGGAGAAGTAAAATGTCGATATGTGTATGTGTATGAGTTGTGATGTGGGATTCCTCACAGTACGGGTAATCGTTTGGCAGAATGATTTCAGTCAGACTACTTTTGTTGTTGGTTGGTTTTCTGCTTTGTTTGCACAATTCCCATTAATGGTTAATAGGTCCGTCCACATACGAGTGGCAATATACAGCAGCCAACCAGAGCCCACCCTTGAAATACACATTCAGACATGTGCACAAGTTCTCTGTTTAACTTGTAGTCGGACCACTTACCGCACGCCCGTCCAGTCGTGCCGCTTATTCTGCTCGAGTTACAAAAGTATCGCATATCTTTCGACTGTCGTTTATTTAGGGCCTGTCATTACTTGAAATAGTTTCGTTTTCATCGTTCTAATGTTGTTTTGTTTACTTTCCTTGTACTGTTTTCATTTTCCGCTTGTAAGCATGGGAGAAACGAATAAATTTCGTTGCTTTATCCTGACTTGGCGTTTTTATGAACATCTCCAATGGTTTAAATAACAAAAGCCTAAAAAACAACACCCTGCCGCACAGACAATTCCTGGGAGTGAGGATTTTTTAATGTCTTTGCATTTTTCCTTTTGTGCTTCTATAAAAAAAATCGCCATTGGATTATATGATAATTTAATATTTTTCAAAAGAAAAACACTGATACGGCTACAGATACTTTGAAAATGAGTAAATATTTGGCTCTCCTCAGAAACCAAAGACACAGCGAAATGCCAAATAGATGTTAGACATACAGACAGAACGAGTGTCTTTCAAAAAATAAAAACAAGCGTTGGTAATAAATCGGATCGTCTGTTTCTTCTTTTAGGATTGCTTGAATCTCATTCGAGCATTCTAATAAAGCTGATTACGGAATTTTAGTTGGTATTACGCTAATCACGTATACCTTCGGCTATTCTGGGTGCTAATTTTCGAAAACTGCCTGTTAAATTTATGGTCGATATAGAGGGTGATAACGAAACCCTTTATCCGATTTGACGACGACAGAGATAGTGTAGTCAATTTTCATTTCAAATCGTTTTTATTGCCGACAATAAATGCTCATTTAAAATATATTACTTGGGTTAGGAGAAACATAAAAACTCGTATACTATGGTCGCAATAATGGCACCATGGCAAGGACTCTTACTTGCAATTCTAATGGAAATGGGTCATCATCATAGGCAGTGTTCAGGAGTGATTCCCATAGACATTTTATTGTCTGGCATTTTCGAAATCAAATCGCAGCATTCGTTCAAGTGTATTTACAAATTGTATACCGTGTATTCAAATAGTAATCATATTGTCTTTGACAATTTAAGTAGAGGGTAATTCCAAAACAATTTCGATCCGATTAATTTTTACCTCGTTGGAATTTGATGAAATTTTGCACAAATAATCTCCTGGTTGTTGTATGTTATTAGGCAATTCAATTGTGTTTAGATAGTGTGTGGTTTAAATCTTACAGTATCTCAAAGTTGGTCTTAATGACAATTTTTTTGTAAAAAAATAGCAGTGTTAGACGTTATATATGTGAGAAATGCGGTATCAGAAATAAACGAATATTTTGCCCAAGGGATGTTTATTTTAGTGTTCTAACGCGAAAAATTTAGAAAGTAGTTTTTGTAAAAGACTGTGAGTCTTTAACAAAAACGGTGTTTTTAATTTCTGTGCCGGCTGGTTCGCAAATGAGATACCGCCTGAATGGTATTGATTTCTTCTTTACGATAATGTAGAAAAAGTATAATGTCCTTGTTCGAGATCTCCCTATAAATAATTCTTATATATTTCCAAAAAGGATATTCCTGAATAAAGATCGTGTGAAAATTTGAGAGTGTGTTCACTATAGGTTCAACTATGTACGTTTTAGTGCAGCAATCTCTACTTTTTAATAAATTTCTTTAAACTTTTTAATTTTTTACTGTAAACGCTAACGATATCTGTAATAAAAAGTCGATAGACAATGCCAACAGTATATTTGCTTTGTAGTTTCTACACTGAAAGAAAAAACGGTTGTTATATGAACGAACGCGTTTCGATGAAATCCATTCGTTGATGCAACGAAAAATTACGTTCATGCAACAAAAACTTACGTTGATGCAACAATTGTTACGTTTATACCACGATACGGGTTTTTCGTATTTTTGGTGGTTCCGTTTATGCAACAACTCAGCGTACGTTAATGCAACGAACATTTTTATTTGTGGAAATAAGAACAATTAGGAAAAAATATCATTTTATATCTTTAAATGCTTTAAATTTTTTCCCGAATACAATTTTTATACATTTGTTTATATCTTGTTGTTTTATACAACGTTTAAAGTTAACGAAACACATACGGTGATGCAACCACCGATTCGTATATGAAACTATTCATTCATATATCAACCGAAATAATTTGTTAATGATTTACTCTTATGTTTAGCAAGGAAACCGTTTGAAAAATATTTTACACGACTTTTTGTCTTCATTTACAGTATCACTAACCAAAACTCGTTTCAGTATTTAATTATAAGCTGATTTTTCAAACTCTTATAGTTAACTACATCCATTCGTTCATTCAACGATCGCGCAATTACACACAACAAAATGGTTTGCAATGCATTTGTTTGCTTTGTTTGTTTACTGCTACATTTTGGGGATATGCGCTACAAAACAGTAGTTCTCGATCACTGCGAGAACTATGCGCATATTAGACCAGTACTTTGCAGTAGAAATCATTGCAAATGGGTACCGATGAAGAAGTGTGGCAGATTCCGAAACGGATCTGTATACCTTGCCTGCAATCAAAGAAAACACAATGCTTAAAATATTTTTTGAACATTTGAAAACTGTATTTTAGAAAAAGCTGAAAATTTTACTTTTTTTAATATTGCTTCCAGCGCAAAATTTGTTCGTATCAACGAAACAAGGTTGTTGTATCAACGTAACGTGATTGTTGTATCAACGAAAAATGATTGTTGTATCAACGAACCAAGGTTGTTGTATCAACGAAACGTGATTGTTGTATCAAGGAAACGAAAGTTTTTACTTCAACGAAACATTTTTCGTTGCATCAACGAAGCCCAACGTTGGTTGACTTTTAACGACAGATTTCGTTGTTACAACGTACAAATTCGTTGATGCTACGAACCTTTTTCTTTCAGTGTAACCTGCATCGGGCTACTCTCAAGTTACTATTATTTCCGGTATTGAACAAACTTGGATTGACTGAAAAATGTATTGTGTGATGTCCTATATTATGTTTGCATTTGAACACATACAACAGGAATAGTTTAAAAATGGCATAAATCGGCAAAACAGTCGGAAAAATATCATTGTATAAGGAAATTGTAGGGTATCTTATAGGAAGGTGTGCAACAACTTTTTTTGCATTCTGAACAACGATTTCAGTTCATCGCTCATTCTACATCCATATATTAAAACTAAGTAATTAAAATTACTATGATTAAGTGCTTGGTTTATTGTTAATTTCGTTGGTTGAACTTGAACTTGTTTTTAAATTTGTACAATAAACCAATACATTGAGAGGTATTTGCTTTTATGTCCTGAATATGTTGATCCCACGAAAGATTACTTTGTAAACACAAATTGCGATCCTTATTCAGAACAAAATTATGTGAAAAAATATCCTCTTTCGAAATATATAATAAACAAGGATACATCCTTTATTTATAGGATTATATCGAACAAGGACATTCCACTTTTTCAACATTGTCGTAAAGAGGAAATCAATACTTTTCAGGCAGTACCTCAATTGTATATTTCCGATAGCGCATTTCTAACATATTTGACATCTTACACACTTATCTATGGGTGTTTAGACCAACTTTAAGACGCTGTAAGATTTAAACAATGCACTATCTAGACCCAATTGATTTTGTGCAAATTTTCATCAAAATCAGAAAGGTAATTTCTCCAAAAGTACAGTTTTTGTGTCGATTACCTTTGGAATTACCGTATATGTATGTATGTGTCCTTTGTTAATTATGTATAATGTTTTGAGTTGATTACAACAGAACAGTAACAAAACTTTGTGTTAATTAAATACCCCTGAGGTACTCCATTTAATTTTTGGATATTGGAAACTAAAAAGAAATTAATCAATATCAAAACTAA
Source organism: Hydrotaea cyrtoneurina (assembly GCA_958296145.1). Taxonomy (NCBI): domain Eukaryota; kingdom Metazoa; phylum Arthropoda; class Insecta; order Diptera; family Muscidae; genus Hydrotaea; species Hydrotaea cyrtoneurina. Next base: position 44,803,057 of record OY282512.1, read on the forward strand.
TAATTGAAAATACAAATAAATACTTGTTTTTATATTTTTCGAATAGCAGACCTTGAATTTGTATTCGCCATGGATGATATAGTAAACACACTCTATAATCATATTAAATCTATCTATGTACTTTAACAATTTCTAAAGTACAATCACATAACCACATGTATATTTCATAAAATAATTAAAATAGTTAAATAATACAACAAAATGTGGAGCTTCTGGCTGTGTGAGAAATTGTACCATCTTATTGAGGGATTCTCAATCGGCGCAATTCTTTGAACAAAAACTCTCTCAACATATTTTAGCAACGCGTCTCCGTTGACCGTAACAGAACGACCGTAGCAACATTCATCAGCCACCCTACATATATGATGTGAATAAGTTTTGTTTATTTTTTTTTAAAGCAGATGCAATTGCTTTGTTTTTTTTTTTTCTGTTTGTGTAACGCATTTTTTTCTTCATTACAACTTTTATAATGAATTTAAAGTTATATTGAAAATTACTCTCATGTCAGTCAATACACATCACATCAATCTGTCAATACACATCACAGAAGACTAAAAGTATCAGGGTACGCATGTCCTTTTGGGAAATGCCCATAAGATCCATTACAACGAGCATTGGGTGGAAATGACTGTCGGAGTGATTTTATTTTCTGTTCACTGTTATGGGGTGTAGGCTGAACGAGAGTAGGGCAATCGCTTGGGTGTCACAAACACCAGCTCAGACTTTATTATTAATGTTTGTTTCTCGAACAATTAAAGTACACACCCCTTCGGTAGGAAATCGTTATGAAACTTTTTGAATTTTGCACCATGACTTTGGTATTTATGACACTTTGTGTCCGACATTATGATGCGTTTCTTCCAGAGCAATCACTGTGCTTAAACTTAATTAATGGCCATCTGATTTCATGGGAAATTAATGAAATTATTTATCCATCATTGGCGTACGTACTAACTTTCAAATGGTTGCTGTTTAATTAAAATCTCACCAACAATTTCACAATGTTCCATTATTCATTCACGTTTTTGTGACCGTTTACAATCTTACATGAAAATGCCCATATCTGCCGTTCCGGCAGAGATTTGTCGTTGTCTTCGGGAACGGTTACTCGGCCCATGCCTCTGTCTTTTCGCCAGCACAGGGATTTGCTTTGTCTTCTGGCTGCTTGTTCGTTGTTGGTTGGACGTGTTGAGTAATATCGGCAATTAAGCTCTACGGCTCCTTGCCCGAGCGTTTTTCATGGACATAAATACTTTCATTAATTTATGTTTCTACAGTAGCGAGTATGTGTGACAGACAAGACGACATACATGTGAGGAGCAGGAGAGCAACTGGGCAAGGGGAGCGTATACAGTTGTGCCGAGGTTTGTATGTGATTTAACATTCTTTTGTTTTATTCTTTCTTTTGTTTGTTGTTTCATGTACTTATTATTAATATATGAAATGCTTTTGGGGCTATAAGAGCCTCGCAAGGAATTTCATAGGCAACATCCACAGATACACGTACAGGCACACTTATCACATACACACGCATTTATTTTCCATTACAAGGACAACAAAGAACCAACAAATAATACGAAAACAAAAACTTTAGCAAGCTTCATAAATTATTGAGTTTTCTCGGAATCGTCGCCGACGTCAACGTTGACGCAGAAGTCTTCATTGTTTTGTGTTTTTATTTACTCCCAAAATTAACAAAAAAGTATTCATTTTACCCACTGCATCAAAACAAAAACAATCGAAAAAAAAACACAGAAAACTAAGAAGCAAGAAAAATTCAGAAACACACTTTTCTTTTAAGTTGTGTCTAAAGAATTTTAATCCTGAGTAGCTCCAACCCGGGACACAAAATTGTCTGACGCCACTCGGGTAGACGGAGTAGGGGACCATACAAGGGAGACCACCACAACTACGACAGCGACAAAGTTAAATGTTTGTCCTGCTTTTTTGAATGCACGAATGAAAGGATGCGACGCATCTTTTTGTGACAAATCCCATTATTACAAAAACAGGCCAAGTGAAGGAATTCTCCAAAAGCGGATTATGTTCAGGCAGCATTATTTTGTCAAAAGTGTTAAACTAAATAAGAAAACAACTTATTTTTACAGAACGTCCTTTCCACGGTCCCGTAGTAACTCCATTTTGAATCTAAGTTTTCTTATTGCGTCGAAATCTTATTTGGAAAAGTCTCACAAACGCAGTGGTCAACCATCCCCACCTGGGCATTGGCCTCGAACTATTTTTTCTGAGCTTTGCTCATTAGAATGTGGTGAATGTGTCTGTTTGTGAATGAGATTGTACAGTTTTTTTTTTTGGTCATTTCGTTGTTGTGATAGTATTTTGGTGTATCCGAAGATGATACTAGAGAATGGACATATGTAGTTTGCACCTTAAGTAGTGACAGGATTATGCAAATCAATGTCATTGTCCGCCATTGTAATAATATTTCTGTGGCTGGGTGCTCAAAGGGTAAATGTATTTTTTTTTTTGATTTTGAGTTAATTTGTGTTAGGTTGATTGTGTTGCTTTCAAAAACTTTCTAATTCTAAAACAGCCAATGGCAAATTTCAGCCAATATAAATATTTATAATCTGATTTGCTCATCTGTAATTAAAAGAATTTCTGTAAATGAAATTACATATTATTGCGAATGGGGACAACTTCTGATAATCTTCATGGGCATCCTCAGTTGTATTTTTTGGATCCGGCAATAACGCCTTGATCCATTACTCTCATCAAAACTGCGGATTGGCCAGGATCATTATTGGTTAGCAGCAGTTCTCTATGGGACAAATAATTGGTGTCGGCATACTTATTTGACTTCCAAATTATAGACGATTTTTGTAATCAAAAAGTTTCATACTCCATGGAGTTCCGGACTAATACACCAACAACGGACAAAGCTTAACATCCAGGAAAATCGTAGGCCTAATAATTGACACTTTTGGTCTGCTACACTTTTCTTTTTCGATATAAATGGTCTTTCAGGCAGTCGCGAGTCGACATAGAAAACTAGCTGAGGTCAATTATTTGCTTTAATTTTTGTGGAAAACTTTTAGCAGCTTCACAGTCCATGGATTCTCTGATTCGGTAGATTCTTTGCTCTGAAATTGTGGAGCAAACTAATCTGTGGTCAAAACGACAAATGCATATTTCTTTTTTTTTAAATGAAATCGGGGTCCAGAAATTGGATTAGTTGCTTTTCTAGACTACAAAATACAATCCATACAATCGTTGCTTGCAGACAATTCGCTGTTTAGAGGTGTTTTGAAACGCATAGAATTTCTTCGAAACTGAGATCATCGTCAGAAATTTTGAAGTTGGTATTTGCGGGAGAAGATGAGCGGTTTTCTACAGTGTTGTCTTTGTTGGTGTTTCTAATGCTTTCGAAATGTTTTATAGTCTAGATTGGTAAATAGCAGGCCATTTACATTCTTAACAACTTAATTACGACTCATGTTTTGATTCGAAAGTCGACCCATTAGTCGCTGGTGGTCTTTCATATTTTTTAAAAGTCTTTACTTTGGTAATTGTAAATGGTTGTGCGCCTATCCTCAAAATGATCCACTGTATGTCTGTTGTTTTTTCTTCTTTGTTTGCACTTCTTAAGTCCTAAGCCGTGTTATTAAAGTATTTGTTGGAATACTGAAAACAAAATTGCCTCCATCAAAACCAAAGTTGGTGGAAAATAATGAGATTATGCTATGGCCGGGAAAATAAACAGGCCATAAACACGGCGTTATGCGAGTACAGTAGCTACCATTTGTGCGTTACGTATAAATGATACCGCCGACATGGTTCGTAGCGTCAATTAAGAAGCCGTCGCGCTGGCATTCTGTGCACACTTGCGTGGTCCTCATAACATGGCGGGATATTTGCGGTGTAAACACCAAGAAATACACGTGACTGTCTTGTTAGACTCTAAGGCAACTTCCAGGCAATTGTTAAAGCTGACAATATTCATGAGTGACAATTGTGATATTGTAACATTTGCAATAAATTAAAGGTGGTGTCATCTGGTGGTGCCATCGAGCAATCGATACAATTATTGATTCGTCCTTATGTTATGCGGCTTATGGGAACCACTAATGTGCATTAATGTTGATTTTTCAAATGCTGGCAATTATTTTCTATTTTCCTTAGTGGGATATTAGGTATTTCCCTCTGGTTGTCCACATGGGGCTTTAGCGTATACTTAGTTTGTCATTGCGTTGTTAAATATTGATCGGATTTCCAGCATTTATTATTTGCAAAAAGTGTCACAATTTTAGCTGACCTTTGAGTTCGAGCATTGCATTCTTGACGTTTTTTAAATAAAAACTTTAAAAATTCTCTATTATTGTTTTACACGAATCCTCGACTAAAGTTTTTCTATTCGCGTAGTTTTTATTTCCCTGAAAATCAGGACTTGTTTCATTAAATCCCGCTCTCTAAGTATAGTTTATAAAAAAATCAGGTTATACATATTGTTGTTCATTTTTTTTTAAAATTAACTGCAGCGACCACTATTCAAGGTCGTTGTGAAAACATGTTCGGATAAATGGATGGTTAGAAAAACATGAATAATTATGTGGCACAAACTTCTAAAAGAGTTTTACATCAGTGCCCAAGATGAATCGGACGATGTTCACAGCTAAACATTTTCTACCGAAATGAGAAAAATATACCACTGATTGATGATGTTCTTCCAATATATGTTTGATGTCGTGTTTCATTTGTGGACGGCATTACGGGGAATTCTTATCGCGTATGAAAAAACCTAGTCGATATGATCAGCTGTGAACGTCTGGACGTCCAACAAGATGGATGTATGCCTTCCATCTATCGTAACTGTTTTATGTGTTTCCCAATGTTTGGATAATCAGGTCAGAATTATGAGATATTTCTTATTTACTTATTTTCCCTTAACATTACATGAAGGAACAGGCGAGGAACTTCTCTTAACTTCCTTTTGATACTGTGTATATTTTGACAAAACTTGCTAGATGGTTTTTTTGTTTGCAGGTCGTACATATGACAACATTTAATTTACTGCCTGTTTCCATAAAATGAATTCGTTCGTTCGTTACAAATTGTCAATATTTGAAGCGTTATAAAGTAGGTTTCAGACATTAATCAATTTCATTCATTAATGATAAAAATCGCTTTTATTCCTCCTTCAATTTGGTCAATTTCCTTCACAAAATGGTCAATTTATTGGTTTCTCATGGGTTTGAGTCTGTTCTGAAATACTTTGACAACCCTTAGTTGTATGTTTATTTTCCACTGCGCACTCTTTTGAAACGTTGGCATAAACAAAATGGAATTGAATTAACGTCAATAGATTCTGCATGCATGCATTTTGGCAATTTCGCCTTAGAATAATAAACAAAGGCTTTATTTTTAAATTATGCATAAATAGTGCATACACACACACACATTGTGTATGTACCTATGACTATATTTGCATATGTGCATGCATGGTCATGTTAATATTTTAGCGGTCTATTCGATGTTAATGTTGCCAAACGAGAATAGAACACATGGTTTATGAAATGGAAACCAACTTATTAATAAATTAATTAATAATTAAATATGAATTACCAGGATTTTTAGATAATGTTTTTCATATTTGTAATATACATATATACAGTGAGGGTCAAAACTACAGCAATAGAACATATGTTTGTAATTACTCGTCCACTTTGAATCAACATTGTTCTCCAAGTCATTTAATTAATTCAATCAAACCTGAGAGCAAACAAGATTTATAGAAATTGTTGTCTTGTAAAAAATCTTTTAAAAAAACCAATTATACTTGTGACTGATTTTTGTTAGCTACACTTTTCTTCACTAGTGTATAACATAAATACTTGGTGTGTTCATAAATATATACAAGCGCATACATACATATGTACATTAGGGTGGAGTGAAAACATGCTTTTTTTTAATTTGAAAAAGTTAACCTCGGAAAGAGATGTAGTCTGGGGCCCTAATGAGGGGAAAAATAAAGAAACAAATTTTAAAAAATTTTTAGGGGTCGCGCCACTCCCTCGAAATTTGGAAATTATCGCTATTTTGGCGTTGATTTTAGAAAAATCCTAAAAATTAACGACTTAACTTATTCGAAATTTAAAAGTTTGAGCTTGTTCAGTGCCCAAACAAAAGTATTTGAGGCAAATATGAGGATAATCGACTAATATTTGTAGCTTTGGTGGCGATTTCATTGTTCAGTCAATTTTCTGAAGAAGGGGCAATTTGACTTATTTTACTTTTTGCAATTTTTGAACAATGAGAAATTTTTTTTTAAATTTTTTCATGCCCTTATTTCATTGTTTACGCTATTGCAAACATTTATTGACATAAAACTTTTTAGGATTTTTCTAAAATTAACGCCAAAATAGCGATAATTTCCAAATTTCGAGGGAGTGGCGCGACCCCTAAAATTTTTTTAAAATTTTTTTCTTTATTTTTCCCCTCATTAGGACCCCAGACTACATCTCTTTCCGAGGTTAACTTTTTTTTTTTGAATTTCACTCCACCCTAATGTACATGCATGCATACATATGAATCAGTAAAGTAGTTACACAATTGTGCGGGGTTTGTCGGGAGAATAGCCACGAGGCATTTTGCGCATTTTTTCATCCGTATGCAGATAATTTGAAACCTCCAAGGTAAAAATATATTCCAATTATCACTGATACGCCCACAAACATATTTTTTAAATTCGTTTAACTCGGAAATTGTGGGTTATCGCAAAATAAGGTTAGGCACACATGGGGAAATCGTAATGTGAAGCCGTGCTTCGTTTTTCAGATATTTAACATATTTGTTACGCGCACAGTTAATCCAGTTTTGTAATCTGGCAAGACTTTCCAACATTTTTCAGCGGTCGTAAATGCCGTCGACTTTGTATGAGAGCAGTTGTAAAGTAATGAGGGGAGTTATACGATCGTTTGTGCCGATTAAAGGCACTTTTATTCTTGGTTGAGATTCAATTCCTCTTATGAACTTGCCCGCCCAAGTACACAGTAAGCGTCTCCGTTGCTACGAGCTTTGTCAAATCAATCGATATGAACAAACACACCAACAAGCAAACAGTGATGAAATCGCCGGTTGAACATCGTGGTGCATATGTTTTGGTATATGCGACGTACAGTTCACACCACACCTTGGGTCTGCAGTGTCTATTTCATTGAAATTTGGGAATTCGTCAAAATACAATCTCGTCGATATACAAGCAATCAATGTTATCGTATTAAAACATTACGTAAAATCCCAATCAATGACAGTGCCTACAGTTCGTTTTTGGTAAGCCTGTGATGTTTTATTATCAACCATGCATAGATCCGTCATTATTGCGTTTTTATACTCAGTACCCATGTCCGTGGTGAATGTCTTCATTGGGCTGTAGGTGAGACTAAAGAAGTTGAATATCGCCTTAACAACTGTAATTTGAACTTGTATCCGATATTGATATCGTTACCAAGTACATTGTTAAGTCACATATTACAGTATCTGCATATTGGTTTGCATTGGCTGTTCTTGTGCCTTCGTATGTCTTGTAATTTTGGCTTCTTAACATTTCTGACATGACTTGATGTACTTTGATATGTCTTTAGTCGTGTTTGGCCAGAAAAAAGGTATTTTTTATTTTATTTAGCTTTCTGGTAATTTCACAGTGTCCACTTTTCACTGGATCATCGTGATATCTTTTGCAGGCTTTTCTTAGTTTTGTTCTTGTCATGCTTTATATAGCCATCTTAATTGCTGGATTTCTTTTGACGTCTGTATTATTGATGACTTTGTCTACGTTGGCCTTTCTTTCAGTTTTCTTTTTCTTTTCGCTACGGACTTCCAGGTTATCTCTGCTAGTAGTTGCTCTTGGTGTCCAACATCCTTAAAATCATCGATCGTTATGGGAGACAGAACATCTGTTACAAAATTCTCCGTGTGCAGATGGTATCTGTGTGACAGGCAGCAGGCATACTATAAGGTTAAGTCCACGGAAACAGCCCTGAAAGACTTGGACGGTTCACTTCACTTCATTGAAGGTTCACTGGCCGTCAAGGATTATACTATGGTAGGCCATTTTAGATATAGAAGTGGTATTCAAGAACGTAACTTCCGACAGGATAGTCACGGCATCAGGGGCAAATTATGGTCGTTAGATTTGTTGGTAGGGGAACACCTCAATGCGGTATTCTATCCCAAATATTCTCCCTAGAGGTTGCAGCCAAAATTGTCGCATGGTAGACGATGTGGCAATAGCAGTAAGGGGACAGTTTTCGAGTAGACTTCAATCTGTGGAACCGATATCTTTAGAGGGCAGTGAAACTCCTTTTGCGGGCTTGGGAAAATATCTTGGCGTAATATTGGAAAATAAACTGGATTTGAAGCACAAAATCCTAGACAGGGCGGAGAAGGTCACAGGACAATAATTAAACAGTGAGGCATAAAGTATCCCATTGGTCATGGTCACTGGTTGTATATTGATCTATTAAGACCGATAATGCTGTATGGAGTTACGTCTGGTGGAAGGTTCTTCTGAAGTCCGGATACTGCAACTGTCGAACAATATCATGATGCCTGACATAGCACACACCGTTGACTGCTCTCTGGCCGAACCATTATTCATGCCACATATCAGACCGGGATGCGTAGATACTGGTGGCTCCAAATTAAATAATAAATTATGTTTCGGGGTCTACTGGAAATAGCTAGAGCTAAATATAGCACGAAGACTACCTGATCACTGCAGTTTTTGTCTAGCAGAAAGTTTGGCCACTAAAGAAGAAGATATAACGGTATTAACATATTCTCGGATAGTCAGGCTGCCATTAAATCTCTGGATTCCGTATTCGTGAACTCAACATAAGCTTCGTATTATCAGAGATCTCTTAAGGTGATGGCTTAGCAGTTCAGCATTCACTGTATGTGGGTGCTTAGCCAAAGGCACATACCGGGGAACTACAGAGTAGACGAGCTGGCAAAACTCGGGACTACCTTAGAAATTCGCTAGCTTTCGTGGTCTCAGTGAGTCTGTTTTGAAATCGTACGAGTAGTAATCGAGATCGAGATCAAGAATGTTTTCTTGTCAATTGTGAATTAGAATTATTTTATTGAGAAAATATAAGAGAGTTCTAACTAAAAATGCTGTACGATATGTTGATGATGTGAATCGTGTTATGACCCAATGAATACCATTAAGTGTTTAATTGTAAATTTCTAAATCCGAAAGTAGATCTACAGTAACATTCAGAATAAAAAAAAATATTTTCCCTTAAGAATTTGGTAAAGTTCAAAATTGTTCCGCAAAATACAAAACGATTCCCGATTGAAAACTTCAAATGGCTGCATCTTTTAGGGATAGCGACAAAAACTCAAAATTGTATGGTCAAATGAAATCGGTTCATGAAATGTAAAAATAAAAATGATTTCGCTCATATGTGAGACAACCGAAATATGCAATCATATTTGGAATGACAGCCAAAAAGCGTCGTAATCAACAGAAGAAAAAAGAACAACGTAACGCATTAAATAAAAATGTGAGCGCTGTGGGCAAGAAGACGCTTTAAATAGACCTGTGTGAAATTCGGACCATGAAATTTCCCTCTGCGCACTGTGTACCTAATTTGAATTAGGGTGTACCAATTTTTTTTTTTTGCGTTTGTGCGTTATGTACGCGTAAAAACATATTCTTATATAGATTGATATCGATAGACATTAAAATGAATTTTATGCAAATGAACGAAAACCATGAAATTTATTAAAAATTAATAACATTTGTTTAGCCTCACACATACACATGTATACATACACACATCCACAGAAACATACATGCAACATCATGTATGCAGGCGTGTACAATGTATGTGCGAACGTATACAACGAAGCACTCACCCACAACCATGAGAACTTCATAACGATATTAAGCACACGTTCATATACCCACTCATATGATGGCACTCAAACACACACGTATGTACATACACACATATACATGCATACTTAAGCGGCATGCTCAATTAATTATGAACAAACATTTTAATTAGTAACATTTAAACGTGAATTGAAAAGTAATATCATCATTTCGCCAGGCGAAATTATTTTCTCTTTTCAATTCGTATGTGTACATTCGTGTGTGTATGGCTTCTTCTGTATGCTTTATTTATATTATATAATTAAAAAAAGGAGAAACAACAACAACTGCAAAAAACATCCTTGCCAATATAAATGAAAAACGTTTATTGTGTATTGTTTAAAAAATATTTTCACTGCAAAACAGAATATGAAAACTGAATACTGAGAACTGCAAACAGAAGCTGAATGAAATAAAATAAAATAAAATAAAAGAAAGAAGAACAATAACAAAGGCCAACGAGAGTATGAATGAAAAATACAAAAACAAAGACAAAGACAACAACAACAACTCCCATTGTAATACTTAACTTCAGAACGAATGCGAAGAGACACGACAGCAGCATCAGCAACAGCAACAACATTCAAACTTGCAACAATCGTCAGCAACAGTAGCAGCAACAACAACACCAGTATTGAAACAACATAAGAAACAACAAAAGGACATTTCACAGCAGTAAGCGACAACATAAATTCAAGCATTAAACAACGGCAACAGCATCGTCTTGTCAACAACGGCAGCAACGATTTCTCACAGACAACCGCTACAATAGCAGCTGCCACCGTCGCCGCCCGTGCAACATGGCGACACAACAGCATCGCGGACAGACGCTCTGGCACTGGCTGCATCACAGCCGGCATCACATGCTCTGCGCTTGGTTAACATTCTGGGTATTTTTCATGTGTACACTGAGTCCCGTCTTACCAGAAGTTATTTACCGTGTGGATCCTTTGGGTAAATATTGTACTTGAATTTATACAATTATACATACATATATATATAGACACACACACACACTCATACATATTGTTTTATAACCAACATCTTTGCCTTCTTTTTTGTGTTGAATGTAATCCCTCCTCGTACTCGGCGACGCCAACAACACCACCCCGACCACCGCCACCGACGGCATGAATCGTCGTTGCTCGCCACGAATACAAAACAGAAAGTATTTAGCTTTTTATTTTCCGTTTGTTCTCGTGCCTTTTGTGGCATAACAACAAAACAACTTCACCACCCATTGAAAAATCCTGCATTGAAATTGTTGGGGGAGATGGGTGTGCCATGGCCAAATAGGAATGATGAAGGCAACCGTCCGATGTATACATGTGTATGTACACACATACAGTTGTATACATGTGGATGAAAAGCATAATTTCAAAAGTAATTTTTAAGAAAAATACTAAAAATCTCTTGGGTACTTGTATACACGTGCAATAGGATGTACTGGAAAGTGAATTCTTTGAGGGATTTGGTTTTAAACGTTCACTCAAATTTACATGGAATTTTATGTAAAAAATATAAAGACAATTTTGAACAAATATTCTAGATGGAGATTTCAAATAATCAAACTATTTGAAACTTATAAAGGCCACGAAAAGCGATTTCCGTTTGACAGCAAATTTCAATTTACCTTTGAGCAACTTTTCAGTGAGCTATGCGTAAGTTTGTACTTATTTAATGGTTTTACATGGCTTTCATATTCAAATTTCAAGAGGTTAAACTACCACATATTCATTGCCAGATTAGGACCAGGGTTTCTTGCGTGATAGACACGCACCACCTATAGCTCTACGATCGCCCAATCCTGGTTCATAATTGAAAACGAAAACTCTATTTTCAGTATACCCTCATACATGTACCACCTACACGGATGTATGTATGTACCTATTTACAATTCCACACATATTCATATGTACGTATAGCGTACGCATACCGTTATAAACATATGAATATGTTGGAATACGTGTTCCTTTGTTATACATGTTTGTTTCATATACGTTCGCACACTGGTGTTCATAACTATTGACACAGTAAGTGCTAGAGTCACTAGAAATTCTTGGAAATCCTTTTAAACTACATGGGATTTTATAAATTGCCAAGAAGGCTGTACATTTTGGTTTTCTTGTATTTTTTTTTAATTTCCGTTTTTAACATTTAGCTTCATGTCCCAGTGGATTTTGGCCTTAAAAATGAATCGAATATTGGGTTTTAAAAAAATAGTACAACAAATACATGTTCTATTCATAGAAATTGATTACACTGTGGAACGTTTTCGTCTACGGTTTGGCATTTTCATTTCCTTTTTTCCCTTTTTCGCTGTTTTTTTTTTTGTTTTTTTTTTAAAATTTTTTTTTAAAAAATTTTAAAAATCTGAAACGAAACAAATTGTCATGTCTTGTTACTTTCACGTAAAGTCACCTATGATTAAAATTAAATACTGTTGGTAAGTGAGGGTAAAAGAAAAGGTAATTCTTAATTGTTCTAAATTTATTTCAGCAATATCGCAAATCGTCCTTCTCGAGTTCTCGATTGTTTGATGAAATCATAATACTAAGCAAAAAATCGTTAAAATAACGAAAAATTTAAAACGTCATAAACAAAAACTTGGCCTGAGAATGTCAAAGTTTTACCAGAATGACTTAGTTCTCTCACCCTGACACCCTACCCTACCCAACACTGTGTTATTGATTGAATATTAATGAAAATCTGACACAATATTCGTTCGTCTATTGAAAATTAATGAAATTTATCATCAAATCAACGTAAAAGTTCATTCAATTATGATATTATGACCATATTTTATTATAATTATAGTAATCGACGAATATGGGAAATCTTTATTACCTTTTTTTGGAGACATTTTAGCTCACGCATTGCTACAATACGACATCCTGCCTTTTCGCATTATCGTACTTTTTATTTCGGTGTTGCAAATGTTTAATTATTTTAAATGTGCAATGTAATGTGGATATATATGACTGCAATGCGATTCACTGGAATAGAATGGGAATAAATGAGACAAACTCCAAAGAATATGGAGGAACACATTAAATTGCAATTGGTTTGAATTTCTGATATTGAAGTATGGAAAACAGTTTTCTATCTTCTAAACCCGGGGTTTACATGAAACTGTTTTGCAGAGTTTTACAATACATTGACACTTTTTCACTAACACATATATACATTTCTCATTGTCTTCGTCGCTGTCTCTGATTTTTTGAAAACAGTAAATTCGTTTGACGTAAAGGGCCAACTCGATGACGTTTCTTTGTAATATGTGAAAAAAGACAACAACAAAAATCGGAAAAGTGTTAAAAAAATGAAATAAGGTTCAACACAAAATATAAATTTGAACGACGTTTGCTGAAAAATGAATTGTCTTCAGAATTATGTGGACGCCTAATTTTTCCCTTTTCATACAACTAATCAAAACCGATTTCATATAGACGTCATTCTGTTGTAGAATTTTCATTTAATTAATTTAATTCAATGAATCATTTTATGAAAACAGATTTCGATGTTTCCTCATGTCATGTATTTAGAAATAATTTCAAAAACTCTCAATTTATAATTTTAATATCATTAATACTTTTTTGTTAAATAGTCTGTAAGGATTTTTTCCGAAAACTCCAATAACTAAATAAATAAATTAAAGTAAGCACCACCCTAATGTGCTTGCACATGTTAGCATGCTGGCGTATATTTTCAGATGGGTCTTTTCCATTATCTGTTTGTTGGTTGTTTATCTTTTCGTTACGGCACAGAACGTGATAACACTTGTTGGCAAACATTGACCTTTTTCTCCTCATTACAAGGCATTACATTGAATAGACCAATTGGGCAGGGTTTACGACTGTCCCAAAAATTTAAAATGGAATTCATTTGTACGAAGTAGAAATTAATAAAATTTGGTCTTCAAATGACACATTTTGATGGTTTATCTCGTATCCCTGGACGGCTTCGATAAACACAACCGCTCACTCGTTGTTACGATTATACAAATATGTGTGTACAATACATACACGAAAAAACCGTATGTCTCGCATTAGGAGATGGCTAATAATAAATTCAGCATGGCCTCTCTATACTGATCAGAATCTTAATCAATTTAGCTCCTCATGATCGAAAGCTAAATAGAAATAAATTAGGATTACTTGATGATTGGCCAAATAAAAATAAAAAGGGTCGGAAAAGTTGTGCAGTCTTTTAAGACCGATTAAGTTTTTAATCATTTGCAAAGAGCTCCGCACCAAAATGTAAACGTTGCACTGATGGATATTTGGCCGATCTAGGCTGCCAGAAATGTTTCGGTGAAACTGTCTATGCCAAATGTTGGGAAAAGGATCTTCAAAACAATCGAAACAGGATATTTGTTATAAAAACTTAAAACTTATATTTTTATGTTTTGTTTTCATATATATTGATGACACATAAAGACACTGTACATTAGGAATGATATATTTTTTTAGAAGCACTCTAAACTTGAAATTATAACAGACTTGTGCGGTATGTAAACAAAAACGGCACAGTAAAGCAGCAGCATATTTTGTTATATTTTAGGATATTTTAAATCCACAAAATGTCAGACATCATAAATGAACGAGTAAAAAATAAGCAGCTCGTTGCTCTTCTGAAAATTAGATAAAAAAAAACCAAAGGTATTTTGTTCAGAGCACCAACGGTAATGATAGTTTCTTGTAACGAAATCACACATTGTAAGAGATAATTGAATTAGACTTACAAGTTAGGGATTTTTAGATGCGGAATATAACAATTAATTTCGGGCTTTTGTATTTTCCAGACGTATGGAGGTTGGATGAACATTTGCTAGTTAGGGACTTCATAACCAAATGTGGTTCAAGGGTATTTGTTCCTTGTAATTCATCAAACAACATCATCGAATACATGTAGAGCGATCAAAGTGAAATCACAATTTAAATGAACTGTCTGCAATGGCAGCGACAACATTTCTGCTGAATTGTTTTAATAACATAAAGAAATTGTTGGTTTTCTATTTTACTCAAATAAGCATAATTAAGGTTAGAAGTTATCACAGATTCATAACCACTAGGTCGCATTCACCTTGTGTGTCGTATGAGTAATATTATTCAAAACAATCTTGCGTATTACTCATACGCATTACATTTGGAATTTTATGGGATACGGGTTATGCGCAGCAACATTTTTGATTTAGAAAGCAGAAAATGCTGCGTCATGTTGTTGTTAGTAGAAAATGTGCAGAATCCGTGCGCACAATACGAGGACTTTTCTATGTAAAGTCATGTTAGGAGCTGGCTCAGGTCCCGGTCCGTGCGTATACAGGTTATATAGTTCACAGCTCACTGTTCCTTCATGAACAGAGAGTTGGGCTGTGTTTAGAACCGCCGATAGAACTCTCCAATGTAAACAGCCTTGTGAACCAAAGAAATAAGTTCTACAGAAATAACAGTGATATATTTTTTACGGCATTTATGGACCCTTTATGATTATGATTATAATATTTGCCGGTTATTAGTAGATGAGTCGACTACGCATATATGATCTATTTAAGATATTATCTGGCCTATTCCAATTGTTTGTAGGTGTTCATTTCTGTTGTGGTTTAAATTCCCAACTGAATTTAATTAAATTTAGATTGCTCTCAAAAAATGTGAAATCGTTTGCACTGTAATATAGAATGTGTGTCTATTTATGTATGTCAGTGCGTACATAAGTATGTATACGTTTACTCAGTTGCCAACTCATGTGGGAGAATTATAAAGACCGAAACAAAAAACTGATAGCAAAAGCAATTTGAAAGAACAACACTCGTGCATATTTTATTTTTTTGGTTTTAACAAACGTACAGTAGCGCGGTTCAAATTTGCATGCGGACAAAATATTGCGATAATTGGTTTGTATTTTTGTTTATATTTACTCGGATAATAATTGTTCAGCGGGAGTATCGTTATGGGTGTACTAAAAAGCGTATTTAATGATTCCCTTGACACAAATCAGTGAGGTGTACACAATACTCACACTGACCTCCAGCTTTTTCTAGACAAGTTTTACATGGCATAGAGGTGTCTCTCTTTGACACGCACAGTCGCCGGCATTTTTGAGGTGGAAAACTGTTTTTTTTTAGAAAAATGTGCTAGAAAACAACCGATGAAAAATGTTTTTTAAACTCCTGGAATCGATCTTAACAATCTTACAATGGGGGCTGTTTCACATCACATTTACCGATATAAACCCATTTCACCAGCGTTGGATGTCGGTCGACAACCGCAGTCGACTTTTCATACCGGTGGCATTTCACGTACAAGTTATGCACAAATCAAACTCTTGCGTGACTGACGGATTCATCACTGTCCTGGCAAAACGGCTGAAGCTAGAATCAGGAATTTTGGGGAGTATGTAGCCCTTGCATAGATCGGATTGGAATATTGTGATTTTTGTTTGAAAATTGGTCCATGATTACGATTGGCAAATACAGTTGGAATTGAGTTAGAGGTGGGACGGGAGAAAATAAATGAAATGTGTAAAAAAAAATTTAAATCTATAGGAATCGACCGAAAACTGGATGTAGTGGAAAAGGATCCAAAACTGGTGTAATATAAATGAGAAATGATCTACAACAGGTGGGATGAAAAAGGGACCAAGACGGGATAAAAAAAGTACATAAGTGGAAAACAAAACGGGATAAAATAAAAATGTGTGTGAATGATTTGTTATCGGCAGAAATGAGCCAACAATTTATAGTAATGGAAAAGGGGATTAGAAGAGTCCAAAACGGACCCAAAACTATTGTAATATAAATGGAAAATAATCTAGAAACGAGTATATAAAACATTTGCGCGAGTGACAGATTCATCCTGTCCTCGCCAATGGCTGAAGCTAGAACCATGAAATTTTCTATGAACGGATTTTTCGAAATTCGGATAGGAAATCGAAATACCCAAAAATACATACAAAGCAAATATTGTGATTTTTTGGATGAAAAAGAGCGAAAATGGGGCCAAATCGGGATAAAAAAGGGGAAAATTAAAAAAGTGTGAACATGTATTTCAAGTTTCTGAGTCGGTATAAAACATTTGTTGGTAAACTCAACATAGTTTGTGTTTTTTACTGAGAAGGTAAAAGTACGCTTACGAAGTTGCGGGCATTTGCTAGCGTCTGTATATAAACTGTGTAGTGAACATCTCTTTAATCGAAAATACATTCCCCGTTTATTCTAAGATATGAAGTTTATATTGACAATATTCAGAGAAAACATTCTGTGACATTCTATATAATGTAGATGTATTATGATTCATATAATCTACAGGCTACTACACAACAAAAACTTTTTAGCAGCCATTTCCAATTCGTAAATGATTAATCTCCAAGTCATGCTCGACTTACTGCTGGAAGAAATTCACCCGGTAGAACCGTTGTATGAAGCAATACCGCCGTTCTCAGACTGTATCTGGAAATAGTAATTGATTATAGTGGAAGTCACTTGAACAACACATTAAATTTCCTGGAAACAATAAAAAAAATTGAAGGATTTGGTTTGACCTCGCATAGATGTGCTTCTCTTATTTGAGCCAAGTGGATCCAACGCAAAGCATTATTGTTTCAATGAACCAAAAGAAATCTAACTAATGCCAGAACTATGAACATGGGTACTACTACATTATGGGGACCACCTCAATTGACATGTGCTGGAATGGTTATATGGTGTATGTCTATACTTGCCAGCCTCTGTATTTTCGAATGTTCATCTAAGATTATAATATATATTTTTTTTTTGAGGACAATTATTGTTAGAAGCGCTTAGGTTTATTTTAATACTAGCTGACCCGGTAGACTTCGTCCTACCTAGAAGAATTACTTAGATGACACGACCCGCGTTTACATACGAAAAAAAGTTACTTGCATTGAATCGATTATACAGTTTTTGAAAAGAAACAAATTGGAATTTCTTATTTTGAGAAAAAAAAAATTGCTTTTGATTTAAATGCAATCACCCCAAAGCTTGCTGATAAACCACCTTTTTTGTCTTTCCTTATTTACCGACTGTCGAGCATGTCAATGTGAAAAACAGAAAAAAATCTAGATTTATACCACAGACTTGATGATTGGCATTGCGATTTATTAGTTGTCATTGCGAATTCAAGGGGAACTGTAAAGTGGAATCGCTTGAATTTGAACGTCAAGTCGTTTCAAATCAGGTGCTTTATCAGATTTTTAACAGCAACTCTTGTTCCATTACCAATTCTTGGTTGTTTCACTATTAGCAATTATACTTTGAAATGCAAATTGTACGGCGGCATTCCTGGAAAATTCCGAGAGTTAAGGAATTCAGTTGGATTGTTGACGACTTCATTTGGATCTGCAATAGAATCGATCGACTAAAATAAATACAATTGGCCACCGATTTGAATTGATATTGTTTTTATAATATCGGTATTAAATCTTATTTTGACGTTGTGAATTGACAAAAAAATAGGTGGTAGCGAAATGGGACATTTGCTCCGAAAACACGTCCGCTGATTGATCATTTTGTTACTCGACCAGTATATTCGTTGTTAACTTAAGAGTTTTCACATTTCTCTACAAATTCGATGACATTAAGTACACTTTTATTTACTTCCATTACCTAGGGCTTCTAACTACGTTTCTGGGAAAATGGTAAGTCAGGCGACATTGTTTGCATTTTCTTCTGCAGAACGCTATTTTTTAGACTTTCCGTTTCGATTTTTAAATATACCAATAGCGAATTGATGAAATGATTTGCGACATTTCAATATTTGACTGTCCTCGTCTTGGCGAATCATCAAACGATAGGCATACAAATTCATATAGATGACCTTTTTGTTAGTTTCTTAACATTTACGTATATATTGATGATGACACTGATTGATTTTATCATTAGTGTTTTCAAGGAAAGAAATCTGAAGAAACTTATGATCAGCTTTCACTGGTGGCAGCAATGTTCCTGCACGATGGTGAATTTGTCCTTGAATCTGTAAATTTAAGAACACATATTATACCTTAAAAGTTGGTTTCAAACACCCAGCTTCGACAATGTTCGCTCCAAATGACGTCATTTGGAAGGAAATTATATCGGTGGTACGCCGACCAAAATTTTTAAATTTTTCAAATAGAAAAACACGAACTGCGGTCATGTACTGAGCAAAATATCGCGTTTAAAACAATTATTTTTGACAAAATGTTGTGTTGTTATTATATAAAGGTGTCCCAAACTATGAAACGTACATACACACATTGTCATATGTTCAAGTCAAGACTAAAATGTTCGTGATGGAAATTTTTCAAAAACCGCATCAAGTTTATTCGCGTCTGTTAAACATGATTCGTTTTTTGAATTCCACAGTTTATCACTACGATTTTTCCTTTTTTCTCTTTGAAATGTCATTCAGAAATAAAATTTAATACAAAAATAACATAAAAAAACATATTTTGAATTTTTTGATTTATCGCGCTTTTCCGGTGGAGTTTGTCAAAATTTTATTACATACAAACCTTGTCCTGGAAACTACGAATACAACAGTAAAGATGAAGAACTTTATCGTTTCGCATCGGCAGAGCACGTCAGAGACCAATTATTAAATTTTTTTTTACTACATTGAAAAAAAGAAGAATAGTATTTGATTTCTTTCACTGATAATGAAGAACAAACAATGTTTTAGCTTTGAACTCGATAAGCCACCTTCAAGAAGGAAGTTAATGATTCGTTTCAAGTCTGTACTCGTCGTTAACACTGATCGGGCCATAGATTTTGCGAAGGATTTTTTCTCAAAAACACTCAGCAAAGCTTCATTCCATGTTTCGGCGTTGGATAGGAAACTTATTCTGCGGTAGTTGTCGCAAAAGTGTTAGCTTTATATAAAAACTGAACTATTTGTAATTTGCAGGTTCATTATAGTCGTACAATAAGATCGGAATTGTATATTTCCCAGCCATTACTTTTCATACAAATTGGACGTACAGGTAAAACGGTTACCTTCTATTCCCTCCATTTAAATTGTAATTGTCTTAAAAGTGAGCATACCAAAAGATCGCCAATAATATTTTTTTGTTTTATTTATGATTATGAGCTTCAATGATATGAAAAAGTGTCATGTTTATGTTTTTGTTTTTTCTCATGACATTTTCCGAGCAAGAAGATATTGACAGCGCTACTACTGAATTATTATCTAATACTACTCGCTCCTCTTGTCAAGCCAAATTCCAGCCCCCAACACAACACACCGCATTTACGTTGTTGGCCCGAAAAAAGAAGGCAGTGAATTTGTAACGTTCAACAAAAACTTTTCAACTTAAGATGCAGTGAATGCAATGCATGTAAAAGGCAAAATCTCCCTAAACATTCCACTTTTTCCGAGACATATTGAGCATTCTCTGCTAATACCCGTGCTAGACAATAGAAACTGCAATGAAAGAATGAAAGGAGCAGGCAATACGAGTGAATGGCTTGAACTCGATAGACAAAGGAGTCCTTTCATTTAGAACTTGTTTACATCATCACAATTCGTATTCTCCAAGAGGCGGGAGAAGAAATGGCATACAGGCTCACACAGAAATGTGTTTTGTTTTACATGACATCATATTTCATGTCCATCCTGCCCATGCATGTTGCTACATACATACATATGTACGAATGAAACGAACAGAGAACTTTGACAAAGTTTTTAACAATTACAAATACAACTACAACTACAACATAATAAAGTGTAGTGGTTATAAATTATCATCTTATGCGATGTGGAAAAGGCAGAATCTTGTAAGCAAACAACATTGAAGACAATTGGGCATACCCACCACTTGTCATAGGAACTCACCCATACTCACAACAGAGATGAAAAATGCAGTACTTTTTTCAGTACTTTCTGGAATTGTGCATTGGAATAACGGCGTTATTGAGCTTTAACGGTCCAAATCTACTTAATGTTATGTCGACCACTTTAAAGAAAACCATTAATATGTTTTCTAATACTAATATGTTTCTTACTACCCAGTAAAAAATATATGGATTAATCTATAATCGACCAATAACGGAGTAATGATGTGTTCATCCATTTGGAGTAATAAGCGAGCAGTCGAAAAAGTTTTTTTTTTAGGTTATGTTGGTGATGCCTCGCTTAATACTGCAAATGGATCAATGAGGGATGTATCAGTGCTTTGTTGATGTTTTTGACGTAACTGTTAATTTTTGATGTTTTCGTTTTATTTGTCTATCTAGTCAGTTTACTCGTAGAGAGAAAAAAAAATAAAAATGATTACTCCCCTTGTCCTTCTTTTTAAGACCAAAGAGAGTACTCTGCGGACATGCTATGTTCAAACGGAGTACACGTTTTATGGAGCAATCCATTGCTCACAAAGGAGAGCTCTAAATTTACTCTTTGGATGATCCTATTTTTTTACCGGGTACAGTCGAATGGAATAATTTATTAAATTACAAAAGAATTTTCATGGCATTGTCATAAAAGAATAAAATAAAAGATAATTTAAGTGATTCTGAAAATAAAGGGTTATCAATTATAAAATATTTTTTTTCATGACATTTCTTTTTTATTATAAAGTTTGAACGTTGACAGTATGTGTGAAACACTACATCATTTAAATGATAACCACGCGAAGTGTTGCAAGCATAGATTCTTTTGATGTGATTTTGGATCACTTTTTGGCACATATTGGGCGGTATCTTAGCCATAACCTGACGAATGTAAGGTCCAATCACTCGTTCGGACCAAAGAGCACACCAAACAGTGGATGTAATGACCTCTATTCAGTTACTTGAGGATTCTCAGAACCCCAAATACGACAATTTTAAAATACCCACCTAGTGAGAAATGTGTTCCATCTCTGCAGAAAATGTTGTTCGAAAAATCGCCGTTCATTTTTGTTGTAGGTTGTAATAATTTTTACGCGTTGTATGATAGTTAAGCGATCCATTTTCGTCAATGTCAGACTTCCAACTGAAAAGAAAAAAATTGGTTTAACAACTTATTTTGACAGATGTCGAATTCCAGCCCTATACTTTTGAAACCACGAAATGGATAACCCTATATATACATTCTTTCTTCGAATTGTAAATGAAGACAGAACAACGCAGAATTCATTATCGTGAATAATATGGTAATAGATTATCGCAATAAAAGAAGAAGAAAATGCCACCACAATTTCGAGTGAAATATGGCATGACAATTTTGTTCACTGAACTAATTTGATACATAGGGCAGAACTATTCTCTTTTTCGACGTCAAACCGAATGATGCCGATTTGGGCGACAAAATTGATTTCGATAAAATTTTCCATGACAAAAAGCTCAATGTCATTTAAAAAAAAGAAGTGTTACTCGCAGTTATTGTGTGTACAGAATTTGTTGTTGTATATTTCAAAAAATGTTTTTTTTTTAAATGTTTACATTCAAAATCAGTTTCTAATTTGGTGGTAACAAAGTACTTTCTCAGAGAAGTCATTTCATTAGATCCATTTCTCATCCCTGATACACACAGTCGATGTAAGTATGAGTGTAGTTGTTTGTATGAGTTTGAACACACATTCATATGCGTATGTGTTGGTAACGTATTGTCTTCCTTTGTCGGCGTAATTTTTATTACGAATGAACAATATTTTGAGGTTATGGCAATTGTAATCTTTCTCTTCTAAACATTTTTATATTCTTCAATATAGGTCGGAGTATATGTACGAGTATATTAAGTTTTTCACACCCTTTTGCAACACTTTGATCTGCTTAGCGTTTAGTGCAAATTACATAAAAGCGGATTTACTAGAGAAGGGCGGTATCGTGAAATTCGACAATATACTGCCCTCCTAACTAATATATTTATCTTTTATGCTTCATATCTTTCGTGCCTTAACATTTTGAGAAACTTCAAAAATGATTTTGAAATATATTACGGTTGAAAATCGGTCTTGGTTAAAACCAAAAATCAGAATCTCATTCACATTTCCGAATCTGTTCTTATCTCAATTTTGATATTTTGGAGCTTGTGACTTTCTTTCTTAGCACGGCAGACATATATTAGTCTAACATAATCTCCATCATCTTTTCAACGTCGTTACATGACCACTTACCCTTTGCATTATTTTGAAACATATGCAAATCGGAAGTTGTCAGGATCATGAGTGGCTACAGTGAGTTTCCTTTAGTTTCCATATTTGCAACACTCTGGCTCCACTAGTACCCATCTATAATGGGAAATGTTACAAATCTAATCATATTTTGTGATCAGGTCTGACGAAATGTTTACCATGCCTGCAGATTAATACGAATGCCCTCATTCGAAATGCACGCAGCCGTTATTTATAAGTTTTATAATTTATTTTCACACACATACATGGCATATTATTGGACTCAATGTACACTTGTGGATTAATATTTATTATTTACTTTTTAACACGTGGCATATGTCCGTGAACGTACTGTTCACCATTAAATAATAATAATGCGAAATTCGTCCCAGTTGTAAGTAGTGAAGATTATGTATTTTACCCTGTAGGCCACACAACTTTGTGGTGATAATATGTTGGATTAAAACACCATGCGAGATGACGACCACTCATCGTAGGAAAACGTACTCTGCGTTTTCCAACATTTAAACAGATATACCCGAATTTAAATAGATTTATCAGTGGACAACATGTCATCACTTATGCGGACGGTCTCGGAGTACAAATAATCTATGTAATAGTACATGGCGGTAGATGGATGAGTTGTTCATGTATTCTTCACTGATTTAAAATTAACACAGAGCTCGATAGGAGAGAATGCTTGTCCACCCTCATATTGATTGATAGTCCTTCTAGTACGGCTGTAAAAAGACATTTACAAGGCCTTAATAAAAATTATCCAATTACATCATTGGCTAGAATGCTAACCCACAATCTGCTAGGACGATTTGTAAAAAAAGCCGAACACCTTTCGTGCCGTCTTTACTCGTCAGCCATGTATGTTGGCAAGTATGCAGAGGTAGGAATGGAGGTAGTAATTTATCTATCTGAAAATAATAAGACCTTCTAAAATGCTCTCCGGAATGAGTGTGAGACTTGAAAAACTTAACTACCAATCCTTCATAGAGGTCTACTAAGGAAGCCGAATGGGAATGTGTGTTCCTAGAAGGTCTCCAATAAGTAAGATGTTTTACCGCTGGTTAATAGTACATTCTACATGAGTCGGTATCAAATCGACTACGAGTAAGAATAACATTCAAGTCGATTGAATACGATGGAAATCTGGCAAATGACAAATATTCTAATGGGTTTTATAATTACGGGAAATATGAATGACAAAATGTTCGAATTACGTTGAAATGGAAAATGCAAGTATATCCCAGAGAAACGGGAGCTTTTACTCCCTATTATCAACTAGTAAGTTGTAATGCGCCTATGGCGCCCGTTAATTTGCTTGAGAAAGTATTTGTTACTTAATTTTAAAAATTTTGTAAAAAATATTTTGAGAAAACTATTATGTAAAAAAAAATTTCGAAAAAAAATAAAATTGGCTAAAAAAAAAAATTTTTGTTGAAAAAAAAAATTTTGTTGAAAAAAAAATTTTTGTTGAAAAAAAAATTTTGGCTGAAAAAAAAAATTTTGTTGAAAAAAAAATTTTTGTGGAAAAAAAAAATTTTGTGGAAAAAAAAAAATTTCTTGAAAAAAAAAATTTTGTGGAAAAAAAAAAATTTTGTTGAAAAAAAAAATTTTGTTGAAAAAAAAAAAATATTTTTGAAAAAAAAAAAAAAAATTGTTGAAAAAAAAATTTTGTTGAAAAAAAAAATTTAGTGGAAAAAAAAAATTTTTCTTGAAAAAAAAAATTTTGTGGAAAAAAAAAATTTTTTTGAAAAAAAAAATTTAGTGGAAAAAAAAATTTTTTCTTGAAAAAAAAAATTTTGTGGAAAAAAAAAATTTTTTTGAAAAAAAAAATTTGGAAAAAAAAAAATTGTAAGAAAAAAAATTTTGGAAAAAAAAAATTTGTAAGAAAAAAAATTTTAGAAAAAAAAAAAATTGTAAGAAAAAAAAATTTTAGAAAAAAAAAAATTTTGGTAAAAAAAAAATTTGGGGAAAACACAATTTCTGTACAAAAAATATTATTATTTTTATTATTATTATTTATAGAATTATTATAGAATGCCTATTTAAATTCCTACGTACTGCGTGACAGAGTCAGTGAATCAGTGAATCAGGGAATCAGGGAATCAGTGTATCAGTGTATCAGTGTATCAGTGTATCAGTGTATCAGTGTATCAGTGAATCAGTGAATCAGTGTCGAGGGTAAATATATATTAAGATAGATTTGGTTTTTTTATTTCAAAATACTTTAGAATTTTTAAGCTGAGATATATGCCAGTCCATTCCCCATTCCCAACAGTGGAACGTTGCTAGTGTAGTGAGCTTCCAGAAAAAGTCTACTATTTTTAATTAGATGTTCCTGATAATTCCACTTTTAGTTCAAATATTTTTGCCATCATCTAACTTGTGCCAATATTTCTTGATGCATTTAATGCATTACTACACGCTGAAAACTATGTCTTCTTAAATGTTTGCACACAAGTAAAACGCGTGTTTGAACTTCGTAGCAACTAAAGCTTATTTCCTTCTACACAAAGCATAATTAATAACTAATATACTAAAATATAACTAAAAAATAACTAATTTGATATTAGTATTACGTATTTGTGTAGAAGCAATATCGTGTATGGGAAAAAACTCGCAATAAACTTATTAAATTCAAGAAAGCACAACATTTGTGTGTTTTTGCAACTGTTTTTGTAGTTTTTTTTTACCTCTACGCTTTTTAATATAATTTCAATAATCGAGAGAATAAGATGAATTGAAGGGCTTATTGCAAAAACACGATAAGCCACACGATATCGAAAAGTGTTTTTTTCAGCTCATTGAATTACTTTACACCATTGCAACGTTCAGTGAAAATATTTTAGCAATTGTCCGTTTAATTTCTGACCTATAGCAAATGTTACTTTTTGCATTTCGATTTTATTCATAAATATTTTTTGTCAAAAACTCGATAAGCCACAACAATTAAGAAGACCGTAATACAAAACGATGGATTCTGGTGAAGATATTAGCGAAAGTGACTATTTTATTGATGATACTGATGACAGCGTGGTAGACAAAGGCTTTTTGCCGACTGGGTATGAAGTAATTTCAGAAACTAGCGAGGTAGGATTTATTTTATCTGGTGTGGCTTATCCTGTTATTGCAAAAAAAATCTAATGAAATTACATATGAAGGGCTTATTGTAAAAACACGATAAGCCACACGATTTCAAAAAGTGTTTTTCTTCAGTTCATTCAATTACTTTACACCATTGCAACGTCTCCTAAATTTTTTTTAGCTATTTTCCGTTTAATTTATGGCCTAGCCGCAAGTGTCACTTTTTGCATTTGTCGTCACAGTTATGGAACAAGCTGATTTTTTAAATTTCGGCCCTATTGTGGACGGCATTAATAAAAATGGAATTACTACCGATAGGTGCAAAACGGATTTCTCTGGTGTATACTCATTTCACTTTAAAGTTCAAAATACGAGATCAATTTTTGTAAAGCATTCAATTCAAGGAGATTATAAGGAAGTAAGTTTTATAAAAAAGGGAAGACCTGCAAAGACAACCTTAAATGGATTGAAAAACAAATACACAGAATTCCTAAAACTAGCGGCAAAAAAAGTACACAGCGTAAAATCCTTACTGCCATATATTCCTCCAATTTATTTAAAACTTATAGAAATTATTTAATGTAATTAACATTTTAATATTTATTTCATTTACTTATAATAAATATAAAAAATTTTGTACTGCAAAAACACGATAAGCCACTTTATTTCAACCAATATAACAAAACTTTTGATATTCAAAATAAAAAAAATTTAAATAAAATGTATGCAATAACTCGATAAGCCACACTTTTTTTTTGAAACTAGCGGTTTCCGAAGTTTTTTAGGTATCCATGGACTGGTATGTGATAGTAGTCTTCCTTAAACACTAATTACAAGTATTTAAATCATGATTTCATCAAACCCCTATTTTCTGCATTTATTTCAAACTTCAAAGGCGATTTTCTCAGTATTTTCATTTTGTGGCTTATCGTGTTTTTGCAATAAGCCCTTCAATTGATACATAGAAATTCACAAATTGAAAAAATGTATACATATATATTTGATATTTATAAACTACAGACAAGTAAATATTTGTGGTATGGAATAAAATAAATATGTTTGATGCTAATTTATTTGCAGAAATTTGTTAAAATAACCATTTTTTCTGGGTTTAGTAATTGAAGATATTGGTACTGGGCTCGTGTGACTCCGCTGGATTGATTATTTTCATTTATGATCAGTGTTTGTACGAGAAATATTGAAACTTTAAAGAAATACTAAAACTAGTTGATCACCACGTTAGGGAAGCTAATGTCTATTACCGAAGGGATGTACTAAGGTCGACAATAAATGACGTGCTCTTAAATTATGAACTCGAATATACTTCAAACTTGAAGCGGGACTGATTGAGGCTCAGAAATAAAACTAAAGATAACGTTGCCTCAGACGAGATTGTTGTACGGCATATACAATTCGAACCGAGCGAACTTATCTTCACATATACGCGACCGTTTGTTCAGCTTTCATTTGTTGATGTTGCCGGTTCTTTTCGGCTTTGGTTTTTTGGGTAGCATCATTAAGTTTTATTGTTGTCATATATTATGCCGACATGGTAAAGTAACTGCTATTAATGCATTTTATGCGTTTTCTTCTTTACGCATACATGATTTTAATGTTTTCACAACATTAATTCATGTTGGCCCCCCCGAATGGGATGCTCCTGTAACGCGAACGAGTACATTCCCTTTGAGTGTGGATGTGGTGTCTGCTCGACAACGTAGAAGGTAGGCCACTGAGTATGTGGCCTAACTATGAGCTCATACATTCACCAATACGAACATTATTGCGAGTAGAGGGCGGTGGGGTATGTCGTGTTTTATGTTCCGACAAGCGAGATAAACACAGAGTGACTTGTCGACTGCGGCTGACTTGCCGGTTGAATGTCTTTCAGGATGACTGAGGACTCGAGTAATAAGACAAAAACGTGCCTAATAAATATTCAATTCAATTATTCGCAATTTGTTACATGGCTGAGATTAATAAAACACCAGAACAACGTCAACATTGGCAGTGACGAAGACGACGACGACGACGAGTGCCACAAAAGTAATGCTCACATCCAAATGATGCAAAAGGATATTTGTGTTTTTGCAATTTTAATCTGCGCACACATGTTGGAAGGAGGAGATGTCGAGACAGGACTGTACGTTGGTGGCATCATTTTGTATTGGAAATCCATAGCATAAATAGGGATTGCAATTCTTTGTGTAGAAGGTGAAAACTGTTGATCAACATTGACAGAGAAGTATGGTGGGTATGTTGGAGTTTTAGTAATTTCAACTCTTGTCTGCCCTTTCTGAATGTGGTATTTAATGAGCCTGAAAACAACAATTTTTTTCTGAGATACTGCTAATTGAAATGTGACCAGGTTGTCATTGGTGTATTTAATATTGGTTTTCCAATGAACAGTGAAGATCAATACATTTTTTCAAACTCCTCTGTACTTCTCAAGGACCTGGGACAATTCTACAAATCCATCATCCTTGGACACTTCAGCTCACGACTTGTAGCTCGTTTGCAGTATTCTGTTGCGCTTAACTACGTTTATGTCGGTAGACAGTTGACGGGCGGTTTGCCAAGAAATCACAGTAATTTTACATCTATTCCAGGACAATTAAACGATGAGACATTTACATTGATTTAATGTAACGAAGTTCCTAACGATGCTGTGTACACTTTGTTTTTTAAAAATTTCAACGACTTAGTCATTCATTAGGGGCTAATTTGAATCGAAATAGAACAATTTTTGTAAAAATTTATTTGATATTTTTTTTTGAAGACCAACACTTATGCGATTATTGTATTGGAAGGAGGGAAGAGGGAATATCGTTTGTTTACATTTGTTTTGAATTTAAGAATATTGAGCTGGAAGAATATTACACATACGAACGGTTCGGCTGCAGAACTCACAAATCGAATGTTCGAAGGTAATCAAACGCCCGTTATACCAATAGTTTAAAACCTTAAACTCTTTTCTCACCGAACAATTAGTAACGTAAAAGCATGTCAAAATCGCACACGAATACTGAGTACTTTTTGCGTACCATCGTCTGTGGTATCGCCAGCGGTGTCCTAAACGTATCCGTATCTGTACCATGCATACATACATTGGCCATATGGACAATATTCTGGTATCCAACAGAACAGATCTGTAAATAGAAATGTATGGACTCTATTCTTTTCAATTTTGTTCCCCTTTCCCTTCAAAGCTTCTCCAATTCCACTGTGGATGAGGGCGACGCATACGTGTGAATGTATTTGGTGTGTCTGTGTGGCTATACGTATGACACACATTGATCTTTGGACATATGTATGTATGTTTATCACGAGGCTGTTTATTCCTTTGTAACCATTGTTGACCGGCAAATGGGGTTGAAGGTTTGAGTCGGAAAGGGATAAAGGAGTCTGAGGAGGAGGAGGAGGAGGAGCAGTAGGTCTTATGATATGTTATGTTTGTGTTTACAATAACATGAGAATCACTTGTACCAACAGATTGGTATTGAGATATGTTAATTTACTCTGAAATCTGTACGTACTCTTAACAAGACCATTTCACTGTATACGGGGGCCTACATTCGGTGTCTTTGGGGTATTGTATCACTCACACATACTCCGTGTGGACCTACATGTGTAGATTGATGTAAATGTACATGTATGCGGGTACATGTATCACATGATTACAACGTGCTTTTATATCACATGTACGTGTGTGCATGTGCTTTATTTGTAAATAAATACGATAGAGTGCCTGTCTGTGTGTGTGTGTGTGTGAATACGAAATTGTATACGTCACAGGCGTACACTCGCAATTTGTATCATTCACTACGTGTGTCGAGTGAGTGCACACTCACATGTACACGCTCGGTACACTTAGATAGCTGTAGTGTAAATTTAATGTCAACTCATATCAGATAAATTATATACGTATTATGGCAACAAATGCCCAAGCAACCATTCCGACCCGGCACCCAACGATACATATATCCATACACTTGTATTAGGGTTTACCGAAAAAAAAAACCACACCCACAAAAGGTGTGCTTTGGTTACAAGCTACCGATTTCCGATTTTCATTGCTAGTTTAGAAAAACAAACGCCAAACTATCGGCAATTGTCATTTGACAGAAACAAGATGGAGTTCTCATAGCGCTGGGAAAGCCGTTCGTTCATCACTTTCAAATCAATTTTTGTTCTTTTCACTTGACTACAAATGGTATTTTCGTGTACAGAAATGAGTCCAACATCATTTAATATGATCATTTTGTCTACACGCTGAAAAAAATGGTCATTTGAACAAATGTCAGCAAACAAATTAGCATCAATCATGTATATATTTTTCCATACCTCAAACATTAACTTGTTTGTAGGTTATAAATATCAGATATGTTTGTATACATTTTTTAATTTTTTTTTTCAATTTGTCAATCTCCATATATCGGTTCATCTTATTCTCTAGGTTATTGTTAGTACCTGAAAGAGGCAAAAAAAAAATAATACAAAAACTGCTGCAAATACTCACTTATTGGCACTGTCATGTTGTACTTTGTTGAAATTAATAAGTTTGTTGTCTGTTTTTTTTCCAAACACGCTATTGCTTCTACACAAATACGTAATACTAATAGCAAATGAGTTATATTTACATCCAAATAAGCTTTGTGTAGAAATAAATAAGCTTTACTTGCTACAAAGACCAAACACGTTTGTAAACATATAAAAAATACTTAATTTTCAGCGTGTACGAAAGTCAAAAACTTCAAATATGGTTTAATATCGTTTAGCTCTCTACACAAAACAAGCGAAAATCTATGCAAGAATTGTAGTATATCACAACTTCTTAAAAAGGGACATAACTTCTACTTTTTTATTCATAGATTTCAACTATGTTTTCTTTTCATTAAAAGAGTGCAAGCTATTCGCAAGTAAAATTAAAAAAATGTTTAGAATTTTGTTATAATTGTTTTTTTTAGAAAAATATTTGCCCACCTCTCTTTAACCATTGTTTTTATAATAACATCATGTTTACAACATTTCTTCTCAGAGAAGTACCTTTTGTTGTATTGAATTCTTTGATCGGACATATATTTCTAAAATTTTAGTCAGAAACAATTTTGTAATAAAAAAAATTATCCTTAAACATTTAAAAAATTTTAGTGTTAAGGACCCCAAAATACTCCCTTTGGACAAAATGGCTATTGCAAAGTTTTTTCAACCCCATTCTCAACTTATTTTTCCCGGAAAAACTGGATTTTTTTTTTTAAATTTCCCTTGATCACGCTCCGTAGAAAATTAATTTGTTTTTATTAACAATCTTAAAGAAGCTTTCTTAACAAGTAAGTTAACAACGAACATATCGTAAAAAATCTATTTATATTTAACATTTAAATATAACAGTTCAATTCGTAAAAAATTAAATAAACATTTTGAATATTTGAATATTCTGCGTGTTTTGACAACTTCATAAAACATATTTTTATAACTTCTTTATCACATATTTTGAAGCAGTTTAGGAACTATGTTTGTTGAATACATTAACGTTATTAATAGCTTCATTTAAAAGTTCGCGAAAAGTT
Source organism: Hydrotaea cyrtoneurina (assembly GCA_958296145.1). Classification (NCBI taxonomy): domain Eukaryota; kingdom Metazoa; phylum Arthropoda; class Insecta; order Diptera; family Muscidae; genus Hydrotaea; species Hydrotaea cyrtoneurina. The sequence goes on from OY282512.1 coordinate 44,834,716, forward strand.
CCTCTCCTACACCAGCTCTTCATTACCACATTGAAGTCAATTATTACTAGTACGTCCGCCTAAAAGACGATTGAAAACATATTCAGCATATCCTACTTCTTTGGAGCATAGACAAATACAATGAATTTATTTAAAGAAATCTAGATCCATTAAATAATTAATCAAAGTGTACAATTTTGTATCTCTCCTCTCATCAATTCCCACGTGAAGAGCCTAAAACATTTGTTCAACAAATACAGATGAAATCGATTGCATTTATACTCAAAAAGGCATCAGCTGTTAAGATGTTAGTCTTACGACAGCCTAACATTTCAACTCCCAATTCAATTGGTTTTAATATTTTTTTTTTAATTCACCCATTTCCAAATTAAATCTTTTTTTTATTGCATTAGCAGAATAATCGGTTTTAACAAATTAGCATTATCAACTGTACCGTGCGAACATCGTTAATAGATATAAAATATAATTAGCGTTGGTCGGATGGTGGACCTTATGAAGGGAGGGTGAAAACCCGACCCGGCAGTTGTAACAACGAAGTAGTTGATCAACGCGTCTGCCTTTAATCGACCATAAATAGACAGAATCCTGTCAGCAGCGACATAAAGAGAGGATCGTGCTGAGCAATTCTACTCCCTGAACGAAAACAACACTGACCAACACGGGTGCGTCTTTCCGGAGCTGAAACATAGGTACTCGCGAATGTATATTATCCTTATTGTAACGAAAGGTAACGCCAGTAAAATGCAAAATGGTTTCCAAAAACAAAAATTAAAAAAAAATCGAATGGACATTTTATTAAAGTAATCTATTTAAAGGACGAAACTTAGACGTATGAGATAATGACTAACGTAAGAAAAAATACATATAGAAGTAATAATTTCAATAGTGAACCGAAGTCACTGCCTGGTACGGATAGGGTTAAGCGTGCTGGGGGAGAAAGCCAGGGGTAACCTTAAATTTGTTTTCTGTTAAATTGATCTACATTTAATTGTGCTTAGGAAAATGCTTATGTTCAGATTTGTTCTTCAAATGTTCGAGCTCTAACGACTATAAAATTTTTTGTCATTAAAGACATTTTTCCGATATCTTAATAATACTGTTTCCAAACTAACCATCTTTACCAGACTGAAATCGAACTTCAAATAGTTTAGGTAGGTATCAGCAATAAACTGAACCGGGTTTAACATAAACTTATTTTTTTCGTTTAAATTGGGCTTAGGGCTCTTTGTGAAATTTCAATCAAATCGGACAAGCCAATTCCAAATGGCAGATTTATTTCCAACAAAAAATGTCCAACTCCCCACTGTTCGATGTAACCGAACAAACATCGTTTTTTTTCGATTGTGTTTTCTTGTGGCTTTTTGGGGACGTTCGCAATTTGTTTTCATCATGTGTTTGAAGTTGTCGTAAAGTGGTTCATTAAAGATTGAATACCACAAATGTTAAAGTGTCTTCGATGCCAAGTAAATGTTGGAATAAAGCAAAATACAGCCAAAAACAGAGCTGTGGCATTGATCATTTTCACGTACGTGTACAATGTACACTCTATTTACCTTACAGCATTGTCGATACGAGGGGTGGTTGAAATGTCAGCGACACCATCCATTGTTAACAATCTCACATGGTAGAGATGAGCGATATGTTTAAATCGGTCACTCAGTCACCGTGGTGCAAATCATTGTGAACTGCAGTAATGTTGCCACTTTATTTTTTACAATTTCCCTTCTGTCAATGACATTTTTAGTGGCGTGACTAGAGTTCCAATTTTTTTCTTCTAATCTGTATCTAGATAAAACATTACTAAATACGTAATTTGGATAAGACTATGTTTGGAGTCGCAATATTACACCATTTCCATAGGGGCGCAATGGTACATTTGTATGAGAGGTACCCGAAGGGGTACGAATTTGGTTTAAAGACACCTAAGGTCTAAAGTGATGCGTTTACATACATACGCCCCAAAGGAATTTCAACATTAATTACTTAACACAATCATTGATTTTCCGTTAGATATATTTAAAGTAATAGAAAAATAACAATAAAACTATTAAAAGTTACCACCAACACGTCAAGTCAACACGACGTGAACATTTTCCAAACTGAAATTTGCAACTGTTTTGCAACGTTGTTGGAAGCTGATTTCCGATTTGCGTTGCAGACGTTTTGTTCCATCACTTCTTTTGTGCATGTGAGTGAAATACATAACATTTGCGGACTTCACTGGACATTCAACAAAGAGGCCTTTTATTCTGGATTCAGCAGGCATTCCTTGCGTTCTCAGCTTATAGTCCGTGTAATTAGATGCTGAAACCTTCAATATATTTTTGAGAGATAAGCCTGGGCCGGAATAGCAGCTGCACCACCGACATTTAAAATTTGCTTTGGTTAATGATGATTTGTCGTTCTGCTTTTGTCCAAACTTTTCCGTAAATAGACCTATGTGTGCCCTTCTACTCGCATATTGTTTGATGTTCGTTATGAGGTCCTGCGACTCAATTAACCGCAGTAGGTATGTATATTGCAATATACCAGTGTCAAATTGTGTCGAAATTTAACAATTTCGGTTCATGTAATGTACAAAAGTACATTTGGATTAGACTTAAATTATCACCGACGATATGCGAGGGTAGTCCGGGCCTTCTGGTTGAGACAATTCTTTCCGTCACTGCCGCTTTCAAAATAAACACATCGTCTACATGTGAATGTATTCTTGTGCATATGTGTGTGTAATGAAATAAATTGAAAATTGATTGCTAAAGTGTTTTATAGTTCAAGGTGCTGAACTGTGGATTCCATTTTGGTTAAGTTTGTGGTTACGCCGAAGACTGACGCTTTTCGTCGACTTTACTGTAAACATTAATATTTTATGATGTCGTACGTACATTCGACTACATGTGCACGTACTTATGGACATGGACATGTCCCTGTGTATGAGTTGGCATCATTGATTACAAATATAAAATTGTTTTGAACTATTTGAAGATTCCATTTTATATGACTGTACATTAATGATGTTTGTTCGGCTATAAAGAATACCTAAATGAATCACTTTTGATTACTTTTAAATCGTAATTGACTTTGGGTGGAGAGTAGGCTATTTGAGTGTGTGATACGCAAAATATATTTGAAGTAGAGTTTTTATTTACTATTTCTTTATTATTAATTACACTACAAAGTAAATTTATATTGTAATTTTGGGTCCAAGGGTAAACCGGGTGGCTTGATTTTTGCAGCTACAGATCAAAGCCTCTGGTGGGAATCGAACCCACAACCCCCACGCTGATAGGCAAGCACGCCACCAACTCGCCTACCGGGGCGCTTTTTTTTATTTCCCGGATAAACTGGAAATTTTTTAAATTTCCCCAGATATCCCTTTTTGGCAAAACTTCAGCCAACAAGCCAAAAAAAAAAAATGCAGTTCACTTCGAAATGGCCCCAAAATGACGAAAATTATTATGAAAATTGGGGCTGGGTGAGTAGGGGACGTGTCATCGAAAAAAAACGCCCCCGCCCAAGTTTTTGGCGACCCATGAAGAGGGTGGCGTAGACAAATCCAGCCCGCCCACGTTTTTTTTCTCGATAAAGTAGAAATTTTTGGCAAAAATTCACTTCACCCAGAAATCGCGAAAATCTATATGATTTTTTTTTTGGAACAAATTCCATTTTGCCTCTTACGTCTTTGCATATCAAGAATAGCGCTTAATTTTTTTTATATTGTCATTTTCAGGCTTTTTCACGGATTTGATGCCACGCTCCCAAGGGTCCACAGCACCAAATTTCATTTTGATTTTCGTCATTGTGTTTGTTTTTGTGTTGTCCCCCCATAAACTGAAGTTTAGTCCCCCTTTTTTACTAAAAACCTAGGAAATATATAATTTTAAAGATTTTTTTTTTAATTAATCTGTATCCTTCAAATACTTGGTCAATGTGTACAGTCTCTCTTTTCACCTATTCCTAGGTGTAGAAAAAATCGTTCAACAAGTGTTAAATGTGGCTCTAGCTGTTATTATGTATTACAACATTTCATCGGTCAATTTAACTGGTTTTGATATTTTAAGCGTCATTTGTAAGATATCTATATTTTTCTCAATCCATTATTCACCCATTTCCAAATCAATAAGTCTCTTCTTTATTGAAGGTTCCAAAAACAGAACCTTCTCCCACTTTGTACCATCGAATTTCAACGAGTATCCAATACGGTAACTACTTATTGGAACTACAGGAACTACTTATTGTTTATATTCTCCACTATGCATTTTGAAGTATTTAACCTGTTTTTTGTTTTTGAAAATGTTTATAATTCGTAGTTTCTGTTGACGACCACCTCATATGAAAACCCCAGGAAATTGAAACTCCCGTTAAATCCCTGAATGGTAAATCCCGGGAGAATCCAATTATTCAAATGCATACATACATATTAAACGGGGTAATTGGCTCCGATAAAGAACGTGGTCCTATGCAAAATACGCATAGATGTCCAATATGTCATTGTTTTACTAAACAGTAAGAGAACAAATTCGTATAACCGACTTTGTGTGAAATAAAACTGGGAGCAAATAAAACCAAAATGTAATTTTTTTTTGTGTTATCATAATTACCATAAGTTATTGCTGCTGCAAAAAATTGTTCCTTATCTGATGTCTATAAATATTTTAAAAAATTGTATTAAAATAAATTATTTGTGTTTTCCAATAAACGATTTATTGAGTTTATTGGAAAATATTTCACAGATATACTAACATTTTGTTTGTTAACTAAATCCATAGGGAAGAAAAACATGTACGTACAGTGAGTCTCTAAAGTATTTTGCCTATTTTGAACATAACATTTTTTTTAAATGTCCGCATAAACTTTCGCATAATGAAAGTAAATAACATTTTATTTAGAATATACTAAGAGTGATATAAACATTATTTTCATTTAAATAAAATGTTTAAATATGAGATTTTTAGGTTTGTTTTAACTGACAGGTATTTTTTTAGGTCACTTAAATAGTTTGCTTAATTTAATTTTAATAAAACAAAATGTCTTTTCACACTGGAGACATAATCAAATAATAAAAGTGCTTCGAAGCGCCTTGCATTGGCTGAACTGATTATTGGATGTTTTCGGATCGGTACTTTGTCCCATTCTTCCTGTATAGCCTTCGATGGAATATGCTGTTATCTTACTTTTGACTCCACAGATATTCTATCCGATTCAAGTGCGGACTTTAGGGTCGTTGTTGGTAAATGTTTGGTGTTGTATAAAATACACAACTGGATGTTTCTGATCGCTATCCTGTTGAAAGTACATCTCATTTCCCACTTTATGGGACCTAGCATGGAGTTTTTTTTTGTCAGGACACATATAATTCAATGTCAAAATACAGGCTTTCCAAGTCCCAGGGCGGAGATACAGCCCCATACGACTACACAACTGCCACCATGTTTAACAGTTGGTTTCATATTTCATATTTTTGGTTTGGTTTCATATCCATACGCCGTCGGATAATATTGTAGATGCTTTCGTCGCTAAATATAACCTTTTCCAAAAATCAAAATTTTTCGTTTTACGGGGCTGAGCGAATGACATCCGCTTTTGCCGATTAGTTTCCGAAATAATTAAAAGCAAAATTCTTTTGAGACTCACTGTATGCAGTTTTCATCAAATACGGAAAACGTTGGACGAGAATATTACTGTGGAAATAATATTTCCATTTGTTCAATTGAAGGGAAACACGAAGAAACTGTATATACGTAGATTTAAAATTGTAAACAAGTTACTTTCGAAAGCTTTCATTTCGAACATTTCCATTGATGGAAAGCCAATGCAGACACTTCAGCTGGATCTCTGTTAAATGCCGTTAAAATGGATGTGAAATTATTGTGCAGAACAATCTAATGGCCGAGAAGTCAAACGTCAATAAGTATTTTCTATTATTTTAATATATTACTAGCTGACCCGACAAACGTTGTTTCGCCTTCAAATTTTATTTTACTGCAACTTTGGTTCATTGCAAAGTTGGAGGTTGTATGGGAGGTACTACGCCCCTTTGTCCAATTGGACCGAATTGTAAATCTAAACACCCTGGGCGCCACCCAAACGCATACAAAAAAAATTATTCAAATAGGTCCAGCCATTTAGGAGGAGTACACACGTACAGTAGAATTATATATATATAAAGATATATTTTTCATTTATATCTATTGCATTTAGATCTTCTACAAACGTTTTTAACATTATCACGGACTCTTTAATATTAACCACGCAAATTGAAACAAAAACAACGTGGATCGATGCGACGCAAACCGGGATATAAGTGTAATCGTAATTCGTAATATGGTGGTGGAATGGAATTAATCTAAACACAATTGTGACTGAATCACCTCGTGTTTTGATAGATTGTAGATGGAGTACATTCACCCTATAAGAAACCCGCCACCAAAAAGTTCAGCTGAATTGATCGCTGGTAATGGTTATTTCATAAAACTGCGGCCAGTGTTTGTGGACCATTCTTCAGTTTAAGTAACGTTTACGTTATAACTCCATGCATCCTTTCTACTAAATATGAACGCAATGATTTATTCATAAAAAATTAGATTTTTTTTTTTTTTTCTTTTCACGTACATATTTATGGGTAATGGGCATACCTTAGTCACGGAGCAGACTCTCTTGTTCTGTCATCACACCCACCGCATCTGCAACAAAAACATACAACATGAACGTGGTTGGTGGGTGAGACCATTTGTGGAAACTCACAGGTTTGCCAGCCAAAAACAGATGGATGAGGTGTGAATTACTGCCTAAAATGCTGATGGCATTGGCGTCTCCAGCATCATAATTTATAAGCAGCCATTAGTTTAATTCACTGCCGATAAAAGTATTGCTGTAGTTTATGACCTCTCAGAATAGTGTGTGTTTTTTGTGGTTGTGATAAACAACAAAATGTATACCGAAGTGTAAGTAATCGATTTACGTAAGCTTACTAATACGATTACTCACAACCATATTTAAGCAGTTCAGTTTAAATTTCTGGCCATTTCTGTCTCGATGCAAAAGTTCACAGCACCCAAATGTAAAGTCGCTCTCTTCAGGTCAGGCACGAAATTTAAGTTAATATTTAATCCGTTTATTGTTGAGAATTTTGATAATATGTATGTATGTAGTACGAATTTATTTAATTAAAGAGTCATGCTTTTTTTATTGGTTTGTCCGATAGACAACGTCTGTGCGTACCACTCTGGAACAGCGTATACCAGGAACTCATGTACTCAGTCGCCAGAACTTATAAATATGGTGGTCGTATTTAACATAACCGGTATTTATAATTCAATCTTGGACAAAATAACGTACAAAATACCCACATATCATTTCTAGTATTGAACGTCTAGAATTTGGTTTATTAAAAACAAATTATATTTTTAAACCATTTCCGGGACCTAATTAACACCCCTGTAGATTGCGTCTGTTTGCAATATCCTGGTGAAAATGAAATACACTTCGTTGTGGAATATTGTGAGATATTTTCCATTTCCTATGTCGAGCAAAGTTTTGGAAAATTGAGTTTGCAGATGGTTGTGTTCATGTGAATTCTTGACTCTGTTGCGTATTTATTAGAAATTTCGGTTTTGACCAGGTTGGTCTTCAAGTATTGTGAAATAAGTTACATAAACCAAATACACAGAGGTGGATTCATGCTGTCATTCGTTTCTCATTTACTGCCTGGAATTGTAGAATGCTTATTGTGGGAGGATTTCGAAATACAATTGTAGACTTATTTTGAAATAGCGGGAATCACAACAAAATCACGCAAATAAAACCGTAGGGTACTCAAATCATTTACGACTGAAATGTGTTAAATAAGAAAAATGATAGAAAAGCAAAGACCTCCTTTGTGATAACAAATGATTCCAAATGAACTGAAATACTGTTGTACAATTTTTTAAAAAGTAAATTGCTGCTGAAGGGCTTTAAAATAAAATGTAACTTACTTACCTCAATTACGGTTGTAGTTGGGTCTCTATGAAGTGTTTTCGAAAGATGACAACTAGGGTGAAGTGAAATATAAAATGTCACACACGGAAAGAGATATAGTTTGAGTTCCTTAGGAAACCTTGAAATTTGGAAATTAGTGCTGAATTTTTTGTTTTAGAGTTTCTGGTCAATAAATGTTCAGAGATCCCTTAATGGAAAATTCAAACTCAACATTCAATTCGATGGTCGATCAGCATTTTCATAGCTTCAAATGCTTTAGTTTGGGTACTAAATGTGTTCAAAATTGTAAATTCTGTTGCAGTTACAACACACTCACATGTCCTTACGTATTGGTGCACTCGCACCTACGGCATGACCATACTGTCGGAGCTACTCCATAAACGATGTAAACTTTGTGTCACAATTAAAAACAGTGTCACAATTTTTATTTGTGTGCTCATTAAAAACGCTGAAAGCTCTTATTTAAGTTGACTTTTGTCAAGTTTTTATTCGGGAAACATATGATTTCTTTCATACATTTGCTAAGTAAGACGCAATTTATAACTTAAACGGCTCTCCTGAAAATATCGTGTTTTGAGTTGTGACCCTATTGAACTAAATGAACGATATTTACATTCAGTGCAGCTTTCTTAAAATATGCTATATCAAGGTTAAACAATTACCGATTTATATTTTCCATTAGACATGACAGACTAAATATTCCGAAAAGTTATTTATAATGCCAGCAGATGTTCTTACTGCTTACTCCGTGGTCCACGGTTTGTAAATTGAACTGTAAATATGAACGTCCGACGTTCTTTAGGCTCTCCTTTAAAATGTATACTTATACCCTCACCCTACAGGTAGGAGGGTATATATCATTTGATACGACCCAAAGGTGTAACACATAGAAAAAATCACTTTAGACCATATGTGTCGTTAAACCAAATTCTATTTCTGACTGTCCCTCGGTCTGCCCTTCTGGTACGCACGATAACTTTCGAACGAGTTAAACAATCGCTTTGAAATTTTACATGGGTTAATATTATCTTAAAACTGCATGTGGGATTGCATATAAGCTATATGATCACATCCCTTCTGGTACCTCCCATACAAATGTACCATCCCACCCACTTAAGAAATCGTGTAATAATAGTACTACGCTCTATGCGATCTATGTATGTTTTTACTGAGGGTATAGATATATATAAGTCGGTTTACCCGACTGCAACTTTATCACTGGTTTTGATATAGGTTGTCTGTCGTGGCATGTACATACGTTAAGTTGGATTCCCTATTGGGAACATTTGATCAGTTTTAAGCAAATTTGTATTTTATTTCGGTACCAATGAATGACTTGAAACCTTTCACTTCAAGGTATACCCAACCGATTGATTTGTTGATTTGGTTGTCACCAATATTTGTTTCGGAACTCACTTAAGTGATTACAAAGAAATAAAAATCTCCTCAAAAAAAAAAAAAAAAATAGGGAATAATAGAAAATGTTTTGGCATTGAAATCATCTACAGTTCGGTTTAGTGCTGTCGATGTAGAGGAATATTTCCTGAAGGAATTTAGGTAGGCAGATTGGAATGAATACAAATCGCGTTTACAAACATATTGGCGGAATGAGTGATATCAGATGATAAATCGCAATTTTCGTAAAAATGTGTGGACTTAATAAATTATCTTAGAAACATTTTGGATATCACAATATGTTTACCCCAGTGGCACGCATCGGATCAAGAAACACTTATGACTCACATATATACTGATCAATGTTTTTATATATTCCGAATTCTAATTTACCAGTAGATGTTTGTAAACTGTAACGAGTCTCTGATAACAAGTGTGATTGGAAATGTCGAAGATAGGATCTGATTTTTTTAAAATCTATTCACGTCGGAACAACAGAAATAATGCAAAGGCGTTATGCTGCAACTTTTTTGTTGGTTTGATAGTGGGCCGTCCAAAATTCAACAAACCATCTGACATTTTTCCAAAATTGGGGGATTGTTTTCCTTGAAGTTACGAGCCATTTGTAGTGGTTGTTTAGGATAAAACCTTCATTTACGGGCGTTTTTTTCCCCCAATTTAAAAGTGAGACAGCCGAATGTCCATACACCGAAACGAGTTTAATTGTTATTATGGTTATTTGTGGGACAATACATGATTTGATTGTTGAAACGGCATTGCACACATTCAGAATGCCGAGCATAACAATTCAAAAGTATGTAATTGTATTGTTTTGTATCGCATTGAGCGATTTTTTTTTATCGCATGAATGAATCGTAATCATTTATTGCATTCAAATTTATTGACGTTTACAACATATTTGGCGTCCAATGTTTCTCCTTGCGGACTGTGACGCACAATTTATGGCTTGTCGGTCACGTTGCCATTCCATCGGCGAGTCCATAAAGAGACAAAGGCGTTCGATGAAAACATATACAAACTATACAATGCCGAAAAAAAAACCACACGATATGTATGTCCTTATGCACACAGTACATTCATGCCATTTATTTATATTAGGGTCCCTCACTATAATTTGTTGGTAATGGTTTAAGGGAAAAAATTCAAAACTTCATTATTTTCTTGGGAATTTTTTTTTCCCATAAAATAATTCCGTTGTTTTCGATGTCTATAGTCTGATATTTGCGAGTGCGAAATACGTTTACATGAGCTATTTCTTCTCAAAATGTCAAGGCAGTTGAAAGGAGTACAAATCTTGTGCTTTATTTTGTTTATATCTTTTACTCGATTATCAACAGATAAAAAATCCTAATAACATCTTTAGAAACACTTTGTGAGCTGTCACTTTTGAAGCATTAATACCTTGACATTTGACAAGTAGAAAAAATTGAAATTATTAAGATTCACTACAAAAATGGTAAAAATTTTGCGCCCACAGTTCGCTAAACTGAAGAATTTTTTGTCGTCGTGAACAACCTTGTCGAACCGCAATACAGAAATTGGTGAACAAATTCGAGGTGTTGGGACAAGTTAGTGAGGTGAAGAATAAAACCCGTGCACGTCGCTCAAGAAAAACAAAGAATATTGCTGCTGTAGCCCAAAGAGTTGAAGAAAACCCAGGTTTGCTCATTCCTTGTCGTTCTTTGGAATTGGGCATTCCACAAACATCATTACACCGTATTTTACAGAAATAAGGGCTTATAAAGTTAAGTTAACACAAGAACTCAAGCCGACCGATCATCCACAATGTCGTGTTTTTGCTGATTGGGCCTTTGAAATACATGTAAATTATCCGGAATTCCATCGAACAATCATTTTGACTGATGAGGCCCATTTCCACCTCGGTGGCTATTTCAACAAGCAAAATTGTCGCATCTGGAGCTCGGAAAACCCAAGAGTTTTGTTGAGAAGCCTCTTCATCCCGAACGTGTGACTGTTTGGTGCGGTTTATGGTCCTGCTGGGTCATTGGAACTTACGTTTTCGAAAATGAGGTTGGATCCATAGTTACGGTGAATCTATTGCGCTACCGAGGGATGGTTAATGATTTGTTATGGTCGGAGTTGGATGATATTGATCTTTCAATAACACAGCGCTACGTGCCACACAAGCAACAAAACCATTGCTCGTTTCCGGACCGTGGGATCTCCCGAAGACCGTGGGATCTTTATTATGAAATAAACATCCGACCCTTCATCTCAAAAAATTCAGTTCGTTTAAATGAAAGAAGGTTCAATTATCCGAAGTCCTCTTATTAACAATCCAGCATAGGTGAAAAATATTTCTAGGTTTTTTTTTTATTTCCGCTCATCCGAATTCGACTCTATATATAATGTTCGCTTTACTTTTGTCTAGTGGTGTAATCGGCGACCCAGTGCAACCTTGCTTAACGCAACCAATAGAAATATTGGCCGTTGCGATAACCGAGTCATATTTTTTAGGGCTCTTCTTCTCTTTAATGCATAAAAAAATAAATATTAAGTCAGATAATTTTAAAACAAATTCATTGTATTTATTAAGAATAACATAAAAAATAAATAAAAAAATTATCTTAAAAAGGATATAGACGTACTGGTTTATTTGAAAGTTTCCACCACAGATTTTTAGCAGCCGTATACCGTGGCGTTTCTTAAAATAAGCAAACTAGCCGTTGCTCGTCATTAATTTCATAAGAATATCACATTATTGGTTAATTCCAATTTTTACAAATTTTGTAATCACCAGCATTTTATTCAATACAATTAAAACAATTTTCAAGCAAAGAGATTCTTTCAACTGAGTACATGTCTGCAAAAAACAAAGGCATGGAGGTAGCCTTCAACGACTAAAAGCTTGTTTTAACCGTATAGTTCGCTACGTATATAATTTAAATCGCTACGATCATATAACCCCTTATGAACTTCAATTTTTGGGGTGTACATTTAACAATTATATCAAACTTCGAATCATTTTACTCTACTAACATCCAAGTTTGAATTTGTTAGCTCCACTAGATCTAATTCCTTACTTGTCCCTCGGTTCTATTCCTTGATAATGCAAAGGTTGTTTCAAGTTCGCGCAATTCGGTTTTGGAACTGCTTAATTCCTTATGAAAGTAGGAATTGTTCCCTGTCATGTGGTAAATTCAAGGAGCTGGTACTTTTGCGCTTATAGTCTGTAGTTTTCTGTGCTTGGTCGGCGCTGGTGGTAGTTTTATACTGTTATTACCGCATCCATATTCGTATTAGTATTATTTTTAATTTATTTTAAGCATATACATTTAAGTATAGTACATTTATTATTATAGTGTCAAATATGTATGTTGCCCTAAGTCATCAACTTGGCCAATACTGGCTTTTCGATTATGAAGTTAATAAATGAAATTAAATGAAATGAAAATGAAATATATTTCAGTATTCTTGGAATAGGCGTAAGCCCGAAGCTAGTTTTAGCCACTACTATTATTTAAAAGTAATTAGGTAAATATAAAAGACAAACAGATTATTTGAGGAAAAAAGTTGCAGTAACTGAAGTTTTTGTTTTTGAAAAGTTGCGTTAACTGAGTCATCAGTGCAAATAATTTACGAGTTGCGTTCATCGAGGGTTGCGTTAACCGAGGTCATACTTACTTATTTCCCTTAACATTCCATGAAGGAACCGACGGGGAACTTCTCTCAAATCAGTGAGCTGTGAACGATATAATTTGTATACTCACTGACCGGGACCTACTGTTTAAAGCCGGTTCCGAACGGCTAATGCTTTTCTAGAGAAGTTTTACATGGCTTAGAGATTGCTGTCTTACTCGTAAAGTCGCCAACATTTACGAGGTGGAAACAGCCGCTGCAAAATGTTTGATGGTCTTACCCGGTTTGGTTCTCGGATTCTTCTGTGTGATAGTCGCACACACTACCTACCTTCGAATCATTTATGTAGGTTGCTGACATTACTTGCGATAACTGATTGTCGTCACATCATCTGTGGAGATTTTGGTCGTTGTGTAGGTTTCTTAAACTTTCCCTCCATTGACAACTCTATGTAACAAAAAAATGCAAAAGAGTTAGTATTGAATGCTGAATAGGGTTTTTAAAAAAAAAACTATTCATAACATTAGCAGGAATCGTCCGATTTCTTTGAAGTAAATGTTAATAAATGTATTACTAAATTAGTTTATCTCTTCGCATTTAGTACACTTGTATCCAAAGTGCAGTTTCAGAACAAAGCTAAAACAAAAAAAAAATATAATTTTAGTGGAGCTAGCATACGTGAACACTCTGTTCGTGATTACATCTGCTATCAACTTATGTTAAATTCGTGCGAGTATTGAGGGCCCACCACAATCTAACCGATCGGAAATTACGACTTATTATTCAAGCACCCATAACATTCAATATTATAATGGTACAAAACTGCATTTATTCCCCAAGGTGTGATGAGTTATTTTTTCTCTGGGGAAAAACTTTTGAACGATGCACAAGAATGAATATATGTTATATATCAAGTACAGCTATAACTTTTAGAGACAACGTCCGGAAAAATCCTATTTTCATTCTCTCACTTCCAAAAAAATTAACGACTGAAATCGGTTTAATGAAATGTAAATAATGTGGACTTTGCTTCAAATGTATATGTGGTTGTATTTAGTAGGTGGAGATGGAAAATGGACGCAACAGAAATAAAGCAGTCTTGGGTAAATGGATGGTGCAAGTGCCACCCACATAATTTGTATATCATCAACAGATAAGTTATTGAGTTTTTTACTTGTTTTTCTAACTTCTCAACTCACTGTGTTGAGATGTATTGCAAATCATTATAATAAAACGACCAGTAATAGTTGTTGCGCCTAGTACCAACTCATGGAATTTAATAGACCAAATTTGTGAGAAAATTACATCGCTGACTGACTCCCTTCTCAAAGATGTGCATCATCGAATTTTTATTTAAAGCTCTGCTTAAAATTAAAAAACAAATAACACAACATTGCGAAAACATGTCCTCTTGCGTGTGTTAAAATAGGACAAGGACGTCTGACGGTTCGCTGTGTTTTTTTTTTAATATTGTTATTTTTATTGTGTTCTCATTAAGAAGGAGAGATTGGGAGAATACACGATTTGGGACAATTTTGCCATGGGCTGATCGTCATTCAATTTACGCTTTTAACAATTGTAGAACATAAAAATACTGTGTGTTAGGTCGTGTATGGAACATTGGGAGCTGTACCGCCAACACAAAATGTGTAGCAAATTATCCACCGCTGTCTGCTGATATTCACAAAATAATGCAAATGGGAACTCTGCAAGGCGGGGGCACTATTTGGTCTAGATAAAACATCAGTAAGAGTGGTAATTGATAACACCATAATGGAGGATACTTTGAAGAATTGTGATAAGAAACGATGATGTATTTAGATGGTTATTGCTAATTTCCTTGACCCATTTTTCGATTAGACTATGATCTGCGTGTTCTGCATTACAGGCTATACTCGTCCATTAAATATTACAAATTGTAGATATGCATGCTATATATGGAGTCTGAGAAATCGCCATGTATCCAAATTAAATGATGAGCAAAACTAGCTTCCAACAAGGGTTTTTGCAAAAGTCACACACGAGTCACAAACAGATTCGCAAACTGCTACTGCTGTAGTTCAAATTATTTGGGAAATCATAGCTAACATTCCTTTAACCTTTAACTGATGAGGTGAATTTTTTGGGCATAGTATGTGGCCTAAAAAAGTGTAAAATTTACCACCACCTCATCAGTTAAAGGTTAACAAATATATGTCATGCCTTTACGGCTAAGGCACTCTAATGTTAATGTTTTGCTCAACAAAGAGCAAAAAAAAATCATTTCGTTATTTTTTTTCGTTTTAGTTTAGTTTTTCTCACACAGAACAATTCGATTAAGTGATTTGAATGAATGAATGTTGTATGAGATTTTTTATACACAGGTTTAATTAAGAGTTTATACTGTTTAAAAAATAAATAAATTATGGCTTCGAAATAAATTAATTTTAAGTTAACTCAGTTATTTCGTGCAGAGTTTAAATGATTTATAGACATTTTTGAATTGTTCATGTACTCTTCGCATTGTTTTTCGATTGCGTTCGATGTGTTGGCATGACCAGAAAGTTTTCAGCAGTAAACGAGAAATATACGCTTGTTTCATTGCTTGTACTTGATAAATTTATGTTTTTTAATTTGTTTTTAACTCAAATTTTTGCAAAAACGTATTCAAGTGCCCTTAATACGTTTCGTTCAGAAAAAGAACCGAAACTCATTGTCATTAGCATTGGTGTCATTTAAGTGGACTGACCTCATAAACACTTGGATTTTCAATGTCGAATCCAATTCCATCAACAAGAATTCTGTACATTTTGATGTAGGAAGCATTTTTGAGTTCTATAAAATATGTGTTGTAGACAAGGAGTTAGGGATAAAATGTACCCTATCTTCCATAAGTAAAATTTCGGGCGGGCAAAGGATAACCATCAAAAATTAGGAACGTTTCTACCTTTCCAAATTGATATTGCATCGGTCCAAAATCATTTTTTTTTTTTAAAATCGATATTTTTAAAATATTTGCTACACGAAACTATATTTTTTTGTATAAAAAAAAAATATTGACATCATAACAAACATAAGAGACACACACTATATTCAAATTGAGTGTAATAGCTTTACAAATGTATGAGATACAGTTTGACAAAATCGAGAAATAAAATTAAATTTTTATTCCAAATCTGAAGAGGTGAACATTTTTAATATACTACCCTGAAATGTGTTAAACACAAGGTTCAAACGAAACTAAATATACACTAAAATCGAAAAATACTAAAAGTAGTCAACGTTGGAAATATTTCTAAAATATATCCAATTGGCCGATTTTGAATAGGTACCGTTTTTTATAGAACTCAAAAATGTTTACTAGATAAAAAGTTACCGATTTTTGGCCTATGGTTTTGAATTCTGGACCGCTGTGTGACGTTAAGTGCAGAAAATATCATCAGATTACAATGACATTTGGATTGTACCCATTTTGCACATTGAACGAACCTCAAAGAAAATGGGTCAAATCGGTTATCATATAAAAATACTACTCGATTTAATTTGTAATCCAGTTTCGAGCGGAATATTTAGTTAAATTTGCATAATTTTAAGCGATATGAACTCACTTAATCACACTTGGTCTAGGCTATCATATAGTCGGCCCACCTGACTACAGGGTTTCCCTACTGTTGTGCCATACAAATGGATGTTACTTAAATGTCCAACAGAACATTCGAAACAATTACATGAACAAATTGACGTCGTACAATTTATTGATTGTAGAATTGTCACAGATTGATGTTGCGATACATACCTAGAAACACACTCACACATAGATACCCCTATGATGGACACAGCAGAATTACTTGTCCGTACAAAACACCAATTGCATTAACTCAATTCATGTAGAAGTAATACAAATATTGTTTGTTTCATTTCAGCTCTGTTGGCAGCCACACTGAGAACTTATCAAAGGGCCGGCTGTGATTCCGAGCAACTGTCGCTCAGCTGTCCGCGAGGGACCAGTATTTCCATCGAATTGGCGCAGTACGGCCGTGCAGGAGGTAAGACTCCAGCTAAAGATCCAACAAACACCAACACATCAATAATAACATTTACATTAGACAGGCGAAAGCATTTGTCGGTTATCATGTACAAAAGTAACTTTTTCTATTTTCTGATATTTCGGGAAAATCCGGTATTTGTCGGATGTTAGCCGTATTAAGATTAATGAATTTTGATAACACAACTACCGAATTGTGCCGTCATATATAAAATCGTTAACACATCGTTGAAATGATTCGAACTCATAGAACCCATGCTTTTTGAAGGCCTTGTCAATTCCTCCACTGTGTAATGGCGTGTGTGTTGTCGGCTTTATCCTTTTTACTGGTCTTCTATACTCTATGCTGACCTCCTTTTTGAAGTGCACACACTTGGCCACTAACACATGTAAAATCAAAACCTATTTCACACACACATAGTCACACACCGAGCATCGTCTTTCTAAAACCAAAACAAGTGTTTTGTATCGTATGACTGGCTGGTCCGTATGTGTTAGAGATGCCAATGAGGTTTTGATATTACAAACCGGTAATTTCCGAGTTTTTGTTTTCAAACATTAAATGTCTTTCCAAATAATTATGTTCGACGAAAATTAAATGCATTTCATTCTAAGAGTTTTGTGTTACCAACATCCACTCCTTAACAGCCATGCCCCCTTCAATGAAAACCCAGTTCGATAGATCGTATGTGTATGAGATTAGATGCGGTCAAACTTAACGATGCTCGATCCATGCTTTTATATAAGGATCCATCCAGTGTTGAGGTCCCATATACTAAAAACGATACTAATCAAAAGTAGTATAATTGGTAATATATGACATTCTGCATTATTTGGATTTAATCTTATATTCCAGTCATTATTGCAAAAATCGCATTTCACTTCAGTCTATAAATTGTCGACGAATGTCGGAATGTCAGGCATGTCGCCCGAGACGAGCAGTTACTGCTCTTGCGATATATAAACTGTTTTCAAATTTCAGATTATCCAGAGAGAGTTATATACATTAATGTGAAATTCGAATTTATTTGGGATTGAAAAAATCCCGAGCGTCATCCCTTGTACGTACGTATGTGTGTATGTTATAATGAAACCTTTTTTTCATTGCTACACAGATTTGAGTGACCACAGCCTATGTCCACCACTATCCCAAGAAGATATAACAACCACTGGCAGTAGTTCCGGCGATGCAAGTGTAGGCATCATTGGGACAGGCAGCAGCAATGGCGTCATACACAGCAGCACCCAAATCGAAGTAAAGCCTCCGGAAACGTGTACTGTAAGCGGATTACAGGTGAGCAACATAATTGAAAATACCTTCATGTGACATTTGTGTGTCAAGAGTTTCGTGCAAAATTGCAAATACTCGCCGAAGCAAACGTCGAACAAATACTAGTGATCCGATTCGTTTTATTAAACGGATGATTGTTATTCGTTCAGTCATCCCATCGCCATGGCTACAAAAGATATGAATCCTTCCTCAAATATTGACTCGCCTCCGTCAATATGTGTGAGAACATATATGTATGTGCAATCAATACATATGTATGTACAATCTATATTACACATATGTACAGACACATTGTCGTTGAGAACCCCGGCCATGTGAACTCGTATACGGAAGTTCTGTTCCGTATTTCCATACAAATACAATTTTTTTTTTTTTATTTGTGCATTGTTCCCTACTAGGGAACTCTGGCATAATGACGGTATTTGTTAGTCTGTCGTTGGAATCACTGGGATGTACAACGAAGAACATGCAAAAAATTAAAAAAAAAAAAAATATTGTACTCATGTGTATGTTTGTATAAAACTGCAATTCATATACGTATGTATATGTACGTACAGATGTGGACAAGGAATCCCCTCACATTAATGTTGCCCCTAATCATGCAATGTGGTGCTGATATGTTTGGATGGCTTGCTGGCAATCCTCCGGTTTCTATTGGATGCACTTAGATTTGTGCTACAATTCGGATTCCAGCATGATTTACATTATTACATTTCAATGATCCTCCGATACTCGGACAATGTGCACTTGTATCATCACTTTGCGCTCCTTGTATGCACCCGTATCTTCGCATTGATGACCAACTGTCGTAACTAGAATTTTCGAAATTCCACAGGAGAGCACATTCGATGTTTCACGCGATATATGGACATTGGTATAGCAAACCCTGTACAACGTACATACATACGTTGATAGTTTGTGTTGAATGTTATTTGAAACACGTAAAATCTGTGCACAGTGGTCGAAAATCGATTTGTTATGAACACAATTCGGTAGCTTCAGTTTCAATTGAAGCAGCTCAATGAAACTTCACTCAGTCACAACCATGAGCAAACGAGAGGTAATTTAATCCATTCTTTTATTTGACGTGTATGAACTATTTAATGTGCATAGTATTTCCCACAACTTACAAGACCTTAACGCACACAATTTTTGTTTAATTTAACTTGGAAATGGTGAACAACTCTACCAATATTAAAAGGTAAAACAGCAAATAGCAGATCGTTCCACTAGAAAACTGCCAACACCAAGTGAATCAAATTGTATCAAATTGTCACGAAGTGTATAACGTAGACCTGTAAAGTGTGATATGCCACTCATCTACTGAGTCTTTCTCTCTTTTCGTAGTTGCAGATTGTACAATAGTCCTCCAGAGATATACCCATATGATTTGCAACCTTGCCTACTGTACTGGTCCATGTGGGGACTTGTGTGAGAATTCTAAGTCTATTTTTGCCAAAACCCAATACGATTCAGAGCCCAACCCGGCACATAGGTCAGCCATCTCGTTTCCCTTTATGACTTCTTCATCCATGGCTTCGTTCTTGCAAATCATTCGGTATTGTTTCGCTGTACTCCAGACAACTATCGCTTTAGTACTGACATCTCGTTTCTCGGTTTTTACCAAAGTTAAACAAATATATTTCGCAACGTCGTCGTACCTTTGTGCCATTCGCGTTGTGATCGGATATATTACCAAATTCCAGACAAAATGGGGGATATGACACCTCCTTGTCATGTCACTTCATTATCCAAAATGTACACTTCATTATCGAAAATTTACAATTTTATAGGCGAATTCCAGATAAAGTGATATCTACAACCAGGATGGTTTTTTCACCCTTTTGTCATTTGTTACATTCAAAGTCAGCCAATTAGAGTGTGAGCGCTACCTGAAGAGGTCCGCACATATTACAGCATATGGTAGTTTGCATGGATTTTGAAATTTATGACTCCTACCAACTGTCGTTTAGCAAATAAAAAATGCAATGAGCAACGGTTGCGATTGTCGATTTTCCCACATTTCCTTACTAAGCGTTACAACATCACCTTAGTAAAAAAATCATACAAGTTTAATATTGTTCGGTAATGTATATAATCCGAATTAGAAACTTTAGTTACAAACCAAAAAGTACATATCGCCAATGATGAAAGGACATTTGAGAAACACAGCTTCATTGTCACTTTCAATGAGTTCTTAAACACGGAACAATGCAGTGATATACACGTATGTACATTAGACCGGTCGTTAAAAATAAATTTTGAAGTGCCGGGCAGATTCTGTTTCCTTTTGGTCTAAAAACATTAAATTTAAAATTTGGGGCTGATCGGATGATATCACTCTGCGACAAATGGTAAGGGTCAGTGATCGGTTTGGAATGAAACCACCGGGGAAAGTTATATTGGTAAAAAAAAAATCATACGTGTTCCAGCGTTTCGCTGGGTCTCATCTAGGAATCGAGATATATCGATTTGAAGTTAGTAAGTATCGTATAGGGGAATTTGTCACGTTTTAGGCTCTTTTGTTTGACATAACTCGAGAACCACTCGTCCGATTTAGCTGAAACAAATTTAGAAAAATTAAGAATTACAATTCCTCTAATCTGTTCTTAAACCGTTTTCCTACTTAAGCAACAGTTTCGCAATTATAAATATATGTATGAAAAAAAAAAATTATTTTTGCCTAAAAATTTAAATTTTTTTTTTTTTAATTCATAAAAAATCCAAAACGGTAAAAAGTGTCAAGTCCTATTAAAATGTAAATAAATGTATTTAAAAAAAAATAAAAAAAAAAAAAAATGTTTTTCTTCATGCGCTTATTTTTAACTTGGAAACTATTACTTGTAAAGGAAAATAATATATGAACAGATTAAGGGAATTGTAATTCTTGGTTTTTTAAAATTTATTTCAGCTAAATCGGACGAGTGGTTCTCAAGTTATGTCAAACAAAAGAGCCAAAAACGTGACAAATTCCCCTATACGATACTTACTAACTTCAAATCGATATATCTCGATTCCTAGATGAGACCCAACGAAACGCTGGGACACGTATGACCTTTTTTTGACCGATATAACTTTCCCCGGTGGTTTCATCCCAAACCGATTGTGGCTGTCGCACAGTGTATTTAGTGGCCGCGCCCATAACCAAAAATTTAAATACATGAAATATATGGAAAAAAATATATGAATGAAAATAAAGAATAAAGACTCAAAATACATATATTTTGTGTACTGAGCTATTCGCAACGGTATTTTTTTGTTTTGCTTTGCAACAGCAAGAGAAATATTTCAAAACGATATATATAGCCTTTTCATAAGTGTTTAAAATAAATAATTATGTTACTTGCTTCAACTTTCCTATTAACCAATTTTGGAAATTGATGACTTATTAGAAAGATAATTTCATTGCTAATCGTAATCAATTAGATTTTGTAGAAAATATTCTCTTTTGTGCACTTAATTTGAAGAATATTGGGTAAATATAAATTTTTTCCATATATTTCATGTATTTAAATTTTTGGTTGATGGGCGCGGCCACTAAATATTATCCGATCAGCCCCAAATTTTAAATTTAATGGTTTTAGACCCAAAGAAAATAAAATCTGCCCGGCACTTCAAAATCAGATACTTTTTTGGAAAATAACGACCGGTCTAATGTACATAGTATAGAAAATGTTGTATTTAACAGTCTGAACAATAAATAATAATGCCGATTTTCAATGCATTTAATCGTTTTCAATTTAATTTTTTTTAACCTATTATTTTCATCTATTTCCATTTTTATCTCTATCTCCACTTTTAAGTATGCCCTTCTACAAACGGTTGTCGACGCGTGTCAGAAGAAACGTCACTGTAAATTTTCCGCCAACTCAAAGCCTTTAGCCAGCGGGGACCCATGTGCCGGAATCCGGAAATTTGTTGAGATTGCATATAAATGCCGTCCATGTAAGTATTGTACTCTCAGAGTGATTTGTAAATTCATTATTTAAAATTGTATTCAAATGATCAGACAATCAAATAAAATAATTGTTCCTGAATTACGCACTTTGGCATTATTTTGTTAAACTAAAACCACTTGTGAACACCATGAAAGTTAAAGTTTATTTAAAATATTCTTCAATAATTTCAATTGTATAGTTCATTTTAGTCCGTTTTTCGTTTCCAATGATATTAATTTAAATACAATTGAAGTGCTAATAAAAAGGGAAGAAATTCAAAGAGAAAAAACTTTAGTATATATATATGAATAAAATTATTAATTTTGAAATTAAAAATGGGTTTCGGATTCAGCCCAAAATGCTGTTCAATATATCACAAGTTTGTGCTTGAAACCAAACGCAATTAATGCAATTGAGGGGGTTAGAAGCAAAGGGGTGTAAGTGACAGAAAGTTAATTTCGAGATATTCGCCTTCAAAGTTAAACTTCAATTGCAAATTCAGGTATTACTTGAGTTACTTTAGTTTTTGTTTCCGCTATATATCACCACTGGTAATAAAAATTGATCTCATCTCATGCTAGTAGACAAAGATGATGTCAAGGAACACAACTGCACACTTATCTCAATTTTTGTCAAAATGTCACTTACACCCCTTTGCTTCTAACGCCCTCAATTGGGAATACAGTGGTTTACTCGATATCGATATTATCTCTAGTCACATGATTTTATTTTTCTAGTCTTGGTTTTTTTTTTATTTAAATAAGTATTTGACTGTCATTATAGACAAAGGGAAGCAAAACCTAGTTAATACAGCCAAAATAGAAAATAAAAAATGACTAAAAAGCCTATTGCACAAGATAAATACATAGCGGTTTATTTAGTGTTTTCTTATATGATTTTTAATGTGTTTGCACGGCCTCGAAAATTTCACGACGTTTTTTTCATGACTTTTGAGATTGTTACTTTAGCTACGTGAATTTCTGATCAGTTTTTTAAATAAATATTGAGGATCATATGCTCAAAACGGAATAGAAATTACGGGAATACCAGTGAACACTATTAGAGCTCAGTTTTTAGTTTAGCGTAGAAAGTGGATTTTTTTTTGTGTGGAAAAATTCATTTTTTGGAGCGGTAAACTTAAACTTAACCAAACAAACAACTTTTACGTGAGTAAACTTATTTTGGTTTCTACTGTGTTTATTTATTGACGAACAGTGCTATGAAGATATCAGCAAGGAAAGTCTAAAGTAAATTAAGAGGGACGATGTCATATTCGATTGGAAGCATGAATAAGCAATTGGACTTTTCTGAATTTTGGTGAATATATCTTTTGTAAAGGGTGTTTAGAGGAATGTAAAAATGTATACAATCTGCACATTTTTATAATTTGTAACATAAAATCAAAAAATAAAAAATATTTTTTTTAATTTATTTTGAAATAAAAAGTAATATTTTTCTTAAATAAGAATAAATAAACATAAGAAATAAATAAATGGGTACTCCCACATTCATTGGAAATTACATAAACATTTGAGTTGGGCATTGATCGGTATAGAGATTCCAAATAATTTTAGCTTATTGATCTCCAAGCCTGCTTTATAGCATCTTCCAAGGCCACCGTAACACACTTTTCTAGTCTGCCAAATCCATACGTCTCCCATTATAAAATATGGCGGCCAATTCAAAAGATCTACATTTTGCCCTTGAATATACCCGTTTGCAGCTCTGGCAGTGTAAATCGGAGTGTTGTCATGTTGGCAAGTCCATTCGATGGGATGCAAACAAATCGATAAACTGTGGAAAATCTCTTTCTAATATCCTTTTGTAAGATGTCGCTGTCAATGTAACGGATTCGAAAACTAAACCGATAGTATCATAGAATGATTTGATAAACTTTTTTTCGTTGGAGCATTTGACCCTTCTGACTTTAAAATAAGAATTTTTTCCTTTCCAGAAGTACTAATTGATTTTCCCCGCCCTATGTCGATTAAAATAGTAGACAGAACAGTTAATATTTTGCACCAGGTTGCATCACGTGTTCATGCAGACAATTGAAATCAAAGCCTACTTCATTCAAATTTAGAAATTCCTTACTCAAGTGATCAAAAAACGAAAGAAAAATAACGGAATCTTAAGCTATTTAATTTTCCGGTGCATTCTCAAATAAATCATCAGGGTGTCTATCGTCTTCCTGCGCCGTGGCAGTGTTGTTGTTCGATAAGACGTAGTCTATTTCCATTGGCGTTACAACTAAACCATTTCGACTTCTATAAATGGGCTTTCGGCAATCTATTGAAATCTGGTATGACTTATGTAGGGACATAAAGTGTTCTTGAAATGCAGACCATTGTATTGGGGATTCATATGCGACGGACTGATATTTCCAGTGCCGGATTAACCCATAAGCAAACTAAGCAGCTGCTTAGGGCCCCCGTAAAATTGGGGCCCCCAATATCAGGCGTATAATTTTTAAAAATTTTTTTTTTTAAAAATAAATTTTTAAACAAAACAAAAACCTAATTTCTATGAATGAAACTGAAATAACTTTTTCGTTGCCAGTTAAAAGAAGTAGGGAAAATGACTTTTTAAAATGGGGGCCCCCAAGATCAGGCGTATTATTTGTTCTTTGTTTACAAAAGAAATTTGGAATCAAAACAATATAATACGTACTCGGATAGTACAAGTCAATGATGGTCCAGCGGAAGATGCTATTTTATCTGCAAAGGACAAATTTCGCATTTCGACTTTTTATTGCATCGTCGACATTCTTCAAGTCGAGATGAAAAGAAGAGGCGACGTTTATCAGAATCTGGCAGAAATGTTTTCATTTTTATTAAACATGAATTTAATCAAAAGTTAAGTCGCTTGTCGAATCGTATCCTGAGGATTTAAATTCAAATCTCTCTGATGAATTAGAACAATTTCATAAGTACGTACGTTTGAAAATGGAAAAAGATAAAAATATTAATGCAAATTTTACTGATTTTTATAACATCATTGTAAATGACCAATTTCAAACAGTCTTTCCTAACGTGGAAATCTGCCTCAGAATATTTTTATCATTAATGATATCAAACTGTTCGGGAGAACGCAGTTGAAACGAATAAAAAATCCTCTGAGGACGACAATGCGACAAGATCGACTAAGTTCGTTGGCTCTTCTGTCAATTGAATCAGATGTTACGCGTCGCATGAATTTTGACAATTTAATCGAAAAGTTTGCTCGTCAAAAGTGCAGGAAAAAGAAGGTTTAATTTTAAGCGATTGTTTTCATGTAACTTTGTATAAATGTAAAAACACAGTTTTTGACTATAAATTCTTTAAAAAATTAAAGAAAAAAAAATTGTATGGGAGGTACAATAGTCCGTGACCCTAGGGGCCTGAGATTTTGATAGTTCATTTTTGTCGTCGCCACGAGTCTGCCTGCAAAATTTCAAATTGGATAACGGGAAAAGGGTTAAAAATCGACCCAAAGTTTTGGTACAGACCGGCAGACAGAGAGTACGAGTTAATATAAAGAATTTAAAAAAATTATGGGGCCCCATATCTTTCACTGCTTAGAGCCTCACAGACTGTTAATCCGGCACTGGATATTTCGACTGATATTCTATTTTCAATCAGGTTTCAATATCATTGACCTGGTTCAGTTTACTGTCCTCAAGCACATAATGTTTGTCCGTTTTGTGTGCGAGTATTATTTTGTGGTTTTCATTTGCTTTCAGATATTTCGCTCTAGAATTACGCTTGTCTTCTTTAATATCCTCCTTGCATTGTATCATTTCCAGCCACACCATTGCTTGTTGCCTTGCAGCTTTTACTTGTTTGTGTGTTCCGTTTCGCAGATTTTGTTATTATATTTGATATGTCCGGTAAAGAGAGTATATCCCGATGTCCTTCTGTTTGCCTTAGGTTGGTACAGTACATTCCTGATGTACGTATAGAATATTTAGTTCACAAGTTGTTGGTAACAAATACAAGAATTTTCGACAATTGAACCACGATTATCCCTGCCAAATATGTTAACCTGCGTGCTGTGCGTATTAGCTCCCTTGTCTGAAGATTCAGTTGTTTCCCCAATAAACATTGCTTGTCTATGTTGTCCGTGCAGCACCATGATTGGCGAGATATAAAATATGGGGAATATGGGGTACATCAAACATTATTCAGTCTGAAACTCTAGAAACGACTCGATGAGAAATAAAAAATCCGAAAAAATACATCTGCTTACATAAATAAAACCGTGTATAAACGATTCCAGTAAAGTAATGATTTCATGATCTAAACTGAAACTTTCAGGCGAAATGATTTCTGGAAATGCCAAAGATATGCAAGACAGATTAACCATAACTTCGCAGGGCAAGTACAAAAACATCTGTCGAAAGCAATTTAAAAAAAAAATTAAATTCGGGGCAAACATTGAGATGCATATGGTGAAATCATCGAGTGTGCCATGCAGTTAGTGGAAGAGTTAAGAGAACATATTCAAAGCGAACATTCTCCAAATGAACACATTTATAATGCAGACAAAACGAGTCTATTTTGAAAGTGTTCGTTACGTTGGTCAGTGTTGAAGAATTATCTATCAAACAACTGCATCGATTTGGCTTCAATCACAGGTGCCAACTTCTAAATTGTCTCACATCTGAAAATGTGCCAGTGAAATATCTTCCAGCAAATTGCACATGATTAATTCGGACTATGGGTGAATGTGTATTTAGAAGAATCACATTTAACCACCTCAAATTAATTAAGCAAATACACGTGTGTTCACATAGGGAATATGTTCTTGAATACTAAGACCGCTATTGTCTCCTTGGATAATGTTTGATGATGCCTTGATACATTCAGATATTGTATTACCGCCTGGATGTACAGAGGCTAAGGACATTTGTCATACATAACAAAAGCCTGTCCAAGTTTCCCCAATTAGGTTTCTATTAAACTCCTTTGTTTTCTCCAATGTTGATGATCCGAATATTCTCCAATATAGAAATTCTTCATCGCGTGGGCAGGTTGCAATGTCTGCTCCAGTTCAGAGTTCAAAAATAGTCTCAGTATCTGTGGTATTGGTCTTTCCGATTGACCAAAGCTCATGGGCATATTTACATACCGCCATCAGTCCACCGCTTGCAGTGTGCAACTCAACAATTTGTGGGGTTGACATCCGTTCGTTTCCCTCCGCTTCGTTTTGATCATGTTTACATGCGCGGTTTGGGAAAAGACTAGCTTTAAGCAATGAGTTGCTTTCTAAAAAAAAATGGTTTATTCAATCCTTTCATAGCAACTGACTGCTACGGACCATTTCATTATAAAATAATGAAAACCTTCTTTCGAAACTCAATTAAAAATGTATACCAAACATTTCTACCAACATACATAAGCATACCCATTTTGATATGTACGTATACATATATACACATTCTTATACATGTATGCGTAGCATACATACACAAATGCAGAGATATCTGTTGTGCAGGTCCAATGGTGGGGCAATAACCTCTAATTAGTAACATTTCATCGCTTCGGCTCAATGTAGCGTAGCATGAATAAAATCAACGACAAAGTGTATAAAAAAAAGTAAGGCACACAGCAGTGGGATATATTCAAACAGCAAGTATGTAAGTAAGGCAACTCCCCTTTTTGTGTCTTCTCCGATATTAATGCAATCTTAACAGAGACATACGTAAAGTCGAACCTCACAGATATTATCGGGGCTTATCTGTGATGGACACATTTATGGCACCTGAATATTGTCAAATGCGAGTAATAAAGGGGACATTCACTTCCAATTAACAAAACGTATATCAAAAAAGACAATTCTAAGAACATTTCACCACGAAACCATGGGTCCACATATAGTATACCCTAGCTCGCGCAAATCGATTTGGTTATTTTTTCTTCTCATAATCTATCTATGCTATTAAAAGAATTAATAATTCCTATCTACCAAAATTCGTACTTTAACCAAGTCTACCATACTTTAATAAAATCCGTACTTACCATACTTTTGACGCCGCTACGGCTTCATTCGACTACGTATTAGCCAATTTGTTTTCTTTCAGTGTATGAAAATGTTACAGAATCGAATATTGTTGCTACATGCTGTAAAAAAAAACAAGCAGAGAAGGGCTTGTAAAATGAAAAGAATATTTGATGAAAGACGACGAACTGCAATTGGGCTACAGACTCAGACTATGCTAACAGTAGCATAAACTTATATATGGATAGAAATGAAAATCGCACCATGGACGCGTAAAATATAATGATTGGAGACAGAATATCCTTTTGTCGTAGAATGTAATGTTAGTAGCTGGTAACCACGAACTCTCGTCTGAGCTATTGACATCCGAAGGCGATCAATTAGCAATGTTCATCGAATCCTCAAGTAATCTGCTCAATTTCCATTGAAATTCCAGCGTACTATTTTCAGCTCACAAGTAATGTGGACTAGGGATGTAACGAATGTCGATTTAGCAATTGCGAATGTTGCCAAATGTTCGTTGTTACGCAACACAATTACGCAATCAATTGGGAATTGGCAAACGTCAAACAGTGCAGAAGGATTATATATATGTATATTACCACCCAACTTAGCAAGTTTCCC
This sequence comes from Hydrotaea cyrtoneurina, assembly GCA_958296145.1. NCBI lineage: Eukaryota > Metazoa > Arthropoda > Insecta > Diptera > Muscidae > Hydrotaea > Hydrotaea cyrtoneurina. Next base: position 44,863,565 of record OY282512.1, read on the forward strand.
TAAAATCAAATAATAATGCGACCTGTACATATTGCAAACTATACCGAGTATCAAATTATTTATTTTGCGAATGTTCAAAATAAATCAATTAGAATGAAATACGATGAATTCCTTGTACCAGGACCTAGGTCAGTGAGCATACACAATTATTGGTATGAGAGATATTCCCCTCCTCGTGGCACTATGATGTTATTTTAAAAGGAATACTTTTCACAAATTCTATTTGTTTTGAATTTTTAGAATATAATTGGCAGGTACCCTTATACCCAAATCCGTATTTTGTTCTGTTATTAGAAATAATATCGCCATCTAAATGCACATCACCATCACAAGTAAACTGCAAAAGTCTCTCAATATACATAAAATGAAAAAAACATCATCTTGATGTTTCCGTCGGCATCATCTTGACCACTGTGAAAAAAATTACAATTACTAACGCCGACTGTGGCCAAGCGGATCAGTCCTTGTAAAATATTTTCAGTGCTGTAGTCCTTAAGAGTGCTTATCTAAACACTCTAAAAGAGGATAAGTCCGTTGTAATTAACTGCAGTTCGCTTGTCTTTCTCTTTTCTTTTACCACACCCTGCTGCCCCACTAGTTGACTGACCTTTTTACCTTTTGTGTGTCCTGCGCGGTGTGGTGTTGGAGTCAATGGGAAGCCACAAACCTAGTAATGAGCCAAAAATAAAAAAGAACGTAATAATAATCAAAAAAAAGGTGGTAATCATTGATAAACTGAAGTGGGGCATAAAGTCTTAAGTTGTTCGGACTATCTTAATTATACGTTCATTATAAAATGCGGTTTATCTTTATGTGCAAAGGGTGTAGAAGTTAAAAAAAAGATTGTAAAATATGTGGGAAGTATTTACATATTTACAAGAAACAAAGTGAGGAGCAGATTGTTCTTTGTGCTCGAATTTGCCAAAGTCGTTAATGAAATTACATTTTTTTTTTACAGGGAAATGTACGCAATGTGAGGTGGGGTTAAAACAAATGAATATAAAAATACTGTATCCGTCTTCATATTCCTTTCTATTTTCTCTTGATAAGTGTTGTTTTTTCAGAGGGGTAACTTTTCTTTTTATGCGGAGGTATTGATTTAGGCAAAAATATTTAAAGCTTTAAAGGCTTTCGAGTTTACAACAAGGATTTTTTAGGGTAACGTTATCATTGTGTATGGACGTGTGTATGTCCGCCCATTCCATTCATGCGCCCATTGGAGGGCAATAACCCAAACATCCGAAAGTATACAGAACAGTAGTTAGCAGCGAAAATAAATGATGTTTTTCTGCTTTAATCTGTAGTGGAGGACTCTCATGGTGTCATTTGGAAAATGAAAATCCTTGTCCGGTGTATTTGCAATTCGGTTGAAGTGGAGTAATTTGTTTTTTTTTTCATCTTAAAAGTTCGGAGCTGCCATAGCCTTTACACTCCAATGAACGATATCTAAATAATAATGCCACCCGCAAAAAGGCATCGGACATTGTTCAAAAATAAAATATTTCGGAACCGGAATACCTTAGAATTTATTAGGAAAATATCACTTAAATGTGTCCAATCTTGCAATACTCTGATTTTAAATTTAATCTCACTGATACCTGTCCACCTCAGATCTTTATCAAAAATTGTTCATGGGTAAAATACACGAAAATCGTAGTACATTGTACGAAAATGTTCGTGGTTTTGAAACATTATTTGTATTATTTAAAAAACTTTTCGTAGATTTACCAAAATTATTTTGTAAGATTACGAAATTAGTTTTGTAGTTTCACAAAACCTTTTGGAAATATAGTACATAAATATTTGTACAATGAACGAAATATTCTTATATTACGAATTTGTGTCCATATTCTTCCTTTTGGAGGTAAGACAATCAAAGCTTGAATGTAATAGTAGCTGCCTGAAATGAAGTCCATAGATCCCCATTTACAAGAGTATTAGAAACAAATATGGAGTGATTTTTGAAATTTCTTTTTAAAGCACTAATCGAAGAAATTCTTTGACCACAATTATTGTATGTGCATTAAAGCCAGTACTACTTTTTGTATGCATTAGACTGAAATGCTTTAAGAAACATGTTTCATTAGGCAAAAATATTTCACAATTTTTTTTTTCTGATTTTTACTTCATTTTTATTATTTTCTTTTAAAAAACACATTTTCACATTGAAAGCCACTGGAAACTGAAGAAAACGAAATTAATTTTTTTAATTTATCTTTAGCTAGGCTGACCATATATTTTTTAGCAAGAGTCGTGCCTTACAGAAAAAAAATTCAAATTGGACATAAAGCAGAGTATGGTCGCTCTAAGTATGAGAGCGAGAGAGTTTTCTGCGAGTACGAAAATTTTGTAATATTCACAAAAGTTTTGTACATTTTACGAAAAAACTTTCGTATTTTTGTGCATGAACAATTTTCAGTGTACCTTCATATGAGTCGCAGGCATTTATTTTTTTAGTTTCATTTTAACCACCCTTGGAACAGCATACCGTTGTTATAGATATCTGGCTGACTCACAGCCGCAAAACGTATTGTGTCCCATTTATCAGTTTTGTGATTAGTATGACATTGTGTCTTCGGGTCGAGTGTGGAATCTGATGTTATATTTAATTATACTCATGAGAGTTTACATGGATATGTGACCTCTAAACTGAAATTTGTATCATAAAAAGTAATTTGAAAAACTGTCTTCGTAAAGACTTTTATAACACGAGAATTATAATTTATTGGTACTAAAAAGTGACCTACACTAATAGCCATTTGGCAACCTCGTTTCCAAAGTCAATGCATTAATTATTGAAGGCATACATACAAACAAAATCATTTACTTTGATTTTGGCAAAATCGCGAATGAAAAGAAATTCGAGTTAAAACTTTGTTGCATCCTGCTGAGTTATGCCTGTTCTTGAACATTTATTAAGACCTTGAAAGATCACACAGGTTTCTTTTCTTGTGAACTATTTATCGTGCAGGGTGTAAAAGGAACACCGCCTAAGAGAAATATGATGAATGTAAAGGTGACAAAAACGGACAAAATAAATGATCTCAAAAAATGATCCGTTCTTAATATCGCTCTTTATACAAATTAAGCGATTATCTACGCTAGCGGTGTAACGACAACACGCCTACTATGTGTAGAAAAAATATAAATTATTGTAAACGTATTGGCTTGTTTTGCCAAATGCCCAAACAAGAATACTAGCCCGCTCAAATATTATGACGTTCCTGAAAATGTCATCAAAAAGTACCAATGCTTCTGGAAATTAATCGATTAATCGCTTTTCATCGTATGTATGCCAATGTATGTATTTGCGAGATTTACATATTTTGATGGAAAACTGGGGTTGCCCAAAAAGTCGTCATATGTAAAGGCATTCTGAATGAAAAATCGGCGCAATCTAAGGTCATTATGTCGGTAAGTCAAAACCGTTTTTATATCCTGGCTGATAAAGAAAAAAATTAGGAAAATGTAGGCCCAACCCGCGAACAAAAACCTCCTCCACTGTTTCTATGCGAGCCGACTACAAACGCCTTTGTACACTCATTTACTTAACGAGAAGTAGGTCCTAATAAATGTACGGCAGATATGCCCACAAGAACTAGAACACACACTTTCACTTTTCCAGAAGACACTGCCTTTGTGAAGTCATAAGAATGCGACAGTTGCATCTGAGCAACTACAGTCTCGTGTCTCTTTGTTAGAAAACTGGTTACACAAATGGAGGATAATGGTAAATGCACACACGTCAATTTCACCCAGAGAAAACTCGCTTAATTGATCCGCACATAATTAACTTGCCCGCTTAATTGATCCAAAAAAAAAAATGTAAAGTAAAATTCCCATATAAGGTATAAGGAAAAATCCGGGTTTACATGAGTTTCGCTTACTTGCATTACCCTCTTAATTGAACCGCAATTCATAGTGAACTTATACAGAAGACGAAGAAGAAAATAAATCCGAAATTCCTTCAAAAATGTTGAACGAATGGTAGTAATATTGTTCATTTACAATTATCATGAATATTTATTCCGATTTTCACGAAAGTGTATTTGATTTTTTCACAGCGTCCTCAGAATGTGAACAGGACCACTTCTGGAAATAAACTTGACTTTGCAATAAATCGCTGTATCAGGGCACAATTATAGAAGATAGTTGTAATTGCCAACAACAAAAACATAGATACAACCCTGGGTATTTCGATTCTCAAATTCTGATATATTAATGACATATTTCAGACAGCTATAACTCATGGCACAATTTTGTATTCGAAATTGAAAAAAAAAACTAAACAAACAATTTTCTCATGCAGCTAAAAACACCCTTTATATACAAATGGGATAATTATATGTGTCCAATTGAATGCTGGTGTGGTAGGGCATGCCCGATTAACTAGTTAATAACAAATGACAAAATGGCAACGGTATTACAACTCTCTGATAAATAATGAAAACATTTGTCTTAGATAGGACTGTATTTATACCATCACCCTACGGTAGGAGGGTATATGATACGGCTCAAAAGTGTAACACATAGAACTATTCAGTTTAGACCGTAGGTGTCTTTGAACCTAATTCGATTCATGACTTTCTAAACCGTTTGAGCCATGTCCGTTTTTCCGTCTGTACATCTGTTTGTCCTGCTGGTACGCACGAAAACTTTCGAAAGAGTTAATATTTTCCCAAAACTGCTTATGGGATTGCATATGGGCTATATGGCCACACCCCTTCGGGTACCTCGCATACAAATCTGCTATTTAGCCCACTTTAGAAATCGTGTAATAACATCAATACGGCTAGTTCGATCTTGGCCAAATTATGGATTTAGCAAATCTATGAACGGCGATTTTTCGAACCAAATTTTCTTCAGCGATGAAGCCCATTTCTCACTCGGTTTGTATTTTAATAAACGAAATTATCATATTTTGGGTTCTGAGAATTCTCAAGTAACTGAATAGAGGTCATTACATCCACAAAAAGTCACTGTTTGGTGTGCTATTTGGTCCGAAGGTGTGATTGGACCTTACTTCTTCGAAAACGACGAGGGAACGACTGCCACCGTCAATTCGGAGCGTTATGGTCGTATAATAACCGACTTTTTTTGCCTGGTTTTGAAGAATACGACTTGGAGAATGTGTGGTTTCCACAAGACGGTGCCACATGCCACACAACTCGAGCGAATATAATATTTTTCTATAACGGTATTTTGAGGTTGCTATTTTGACATTTCATCAAATGTTACATCCAATGGTGGTAGCAATGCACCACCAATGATACTTTGGAATATGAGAGTTGTATGAGGTGTATATAAGTCGGTTTACCCAACTGCAGCTTTTTCACTGGTTTTTACTAAACTAAAGCACATCCAAGTTGTTCTTTCACTACTTTTACTCATTTGAGAGAATCGCTACACGAAACATTAAATTAATACCTTTTGATTTAAAGTAAGCGTGTCACATCCCCTGATGAACCCACAATATTACACAATACATGGGGGGAAGTATATGCTGTATGACTTAAAGCAATTGTCAGTTGTTTCCAATTCATTTCAGTTGACAAGTTAGTTACCACCAAGAACCGTCTTGTAATGTGACCGCCGTAATTTTCAATTCTCTTTCCAATTTCCGATTAAATCAATTTATGAGCCAATATCTTCTCGTAATGAAATTATTTTTGGGAATACACCGAAACTTTCCTGGTCACATACAAATTATTCCGCTTCGCCCGCTCTTTATCAGCCGGTTTACCGACTGACTGTCCTTGTCGTCGGTGTTTTTGCCTTCTGAAAGAATTATCTGCGATACTGGATTGCAATAAGATTTCGTTACAGTATCACAGGAAAGTGAGATCTGAAGTGACTGCCTTCCCGATAGCAATGAAACAGACATTGTCACTACATTCAATTGGAATGAACGGGAACGCTTCACGGCACACTGTCCCTGAAAACACAGTTGACAATTTTTATTTAATTGTTCAAATCCAAGGGAAAATAAACGGAAATTGCAAAATCTTATTTCCAGATAAACATGTTAGCTTTATTTTCACTTTAAGACAACGGTGTCCAAACGATAACAAATAAAAAGGCATCAAACGCCAAGCAGCAGTGCCTGTAGAGAATGGTAATCTGCAATGGCGATTAAATTAAACTTTATGAAATTTGATACAATTCCTTATTAAGCGGATGGGGGCGCGTTACAAAGGGAAATAACAATTTCTTTCACACGATAATGTACATCTAATGGTTCGTTTTTTTTTTTTGCTCTCTTCCCTTTTTTTCATTGTGTGCGTCGCCTTCAGATGAGTTTCGTTCCAAAGTCGCCTGTGAGAACGACAATATGCCACTTGTGTGCAATCCCTATTCGCGAATTGCCATATACAGCGCCTCCTTTGGCTATATAGAGCGCGAAAGTGTACAATGCCCGCAGAACAACACACAAACGCCGACTACGCCGGATACGACGGGTAAACAGAGTAAGTATTAGTTAAAGTATGTGTGTGGTTGCAAGATGCAATTAGGGTTGCCATCTCGCAGTACTATTGGTGTCCTGTCAACCCGTAATTGCGTGTTTGCACACGAATGTGTATTTGCGTTTCGGAAAATAAAAGATGCAAAACAATATAATGCACTTTTGAATTACATACTTTCGTTTAGCTGGAACTTAATCATGCGGTTTCTTTCTTCTTTCCATAATTTCGTGACCAGCTTGCCTGGTATCTTACGCCACGGAGACGGTTATGCAAATTTGTCACGGACGACGACGTTGTTCGGTGACAGCGGATGCCGGCACTTTTGGAAGACCATGCAAAAATGACATACCCATGCATTTGAAAGTCGTTTACACTTGCAGTAAGTATTCTCTGGTACCATGTAACCGTGGGACAATTTTGTGTTAAAACGGTAATATTCAAAATTCAGTTCGATTAACGTAAAACGTAAACGTAAATTTCGTTTCTGTTCGAAACGCAACGTAATCTACGTTTCATTGAATTCTGTATATCGTATGGCTTATTTTTTGATTATGACAGTTTTTGCATTGGAAAACGTTTCTTATTGCTTTATAGAATGTGCTGTTGCTTGGATTAAATGCAAATTTCGTTTTCAAACGAAATAAAATATGTTAAACTTGACGTTTTATACGTTACGTTTTACAAAATGAGGGCATCAGTTACTTTTTTGAAAACTATTAGAAAAGTAACCTTGGGAACATTAGGACGTTGGTTCTATTTCTGTACATCTTAAAGCTCCTGAGTTTTTAAAGAAAATATGTTGCCTCTTTTCTGGATACACACACATTTTATTTGCCAAATTTTCTTCGAGAACTACTGAAATTATTGTAATATTAATAAGGCTAAGACAGAAATGTTCGAAGATGACTTTTAAGGAAAACATAGACAGTGTATTTTAGAATATAACCCATTCAAATTGAAGAAATCTAAAGATATTATTGATGAATTAGGGTAGTATGTGTACAAAACAAACAAAAAGAATCACATGGCATTCAAAGGAATACGAGTTAGCCTAACCGGCTAAGGAGTGTTTCTTAAATAATGGGCCAAACAAGACGGCGTCGAATCAAAAACCGACCACCTCCAACTTGTTTTGAGTTCACAACAGTTATTTTTTTTTTTATTAAATTTATATTAATAAATCGCATAAATCGACCAAAACCATCGTCAAATTGTTCCAAATAAACTGATTCACATGGACTCACTGTTCACTTCTGTCCACTTAGCTAACGAAAATCATTTGGCGAAGAAAATGAAAGATGAAAAAAATCCATAATTGCTTTATTATTTACCGTTGGAAATTATTCATATTGTTCCTATCTGATTTACTTTTATTGCTATCGTCAACAGTACCACGCAAAGTTCTTAAGGATCGTTATGAAACAGCGCCGGAGCCGGATGAGCCACAGCAGAGCGAATTGGATCTGGACCAAGATGAACTCTACGACGAGGACCAATTCTACAAAGAAGGCGAGGCCATACCCCCGGCCCCAAAACTTCAAGGTGCCATCCCGAATGCAGCATATCCGTTTGATTTTAATATGCGTTCCAGTGAACCCACAACCACCCTGATGCCCTCCATACTCTCACATAACGACAACACTTTGGAAGGTACATTGTTTCTGTTTTACTTTTGTATTTAATAATTAAATTATTTAGATATTCAGTTTATCAGTTTCAGTTTATGTTTGTATGTCCAATGTACATACATATATACGTACGTACATATGTATATAACCCCATTCGGCTTCTTCCTGTACCATAATAATAAACCGTTCATATTACATCAATAACATCGCATCAGGTCTGAAATTTACTGCTTGTAGACCTGTTCTCTCGGTTCTATCGCAAGTTATCATCCCATAAGCAATCCATTAGGGTCAACAAATGTAGGGAATAATTTTCGGAAAAAGGCAGACTGGAATTCCCGGGGGATAAAGAATAATCCCCGAGCAAACGGAAAATACAAAGAAACTATTAATTTCCACACGAAACATTTTGAATTTGAATTGATTGATAATGATTACGACATTGAATTGATTGGCAACGAAAGAATATAAACAGCTACATTTTGGACCACAACTACTTTTTAATGTAAAAATTATTTAAAATATCAGTCATGAATGGATTTGTATACTCACGAACTGGCTGCCAGCTCCGAACGACTAAAACTTTTCTATGGAGAAGATGGTGATGGTCTTAGGGATCTTATGTGATAGTCTCAACACAACACCACGGCATGGTGAAATTTCTGTAGGGTTCATTGTCAACTCAACCTCTGGTTACAAACTAAATGACAGACACTGCAAAGTCGTATAAGAGAATGATTCGGAGTCGATCGGAAAATATAAAAAATATTTAATGCAAGCTTTTTCAAAAGGCTCCCAGGGAATGGTTTTTATGAAATACATTGTTCGGGAAATTCGTACCTCTAGTGACCATGTACTATGAAATTAAATCTTAAATATCTCCAGCTATACATTAAACCTCAATTATACAGCAGTGCAGGGCACACACACACACACACACCTGTGATTACCTTGGAGAACACTTGCGTTTAATTGAAAATGTATTGATTGAGAGTGATTAAAACATTTTCATTGATTTTGCACATCTTCCAAATATTGAGGTTAATGAGTTATTGAGCATTAACTTTCCCCCCCCTACGAACAACAAATGTATTCTCTGCAGGGACAGGGACCAGTCGGACAATCTGGAAAGAGCACAAACGGAGTACCGTATACTACTACGGTGTTACTTTGAACTATCGACTGATGAAAGTAATGACCGTATTGAAAACATTCTTTTTAGCCGAACAGGAGGGTTGAATTGGTTGAGGAACTCATGTGCGCCACTGCCACCCTCGAAATCAGCGCCAATGCGTTCAATTTGTTATATACCATTTAGTATAAACAAGAAGCAACACAATGAACAATCAATGAGCTGTGCAAATTGGCGTACAACCAACTTTAGGAATATTACTGACTGAACGAGTGGAAGGTGAATTGAAAAGGCAGAAAAACTACTAGAGTGTAAATGGTACTTAATTTGTTTTTAATGCGAAACTCATTTCCATAAATTCAAATCAACAGAATTTAATACATCACAATAATTGGTTTTTGTTAATACTTGTCGATAGAACACTGTAATACCCTACACCCACCCCCAATTATTCTAATGCCGTCATTCGCCTCAGCAACAGGCGAAATATCCCAGGGAGAAACGACATTTTCATTTGTGCTCGCGTTTTCATCGGGGAATTTTGATTTTTGGAGATATATAGGGTTCTCCAACAAGAGGTGTTATTTTGAATCTCCCGGTGTTTCGGTAGCTGTCACTTTTGAAGTTTTTATTCGTTGACAGGTAGAAACTACGCCATTACTAAAAATTGGAACGATTCACGCTTGAACAACGCATTGAAATTATTAAAATTCACTACAAAAATTGAGAAAATCTTGCTGTCACAGTTCGCAAAACTAAAAAGTTTCCGGACTGTGTTTTCTCACGGAGATGTGATCAGAATTGCCCACCGAGATCTTGTTATTTAACAGCTTTCCAATTCTTCCTTTGGGGTCACGCGTCGATCCCAGACCTTAAAGATAAAATTCGTCAGGCTATCGAGGACATAGGGCAGCCACTTTAATATTTGGTTATGGAAACTTTCATGAAAAGGTTATGCTCCTGTACGCGTGGCCGTGGTGGCCAATTGGCTGATGTTGTTTTTGATTATTAACGGCATACCTTCCATGCGATCATTTATCTCAAAAAATTATATTTTTCTTTGAATACCAAAATAACACCTCTTGTTGGACAACCCTGTATATCATATTGACATCTAGATATTGAGAGAACTTATGGTTTCTAGATATGTCATTTGAGGTTTCTACTATTGTTGAGTCTGTAGATTCTGCTGGCTCTACTGAAAAATAAATTGATATAACTTACACATTTCTATTCGAAATAAAGCAACAGTATATACATAGATAACTGCCATGAACCTTTTCACCAGTCTGAACCAGTGCTACCACTTTGAGGCGAAGAAAATGTAGCAAATCTGCTACATTTTTTTGTTAAAATGTAGCAGATTTTCAAACACTGGGAAATAGTGTATTGTGGAAATCTGTGCCTTGGAAGGATACATTATGTTTAAAAAAAATCAAATCAGATTCAATTAGTTGATTTTTTAAATAAAAAATAATTTATTTTATTTAAATCGATTGGGACACTTTTATGAAATTCATAAACTGAAAAATACCGGCGGCAACCCGCCGCACAAAATATATCGACAACGGCAGCAATTCGGTCTGTGCTATGCAATCTTCTTCGGCGCTGGTGTTTGTTTTGTGGTTGTCAAATATTTCCAGCCTGTTGTCAAAAATTTACCTAGCCCTAATTCATAACGGGATTTTTTTTTGTTATTTCACGAATGTACACAAAATGTAGCAAAATCAAAATGTACGTACATAAATTTAATGATGAAGAAAAAGTAGTAGATCTACTACAATTGTAGTAAAGTGGTAGCGCTGGTCTGAACCTTCAAGTAGTCTTTAGTGAATATACCAGTAATATCAAAAGGCGTCAGTGTTCTTCCTTGCTCTCTTATAAATCTTCGTGTCCAATATGTATTTAACAAGTTAATTTTCCATACCGGCACCTAATGTTGGCGGTCGACCAAGCTTACTTGCTCAAATATCTTCAATGGTCTTTTAGCTTTTTGCATAACGTTGTAAAGTTGATGATGTCAAGAAAAAAACAATTTTACCATATCTAACTGTCTATATAGCACTTCTTGTATCGCCTGCTTTCCAGTTCCTTATTTCAACTTTTCTCGGCATTCTGTTTTTTTTTTTTTTTGGGAATGTGGTACACTCCCAAATTAGCTGACTCAAACTATACCACAATTGCTGCACATGTGTTTATACCCTCACCTAAAATAATATGGAATGCAACTCCCATATATGGGCAGGGGCTCCAATGACATCTTTGAAGCTTCTGGACCGTGAGAGGAGAGCGGTGGTGATGATAGGGAATGGTAGGGTATCCAACTCTATTGTATCCCTACAGCATCGCCGGAATGTGGGTTGTGTATTGTGCTATTCTATAGATATTTTAATGGTATATGTTCACAAGATATCCGTCGTCTGGTCCCTGACGTTACAACATTTAGCCGGAATACTCGGCTATCCAGGGTCTGTCATCCGTTCATGGTCAATTGGCCGATTGACCGGACAACGCACTATAGAGAAAATTCGTTCTTCAGCCGGACTGTTCGTTTGTGGAATAATCTTCCTGCAAGTGTTTTTATGACCAAATTCAAGGCCAACGTCAACAAACTCTACTCCCTTTCCCCCCTCCAATACCCTTTCTTCCTATCGCTAACACAGTGCAGTCTCATATTCTCATATTCCAAAGTATCGGAAAGTCAAAAGTGAGCAACCTCAAAATACCGAATATTATAGAAAAATATTGTATAACACGTTTTACAAAGTGGGCGGAATATAAAGTAGAGTTCCAAATTTTTGTCTCGAAAACTTTAAAATAAATGCAATAACCAAGAGAATAAGATAATAGTTATATAGAAATTCAGAAATTGAAAAAAAAAATAAAAAGTGACACAAAACTGCATACATATATATTTGATATTTATCACCTACAAACAAGTTAATGTTTGTGGTATGAAAAAATATATATGTATATGTTTGATGCAAATTTGTTAAAATGACCATTTTTTCAGCGTGTATATAAAACATTACTAATCACAAAATTTCGGCAAGATTGCGTTTAGAGTATTTTTATTACACGATTTGTTTTCCAAATCATTATTTATGTAGTTATATCTTCATGGGGACAATGAAATTGAAGAAAAATATGAAGGCAGTTTCATATTTTTTAATGTTGTTTGTTTTGCTTCATAAAATCTAATGAAAAAATAACCTTTTTTTAACCATTCCATTTTCGAATTTTTATGATTTTTATATTAATGAAAATTTGTTTTTTATAATGACCCAGCTTTCTCTAAATTGAAAGGAAATCTATATCTCAATTTTTCACAATGTATTTCAATCAAATCGGACAAGTCTTTTTTGATTAATTATGAATTATGGGCAAAAAGGTCCTATAAATTTGTAAATTTTGCGATTTTAAAGGACTAGTTGCCATTTTTCACACCAGTTTGTTTTATATATTTTTTTCTCCTAATCGATACCCATCCTGAAGGCAGATACATTCTCTGAAAAAATGCTCAAAATTTAGTTTCAACCAAAATATTCACTGCGCGATAAAAACCGAAGAGCATCTAATCCAGAAATAAAAACGCGAATGACGTTTTGTTAGTTTCGATACGGACCTTCAGAAGTTTCGACGTTATAAAAAATAAATTTTCGTTAATATTTTGTAAAGTCATACAAATTCGAAAACTTCGAAAGGTGTCCATTTTTATCATAAACCATATAGAACTTCAATTAAAATGAGACATAGAACATGAAAATCAATGGAATGTTTTCGCTTTTATTTGCAACTTAGTGAAGGCATCTGTAAAAATAATTCTGATTTAATTCTGATCCATCAAGTATTCAAGATTTTTTTCACATGGAAATGCATTGCAGTCACAATATGCATGTATGTATGTAAGAATTTCGAAGACATTTTACAATACAAAGTTTTAAAAACGTCACTATTGTGTCGCTTTAAAAAAAAACGGTTTGAAATTTCTCAATGGTAAAACTGGCTATGTCCGTTCAAGCCAATGTCAATCTCCGGCCACAAAAATGATGTATTATGCCCCTGCAGCATTTATCGTTAACGGAAATGGTCTTACCAGCCTTATTTTATTCGTAGAAAAATGGGCAAATGTGCCACCGGTCCAAAATCCGCACTAAACAGTTACTCTTTTGGAGGAATCATTGCTTTCTCATAGGTCAGTTGCGGATTTATCGATCCCTAGAGTCGGTGTTCAAGAATTGAGTTACACACAATAGATGGTGGATGTATTTGTGTATGTTTCCAACACATCCAGTCCCTGCAAACATTTTAGATCGCGGTTTAATAATCGGAAATCGTCTGGATGATTACGTGGCGATCATCATCCGCGATGCAAAGAGAATCGCCTTAATGATTCGCTGGCGAATCGCGCACCCGAGTAATTGGCGAATTGGATATTCGAGAAAATGTTTAGACGGTTGGTTTAGTTTTTTTTTGCCAGTTTAATAAATAAAAATAAAATGACAAATAATACAATTAGAAAGAGAAGTAAGAGAGAAACTTCGTTTTCTAATTGTATTTTTGGACATTTTCATTTTTGCTTTTAATTTATTAAACTTAGAAAGACACGAACCTTCTTTTATAACTTATAAAACAAAACTGACAACATAATACGCCCCGGCTTGTTTGTTCGTTTTCTTCTTAAAAATACTCCCGTTGATATTAATCGACAAAGAATCGCGAGTGCTTAACTTATTCGTCCGCCGAAGCGATCACAATGAGAAGAATCGGGGATGCATCGTGTATTCTTCTACCCAGGCGGTTAATGTTTCAATCATCGCAAATTCTTCTGCACCCGTGATTAATCTTCCAATGATCGCCAGGTAGAATCGCAGATTATTCGCGTGTCACATTCCTCGTCCATTAACCCTACAAACAATTGGACTATTAATCGACGAGGAATGTGACACGCGAATAAATTATAAGCAAAAATGAAAATGTCCAAAAGTACAATTAGAAAACAAAGTTCCTCTCTTACTTCTCTTTCTAATTGTATTTTTGGACAAGCTTTTTTTTATTTATTAAACTTGCAAAGATAATGTATACCAATCCTCTAAGCATTTTTCTCCTATATCCAATTCGTCAATTACTCTTTTTACCGGACAGCGACACACGACAATGATGGTCGCCGCGATTCAAGTAATCTTCCAGATGATTCGCCGATTATTTATCCGCGATCAAAAATGTTTGCAGAGAACCATCCAATTGTTTGCAGGGGTTGTGTACATGTACCAACGTGTCTATCTGATCAAATTACAAGAAAACCCAGAATATTAAAAAATTATCGAAGCAACTTGTTCGCAGAAAGACATGCATCATAGTGTGGTTTAAGGGCGTTTATTTCACTAGATCAATGTTCATATAAACAGTAGCAAAAGGTTGCACTTTGTGCTCCTGATGACGTATGCAAATTTAGAAACTAATGATAAGAAGCCAAGTGTGAATCGAAACTTAATGTAGAAGTACTTATGACCACCAATTCTTGCCTAGTGGATTATTTGGATCCATCTGAATGTGAATATGTACATACATTTATGAATTGCATGTACATAACTCCTTCCCATACATCCCATTTCATCTTCGCAGATTTTATTTGACTAATTGTTAATTGCGCGTTGGGACTTCACAAGGGATTTCAGTTCATTTCCCCATACATATGCATGTTTGTTAATTCCATAATAATTACATATGTATGTATGTGTGTATGCTTTCGTATACATACATTCAAGACTATGAGATTTTGCAGCGACAATCACAATTCCAAAGGCGAACGCTGCGTCACTGTCTCTGTGCGACTTCCAAATTTTGGATGATGTGTGTAGGAGGGTGTAAACGAATACATCTGTTTTTGTCTTCAAAAGTCTCCTAACACACACACACACAGACAGACAGACAGACAGCAGACCTTGTGCTTTTGGTTTTGTAAGACTCGTTATACAAGGAATCTATCAATGAACTGAATGCAATACATACAAGTGAATGTTTAATGCCAACCTGTGTCTGTACTTTGACGTGACTTTCGCAGACATAGACAGCAAAAGTGACGATGATGTGGATGTCGGTGATGATTACAGAGAGTCGTCACGAATAAATAAAAATGACTTATTGCACAAACTGTCAAAAATATTCTTCAATAACAAATTAGAATATAATGTCAATACGACAACGGTGGCAGCAACGTCTATACAAGCAGAGAGTGTGGCAGCCGATGACCATTCGCTTCATTCTCCGAATTATATCTATCGCAGAAAGTGTCAGACGGAGGATGATTGGGGCACAATTGGCTTGAATTGTACCAGTGGTGACATTGAAGTCGAACGTGTCCTTGTGACTGGATTTCTCGTCAATTGGATGCACGCATACAGTCATATAAGAAGTGAGTTTCATGTTTCTTCAGTGTTCACAAACCTTTTGGTGTGATGTGTTGCTTTTACTGCTTCTCAAATTCTAGCTATTAACACTCGCTAAATGTAGGTATTTGCACAGAATATCCGAATTAAGAAAAGACTTAACAGAACTCTGCAGAATGAAAATAGAGAAATACATGGGATTTTATTGCTCTGCATGACAACGAATGACAAGGTGATATTTTGAATTATCTGTTAGCCTTTGTGGTAAACGTCTTATTTAACACGCCACCTATAAAATGTCGAAACTATTATTGAAAACCGATGCCGCATTATAAAGCAATATTTTAACTTATGACTACGATTCCAAATCATACTTTCCATATTTGATAATACCTCCGGAAAATTGTATATTTCCTCATGCTAATTTGAATATCTTATTTCTATAGTATCTATCAAACTATTGATACGTCCAGAAAACCGAACATTTAATATGCATTTAAGAAAGGTTTAAACTTAAAATCTAACAGTACCATATTTATATAGATAGCCAGGTTTTTTTTTTGAGGGGGGTGTGTTCAACTCGAGGCGGTTGGGTTAGCTACGTGGAGTAGCCATGGACTTCATGTTGTATATACAGCTTATGTCGATAAGATTAACTTTCTGTTGTTACATATGTATGTATTTGCTAGCAGTTCATTCATCCTCCCGTCTATCACAGCGAAATCGAGCAGCCTTATTCCGTTGTCGGAGGTATCTTCATAGAGGCTGAACACTCCTACGATAGGACCAAAGATGTTCTCCGTGTCTACTTTAGCATTAAAATTCCATATGTTAAATGTCACGGCCAGGACAGCTGTCGTAAGTCCTGTGTAGGTGCCTTTAGTCTCGTGATCTTTCGTCGGCGTGTGAACACAGATAGGCTAATACAAAAAAATGTGGCCTCGATGAATGGCGGCCAGCATTTCACCTACTGGCGTGAATCCAACGACATGGTGTCGAATTCGCTTGTTTACGACAAATCCACATTCAAACTGATGCTTAGTGTCATGACTGGTGTATCGCAATTTTTAATTTTCGCCACGCCGTGTTCTTTCCCTAGTGTAGCACTCTGAAATCGTAGATTAGGCACGAAGACCAATACTCTTAACTATGGTAAAAACAATCAAGTAAGAGGACACGGGCAGGATTAACCAGAATGCTTATACGACATACACCATATGATCTGTTTTTACGCGATGTTTAAATAATAATTATTTTGATATGCATGTAAAGGTTTGTCCCGACTTTAGTTCTTGCAGCTTTCGAAGCCCCATTTAAGATACGATCTGCATAACACTTTGCACAGTTTGTTGTAATGAACCAACAAATGGGTTTTATCTATTAGCATATACCCCCACCCCCTTTACGACCGTATGCTCCTCTTAGCAACGATAGGAATATATGTATACCCACCCAACAAAGGTCCTTCGGATCTGAGGTCCTAAATTAACACGTTACGTTCTACATTAGATATGTTGCAATGTCATAATACAGACTCATATCGAGATTCGATTTAACTTGATCCACCCAATGCCATGGAAATGTATAGAACGGCACAATAATATGAATATCTTATAATCGTTTTTATACTCCCAGTCCCAACTAAAAACCAGCCGCAGCTTTCATAGTGAATATTTTGTTGAATAAATGCGGCATATGATCGGAAAAGATGTTGTCCCTCCACAAACTGAATCGTTGAATATGCAGAAGCCACTCTTGCCTCAATTTAACTTTATTTTTTGTATGGTGTTGCATAACTGACCCTCGGTTCAGGTGGAGGTGTAAGTTAAATGGCTGCAGGGTCGAAGCTCAATCAAAGTCTGCCCTGTGCCGTTAATATATATGTATGTATGTATGTATGTGTGTTCACAATTTCCTTCGTTTTAGTTCAGTATGGTCGAAATGTGCGTAGGCTATTATGTGATTGGCCAGGCCGCATTCCTTATTTGTGGCTAATCAGTACTTGTATACAAACCAAATATCATGCTTTGACTAATGACTTTGTTTTGCTATCAAATCCGAAGAACAAAGACATTTATTTTTGATTGCTTGCAGTTCGTACTTATGTTTTGGCGTTGTTGCCGTTTCTTTTTCAGAAAATCAGGAGCAGTTTTATCTTTATTTAATCATATCTGTCGCCGGCGGCATGCTGCTGTGTCTGACACTAGTAATTGGCCGTTTGACCCTGCAGCGAAGGCGTTCGTGCCGCAAAAACAGCCTTTCGAGTGCCACCAACAATGAGAAGAACCTTAGCGATAAAATGGCAAGCACCGGTGGAGGGGGCGACAACACTAAATACCAACACGAAACAACGCGTGAGACGCAACTAAACAGCTCCTTTGGTGATGATATCTCCGACATCGATGCTGACATTGATTTAACCAGTCCGATGGCCGTTCCCAGTCTCTCCAACCGAAACGAGGTAAATACAATTAGAGAACAGCACATTAGCATGTCCGCTCAGCGAAGTGAATCGCTGCCACATTATTCAATAACGATATCAATATCAATTTATATTCATGTCATACTCATGTACGTTACTATTATTGTCATTATTTACTCTTTAAGTCGTACATGACATACGCTCCCATCCCGAACTGTGCATACGGCTCATTGGGTGACCACTCATCGACAAATTATGGAACAGCGACCACATTGCTCATGCCTTCGACGTCTCAGCACAATAGTTTAATGATGCCCGGAGGACACAGTGGCAGTGGCGGGATTGCCAAGTCATCGGGTTGTCCCACCGTGGTCGGCAGTAGGCAGACAACGCCTCCGCCCCCATCAGCTACACTCTACACCAGCATGGGTGTGTGTTCGCCATCCGTTAGTGGGACATTGACTATGGGTAAGTCGACAGAATGATTAGTATGTGTATTCTAATAATCTAATAATTCTAATAATAATTTACGTGTATCGGCGTTTTGAGAGTTTACATATGAAGATGACTAACAGGGAGGTTTCAAAGTTTCCCCCCTTTTGCACATTCTAATGATGTATCGGCACAGGAAATCAGGCAATCCTTACATTTTAGGTATAGCATGTGTTAAGCAATTTAATCAAGAATACTACAGGGAACATTTCTACAGTCTAGCCCATTAGTATATATGTCTGTCTTGTAAAAAACACCTCTAAAACAGGGGTATAACGGGTAAAAATGTACTAAACAAATATTTGCCATAAAATTCTGGCGTCATGAATTAAGAACTAGAACAAAAATGAACAAAAAGTCCCAAATTTTTATTTCATATGAATTTTTAAAATGAAAAAAACCCCAACGGAATGAAATAACGCATCAAACAGAAATGAAATAATATCCTAATTTTTAGGGACTTTTCAACATGAAATTACGCCTCAATTTTTAAAATTAAAATTCATTAATTACAGGGAAATACAGTTTTATAAGGATATAGATAACTTGTTTAAGAATGTTTTGGTGTTACTAACGTTTCTATGGAGGGGTTATGAGTACATAATTCCCAAACAAAAACAGCCGTAAACCCCAAATTACGGCAATTACCCCAATAAATGTTTTAAAAATAAATCACGCGCGCTATTTATGTACCATGACATTCCCTCCCATCCGTATAGAAGGTCCATTATCATATGATTTCCACCCCAGAATATTTACGTGTTCGTAAATCTATCAACAGGTAGGTATATTTGAACTTGTACTTAAAATAACGAATAAGGATGGAACTGAAACCAGCATAATTAATTGTACATACATGCCACATACTACAAGTGGGTTTATTTTAACATGTACTTAAAAGAACAAATAATATGAGAATGCTACTGAAACCAACATAATTAATGTGTAATTGTACATACGCACCACACACTACAGATAATATCGTATTTGCAACACTGAAAATGAATATATACTTGATGCTATTTCAACAAATGCAAATTTACTGTTTATACCTATAAACAGTTAACAAAATTTCTAAACACTAAGGTTGCTAAGGCTGAACTCGTGTGGAGCAGACTCGATTGTGCCGACACTTCTAATGTCATACTAGGCGGCATGACATTAGGCCCCACGAAAATCCCCCCAAAGCAAAAATGAAATTAGGCCCCAAATTTGGGGTCTGCTTTCATTATAAAATTAGACCCCACGAAATTCTACACAAAACACATACATTTTACTGCGGCCTAATTTCGTAGTGGTTATTTGAAGGTATCAAAACACACACCAAAATAAAGCAAATATTCCCCAAAAAAGTTCCCCATCCATTAATAAAATCCTTGACTTTACATCTTATAAAGCCCCGCATAGTAAGGCTGGAAGAAGAAGAGGTAGTGTCATTAATTGTTTATACTCTCTCATCAGAGTTTGAGAACTTTACAGCAACATGCGATTTTTGGAGACATACAGGCGTACAAGAGCGCTGCTTTGACAGGGGTTTCGAAAATATGAAATACGTTTTGGTAGAACGTCCTTGCAGACTAGAGTCCATATAATAAATTTGAATTACAAAACAATTAAATAAGTAAATAAAAACTGTGCTGTTATGAGAGTAAAGTTGCACAAACATACAAAACAGTAGTCTGAGTTGAAATAAATCGAAAAAAAAATATTTGTGTGATGAATGCAAAAATGAAATTAAAGAAGAAACCGCTGACTCTATACAGTGCAGGGATGCAAAAGTTGGTACAATTGTACTAATTTTAGCACTATTTGGAAGTCAGAAATACAATAGCACCCCAATGACATATTTAGCACTATTTCCAAATTGTATCAAATGATACTTACCTAAAAGTATTATAAGTGCTTAAACATACAATATGAAATGAATCGCCATCCCCCGCTGTCGTTGGCGATTTAATTGTGTTTATATACTAAAATTCGTTAACATATAATCATTTGTTTTGTATGGCAACTCCATGTTAACCATTCTCAGTAGATAGTTTTTGACATTTTGTCTCTCCACTTGTTGTATTGTTTACTTCTGCATTTAAACAGTATTGTATTTGGCTGAAGAGATAGATTTTCAAAGAATAATTTGTTTCCAATTTTTAATGGTTAGCAAATGAATACTGGACCAGGGTAAGTTTGTTTAAAGATTATTTGAACTCTTCTTAACATGTTTTAAATTATAGAAAAAGTAAACTAGATCAAAAGCCATACAGTGTACCCTTCAAATTCGAATGGGTAAAACAGTTCCTGTGGTTAATCAAAGACGGCCAAAAAAATAAGAGATGTAGAATTTGTAATTTACCTATAGCAGGAGGTATTTTTCACATAAAAAGACATGAATCGTCTGAAAGCTACATAAAAAATTTAATGCCATAAAACTAACAACAAAAGTGAACGATTTACTGACATCAACTTCGTGTCACATTGCAGAATCTGCAAAGAAATTTGAAGTAATGTTAAGTTTGTTTGTAGCGGAGCACAACTTGTCTTTTTCCATTTTGGACCACTTAAATCTCGTCATAAACGCAGGAATCACAGATTCCCCAATTTCAAAAAAACTTTGCATTAATATAACAAAGGCCCAACAAATTGTTACAAACATCACTGGTCCGGAAAATGCTAAACGTATCTCCAGCTTTTGAAACAAAAACTATTATTCATTGGCAATTGACGAGAGTACTGATTGTACCATTTCCAAAAATTTGGCAATAGTAATAAGGACATTTGATGGACAATGTCGTGAACGGTTTTTGGATTTGATTCCTATCGAGGATTCCAGTGCTAATGGAATATTGCAAGCCACATTAAAGGTATTGGATACCAACAAAATTCCACTGGATAATATGATTGGTATTACAACAGGCAACTGCGCTGTTATGGTGGGTGCTAATAATGGAGTACAATCCAAATTAAAGGCTCTGGTTCCAAATTTATTTACGAATGGATGCATTTGCCATATTTTAAACTTAGTGTCCAATGCCACTTCAAAATTCAGTATTCCCGATGGGATTGATAAATTCATTAAAGATATTAATTATTATTTCTGCAACAGTTCTAATAGGAGAGATGATTTTTCAATGTTTCAGGAATATTTCGGTACAGATATTCATGTTATTTTTAAATTCTCAACAACTCGATGGCTTTCACGTCAAGAAGTTATTGAAAGGATTTTGAAGCAGTGGGAATCACTTCAATATTATTTTACACTCAATGATTTTGAAGCTGATTCCCAAAACGTAAGGCTCAATTCTATTATTTCAGCATTTTCAAACCCACTTTACACAATGTTATTTTTGATCTTACAATATGTCCTAAAAATTATAAACAACATAAATTTAGAAATGCTGTCCGAGGATGCTAGAATGCATATTTTTATAGATCGGTTACAATTTTTGTTTAGACAAATCGCTCGCAGAAGTGATGTATCAAAAATTAATATTAATGAAAACCATATTCCTATGGAAGAAATATATTACGGAACAGGAATTGATACATACGTTTCATTTAATAACATTGAAGATAAAGTTGTCATAGAGTTTAAAGAAATTGCTAAAAAGTTTTACGTCAAATTTTGAGAAGTCTTGAAGGCAAAGGTTAATTTTAATAATGAAATGTTTTTATGGTTTACCAAGTTTACGACAGAAAATTTTGTTTCGGGAAAAACTTCTAGCATTGTTCCATTAATAGTAAAAATGTTTCCAAACGAGAATAAAAACATCGAATCCATAAATAACCAATTTCGAGCTTTGGCGAATGTAGAAATTATTAAGTCTTTCAAAAACGACAATATATGCACTTTTTGGTCGAAGGTGGCTGAAGTCAAAAATGAACTAAACGAAGAGATGTTTCCTGATATAACACGAATTATTATCTATTCCACATTCATCTGCAAATGTGGAAAGGGTATTTTCATATCAAAATATCATTAAAACCAAAGAAAGGAACAGACTACATGTTGCGACTGTTTCAAATCTTATCCAAACGAAAGATTTGATGAAGTCATCTAATTCGTGCCGCTACGATTTAGAAATGACTAAGAATATGTTGCAAAAAGTTTTACTTAATTTATAATTTTTATTTCGATCTAAAACCGAATAGACTTGTGTTCCTAAAAATAATGTTTATATATAAGACTTATAAGTACGTAGTACAAATGAATTTTTATGTACCTTTTTGTTAATTTTTAAGTGTTTATCTTATCTATATGTATATAAAAATGAATTCTTTATGTTTGTTTTTGTTTTTGTTAATTGTTAATAATAATAAAAATTTTATTAAAAAATATATAAAAAGTACAATCGGAATGAAAAAAATACACTTTTTATTTAAAGCCATACATCCCTGATACAGTGCGATAAGTGCGCGAAAAATGTTCACTCTCAGTGCTCTCGCATAAGTAGGAGAGAATTTGAGAGACTATTAAAGAATGGGAACGAACTTCTCTATTTTGGCCAACACTAAGGGGATGCCCCCTATAAATGCAATGCATTGTGTTAGCGAAAGGAAATTAGGGTATCGGAAGGAGGAAAATGGGAGTAGTGTTTGTTGACATTTGTTTTGAATTTCTGAATGTCACAAGTGGCAGGAAACACATTTTCTGGAAGAATATTCCACATACGTACGGTTCGGCTGAAGAATGAACGGATGAGAATCCCTGGATAGCCGTGTATTCCGACTAAATGTTCTAACTTCAGGGACCAGACGACGAATATCTGACGAACAGTTACCATTAAATTATCTATAGAACAGCGATATGCAACCCACATTCCGACGATATTGAAGGGAGAAAATACCCTAGATACCCTACTATCCCCAATCATCACCACCGCTCTCCTCTGTACACGGTCCAAAAGCTGCAAAGATGTCTTTGGAGTTCCTGCCCAGTTATATTCCATTTTAGTTATATTCCATTATAGGCCGGATGTAGGTGGTCTAAATATTTACGAGATCAGATGGAGTGAAGTATTTCTTGCATCGCTTCAAAAAGCTTAACACTTGAATGATTCTTTTGACACTTCGAATATATGGCTAGCCCATCGAGCATCACCCTGTATCTTCATGCCCAGAATATCAAGAGTGTCTGATTCGTCGATATCCACACCACCCATAGAAATTGACAACGATGCTGGATATGGTGAACGTTTGTGTGACAACAAACAGCACTGGGGCTTTTGCGGATTAAAATCTACTCTATTCATTTGGCCCTACTCACAAATCGTCGCTAAATCGCGGTTAAGTGAGTCATTCATCGTTCGCCTTTTATCCTCGACCTCCAGAGGACTTGGCCGATGATCAAATGAGTATGAATGACAGAGGTTGCTGTCATCCGCAAAGGAGTAGATCGGGTTTACAGTCTGACCCAACAGGTCGTCAATGAAAATAAGAAATAGAGATGGAGAGAGGACAGAACCCTGTGTCAACCTATGTTATAGATGAAACCCCATCTATAACAACTCGTATAGAGCGACCTCTGAGAAAACTCGATATGAATCGAGAGAAGATATTACCGACACCAAATGCAATAAGTTTTGATATGAGCCAGACTCTATCGAACGCCTTGGAAATATCCAGAGCCACGACCTTACTTTCACCAAGGGCGTGTATAGATTAATATAGATTCGCAGGATTAGTAGCCTCACCTTTCTTGGGGATCGGCTGAACATTGGCAACTTTCCAACGTGAAGGGTACATACCAGCACGGTACAACATGTTGAAAAGATTGCGCAATGGACGAGCTAGCGTCGAAGAGCACTTACATAGGACAAGTGCTGAAATGCCATCCGGGCCCGGAGTTTTATTTACATTGAGATCTGCAGGAACCCTTTTGACCCCACGTGATCGAAAAACTAGCTGAGGCATCGAACTAGATACGTTTTCGATTACGGGGAGTGGTTGACGGCTGTCTGGCAAAGATGAATTCTTTGCAAATATTTCAGCCAGAAGGTTAGCTTTGTCAACCGGGTCAGTGAATATCTGGTCATCGTTAACGAGAGTTGGAATAGAAGACGAAGAATTGTCCCTTACTCTTTTAACAAATGCCCAAAAGCTCTTACTTCCCCTGGGAGATGAAAGAACTTTAGCACGAAGGCGCTGTTCATGGAGAAGTTTTTCGCGCCTAAGTACCCTGGCACACGATTATCTTGCCTGTTTGCGTAGCAGCCCAGTATTGGCATTTTTATTTAAACGCCAATTTCTGAACGCTTCCTCTTTAGATCTGACAGCTTCTTTGCATGCCTGATTAAACCAACAATTCTTTGAAGGTTTAATCGAAGTAGTCTTCGAGGGACTAAACGTGTTTATTCCAAGAATAATGATTTTCAGCAGCAGCATAATTAGGAGAGAATTTGAGAGACTATTAAAGAATGAGAACGAACTTTTCTATTGTCATTCATGCACTGAAGAAGGAGGTGAAATAAGAAAGGAATTAACCACAATAAAAACAGAACTAAAGAAACTAGAGAAATTAGAAAAACTCGATCAGCTTACCGAGTCAATAAAATGTATGCCAGGAAAGTTTGATGAGGTGTTCAAAGATGTCGCTGAGACCAAAAAAAAAAGATAATTGAAATTGAAAAGAAAATAAAAATCTTAAAACAGAAATACAATCACTTAAATCTTCTGTTAAAATATTAAATTATTGCCGTGTAAAGAATGATTGTATTATCAGTGGATTGAAAGTGAATGACAGCACAAAGGCTTTTGATGCAGTTGTTAATTTAACAAAAACTGTTGGTGTTGAAATTGGTACGAGTGAAGTTGAAGATGTTTATTTTCTTTTAAATGGTAAACAATCGAAAGATATAAGATCAGTTGTGTTAAATTCTCTTCAAAGGCAATGGCATCGAAGTCATAGCTAAAGGATAACGACGTCACAAAAAAGTGTATGTAAATGACTTTTTAAGCAAGGCAACTTTGCATCTCCTAAACTATGCAAAATCATTAAAAGCAATTTTCTTTCAATACGTATACACCCGTAATGGAAACGTATTTTGCAAAAAAAGTGATATTTGTCGTCAACAGAAATTTGCTTGTGAGGAATTATTTAATTAAGCGCACAGCGCACTCAGTGTAGCTCGGATCTTTGTAGTACCAAAAGAGCGTCAAGACCATTGGGCGAAATACAGGGTTTTGCAACAAGAGGAAAGAATGTAAAGAAAGATGTAATTTTTTTAAATAAATGATCGGATGTTTATTTCATAATAAAGAGAAAGATATGCCGTTAACAATGAAAAACAACATCAGCCAAATGGCCACACGACAACGCTTACAGCATATGTCCTCGATAGACGAATGCTATCTTTGAGGTCTTTAGTCGACGCTGGGCTGTTGGCGTATCCCTTATCTTTCACGTGGCCCCAAAGGAAGAAGACGCAAGGTGTTAAATCACATGATCTCGGTGGCCAATTGTGATAAACACTTCGAGAGATAACACGGTCCGGAAACTGTTCCCGTAAAAGACCAATGGTTTCGTGGCTTGTGTGGCACGTTGCGCTGTGTTATTGAAATATCAATATCATCCAACTCCGACCATAAAAAATCATTTACCATCTCTCGATAGTGCAATCCATTCAACTTAACTGTGAATCCAACCTCATTTTCGAAAAAGTAAGGTCCAATGACCCCGCCGGACCATAAACCACACCAAACAGTCACACGTTGAGGATGGAAAGGCTTCTCAAGAATAACTTTTGCTTTTTCCGAGCCCCAGATGCGACAATTTTGCTTGTTGACGTAGCCACCGAGGTAGAAATGGGCCTCATAATTCGGGATCAGTTTTCGATGGAATTCCGGATAATTTTCATGCATTCCAATCAGCAATGACACGACAATGTTGATGGTCGGCCGGCTTGAGTTTTTGTGTTAACTTTATAAGCCTTAAGACCCAAGTCTTTATGCAAAATACGGTGTAATGATGTTTGTGGAATGTCCAAGGACGAGGAAAGGACAAACCTGGGTTTTCTTCAACTCTTTGGGCTTCAGCAGCAATATTCTTAGTTTTTCTTGAGCGTCATGCATGGTTTTTATTCTTCACATCACTAACTTGTCCCAACAGCTCGAATTTTCCCACCAATTTCTGTGTTGCGGTCCGAAAAGGTGTTTCACGACGACCCAAAAATGCTTTGGTTTTGCAAACTGTGACTGCAAGAAATTTCAATGCGTTGTTGAAGCGTGTATCGTTCCATTTTTAGTAATGGCGTAGTTTCTACTTGTCAAATGTCAAAGAATAAAAGCTTCAAAAGTGACAGCTACGGAAATACCGAGTGATTCAAAATAACACCTCTTCTTGGTAAACCCTTTATTTAGTACAGTTTTTAGACAAATTACTAAGTAGGTCCCGGTCAGTGAGTATGCAAATTGTATCGTGTTCAGCTTCCTTAATGTAATGTTAACGCAAATAAGTATGTAAAACTAGTCGGCATTAAAGTGGAAGTATTTCGGTTCAGTTTGCTGAAAATCTGTTTAAATTTATCAATTAACCATCGAGAACCCGAGAGTGCAAAAAGTGAGATATTTTCGTAGCACTTTGACATCTGAAAACCAGTTCGTAGGATTACAGTTGTTTAACAAAAGCACACACATATAGCGGTTCAGTGTAACAAGCTGAACAAATTTAATATTTTTTGTACTTGAGATATAGATTAATATTCCACAGATGTGTACAATATAAATTATAATGTATCAATTAAATTGATGTATTTGATTTAGTTCTAATAACAGTAGATTGTAATACATTTTAATAAGGAAACATAAATGAAATAACTGATTTATGTTGCATTTGAAAATAATTTAAAATTGCTTTTTGTTCAATTACAGGTCCGCACGTATTGACACCTTCTATTCTAAGCAACGCTACAAATCAAAATATAGCCGGCCCACCATATTTGAGCGGAACAATTATGGTACCGGGTCACCATCATTCACATGCCGGTACTTTACGTAGAAACATGATCCCGACAAGTATGGGCATGATGACGGCACCATCACCACCGCTCGGTGGACCTAATCAGATGCCACAATCCATAGTGGGCGTGCCCACATCGTCAAGCATTTACTACGACACCACGATCCCACGTCACCTCAGCCGGGGCATGTCAGCCGACAACAACACCCAATACTTTTACGGATGACATTCATTGAATCGCAAAGCATCGTTGCCCATAGCCATTGCCGTAAGACCAACACAAATGAATTTAAATATGATGCCACTAACCGCCACTATGGGCTCCGTGACCGGCTCACCCACCACAGTTCCGGGCGCTGGCAGAACGGCGTCTCCGACTGGCACACCATCACTCAAAGGAACAGCAATACCCGAGATACCCTCAATCACGGTCACATCATCCACAAACCCACAAAGCCACACCCACATGAGTTCGCCCCTGCGGCAGCAAACATCCAAACACGAATGCCAACAAGCCCTATCTGCCGCAACTAGTGACAGCATCCGATCTCAGGCAGGTGCCGACCGAAGTAACTGCTTCTAGAACTCTACGCCTCGAGATCACTTAGATAGCAATAGCCATGAGTTTCCATCAAAAGTTGTTCCATAAATTGTATATATTTTTATTAGGACATTTTTGAAGGTGGCCAACCAAGAGTCGAAATGTAGCAATGTGAGACTTGTTCGCAACAAAGTTAGTGACTTTATATACATATAGTAATTAATGGTTTTACAAAGACATCAGACTTCCAACGGTAAACATCCCATAACCAACCCATTACAATTTCAAATATACGAGTAGTTTTTATTATCATTATTTCTATTATTATAAAATGACAGGTGTTCAAGGCCTTCTGTATCATATTGTAGTCTGTAGGTATCCATCCATCCCGAGTTCGAGATAGATCGGATTAACCACAATTGTAGATATACATACAGTAATGTTTAAATCACAATAACATAATTGTGTAGAGATTGGAGGACTCCTTCCGTTTTTCCTTCACCCTTATCAATTTGACTATGTTGTGCGAATGTCATTCATTCACCACTGTACCTCAAGAGCGGATTCGTTATATATTTGCGGACGATTTCATAGTCAATCAAATACTTCGCTATGAATTCGTCTGTCACTTCTCGTTTTTAGTTTATATTTTTGCATGACATTTACATAAGTTATTACATTATGTTTTCTGTTTGCCTTTGCGTATGAAATGCGATAAAATTGTATCTAATTCATGACATGAACCCCATAGAGGCTCTAGTATAATTAAGCCACGTTAAAAAGTATTCATAAGACTCTAGTGAAACGGTAATGATGTGAGAAGTATGTTCACACATACATAAAGACATGCAAACATCCAAAGATAACATGTTTGTACTTATTAAGGACAAGCGATCGAATGTAATCGCCGAAAATGATTATTAATATACATTTAGCCGAATAAACATTTGTTAATAATAATAAAAACAAAAAGTGTAATTAAGTTTTCCTCCGTCATACTCTTTCATTCACACCTGATGTAATGCATACACCTGTATTAGGGTGCCCCGAAAAAGTGATTGTTGCATGTTCATTTAATATTGGGCAAAATTACGTGCATAATTGCAGAGTCTTAGGTTTTGTGCGTTTATGTTTTGTTTTTGGGACACCCTAATTTATAAATAGACCCATAAATATACACAACCCCCAACACGTGCTCAGAAACTCGACCTGCATTGTGAAGTCGATTGATTAAAAATAAAATAATTTGTTTCGGTCAAAGTTCAACTGCAAGTTAGTCGTCTAATTTCGGGTGTTTAAATAACAGTTTGATAGCCATATAATTTTTGTTCCACCAACATCCGCAACTAATATAAATGAATTAAATAATTCTGTGGTTGCTGTAATTGATTTATGTATTTTGTCCGTGCCAAAGTTTTTTTTTTTTGCTATATTTGTTAAATTCTCATACATATTTCATTCTCAAAACCTTTTGTGGACAATAGGAGTGTGAGTGCGTGCAGCAAGCGATGTTAGGGACGATACAATTCTACTATTTACCGATCTCTTGTCTTTTCTGTGCTTGATTGATTTGAAATGAAAAATTGTCTGAGTGCTACAAACGTAGATGGCACACACAAAAACAAATTGTACAGATTTATTTTACTAAGGTCCACCTGACCCATGAAACTCGAACTTTTGAAATGGAGTGTAATGAAGGCAATAAAAATGCTAATACATAAATGTGTTGACTATTTCTTTATACAGGGTATTCCAACAATAGGTGCTATTTTGGTTGTCAAAGAAAAATTAAATTTTAATTTAATAATGAAAAACAACATCAGCCAAATGGCCACCACGACCACGCTTACGTTGACCAGATCAATATCATCCAACTCATTTTCGAAAAAGTAAGCTCGAATGACTCCGCCGGACCATAAACCGCACCAAACAGACAGATGGAGAGGCTTCTCAACAATAACTCTTGGGTTTTCCTAACAATTTTGCTTGTTGACGTAGCCACCGAGATGGAAATGGGCCGCATCATTCAAGATTATTTTTGATGGAATTCCGGATAATTCTCATGCATTTCAAGGACCCAATCCGCAAAGACACGACAATGTGATGATCGGCGGGTTTGAGTTATTTGGTGATCTGAGAAAGTCTATGCAACATAGTAGTTTCTAATTGTCAAATGTCAAAGAATAAAAGCTTCAAAATACCGAAATACCGGGTGATTCAAAATGACACCTCTTGTTGGAAAACCCTTTATTTAAAAATGCAAAAAATAAGCAATACTCTGTTCGCCTTCGTGGAGGATTCACAAAAGAATTCTCGTGGCCAAAAAACATGGTCTGTGAGCAACTGACGTACAAATTACTTTCGACTTCTAAAATTAATAATTATGTGGCCAATGTCGTGAGATGTCCCTTTCTGAATCATTCAGCAAAAGGAAACTATGCTGGGCGCATTTGTAGATGAACAAAATATTCCATTTATGATAATAAAAGAAAGTGAAAGGAAAGAACGCTTGTGAACAATTGTTCTCAAAATAAGAGAAATCCAATCAAATCCTGTCGCCGCATTTGGAACATCGTTGACAATTTGGCCACATCCGTAACAGACAGACTTTCAGTTGATGTACGTTTAGTAATATTTTTTCTATGAGTGTAGAAGCAAGGCCAAGAAGTACAGTAAAATGTAACTGGACCTAAAAGCTGCAGGGCAGTTTTTAAAATTTGCCAAAGAAATTAGACGAAAGCACCGATTGCAGTGTATCACAAAACATGGCCGCATTTTAATAAAATGGATTGTGAAAATTAAACAAATTTCTTTAGTTTTGGTGCCGGCGGCTTAGAAATTGTTATTTACAATGGTAATTCGAACAGAAAAACAAGTTGAAACTAAAATAGAAGCATTTTCAAATTACTAAACAAGTACGATTTCAAATTATATTTAAACGTAGAGATTCTTGAGATATTCTTTAAAGCTGGGTTAATTGATTGTACTCCGTACAACCAAAGAATTCAATGCTTTGTTTTGTAGTCTCCAGTCTACATCTTTTGATAGTTAAATTCAGGTTATTTCTGGTATTGAATACAGACTGATTTCTGGAAAATTCGATAATATGATGTCCAATGTTCCGAATTGATTTGTACATAAATATAAGCAACTCCATTTTATATAGCCCATGTAAAGGTATAATATTCTGGCATACATCTCTATACAAGGTGATCGATTGACATACTAGCGGTAGATTATAAACTATTTTAAGAGCCTTGTTCTGTGATCTCTGAAGACTTCGAAATTCTGTAGTCTTCCTGCAACCGTACACAAGAGACATATGATTAAAGTGACTGTTTTTAAGACTTTTGTAAATTAAAAGTTCGTTTTTTTCGTCAAATTTATTCCTGAATTTGTATAGTATTCCAATTGCTGTTGCTCTCTTCCGTTTATTATTTTGAATATGCAAGTTCCAGGTAAGATTTGATTGCAAATGAATACCCAGGTATTTTAAGGAATCACTCTCATATACGCAACTTCCACCAATAGAAACATTAAATGTGCCGATACTACTGGTTGAGTGTGGTCGGAAGTGATTATCATTGCCTTCATAGAAAATACCTTCAATTCACTCCACCTTCGCGCTTAATTTTCATAGTACGAGTACGCGTATGAACAGTTTTCCGAAGCCGTTGCAATTGTAGGTTTTTAATACAAACAACTTCACTTTTCTTACTTACTGATTTCGCAATCATGCTGAAGTTCAATGTAACTAACGAGATGTGGGTGTTATAATGGAAAAATGAGAGTCAACATATTCACCATTTAATGTAAGATTAGTACAAAGTTCTGACAAATATTGTCAATACAGACCATGTTTTTTAGCTTTCGTCCCTCCTGATTCGTAAACTGTCACTGTTTTTGTTAGCAAGTAGTTTAAATTAAAATTAAAAAAATCTAAATCTAAAATTAAAATTGAGAACAATAACTACAAAATATATACATTTGTTTTTATACGTGTTCTTAGGTAGTCTCCCAGTATTTAGATATAACGGGTGGAGCAAAAGTAATCCTCCTGTCAGAAAATGCTATAAATTTTGCGATTGGCCCCTAATGTCAGTGGCAACTCTGGCGGCGGCCATTCACATGACATCATATTCTCGACTCGATGTAAAAAAAATGTTAAAAGACCAAATAAAAATAATCCACAAGAAGAATCAAAGTTTTTCATTTTTTTTTTTTTTAATTACAGCCAAAAAACATCGGAAGATTACTTTTGCGCCACCTTGTACTAAAGAATGCACCTGACTTCTTTCAGAAAATGGTGTTTAAAATACAAGAAAAGCATTTTATTGAGATCTGCTTTAGTAATAAAAATGTTTTTTTTTAGCTATTGTGTTTCTGAAAAAAAAAAGACACTAAAAATCTGGGATAAATCTGGTTACTAACAACGTTTTCACCATGTAATATTCCCCAACGTCCGTGCGAACGTATTTCCTTTATTATTGCATAAACGAACCTACTCACCGAGACCAACTTGGGTTGTTGTTGTTGTAATAATCGCACATACTACCGGCCCCTAAAACATTTTGTTAATTTTTTTAAAGTCATGAAGAAACGAAAACGGCAAAAAAGTGTATTCTATTATCGCGAAGCCACATATACACCCTGAAAAAAATGACCATTTTAAAAAATGTCAGCAAACAACTTCGCATCAAACATATATATATTTTTCCATACCACAAACATTAACATGTTTGTAGGTGATAAATATCAAATATATATGTTTAAATTATAGTATTACTGTTTCTGATTTGGTCATACTGCTCCTACTTACTTACTTAAGTTGGCTCTACAACCTGTTGTTAGTCTTGGCCTGCTTAATAAATGATTTCCAAGCATTTCGGTCTTCTGCTTGTCTTCTCCAGTTCGTGATACCAAGGATTTTCATGTCTTCTTCCACTTGGTCCCTCCCCGGAGTCTCGGTCTTCCCTGTCTGCGCCTTCCGTGGTAGTTGTCGTCCAACGCCTTTCTGGCTGGACCATCATACTGCTCACTTTGTTGTAATTTTCTAAAAATTCTTCTTCTAAAAAATGTTAAATATTTGAAAATTGCACTCTTTATAATTAACTTCATCGCACGTGCTCATTGAGAGATCACCATCTTCGTATATATTTGTAAGCTCAATATTTGGAGACTCTAAAAGAGCGATGACTTCTGCCTGTAAGCGTTTCCATTTGTTGTATCTCAAAAACCTCTTCTACCATTTTAAGAGTACGATGAGCGGTATAGTCTAGTAAGTTTTGTAAATAAAACTTGAGCCGGGAGGCCGATTTTTTGGGGTTCATCAATTTTAAGCAACAATTTACTTGCAAGCCGTTTTTTTTTTTCAAATCGCGACAAGTTTCGGTCATATGTTCTTTAATATAATTAATAAAAATATTGATCTGCTTCAACATCAAACCAATTTTCCTATTGCGTTTCAATTTTTCCTATTGATTTTTTCCAATACATAGGGCATCTTTTTAGCGATTGTTACCAAAAACGTGTTTTCCTAGATAGCGTTTTTGTCAAAATGGAACAAGAATGATAATTTTGTCGTTAATCAGCAGACTTTTGTTAATAACTTTCCATTCAAGAGTTACAATCCACGAAACACAAGTCAATGATTAATTTCAATCTTAAATTATACACTAACAAAACATTACATCATCGAACAAGAACATACAATTATTCGAGGCCTCCATATTCTTAGGAAGTTTCGCAATCGTCTATTGGCAAAAATTTTGAAGATTACGTCTAATTTTTGTGGTGACAAGCCATGCCTCTAAACCGTACAGCAAGACAGATTTAACGCATGCATTATAAATGTACGCATACTTTGGCCATCGCACATTGTGACGGATGAGCAATCTAGAGGAACATTTCAAATATATTTTAAACGCAGTGACAAAATTCAATGAAATTATAAAAAAAAAAATTGTATTATATGTCCGCAAATGGCATTATCGAAATTGCCTGTTGTCCTTAATTTATTATTTCATATCCATGAAACAATATGTTATGTATGCTAACTGGCATGGTGTACCACCTTTATTCTTGGAAATACAAATATCTTGGGTTCAGCTACAAATACATGCGATTCTTGAACAAATCGATGGCTTAATTTAGAAAGGGCGTAACTCGATTTTTTTCAAAATCGCTTTTTTACATATTTTGGTAGACCATCCCACACAAATTTCAGGGCTTTTGATCAAAAATACCGGATTTATTGCCCTTTTTAAAAAGGGCGTAACGAAAATCCAAAAAAAGAAATGTTTGCGATCTAGAGACATTGGATTTTGATCGAATGTTCTTGTAGATTTGCAATCCGCCACACTGTGCATCGGAGCGAGTTCGTTCGATTTACAAACATTACATAACAATTCTAAACGTAGTATTTAAATCACCCCGTCCGACTACTGTGAGAAAGTGCCTCATGCACCCCATACCACCCATTCATATACAATACATCCATACAGACTTCAATTTATGTCCCAAAATAACTTGCAGTGAAGACGATGATAATTAATTACCTCAATTATGTACATTGAATTAATTACAGATTCCATTTCATCTCCACTGGGAAATGTTTAAATTTAACTACGGAAAACTTATAACAAGCCAGTCGACCAACCCACCCGCTCGCATAAAGTACTCGACAGACTCGGACTCGCAGCGTAACCACAAGCCACGATGGTGGTATGGTGGCTTGGCGTCTATGTGAATGTTTTGTATTAATCTCGTACAGAGTCATAAATGAATTCAAAACAACCACAACCATAAAAGTAATGAAAACAAAAACAAATGTTTTTAATTATTCATTTAATTACTGACAGAGTTATGCATAATTCTACACAATATTGCCACAAATAAACAGTTTCTGTGCTACCAAATCATACCGCCAATACCACCACATGCACACAGACACACACACATGCATTGGTTGGCGTATACTCGTGTTGGCATGGACAGTGTACAACACATTCCCAGTCATTATTTCTAATACTAAGTAAATTTGTTTAAAATGCTCTCGCCGTAACCACAAACTGAGCCAAACAAAAAGACACTAATTTGTTGATATCCCCGTATTGATTATGAATTTATTAGTTTATACCTTCCGCTTACCACCCCACTCCTCCCTCCATACGTCAACGAGGTCGGATTTATGCATTCATACGCAAATTGTATTTGCAATTCGAAAGAACAAAACATTGAATTGAATCTATTTTAAGTAGTTAAGATTTGAATTTGATTGAACAGGGTAAATAATGTATTTATGAAACTGCATAAATAAATAAAACGTTTGCATTTTTAACAATTACGAAATTACAATAAGCGAGTTTGTGTAATTACCTGCAATTCAGGCGGTATGTATGTGAGGATGCGATTTTCTGTTCCGTCCGTTTCGAGGTAAGTTCAATTTATGTAGTCCTAGAAAAATACAATTGAATATACCCCGATGTTGGTGCATTGTACTTCTTTTGCAACCCACAGATGTGATTTCTTGGGGGGGGGGGGGGGGGTTCTCTAAAACATTTGATTTGAAAAAACTAACATCAAAGTGTTCAATAGTCATTTTTCCATATTTCTGAAAAAAATGCTATATATTTATTAAATTAAATTCATGTTAAGTAAAACATAGTATTAAATGATTTATTTTTTTATATTTTGTTTGCTGTCTTAAATATATTTAAATACTTAAATTGATATTTTTGACAGTTTAATAGATTTTTGCATTCCCCTGTCAGAAATATGCACATGGGAATAACAACCTGTGCTGCCACCAATATTTTGGAAAAATCAAATTTAGAAAAACCCAATGAGAAAGCTTCAATCTGGTAAACCTTACATATACCCAGGGTTACCGTTGAGAAATTTCAAAAAGACTCACAAAAAGGGGATTTTTAAAAAAAGGGTTACATTAAGGGGATTTTATTTAAATTACAAAAAAAAAAACCGAAAAAAAATTGACAAAAAATATATAAAAAACCAGTGGAAAAGTTGCAGTCGGGTAAACCGACTTATATATACCCTCACCCTCAGTAAAAAAATATAAGTCTCATATACCATAATAGCAACCTCAAAATACCGAATGTTATAGAAAACCAGAAGGGGAGTTGCCAGACGTCCATGATTTTGTGCAAAACTTATACCAACTATAGCTTTACTTAATACAAAATTTGGGCAAGGTCGCGTTGGGCATTTTGGTGTTATTACACGATTTCTAAGGTAGGCGGGATGGTACATTTGTATGGGAGGTACCAGAAGGGGAGTTGCCAGACTTCCAAGTTTTTGTCCAAAACTTATACCAACTATAGCTTTTCTTAATACAAATTTTGGGCAAGATCGCGTTGGGCATATTGGTGATATTACAGGATTTCTAAGATAGGCGGGATGGTTCATTTGTATGGGAGGTACCATAAGGGGAGTTGCCAGACTTCCAAGTTTTTGTCCAAAACTTTGTCTAGCTATAGGTTTACTAAGTACAAAATTTGGGCACGATCGCGTTGGGCATATTGATATTGATGCACGATTTCTAATGTAGGCGATATGGTACATTTGTATGGGAGGTACCAGAAGGGGAGTTGCAAGACTTCCCAGTTTTTGTCCAAAACTTTGTCTAGCTATAGGTTTACTAAGTACAAAATTTGGGCACGATCGCGTTGGGCATATTGATATTGATGCACGATTTCTAATGTAGGCGATATGGTACATTTGTATGGGAGGTACCAGAAGGGGAGTTGCCAGACTTCCAAGTTTTTGTCCGAAACTTTATCCAGTTGTACTTTTACCAAATACGTAATTTGGCCAAGATGGGTGTGGGCGTATTGATATTATTACACGATTACTAAAGTGGGCGAAATAGTAGATTTGTATGGGAGGTACCCGAAGGAGTGTGGCCATATAGCCCATATGCAATCCCATAAGCAGTTTTGGGAAAATATTAACCCATGCCAAATTTCAGAGCGATTGTTTAACTCTTTCGGGTTCTAATGTGAATATTTCTAGGTGTTACACTTTTCAGCCGTATCAAATGATATATACCCTCCTACCCGTAGGGTGAGGGTATAATAAAAAACAGCTCAGTAAAAGGCAGTAAAACATGCATGTAAATATAATAATTAAAGTTTAACTTTTTCGAAACTTCGTTTCTATACTTATGTAAAAGTTATTCATCTGGAGACCATTCTTCCTATTCCGTGTCCGTGAGCTGAAAGCATGGAATCGAGGGTTTTACTTTTAATTTGTTTGTTAATTTTTTTTTCATCAGTTTCCACTTTGAAAAAAAGCGTCCGTTTGATATTTCCTTCAGGCTCGGAATCAAATGTTCATTCTGATTCTGACAATAAGTCTGAAGATAATGAGCAATAAAATAATAATTTCTTCTGTAGAATGTCGAAGAATGTGTAAATGCGTTAGAAAGTAAAATGCGTACCAAAGCTGAATGCGCTGAGACACTACAGCTCAAGCAGCAACTTCTTTATTAAACAATGAAAAGTATGGCTGGACTAGTATCGCGACCTTTTGACTTTTTCTGGTTTTTAAAAATTGGATTTTGAGACTTTTCGAGTTTTTGTGAATTACAACTCGATTTAAGTCGACTTTTTAACTGAAAATAATACAATATTATTCAAACTTAAACAAATTCAAGTTCAAGTTTAAAACGTAACAAATGGTAAAAAAAGACATCAATTCAGTTCCACTTTATGGTATTTAAAACAAAAAATCTACTTCGATTTGAACCTTATATACCATTTATTCTGTTCCTTCATGGTACTTACAATCGGAAAAAATTACAACTGTTCCACACTTCTTATATTTAAGCTATAACGGTTGTCTATCGCTGATTGTCTTTGAAGATCTTGGAATTTTTTAGTAGGCTCCTAAAGAAGCGAACGATATTACAGCAATGGTGTAGCCTCAATATTGTCCGCTTACTCATAACAACAATTCTCTTCGTCGGAGTCATCAGGTAGCTGTAGAAACTCATGTCCAGCAGCAGTTTCTGGTATATTTGATTTCTATTTGGACAATTTTGTAAATGGTGTGCCCGACATATCAAATGACAGTCATAATATTGGCTTCACTGACCGACGAAACATATTTTCAATTAAACTAAAAAGTCGACACCAAAAAGTCGATTTTCTCCTCTTTTTCGAAATCAAAAGTCGATTAATCAACTTTTCGTGAGTCGACTTATACAACCGTACGCTGGATAGGCATACGGAAATTTCGGGATGTGTAAGGTCCCAAACATTTTAAAAAGTGGCAAAAAGGGGATTTCTAAAAAGGGGCAGCAAAAGTCGCAAGGCTTAAAAAAAGGTCAAATTGCCACTTCAGTCGCACAACGGTAACGCTGCATATACCCCCACCCTCAGTAAAAACATACAAGTCTCATATTCCAAAGATTTGAAAAGTCAAAAGTGTGTGTGATAAAATGTCAAATTAGCATTCTCGAATTTACAGAAAAATATTGTATTACACGTTCTACAAAAAGGGCGGAATAAAGAAAAGAGTTTTTTTTTCTCGAAAACTGAATATAGTTAAAGCTTTACTAAATACAGAATTTGGATAAGATGGCGTTGAGCGAATTAATTAAAGTGGGAAAAATGGTACATTTGTATGGGAGGTATCAGAAGGGGTATGGCCAGACTTCAAAGTTTTTGTTGCAATGTTAGTCCAGTTATAGCTTTACGAAATCAATACGAGCTGTGGGTTTGGCCATATAGCCCATATTCAATCCCATTTTGGGAAAATATTAACACATGTCAAATTTCAAAGCGATTGTTTAAGTCTTTCGAAAGTTATCGTGCGTAGCAGCAGGACAGACAGACAGGCATGGCTCAAATGACTTGGAAAGTCATGAATCGAATTTGGTTCAAAGACATCTACGGTCTAAAGTGAAGTTTTCTATGTGCTACACTTTAGAGTCGTATCAAATGATATATATCGTCAAAAATTAAAAAAAAAAATCATCATAAAAACGTCATTTATTCGACTTATTATTAATACAATAGTACTTAAAATTCATAAGTAGTACATCAAATTCATACATACGTATTTAGGTATAATAAAAAATTAAATTAATCATACAAATGATTGGAGTTGTGTTTTTTAAAACACCCTAAACGAATATAAATGCGTGATGTACAAATTGTCGAAACTTAAAAGAAGGTTTGGTATGTCGCCGACACAGGTTACTGGCATAACCCATTTATTACCGCGGCGTATTTCAATACACGTTCATTTTTGTTTTATTTTATTTGTCACAACATTTTATTTAAGTGAAATGTCATCATCAAATTCCACGGTTTATATTTCTGCATGTCAATGTACTTACTAGATTTACATTTTTAATGAAAAGCTAGTGTTGCCAAAAAATCGTCATATGATAAAACATTCTATATTAAAAATCGTCAGTCTGACAAAATAAATTGGAAAATTCTGGGAAGTTCTTCTTATGTTCCTCTATGTTCTACTTGTCCGGAAAACACATTTTCTTAACAATTTTTTTACCACATTTCAGTGGTTTTTACACACTATGAACTTCCTAGAATCCGTCAATAATTGACTAAGAGATCAAATTTTTAAGGGACTATTTAAGGGGGCTTGTCATGAAACAGATTTCTTCAAAGATTAGATGATATTTCTGTTATGCTATTAGACGGAATATGTGTAAAAGGAAATCGCTGTTTCAACATATAAGGTCCTCAAAGCCCGCAACTATACTTTACCACAAGATTATGGCTCTTGCTTTGCTTCCACCAGAATTAATAAGAACTGCATTTCTTGATATAAGATCAAGATTTTTTTTTAATGAATAGCAAGCGTTATTTTTCATCATTCCTAAAATAGTTTGTAACCAGTGGTTAAACAAGGTAATAATAGATTTATTTAGATGAGTATATAAAAATGTTAAAAACAAATATCATTATTAGATCGGACATAGCAACTTCAGCGTTTGTAACTAAAAATGCAGAACAAGGTCTGCTGAGGTCTGTATTACAGACTCTGTAATGGAGTTTTAGGAAGGTTTGCGTAAAAAATGTGTATTTTTTTAAAAGTAGACATTTTGACATATTTTGCGAAAGTGGAGGCATAACATTGAAGAATCATCACTTTTATTGAGGGGAGGGAAGTTAACTGTATCGGAGTATCTTTCAAGAAAGGTCTACGAGGGAAGCTAAACTTTTATGAATATGGTACCTAGTGAGAATATTTTTAAAGAATAATCTTCTGATTGCGAATTAGCAGAAGAAATTTTTGAGTTTCCGATTTTAGACAATGATAACTTGTGTGTACTTTGTACGGACAAAGTTCCAAATATAGTCTTTCTTCAATGCAATCATTTAAAAGTATGTACAATTAATGACAAATGTAATTTCAAATGGGTTGCAAAAATACAATTGCCCTTGTTGTCGCAAAACAGTTGATGAATCTATGCATGTTTTTTTTTAACACTTGTTGTAAATAAAAAGTGAATTAATTTGTTTAAATTTAACACATTTTGTAAATAATAGTGAATTAATTTGCTTCATGAATTTGAATACCTACTGGGGATTTACTGGTGTTTTATTTTAGTCGAAATACTCACTTATTTTTTTTTTCTTATTTCCCTTAATATTCCATGAAGGAACAGACGGGGAACTTCTCTCGAATCAGTGAGCTGTGTACGATATAATTTGTATACTCACTGACCGGGACCTACTGTTTAAAGCCGGCTCCGAAGGGCTAATGCTTTTCTAGAGAAGTTTTACATGGCTTAAGCTGCCATCAGACGATATGTTTTTTACATATGTACTGTAAAATTTTCCATCTGTAAAAGTTGTACACATCGTCTGATACATATGTAAAATACATGTGAAAATACATATGTAATTTTTTCGAATAGAGCGCCCTCTATTTTCATCTGACAAACATAACAAAACAGCTCTTTGCGAAAAATACGTGGCGTAAAAGTAATCCTCCTATCAGAAAATGCTATACATTTTGCGATTGGCCCCTAATGTCAGTGGCAACTGTGGCGGCGGCCATTTACATGACATCATATTCTCGACCTGATGTAAAAAAAATTAAAAGATCCAAAATTAAATAATCCACAAGAAGAATTGACATACATACGGAATTACATATTGATACAAAAAGTGACAGCACATATGTAAAAAACATATCGCCTGATGGCAGCTTTAGAGATTGCACTCTTACTCGCAAAGTCGCCAACATTTACGAGGTGGAAACAGCCGCCGAAAAATGTTTGATGGTCTTACCCGGTTTCGAACTCGGGTTCTTCTGTAGATAGTCGCACACATTACCTACCACACCACGACCGCCCACAAAGTGGAAATAAGTCCACAAAAATTAGGGAATTATTTCATTTTCATAAAAAATTTAAAAAAGAAAATCGTATTATAAGTCCGAAAATGGCATTGCCGCCACTTAACATTAGTATAGATTTTACGCGTAAACTTACTCTAAACAAACCACAGTTTCTTCCACAATTTACTTTTTTCGGAAATTTTGCAAGATAAATTATATTTCCGCCAAAGAATGTGAATGCGATCACTTACGACTATAATTTTAAGACAATATGTTGGACTTTAAAAAATAGATTTGACGAAACACTTTCTGAATTCACTCTTATTAATTTTTGTTTGGAATTCCTTGATCAACATTCTAGGAAATTTGTGTAAAAATATTTTCCATTTTAACAGAACTGCACGAACTGAATGATCGAAAGCAAAACTACTTATCATCACATGTATAAATATCCAAGAATGATAGAAAGAAAGATTATGCATGCGCATGATTTCCCATTACATGACGTAGTTTGTCCCTTGTAAGGGTTGCCAACTCTATTTGAATGTACAACGATTGACAAGTTTCAGATTGAAACACCGCGTAAGAACTATTGTGGGCAACCCTGCAAAACGCTACGCGTGACGTCATTCGATCAACCTGCGCAAAACATTTTTTTTCTGCGCGGGATTGCGTAATCGTTTTTCTATCATTATTGATAAACTAGTAAGTTGTAATGCGCCTATGGCGCCCGTTAATTTGCTTGAGAAAGTATTTGTTACTTAATTTTAAAAATTTTGTAAAAAATATTTTGAGAAAACTATTTTGTAAAAAAAAATTCGAAAAAAAATAAAATTGGAAAAAAAAAAATTTGTGGAAAAAAAATAAAATTTGTGGAAAAAAAATTTTTGCTGAAAAAAAAAATTTTTGTTGAAAAAAAAAATTTTTGTTGAAAAAAAAAATTTTTGTGGAAAAAAAAAATTTTTTTGAAAAAAAAATTTTTGTTGAAAAAAAAATTTTTGCTGAAAAAAAAAAATTTTGTTGAAAAAAAAAATTTCTTGAAAAAAAAAATTTTGTGGAAAAAAAAATTTTTGTGGAAAAAAAAATTTTTTTGAAAAAAATTTGTAAGAAAAAAAATTTTGGAAAAAAAAAATTTTTGGTAAAAAAAAAATTTGGGGAAAACACAATTTCTGTACAAAAAAAATATTATTTTTTTTATTATTATTATTTATAGAATTATTATAG
Organism: Hydrotaea cyrtoneurina; assembly: GCA_958296145.1. Lineage (NCBI taxonomy): Eukaryota > Metazoa > Arthropoda > Insecta > Diptera > Muscidae > Hydrotaea > Hydrotaea cyrtoneurina. Next base: position 44,906,148 of record OY282512.1, read on the forward strand.
AATGCCTATTTAAATTCCTACGTACTGCGTGACAGAGTCAGTGAATCAGTGAATCAGTGTCGAGGGTAAATATATATTAAGATAAGATATCTAGATTAAGCTGTAACTGTAACGTAACGGTACCATATTACTGTCCGGGTAATACATATTCGTGAATGTTGTGACACATCTTTGCTTTTTTTTTTGGCATTTTTTTCTTTTTCTGCGATTTTGAATTGTGGAAAAATTAAAGATGACTAAAATTTAACCATATTTCGATTGTTTTCTTTCTGTTAAACAAACTCATTAAAATATATTCTACATTTCCATTTTCTTAAAAATATGCATTCGTTTTTTTCTTTCATGCATTATAGCGTTGACAGACGGCAGCGTCAATGCGCATTAAAAATTCGCTAATGCAAATTAAAATTTTAGCCTTTAGGTATGCTGTTGATGAAAAATCAATATTTATTTGAAAGAAAGTTGAAATTACTCAAATAACTCATCTTTGCTGACTTTATTCCATTTTATTTCGACACAATAGCAAACAATTTGACAACAGCTGATTTGACAACAGTTTCATGTGAGTATAACAGTTGATTGTGAATGATTATGACTATGACTGTGTTGTCATATTCAAATGCCTAAATGCAGTATACATTTAGTTCTATTTTGTGCATTTACGTTAGAGTTAATGCAGTTTGGAGGAGAGTTAATTGTTCAAAGGCTTCCGCCAATGGTCCGACTATTTGGCTGACAACATCATTTATAATAGAAGGAATATTATTGCGAGTAATGTGAGGTTTTGAATGAAGTTTTAGTGTATAATATTGTAAACTATAATTTTTCTTATTTCTGTTAATTCAAAAATTTGCGCAGTCTTTTGAGTTATTGGCTTACTTTCTTTTATGTAAGGAACAGTCACTTGTTCAGTAGGATTGGTTGGTTAGTTTGGTGGTCTAAAGTATCAAATTTTTGATTGTCTTTTGTCTCTATTCTCGATTTTTTACAGGTATGCACTTCACCACGTTCAATAATTGTATTACAATCATGACCAGTAATACGGTTCTTAAATTTAAATTAGAAATCCTTTGTTGCAGTTGTTGTACAGGCATAAATACAGGCGTCTTATAAAAAATTCATAATGTTTTAGGAACACTTCGGATTTATTAAATATACGGCTACAAATTAACAAATATATGTGCCGTTTTTTGTTAATTTGTTTATACATTGATTTGACATGTTTTATTTTGTTTATAATATTTTGCACTTTGGCATTTTTTTCTAAAGGTGGAATTTCGAAAATATACTCTTGTAAAAAAACCCACACATATTTACTTTTAGCCGAATACTTTAAATTGAAAGTAAAACATATTTTAATTACTAAATCCATAGCTCGAAGAAGTGTCTCTACTTTATACGTCACATCATTTACTGTAACATAAAACTCTAATTATTAGTTAATATCCTCACCAGTCACGAAAATTGTAGGTTGAATGGTCGACTGCTCTTGGAAGGCAAGTTCTCGTTGCTCGTCTTTTTTTTTTAATACAATCATTTATATTGAATAAGTGGACAAACATGTCGCTTTGAGCATCGGTTATGGACGGCTTTAAAGTTTTATTTACACGAGGTGGAAAAATTAATGAATGCAGCAAGTAGAAAAAATAGAAGTACTTACACTCTGAAAAATACGTCATTTTAAAATGTTTGTGCAGAAGTTAAACGCGTGTTTGGAACATGTAACAAGTAAAGCTTATTTCCTTGTACACAAAGCTTATTTCTATGTCAATATAACTCATTTGCTATTAGTATTACGTATTCGGATATACGCAATAGCGTGTTTGACAAAAACCACGCAGTGGACGTGTTAAATTCTACTAAGTACAATATTTGCGTTCAAATATTAAAGTATTTGTATCTCTGTTCTCGGAGTAATAATAACGAAGAGAATAAGATAAATTCAGAGAGAGAAAGAGAACACAAAAAAGGAGTAACACCCCACACACAATGTGTCCCTGCAAACATTTTTTGGCGATGGTTTGTTTGGCGATGATTACGCGATCTTTCTCAGGGAATGCAAATCGCCTACGCCTTACACCTAAGCGATGAATACGCGAGCGCACACAAGTAACGGGGAATATTCCTCACAATAGTCAATATTTTGCATTCTTTATCGTTTTGAGTTAAGTTTTTTTATAACTTTCGATGGATTTTTATACCCTCACCGTACGAGTAGGGGGGTATATACACGCTGAAAAAAATGGCCATTTTAACAAATTTCAGCTAACAAGTTCGCATCAAACATATATAAATTTTTCCATACCACAAATATAAACATGTTTGTAGGTGATAAATATCAAATTTATATGTATGCATTTTTGACTTACTTTTTATTTTTTTTCAATTTGTGAATTTCTATATAACAATCCATCTCATTCTATCGGTATTGCTTTTATTTTAAAGATCGTAAATGCAGAAAAAAAAATTACGAAAACAATTGCAAATACACACTTATTCGCACCCAAATGTTGTACTTTCTTGAAATTATTAAGTTCGTTGTCTGTTTTTCCCAAACACGCTATTGCTTATACACAAATATGTAATACTAATAGCAAATGATTTATATTTACATCCAAATAAGCTTTGTGTAGAAGGAAATAAGCTTTACTTGCTACAAACACCAAACACGCGTTTTACTTGTGTGTAAACAAAAAAAAAAGGCGTATTTTTCCGCGTGTATAATTTGATACGGCTCAAAAGTGTAACACATAGAAATATCCACATTAGACCCCAGGTGTCTTTGAACCAAATTCGATTCATGACTTTCTGAATCGTTTGAGCCATGTTCGTCTGTCCGTCCGTCTGTCCTGCTGGTACGCACGATAACTTTCGAAAGCGTTAAACAGTCGCTTTGAAATTTTGCATGGCTTAATATTTTCCCAAAACTTCTTATGGGATTGCATATGGGCTATATGTCCACACCCCTTCGGGTACCTCCCATACAAATCTCCTATTTCGCTCACTTTATAAATCGTGTAATAATATCAACACGCGCTAGTGCGATCTTGGCCAAATTCCGTAGTTAGTAAAGGTATAACTGGACAAAGTTTCGGACAAAAACTTGGAAGTCTGGGAACTCCCCTTCTGGTACCTCCCATACAAATGTACCACCCCGCTCCATTAAAAACCATGTAATAATATTAATATGCACAACGACATCTTGCCCAAATTTTGTAGTTAGTGAAAGCATAGCTAGGCAAATTTTTGAACAAAAACTTGGAAATCTTGCAAATCCCTACCAATATGACCAACGTGATCTTGACCAAATTCCGTATTTAGTAAAGGTATATCTGGACAAAAACTTGGAGGTCTGGCAACTCCCCTTCTGGTACCTCCAATACAAATGTACCATCCCGCCTACCTTAGAAATCGTGTAATAACACCAAAATGCCCAACGGGATCTTGTCCAAATTTTGTATTTAGTAAACGTATAGTTAGACTATGTTCTGGCAGTCTGCCAACTCCCCTTCTGGTACCTCCCATACAAATGTACCATTGTACTTACTTTAGAAATAGTGTAATTATATAAACTCGCTCAACGAACATTCCGAAATTCTATATTTAGTAAAGTTTTAACTACATACAATTTTTTAGTAAAAACCCTGCTTTATATTCCGTCCTTTCTGTAAAACATGTAATACAATATTTAAATCCTTACGCTACGGGTAGGAGGGTATATATCATTTGATACGGCTCAAAAGTGTAACACAATCCACATTAGACCCCAGGTGTCTTTGAACCAAATTCGATTTATGACTTTCTGAATCGTTTGAGCCATGTTCGTCTGTCCTGCTGGTAACTTTCGAAAGAGTTAAACAATCGCTTTGAAATTTGACATGAGTTAATATTTTCCCAAACTGCTTATGGGATTGCATATGGGGTATATAGCCACACACCTCAAATACAAATCTATATGTATTTCGCCTACTTTAGAAATCGTGTAATAATATCAAGGGTATATATAAGTCGGTTTACCCGACTGCAACTTTTTCACTGGTTTTTACACACTCACTTAATTCCATACGCCAATTATTAACATTGTACCGACAAATAATATGTTTAGGCTCCTTTTATTAAAAAATTCGTTGATGTCACTTTGTTCCAAAATTTTTAATTTTTCGTAAGTGTTTACACCACATTCTACTAAATTTAATATGGTTTCGTCACTTACATGCCTGGAGTTGTCTTCAATTTGATGTGCTTTTATTTTCACAATAAAATAAAACCAGCACAACAAAATTAACTGCAGATTACATTTGAAAACGACAAGCCTACTACGATCCGAATTTGACGTACATAAATAATTTTAGTTTTTGTCTCAAATAAAACACATTTGATTTTACTAAATTTCTGTTGACATCCACTTTCAAATGCAATCACATTTAATTTTATGAATGTCGCATTTGGATCAAATTATTTTTCTCTTGATTTTTGTCAACTGCAATTTTGCTGTTGCATTTATCGCAGTGCATTTTTTTTTGTGTGTGTACATTAGACCGGTCGTTAAAAATAAATTTTGAAGTGCCGGGCAGATTTTGTTTCCTTTTGGTCTAAAACCATTAAATTTAAAATTTGAGGCTGATCGGATAATATTTAGTGGCCGCGCCCATCAACCAAAAATTTAAATACATGAAATATATGGAAAAAATATATGAATGAAAATAAAGAATAAAGACTCAAAATACATATATTTTGTGTACTGAGCTATTCGCAACGGTACTTTTTGTTTTGCTTTGCAACAGCAAGAGAAATATTTCAAAACGATATATATAGCCTTTTCATAAGTGTTTAAAATAATTTCATTGCTAATCGTAATCAATTAGATTTTGTAGAAAATATTCTCTTTTGTGCACTTAATTTGAAGAATATTGGGTAAATATAAATTTTTTCCATATATTTCATGTATTTAAATTTTTGGTTGATGGGCGCGGCCACTAAATATTATCCGATCAGCCTCAAATTTTAAATTTAATGGTTTTAGACCAAAAGGAAACAAAATCTGCCCGGCACTTCAAAATCAGACACTTTTTTGGAAAATAACGACCGGTCTAGTGTACATTGTCCGCTTCGTTAATGCTTTAGAAGTGTCTCGAAGATCGGAGAACGAAAAAGGATGAGAAATGGTGCAAAGATCCGAGTTACCAACAGGTGCAAGAATGTTAACCACGTACTTTTTAGGGTGTGAGGTTAAGAAACGGTCAAGAATATTTTGTTGTTGCCCTTCAACACGCGGAATGTGTGTTGGTTCATTCACTAGTTGCACTATGTTGTTATGGGGGGCTAAAAGATCAGCGTATTGGCCCTGCGGAAAATAGTTTGGAAACCACTGGCTTAAACACACCGAGAACTGAAAAAGGAAGTTACAGCTTTCCCCATCAGAAGAAAAATATATTATAAGAATCTAGCCGAATTTTATTTATTCCCGTGCCTCAATTAAATTAAAACGTGGATTTCTTGCCCTCAAACCAGAAATGATCCAGTAAATGATTTGCGTATATTCCAAAAAATATAATAGTATTCAACTGTGAATGCGATTGTCTCGGATGTAGCAATTAAGAAGGTACAATTTCAGTTTCTTGGGCCCGAGCTGATTCCTCTGTCCTTGTTTTCCGATAAACTTCCAGTTTAAGAGAAACGAATGTTGACGTGTTAAATAATATCAAAAACTGGACATAAAGACTTATCAAATTGAATTGCTGGGAATTCTTTAGCTGAATACATTTAATATTGATCTGGAATGTTCTGTTGCTCTTATTTCTGCCTACAACGAATTTATTACGAAGAATTAGACAGATGCAGAAAATAATTCAGGCGATAGAGGATCATAGAAAAATGGTTCAGAAAGGCAACCCTTAAAGTCTCTCATGCGCGATAACAGGATTATAATGTATTATATAAGGTGTAACACATTTTGTTTACATTATACAGTGCTGCTTAAAACATTTGCAACATCCAATGCTTTGAAATTAATCAAGGTAATACTACGATAATAATGGGTATATACTTAAATGCAGAATTAATTGTTTATATGTCATCTTTCTAAATAATGTTTGAAAAGTAAATAGAATACAATAATTTGGTGTTATCTTCCCGAGATTTATAAAAACACCTGCTCCTCAAAACATTTGCAACTACTTAATACCACTAATCGACTTGGTTACGCTTGCAATTACTAACGAATAACTTAAATTGTGTTTCATATAGAAATCACATAGTATAGTTGCAAATGTTTTGTGCACAGTAAAACATGAGTTGTTTATTTATTTTCTAGATTATAAACAAATAGCTGTTGGTAAGTAATTTGTGTTATATATTTCTAAAAACTGAATTAATAAAGAAGAAATTTGCATTTACATTTTTATTTCTATATTTATTTTTATTAAAATTACGGTGTTTGCAAAACAGGTTGCTTTACAAAACTATATACGTATTTAGAGTTCTTTACATATCACACTTGACTGTTTTTTATACCCTCACCCTACGAGTAGGAGGGTATATATCATTTGATACGGCCCAAAAGTGTAACATATAGAAATATATACATTAGACCCTCATTGAACCGAATTCGATTCCTGACTTTCTGAATCGTTTGAGCCTTGTCCGCCTGTACGTCTGTCTGTCCTGCTGGTACGCACTACAACTTTCGAAAGAGTTAAACAATCACTCTGAAATTTGGCATGGCTTAATATTTTCCCAAAACTGCTTATGGGCTATATGTCCACACCCCTTCGGGTACCTCCCGTACAAATCTGATATTTCGCCCACTTTAGAAATCGTGTACTAATATCCATACGCCCACTTGGATCTTAGCCAAATTCCGTATTTAGTAAAGGTATAACTGAACAAAGTTTCATACAAAAACATGGAAGTCTGGCAACTCCCCTTCTGGTACCTCCCATACAAATGTACCATCCCGCCCCTTATAAACCGTGTAATATTATCAATATGATCATCGCGATCTTGCCCATATTCTGTATTTAGTAAAGCTATGGCTGGAAAAAGTATCGGAGAAAAACTTGGAAGTCTGGCAACTCCCCTTAAGGTAACTCCCATACAAATGTACCATCCCGCCCCTTTTAAACCGTGTAATATTATCAATATGACCAACGCGATCTATGGTCTATGCTATTATGGAATATGAGACTTGTATGTTTTTACTGAGTGTGAGGGTATTTATAAGTCGGTGTACCCAACTGCAACTTATTCACCGATTTTCTATAGAATTCGGTATTTTGAGGTTGCTATTATAACATTTCGTCAGATGTTAAATCCAATGGTGGTAGCGACTCTAACTTTTGACTTTCCGATACTTTGGAATATAAGACTTGTATATTTTACTGAGGGTGAGAATATATGTATATATGAGAAATATAAATCGGTTCACCCGACTGAAACTTTCTCACTGGTTATTAATATATAGATAGGTTATATAGATAGGTATTCCGAAGTCTGCAGCTAATTAGGTCATTGTTTTATATAGGTATTCCGAAGTCTTACGATAATTATGCCAGTGTCCAATCATAGTCGTTCATTACGGCATATATTGCGTTTTTTATGTTAATGGTGTAGTATGCAATGGCATATGGGAGTTAAATTTTAAGGTGTTGCCACGCCCATCCATCCGATTCGCATGTTCAAAATACTGTAATATTCCATGACAATCGTTACATTATTACGGCAGATATAGAACAATATTAAGGACAAAATACATACACAATTTTCGCATGTCCAAACACACATACATTTTTAATTTGTGTAAAATAAAAATGTTCGAAACAACTCAAGCTCAGCGCCAACTACCGGGTCCATTGATACATAAAAATAGTTCTCATAACCAAACAAACATACATTCTGAAATTTAGTTATATTGGTAAATTCACTAAAATTTTCGATATACATAAATACGCTACTGTCAATCGAATTTTAAATGTTCACGACGTTTACTAGCCATTTGTTAAACTTGATTTCTTTCAGAATTTTCGAAGTTTTCCACTTCGATTTTCCCATTTGTCTCCTTTAAATGCATTTTGTGATTTGTCGCCAAATAGGTCCAGCCGTTCTCAAGTGATGAAGTTACCTACCAGTGTCAATTCATTTTTATTTATATATATCCAAATATAAATTAAAGTATTACTGTTTCTGTAAGATTAACAACGGGCACGAAACTCACTTAAACACAACTTTTATGACGTTCAAAATTTCATAGTAGATTAATTGATTGGCGAAAGTTTATGGAAATGGACCATGACACTAACTGAACTGAATCCCTATTCTTATGTCAAACAATGAAGATAGTTTATGGACTGGAAGTGATAAAGTATAAACTCTACACTAGAAATATTCGAATAGCCTTTTTTAGCCACCCCTAAATTTCTTTAGATTAATCCAAAAACTTTGTTTCTGGGTTTTTTAGCTAGTCGTATATTTCTAGTTGGTGAGATCTTAAATTTGAACGATTTTTTCTCCGCCCATTGAATAAAGGTAATCTTAACACACACACATAACAACATTTGAATTTTTTACTGCCAGCAGTCCCAACAACCTTGATGGCCGACAGCAACCTTGGCCTTCACATAGATACTCTACTGTTTGAAGTGTTCCTTGGTCTTTAGTTTAATGTGATCGATCCGTGTTAGATTTCAGCTAAACATCACAAATCTCTCCTCTGAAGTGGTCACGACACACATTTCTCTAATTATACATGTAAAATATCGTGTACCCGCTCAATTGAAATCTCTACTGTTTCAGCCACCTCACACACTTTCTTTTTTTTTTATCATCAAATATCAGTTCATTTATTTTCTTGGACAATTTCTGTCGTAACGACACCATGTGGGGGGCGACCTTAAAGTTTGGTTACACCACGGAATTCTTGCAAACACATTCAGTACCCCATGTGTTAACTATTGATATTTATTCAGCGTTTCCTTCGTGATGTCTTTTGTAAGTACACGAATTACGTAATTACTCCTGTATTGTACGTTGTCGCCCCGTTAAAATGTTTTCCATTCAGCGGGATGCAATCTGAGGGCATCACAAATTAAAATAAACAAATGTTCGTTAGTGATTACATCTGAATTAATAGAGAAACCGTTCTCGATTGCGCCAATAAACAACTAAGCAATTGTGTAGGTTCCTTCATATCGTACGGTCTCCCTAGCGTAAAGTGCTAACGTTACAACTTACTCCACTTGTCAGCAAACAAAGGCATGCTAGGATACACAGCCCCACGGATCCTTACGTATGTATGTTGTTGGCAACGACACAGATACTGTTGGCAGAACAACCACAAAACGCAACCAACAACACATACAGCCGAATTATTATTAATATTTAAGGCATATTTTACTTGGCACAAACACATTTTCCCGACCTTCCGCTCTGGCAAATCCACATGTAAATATACCTATGTACATGCACATACGAACGCACATCCATAAACATACAGACCAAAGAAAGCGTGAATAATCGTTAGAATGATTTCTCAACTCATAATTTTATGCCATAAAATTTCAACATTTATAAACAGATCTTCAACCCAACTCGGCTCCGCTCTGTGTATTTTAGGTGTGTGGGTGTTTGTGAAAGAGCGGATGTGCAAAAGGGGATGCGTATAAACGTTGATATGCATAAAGCCGTAACACAAATATAACCCAGCAAACAATTAGAAGAGTCTGAGGCGGACACTTGCCTGATCGATGTGTTTCCGAACCCCCCATAGCAATAATTTGCTTGTCTATCTCTTAGAGGGGGAATAAAGGTCGTAAAATTAGTACTACAGTCTTCCAAGAGACATTTAAAAGTTGTTTGGAAGATTAATCTCTGCCGCGTTTTGTTGTCAACGCTTTTTGGCAATTGTTCGATGATGAATCGTCTCACATTTGGTTCCGCAATCTTAGATAAATACACACAATCATTTTGACAACATTTGGAAGTTGTTCAGGTGAGCAGTGTTAGGGGGATTCGGAAAAACATCTCCCAGGTTATGTTTCGTTTATTTGTTTGCTGGGTTGTTTCCGTGTGTACTGGTGTGTTGAGGGTGGATATGCCACACTGTGTGAGAGCAGGATAATATATTTGTTTACTGTTCAAAATCAAAATTAAATTGTGGGATATGATTTGCTGGCAAAAATCGATTTAGGAATTTTTCATTGAAGAAATATGTTATCTCCCAAGATAAATATTAAATGATTTCTGTTCTCCCCTATTTATTCATCCTTCCACCTTTCTCGTCCACACACACGAGAACATTTTATGCTTAAGAAGATTAACATTCATGTCGGCAGAATGTGTTTACTCCAATATATGGGTAATTTTTACACATCAATCAAATATCTACCTGAAATTCAACATTATAGCATATTTATTATAACCCACATCATGTCACAAATGGGAGTAGAGACAAACATTTGAATGGCGCTGATTCAGTTCTCAAAGACAAAACCAATTGTTCCATTCGTTGCTAGACTTCAGTTCAAACAAACAAATCAGAACTGGCGATAAAAGGAAAAGACGTACCTATTATCATCCAAACAAAATTTCCTTTTCTGATTGTCTATACAATGAAGATACGAAGTATCAATATCAGAAATATGTACATACATTTAAAGCGCTTAAAACACGATAAGCCACAAAATAAAAATAGTGAGAAAATCGCTTTCGAAGTTTGAAATAAATGCAGAAAATTGGGATTTGATGAAATCATGAAATATATACTTGTATTTAGTGTTTAGGGAAACTACTATCACCTAACAGTCGCTGTATACTTCGGAAATAGCTGTTTCCAAAAAAAAAGTTTTGGCTTATCCAGTTATTATTTTTATTTTGAATATCAAAAATTTTGTTATTTTGGTGGAAATAAAGAGGCTTATCGTGTTTGTGAAGATCAAAATTTACTATTTTTCTTTTTTAAAAAATGAACTAAAATAAATATACAGTTTTGTTTCTGTTAGTGATCGTTGATTATTTCTATTTTTTTGCAAAAATATAAATGTTTAAAAGGTTTCAAGCGTTGTGTTTGCTTTGATTGCAGGCAAGGTATACGGGTTTCGGAAGCTATCACACTTCTTCATCGGTACCCATTTGCAATGATTTTTGCTGCAAATTATTGGTCTAATATACGCATAGTTCTCGCAAGTGAATGAGAACTACTGTTTAGTAGCGCATATCCCAAAAAAGCAGTAAACCAAACAAAACACACGCATTGAAAAACCTTTTGTTGTGTTTAATTATCATCGGCAAAAAATGCACACAGTGATATGTTGTTGTTTAAGCAATATTTTTATCCATACTTCGCCCGTTCCATAATTATACCCTCACCCTACGGGTATCATTTGTTACGACCCAAAAGGAGTCTTTGAACCAAATTCGATTCATGACTTTCTAAATCGTTTGAGCAATGTTCGTCTGTCCTGCTGGTACACACGATTACTTTCGAAAGAGGTAAACAATCGCTTTGAATTTTTACATGGGTACCTCTCATACAAATCTTCTATTTCGTCCACTTTAGAAATCATGTAATATTATCAATATGACTAAGACGATCTTGTCCAACCTATGTATTTACAAACGCTATATCTAGGCAAAGTTTCGGACAATAACATGGAAGTCTGGCAACTCCCCTTCCGGTATATCCCATACAAATGTACCATCCCGCCCCGTTAGAAATCGTGTAATATTATCAATATGACCAACCCGATCTTGCCCAAATATACTTAGTAAAGTTATAGCTAGACAAACTTTCGAACAAAAACTTGGAAGTCTGGCCACTCCTCTTCTGGTACCTCCAATACAAATGTACCATTCTCCCACTTTCGAAATAGTGTAATAATATCAATATGACCAACGCGATCTGGCCTATATTCAGTACTTCTCATTCACTTGCGAGAATTATGCGTATATTAGACCAATAATTTGCAGCAGAAATCATTGCAAATGGGTACCGATAAAGAAGTGTGGTAACTTCCGAAACAGATCCGTGTACCTTGCCTGCAATAAAAAAAAATAGAAATAATCAATGATCTCGAACTCTAACAGAAACAAAACTGTATGAAGAATATAGATCAACAATACATAAACAAAAATAAAATAAATATTAAAAAGTTCCTTATCAGTCTTACAGAATTAGTTTCTATCAGACTCAGTCCTTTATTGCTACTTGCAGGCTTATCTCCACCATCTGATTTAGAAACAACCGCACCGTCTTTTTAATTTTTATAATATTCTATACTAGCTGACCCGGTAGGCATCGTCATACCTAGAAAAATATTGACTTAGCTGTACATCTAAAGCTGTAGCTGTGTATATATCGTTATACAGGATTGGCCATGCGATTTATTAGTCTTCAAGGCGAACTGTAAACTGGACACGCTTGAACTGAAACCTCAAGTCGGTTGAAATCATTGGTATCCTCGGGATTAGGTCAGATTTTTAACAGCTAGTCTAACATGACTATAACCGATCCTACTTTGAACTGCAAATTGTGCGGCGGCATTCCTGGGAAATGCCATGAGTTAAGAAATTCAGTTGGATAGTTGACGATTTCATTTGGATCTCTAATAGAATCGATCAACTGAAATAAATACAATTGGTCACCGACTTGAATTGATATTTTTTTTATAATTTGCTTCAATACGCGGGTATCGTGCTATTAAATCTTCTGTTGACGTTGTGAATTGACAAAAATTAGGTGGGAGCGAAATGAGACCATCGTCAATATACTGTGAATATTCCATGATGATCGTTACATTACTACGGTAGATATATCATTTTTTATTAAGGACTGAGTTTTTCAGCACGTATCATCCTTCTTCTAATAGTTCATGAGATATGGTGATTCAAATGTTAAATGGGTTGTTCTACGCCACTGGTCGGGTTATGATCTGAGACAGCCTGGTCGACAATGATTAAGTGTGAACATTTCAGGAGGATCGTACCAGTAATAGATTCACAACATTTTGTTTCTACCTGATTAATTATATTATTTCTCAATAATTTGTTGTATTGTTATACGCAATGTTATCATTGGAGAATGATTAATAAACGATCATAACACAAACGCCACAAAATACATACACAATTGTCGCATGTCCAAACACACATAAATTTTAAATTTGAGTAAAATCGGAATATAAATAAGTATTTTCGAAACAACTCGTCCTCAGCGCCATCTACCGGCTCCACTGACACATATTATTTCATCTCATTACCAAACAACCATACATTCTGAAATTTAGTTATATTGGTCAATACATTAAAATGTTCGATATTAATACGCTACTGTCAGGAGAACTTAAATTGATTTCCTTTCAGAATTTTGCGATTTTGTTTGCAGAAAAATATATGTAAAATTATGGAAATTTTTTTGAGTCAACAGTGAACAAAATTTAAAATGAATCAGCCAAATCCGTCATTCCGTTCTTTAGTTATGCTGTCACAAACACACGCCAACTCATTTTTATATATTAGAGATAGATGGACTCTACTTTTATATGGGAACATCACAAAACTGTGAGTAACGTGCTCATGCGTAGATATTTTTCAATGCATTTTTCTTTACATACAATCTGTGAAAGTGTCCAGCGCATATATTGGTTTATAAATCGGTTGAGTGGTTCTCGAGTTATAATATGACAAACATAGAAGACTAGCTGGATGTAAAATACTGTATCTTTTAAGGCAACATTTAATTGTAGTTCACCAGTCACAGAATGTTCAGATTTGAGGATAACCCTCACTTGGTTCCTATCGCGGCATTGCTAAACTTAGTGCTATTCCGAAATTGATGGAGAACTTAATTACTGAATATCTTTCCTGTCAGATATTACCTCTTATGTCTCCCAGATAGCATGGATTTTTAAGGGGTAGATCCAATGTAACAAATCTACTCGAATTTACTACTCACATTGTTGAGGCGTTTGTGCATCGTAAACAAACTGATGTTGTCTGTACAGAATTTAGCAAAACATTTGATCGTGTGTATCATAGAATTCTTATGATTAAATTGAACCGTATAGGTTTTTCTATAACAACGTTAAATTTCATTCTCTCTTATCTTTCTTCACGTGAGCAACGTGTCTCATTTGGGAACGTGCTATCGAAACCCATATTGGTTACTTCGGTAGTACCACAAGGAAGTAATTTGGGTCCGTTACTATTCTCAATTTTCATGAACTATGTCTGACGGTGTCAAACTGTTGCCGTAATGTAGTTCAACCTGACCTTGATCATTTTTGTGAGTGGTGTCAGTTCAATAAAATGGAATTGAATTTGAACAAGTGTAAATGTATGTCGTTCTGTACACGCTAAAAAAATTGCCATTTTAACAAATTTTTGCAAACAAATTATGCTTCAACCATATCAGAGCTGGGCAATAAGGATTACGATTACCACACGATTACGATTGCAGTAATCCTAAAACAAAAAAAAATCCGATTAAGATTAAAGTAATCCTTCATCGAAGGCATTAAGATTACGATTGCAGCAATCGTAATTCTGAAAAAGTCGAAATTGCAATTACAGTAATCGTAATCCTAATGTCTTCGATGAAGGATTACTGTAATTGTAATCACGTGTTTTTTATAAGGAATAAGTAATCCTAAGGCATGGATTACTTTTTTATTTTATTTTAAAAAAAACCTTTTGCTTACTACATAAAGTGTTTTTTATTGAGAAAGAACTATACACTTACATATTAACAAAATTAAGATACATAAATGACAAAAAACAAAAAAAAAACAAATTCCAAATGTAATGAAAATAACAAAATCAAATTACGTAAGTGACAAAAAATATTAGCAATGTTGGCTGTTGGCTTTTAAAAGCACTAATTTTTCAAAAGAAACATCAGTAAGAGCATGACGACGTGGGCTATTTATAATTCCGGCGAAAGAAAACAATCTTTCTACCGGTGCTGATGAAGACTAAGATTACGATTACTCAAAAAATCGTTATTTAAAAAAAATTAAATTAGGATTATTGCAATCCTTCATCGAAGACATTAGGATTACGATTACTGTAATTGTAATTTAAAATTTTTCGAAATTACGATTACTGCAATCGTAATCATAATGACTCCGATGAAGGATTACAATAATCCTAATTTTAAAAAATGTTAAATTGCAATTAAAATAATCGTAATTCAAACCGCAATCCATTACACATGTAATTCTTAGCGCCCAGCTCTGAACCATATATATATTTGCCCGAACCACAAATATTAACTTTTTTATAGGTTGTAAATATATGTTTGTTTTCTACGAAGTGATCATATACTTACGTGTAACAAACATTACTTACTGGGAAGTATATACGTATTTCCCTCCATGAAGCACATGAATATTTCCGTGCAAACATGCAATTAATTAAGTGTAAGCTCGTGCATGTTGCATGTACTTATGAGAAAGTACTCGTTTATAATATAAATATTGTTTATTATTCCACATTTGATAGTAATAATACATGCATTAGTATTTATACGTATAAATCTAGTTGTTAACAAAAAAAAAAAACAATAAGTAATGAGTTTTCGTATCAATACATGGCATCTTGTCATCAGTTTGGGTGCTGCCGCTAGAGAAAAATTGAGTGAACTAGATTTTGGAAAAAAGTGGAGTAGATTGAATAAAATTGAAGTAGTATACATTTTTGAAAACAAAGCAATATAATTCATTTTATTTAATAAGAAAAACAAAAAAATTACATTTCGTTTTAAATATAGATACATATAATAAAATAAACAAACAAATAATAATATAAATCACATTTCTTTACTATGATAAGTACATACATATGTATATGTATACAAATATGTTAAAATAATTTTAAATTTTAATTGGTCTTAATTTTTTGGTATTTATTTATGATTTCTTTGGGTGGAACCCAGTTTTCAAATTCAAATTCTGACATTATTTCTTTAATTAGAAGTATAGAACTCACTGTTTCTACGTTAAGACAATTTCGGATAGCAGTTTTATTTATTTATTTATTAATTAATTACAATACAAAGTAAATTTATATTCTAATTTTGGGTCCAAGGGTAAACCGGGTGACAAAGACCATTTCGCTTGATTTTTGCAGCGACAGACCAAAGCCTCTGGTGGGAATCGAACCCACAACCCCCACGCTGATAGGCAAGCACGCTACCAACTCGCCTACCGGGGCGGATAGCAGTTTTATTTAATTTCATTTGGGACAATACACGCTCCGTGGAAGCACTGCTATGAGGCAAGCAAAGTAAATAACTTATAAATTGCCGCAAATATGGATACATGTGCTCTCCTAAACTATTTTTTACTTTAAATGTTGATCAAAATATCGAGCAACTACTCCTAGGCATTTTGAGGTACTTATGTCAGTACATTCATCTATAATAAGCGAAAACTTATTGTGTCTTAAACAATTAGCCATATCTTCCATAAAATATTCAGCCAATACACCATTAATTGTCTCTGCTGTTTTGGTTCTACCACACTTTATTTATTTCACTATTTCATCGTTTCCGGCAACACTCTTAATTAATGATGTAATCAGTGCAAAAGTCATGTATATGTAAATCTATTAACATATGTATATACCATGTTTCCCGTATGAATCCGAAGGCGTTTTCTTCTTTACACTCAATGCGCACATAAAAAAAAGGGTTTTTTATTATTATTTTATTACGGTTGCGTTGCAATTTCCCTACTTTTATTACGGTCGCTTGTTGTATATCGACGTGCGCAAATGCATTGAGCTTGGAATTTCGTGGGAATGTGTGTTGTGTATGGCGACTGCGCGACGCCGTCGGTGTTATAGAATATTCTGGAAATAAAACGATGTGTTGGTATACACACAAAATGTACTTAAATTATTACAATTATTTTTGTATGTGGCGCAAAATCTCGTACATTGTATGCTGAGGAACATAAATGGGTTCTGTGTTCATATGGAGAGTAATTATTGACGAGTGCTTAAGGTGTGAATGAAAATCAAAATGTTCAACATTGACGACTGAACGTTAGAAAACAAAACTCAATAACTCAAAAAAGAAGAATATGTACATCAGGGATGCGAAATCAGTTTCGTTTTGTACTTTCCCTTCATTGAAATTGTACTTTTTTATGCGATGGTACCAAAATCAAAAAAGATATTTTGTTTTCAGAATTAATTTTATTGAAGAAAAAAGACATGTGTATATAAACATTCTATTTAATGTTTGGGTACTCTGCAAACATTGCTTTCGTCTATTACTTACTTGCTTATTTAAGTTGGCTGTACAACCTGTTGTTAGTCTTGGCCTGCTTAATAAATGATTTCCACGCATTTCGGTCTTCTGTTTGTCTTCTCCAGTTCGTGATACCAAGGATTTTCATGTCTTCTTCCACTTAGTCCCTCCACCGGAGTCTCGGTCTTCCCTGTCTGCGCCTTCCGTGGTAGTTGTCTTCCAACGCCTTTCTGGCTGGAGCGCATGTATTCATTCGACCGATATGACCCAGCCATCGAAATCGCTGTATTTTAATGCGCTTAACTACGTTCATGTCGGGATATAGCTCATACAGTTCACGGTTCGTTCGACGTCTATACTCCTCGTTAAGTCCCCTTTTCCACAGGCAAATTGTTATTTGGCAAATTTTTTGTTTTCTCTTTTGAAATTTTCGCTTGCTTTTCCACTAGCAAATTTTTCTTTGCCAAATTTGCGAATCAAAATACAAAAGAAAGAAAGAAACGTCAAAAGTGTTTACATTTTAAAGAATTTTTCGAAGAAGTGTATACATAATTTAAAATCGGTGCAATAATGGACAAGGAGTGTAAACATAATTTAATAAAAGAGATTTTGGATTGTACAAAATCCGCGTTTGATATGGAGTCAGCCGGCTGTGTGTCAGTAAAACGAATAGGTTAAAAAGGAAATGTCAACAAAATTGTTTGCAACGAACAGAGCAAAGCAGAATTTGCGTGTACCGCAAATTCTGAACAGGCAAAGTTTTGTTTCTCTTCCTCGCACCCCTCTCGCCTACAAACTCAGAATTTGCCAAATAAAAATTTGCCTGTGGAAAAGGGGACTAACACAGATCGGGCCATAGGTTTTTCGCGACGTTTGCCTAGCAGTGGCAAGCATACATTTTGGATTGTCCTCGCTCACCGTTACACCCATCTTCGCTGATTCCTTCTCAATTCCTTCTCATACCGACGATGTCAATGTCGTCTGCATATGCGAGTAGTATGTGGACTTTGGTGTTAACTTCGGCTTTTTCCAATATTCTCTCCATTACTATATTGAAGAAGTTTCACGATAAACTGTCACCTTGTCGAAGACCTCTTGTTGTAGTGAATGGTTCGGAGAGGTCGCTTCCTATTTTTACTGAGGATCTAGTGTCACTCAGAGTCATTCTACAGAGGCGTACAAGTTTCGATGGGATCTCATACGCAGATATGGTTTCAAACAATTTTTCTCTTATCGGCGTGTCGAAGGCGTCTTTATAGTAGATGAATAGATGGTATGTATCGCTTTGCATTTCATGGGTCTTTTCCAGGATCTGGCAAAGTGTGAAGATCTGGCCGACGGTGGATTTATTCGGCCTGAAGCCACACTGATGGGGCTGAATCAGTTCGTCGAGTTTTGGCTTTAATCTTTCACACAATATGCTAGATAATATTTAATATCTGATGGATAAGAGACTTATTTCGCGGTAGTTGGCGCAAACGGTTTCGTCTCCTTTCTTGTGAATTGGTCATAGTACGCTGAGGTTCCAATCATTAGGCATGCATTCATTCTCCCAGATGGTGCAGACTAGCTGATGCATGCACCTTATCAGCTGTTCTCCTCCGGTCTTATACAGCTCTGCTGGAATTCCATCAGCACCTGCGGCCTTGTTGTTCTTAAGCCGGGATATTGCTGCTTTGACCTCATCTGGGTTAGGGGGTGGGCATTCAACACCATCATCTAAGATTGGCTGCGGGATGTTTTCTTCACCGGATTCTTCAGCCGCTAACAGGCTGCCGAAATGTTTCTTCCAAATCCTCAGTACACTCGACGTGTCTGTCACCAGGTTCTCATTTTCATCTCTACACGAAGTTATGCCAGTAGATGAGTCTTGGCTTTGATGTTTTACTCGTTGGTAGAATTTTCTGGCATCATTTCTATTTCCATAGAACTCAATCTCCTCACATTTCTATCTTTACGTTATTAACTTCAGTGGCGGCTTTACACTCCTCATCGTACCATTGGTTCCTTTGTTACCGCTTTCGGTAACCAATGTCTTCTTCGGCGGCCTTCGTCATGGAGTTGTATATGTGGGGCCATTGTTCGCTGATATCATCGGGAGGAGGAGGGTTTAGCAGGAGGATATAAGATAGTTCCGTGGCGTAGGCTTGTACTGTCGGTTGCGATTGCAGCTTTTCGACGTCTAGCTTTCGTTTGGTGCTGTTACGTACGGGTTTTGCTGCACTTAAACGAGTGCGTACCTTGGCTGCTACAAGGTAGTGGTCCGAATCAATGTTGGCAGTTCGGAAAGTCCGTACGTCCAGCACGCTCGATGCATGCCTTCCGTCTATCACAACATGATCGATTTGGTTTTTCGTCTTTCCATCGTCGTCTATTGCCAGTGAATAATAATTTCTTTGACAAAAGTTGGAAAATTGCTTGCAGTTTTCACACTATTTATTGGCCTTTAAACGCTTATTTTACCTCATATTCAATCTAGAACTGTAATTCGAATATTATAATGAACAACAAATGCGCTGAGAATAATTTCCATTTCTGATTCAGTCACGAGTGATCTCACGACATTGGCTGAAAAGTTCTTATTTTTATTTTTTACCTGAGATTCTCACATAGCACGTCTTGTGACATTTACGACATCTTATTGGAATATCTTTGTAACATTCCATTTCACAATATATAAATTTGCTCTTTGCATAGCTTTTCTTCAAATTATTGACAAAAAACAACAGATACGAAAATCTGTAAACTGTATTAAATTAGGCCCAAAATGCTGTATCGTGGTACTTTCGATGGCGAAACGCAAATATTGTACTTAGTAGAATTTAACAACGTATATCCGAATACGTAATATTATATTTACATTGAAATAAGATTTGTGTACAAGGAAATAAGCTTTACTTGCTACATGTTTAAAAATGACGGATTTTTCAGCGTGTAGAAGTAAATTTATAAGTAATGAATATTTTTAGGAGATTTTGTCAATGGCAGATCCTTTTTGTCATTGGCAGATCATTTTGGATCTTGGTGTTCTTATGGATAAGAAACTGGAGTTTGTTGATCATATAAATATGACAATAAATAAGGGAAATCAATTATTTTTCGAATTGTTGTATGGAGTCCCTACTATCCAACTCATTCAGATAAAATTGAATCAGTCCAATAACAATTTCTTTTGTTCTGTTTGTGTGGTCTGGGATTTAACTTAAATTTGGCGCTCACTCCATAAGAACATAGCCTCAAACTTATTAGTCTCCCTACTTTGTGTAGTCGCATAACTATGCTAGATGTAGTATTTGTATTTAATATTATCAATGGAGAAACCGATTCTGAATTTTTATTGTCTAATCTGAAGTTTTTGTGTTCCGCAAACATTATCCCGCAATACTCGCGCAATATTCATCCATTTAACGGAATTTGTGGTGAATTTAATTCGTGTTATGAACACATTGAATTGAAATGAAAATGAAAGTCTGTGTAAACCAAAAAGAAAAATATTTTATTTAAATAAATACAATTATTATATATCTCTCATAGTTCATGAGAAATGGCGGGTCAAAATGTAAAGATGTATGGTGTCCCTTCGTCCGATTATAACATAGCATACGAAAGTTTCCAGGGCCACTGTTAAATACTATGAAAATTTTATAATTACGGTAGATGTATAATTTTGTTTACAAAGGGGAGTGGTACCTCCTCTTTTGTACTCGATTAAAGGAGGTGGTTTACTGCGGTACAAAACGGACTTTCCCTAATGCTGACCACCAACGCTTACGTTAAAGGACCCCGATTTACGGATATACTCTTGGACTGTAAGAACACTCCTGAGACCAGGTGCTTTTATCCCACTGCCGGATATTCTCGAAAAAAGCTGGCATAAATGCCATCCACGAAATACGATGAAAGGAACACGGCGTGACGTAAATGAAATATTGTGACATATTCTAGATTGGCCACAATATTCTTTACATTAGCTAAATTTGAGCTTACGCACCGACGGAAGACAAAGACACTGCCCTAACATGACATTAAAATCGGCCTTGGAGATGCCATGCTATGAAAATTATGTCACAATATAGATGTAAACATACGCATATCAGCAGAAACAAATTTAAGCGAATGGGATGTGCCAACCTCTTTTGTCCAACAATCACCTAACATATCCAGGAACCTATATATTGTCTATCAGCAGTGACTTCGTGTTAAAATGAAAGCGAATCGGTCCGAAAAATTCCAGTGGTATAGCGAGTGGGAGGTATCACGCCCCTTTATCAAATTCTCAGTATTACAGATTAGAAATTTGTCCTATTTTTGACGAAGCGCTTCCGAAGGATCGTAGTCTACAGAACGAATGAGTAATTTATAAACTCCTTACTTTTTCGATAAACCAGTGGCAGATAAGTCAATGCGATTGGAATTAACGGTCGTCCTTCTTGGTTTTCGTCCAAATTATCGCAGATGTAGTTTCAATTGTATTTGTTTAAATTGTTAATTTTTTAAAAACAAAATTTTGGTTGTCGAGCTTGTTGGTCTACGCTAAAGTACATTTTTCAATTAGTTGTATGAGTAGCATGGCCATGTCTCTGGAGGCGCATTCTCAGTTTTGCGTATCCACATGTTGACCATTGATCTTTGATCTTAATATATATTTACCCTCGACACTGATTCACTGACTCTGTCACGCAGTACGTAGGAATTTAAATAGGCATTCTATAATTTTCTATAAATAATAAAAATTTTTTTTTACAAAATTTTTTTGTTTAACAAAAATTTGTTTTTTTTACAAATTTTTTTTTTTTTCCAATTTTTTTTTTTTCAAGAAACATTTTTTTTTCCAAATTTTTTTTTTCAAGAAAATTTTTTTTTCAACAAAATTTTTTTTTTCAACAAAATTTTTTTTTCCACCAAATTTTTTTTTCAACAAAATTTTTTTTTTTTTCACAAAATTTTTTTTTTCAACAAAATTTTTTTTTTCAAGAAAAATTTTTTTTTCAATAAAATTTTTTTTTTCAACAAAATTTTTTTTTTCAAAAATTTTTTTTTTTCATCAAAATTTTTTTTCCATATTTCAACGGGCGCGATAGGCATGTGGAGGATGATGGCACCGCCACTTTCGAAATTCGAAAAAACGAAAGTTGTGCTGAATTGTGCTAGGTTTGTGCTGATTTGTGCAGCAACCCGTTTTTCGAAATTTCGAAAATTGACCGAGATATTTCGAAAATACGAAAAAAGTGCCAGCACCGCCACTTTGTTTTTTTGAAAAAACAAAAGTTGTGCTGAGTTGTGCTAGGTGAGTACATCATTGTGCCGTTTACGAAAAGTTTCTATCTGCAGCCGTTTTCGAAAAAATCGACAATTTCGAAAAAGTTCCAAAACCGATATTTTGTTTTTTTCGAAAACCGAAATTTGTGTTCAGTAGAGAATTCGACGTTGATAGTTGTGCCGTTAACGAAAAAAATCTAAAAAATTTCAGTTCTGAGAAAATCGCCAATTTCAATTTTACACTTTTTTCGATGTAAAAAATCGAAAACACAAAATTTATCAAAAGTGAAAACTGAGCTGGATTGTGCTCAACGAACCCCACAAACGCCTCTTTAACAATTTTAATGTAGCTTTTATAATAAACGAAAAAACGCAGTTTTTCATTTTGAAGATTTTCGAAAATCGCTGTAGTAATTCGAAAACTGAATATATATATACGGCAATGCTATTGATGGATAGGCCTCACCTAGCACTACATTTGCTTCTCTCACATGTTTTCCCTAAACCTAATATTTCTTTAAATAAACCCATTTTTTTGAAAATCGTTGCATACTTCACGGGTATTTTCGTAAAAATGGCAATAACTTTGCGAAAAATGAAAATTTTTGAAATCTGTAACTTGTGCTAAGTTGTGCTAGCCTAGCACAAATTTTTGGCTATACATCGAAAAATTCCAACTTTGATGGTTTTGGAGAAAATCGCGTTTTTATTTTTTTAAGCGTTTTTTCGCGATAACTTTGCGAAAAATGAAAATTTTTGAAATCTGTAACTTGTGCTAAGTTGTGCTAGCCTAGCACAAATTTTTGGCTATACATCGAAAAATTCCAACTTTGATGGTTTTGGAGAAAATCGCATTTTAATTTTTTTAAGCGTTTTTTCGCGATAACTTTGCGAAAAATGAAGATTTTTGAAATCTGTAACTTGTGCTAAGTTGTGCTAGCCTAGCACAAATTTTTGGCTATACATCGAAAAATTCTATCTTCAACGGTTTTAGAGAAAATCGCGTTTTTGTATTTTTTTGTTGCATATTTCACGGGGATTGCACAAAAGATGCGTTTTTTCGCGATAACTTTGCGAAAAATGAAGATTTTTGAAATCTGTAACTTGTGCTAAGTTGTGCTAGCCTAGCACAAATTTTTGGCTATACATCGAAAAATTCCAACTTTGATGGTTTTGGAGAAAATCGCGTTTTTATTTTTTTAAGCGTTTTTTCGCGATAACTTTGCGAAAAATGAAGATTTTTGAAATCTGTAACTTGTGCTAAGTTGTGCTAGCCTAGCACAAATTTTTGGCTATACATCGAAAAATTCCAACTTTGATGGTTTTGGAGAAAATCGCGTTTTTATTTTTTTAAGCGTTTTTTCGCGATAACTTTGCGAAAAATGAAGATTTTTGAAATCTGTAACTTGTGCTAAGTTGTGCTAGCCTAGCACAAATTTTTGGCCATTCATCGAAAAATTCCAACTTTGATGGTTTTGGAGAAAATCGCGTTTTTATTTTTTTAAGCGTTTTTTCGCGATAACTTTGCGAAAAATGAAAATTTTTGAAATCTGTAACTTGTGCTAAGTTGTGCTAGCCTAGCACAAATTTTTGGCTATACATCGAAAAATTCCAACTTTGATGGTTTTGGAGAAAATCGCGTTTTTATTTTTTTAAGCGTTTTTTCGCGATAACTTTGCGAAAAATGAAGATTTTTGAAATCTGTAACTTGTGCTAAGTTGTGCTAGCCTAGCACAAATTTTTGGCTATACATCGAAAAATTCTATCTTCAACGGTTTTAGAGAAAATCGCGTTTTTTTATTTTTTTGTTGCATATTTCACGGGGATTGCACAAAAGATGCGTTTTTTCGCGATAACTTTGCGAAAAATGAAGATTTTTGAAATCTGTAACTTGTGCTAAGTTGTGCTAGCCTAGCACAAATTTTTGGCTATACATCGAAAAATTCCAACTTTGATGGTTTTGGAGAAAATCGCGTTTTTATTTTTTTAAGCGTTTTTTCGCGATAACTTTGCGAAAAATGAAGATTTTTGAAATCTGTAACTTGTGCTAAGTTGTGCTAGCCTAGCACAAATTTTTGGCTATACATCGAAAAATTCTATCTTCAACGGTTTTAGAGAAAATCGCGTTTTTTTATTTTTTTGTTGCATATTTCACGGGGATTGCACAAAAGATGCGTTTTTTCGCGATAACTTTGCGAAAAATGAAGATTTTTGAAATCTGTAACTTGTGCTAAGTTGTGCTAGCCTAGCACAAATTTTTGGCTATACATCGAAAAATTCCAACTTTGATGGTTTTGGAGAAAATCGCGTTTTTATTTTTTTAAGCGTTTTTTCGCGATAACTTTGCGAAAAATGAAAATTTTTGAAATCTGTAACTTGTGCTAAGTTGTGCTAGCCTAGCACAAATTTTTGGCTATACATCGAAAAATTCCAACTTTGATGGTTTTGGAGAAAATCGCATTTTAATTTTTTTAAGCGTTTTTTCGCGATAACTTTGCGAAAAATGAAGATTTTTGAAATCTGTAACTTGTGCTAAGTTGTGCTAGCCTAGCACAAATTTTTGGCTATACATCGAAAAATTCTATCTTCAACGGTTTTAGAGAAAATCGCGTTTTTGTATTTTTTTGTTGCATATTTCACGGGGATTGCACAAAAGATGCGTTTTTTCGCGATAACTTTGCGAAAAATGAAGATTTTTGAAATCTGTAACTTGTGCTAAGTTGTGCTAGCCTAGCACAAATTTTTGGCTATACATCGAAAAATTCCAACTTTGATGGTTTTGGAGAAAATCGCGTTTTTATTTTTTTAAGCGTTTTTTCGCGATAACTTTGCGAAAAATGAAGATTTTTGAAATCTGTAACTTGTGCTAAGTTGTGCTAGCCTAGCACAAATTTTTGGCTATACATCGAAAAATTCCAACTTTGATGGTTTTGGAGAAAATCGCGTTTTTATTTTTTTAAGCGTTTTTTCGCGATAACTTTGCGAAAAATGAAGATTTTTGAAATCTGTAACTTGTGCTAAGTTGTGCTAGCCTAGCACAAATTTTTGGCCATTCATCGAAAAATTCCAACTTTGATGGTTTTGGAGAAAATCGCGTTTTTATTTTTTTAAGCGTTTTTTCGCGATAACTTTGCGAAAAATGAAAATTTTTGAAATCTGTAACTTGTGCTAAGTTGTGCTAGCCTAGCACAAATTTTTGGATATACATCGAAAAATTCCAACTTTGATGGTTTTGGAGAAAATCGCGTTTTTATTTTTTTAAGCGTTTTTTCGCGATAACTTTGCGAAAAATGAAGATTTTTGAAATCTGTAACTTGTGCTAAGTTGTGCTAGCCTAGCACAAATTTTTGGCTATACATCGAAAAATTCTATCTTCAACGGTTTTAGAGAAAATCGCGTTTTTTTATTTTTTTGTTGCATATTTCACGGGGATTGCACAAAAGATGCGTTTTTTCGCGATAACTTTGCGAAAAATGAAGATTTTTGAAATCTGTAACTTGTGCTAAGTTGTGCTAGCCTAGCACAAATTTTTGGCTATACATCGAAAAATTCCAACTTTGATGGTTTTGGAGAAAATCGCGTTTTTATTTTTTTAAGCGTTTTTTCGCGATAACTTTGCGAAAAATGAAGATTTTTGAAATCTGTAACTTGTGCTAAGTTGTGCTAGCCTAGCACAAATTTTTGGCTATACATCGAAAAATTCTATCTTCAACGGTTTTAGAGAAAATCGCGTTTTTTTATTTTTTTGTTGCATATTTCACGGGGATTGCACAAAAGATGCGTTTTTTCGCGATAACTTTGCGAAAAATGAAGATTTTTGAAATCTGTAACTTGTGCTAAGTTGTGCTAGCCTAGCACAAATTTTTGGCTATACATCGAAAAATTCCAACTTTGATGGTTTTGGAGAAAATCGCGTTTTTATTTTTTTAAGCGTTTTTTCGCGATAACTTTGCGAAAAATGAAGATTTTTGAAATCTGTAACTTGTGCTAAGTTGTGCTAGCCTAGCACAAATTTTTGGCCATACATCGAAAAATTCCAACTTTGATGGTTTTGGAGAAAATCGCGTTTTTATTTTTTTAAGCGTTTTTTCGCCATAACTTTGCGAAAAATGAAAATTTTTGAAATCTGTAACTTGTGCTAAGTTGTGCTAGCCTAGCACAAATTTTTGGCTATACATCAAAAAATTCTATCTATTATTTTCGCAATAACTACGAAAATTAATTTAAAAAAAAGGAAATAATAATAATTTGATGAGTTTCGTTTAAAAAAAATATTTCAGTGTCCAGGAGTTGAACACCCAATCAATAAAACTCTTGCTTACGCGCCCTATCACGCTCGCCCACAAAAGCAGCATACTGTGATGTGGCAAGGAGGGCATATTGAATGATCTGCATTGAGCATCAATTCACCAGCACTAAATTGTGCAAAACAAATATTCCACTTTAATGCAACGCTGGTCTGGCAAAATAAGCAAATGTTGTTTTACTGCGTCAACTCGCATGACTTCGTGGCTCTGAATTTCAAACTAAACAAAAATTAAAATTAAATAACCATGGACAAGTATGAATATACGTATTTCGATACAAAATTACAAGAAATAGTTCCCGAATTGCTAAATATGTCTTTGTTTACTTAAATACATTTTTCGTTTAAAAAGTTGGTCCGCTCCAAGGGATTTTGGTTGATAATTTTGTTTTCCACTGGCAACACTGTCCACAAAGTAAATTTTCGCCTGGACTAGCCTATTTCGCAGTAAATCTATAGTAGATAATGGACTGTAATTTAATTGAATAATTAATTCAAGTATTTATTAAAATACAAGCTTGGAGTAGAAGATTCCATTCTTGTGTCCTACTCTGCCACACAGCTGGCATCACATATTTTAAATACAGTAGAAGCTCGATTTGCGCAAAATTTGTGTGTAATAATGTAATTCCAAATGTTTCCTTTAATCTATTTATTAAAAGAAATAACGTAACACATATAAATATATATATCGTTATTAGAACTATTATGCAAACAAAATAGAGTTTCTCCCAATAAATTTGAGAAAAATCTAATTATTAAAAAAAAAACAAAAATAAACTTCGTTTACCGAAAAAATTCGAGTATATCTGGGAGTTGAACTCGCACCACTCACATCTGTATAATGGCTTAATCTGCGCGCCTCAACACACTTGTCCACACGGCAACATACAGCTGTGAAGCAAAGATGACAGTTTGATTGACATGCATTGAGCATCATTTGACCAGCATTGCCATTTGTGCATATTTATCAGTTCTTTGCTCTTTTACGGCAACGCTGTTGTGGTGTCTGAATTATCATATGGCGCAGTAAATCTGTAAGGGATAATGGACTGTAATTCTATTCAATTAAAAATGCCCTATTAAATCAAAAAATTAAAACACATACACCTATTCGCATCGCCGACGTCATTTATTTCAAATATACGTATTTTCGTTGCCACCCAGCTATTATCGCATGCTTAATTGTAAAGAAAACGCCAAACTAGCCATATTGCCATGTGACACAAATTAAGCAGAATTCTGATAACGCTGTGAAAAAATGTTAATACATATCCATGAAAATCTGAAAAAGTATTTATTATGAGTATGTGTTGTAGAAAATTATTACAAATACAATTATAAATGAACAATATTCCCACCATTTCCAAGAAATTTTGTATTTATTTTCTTCTTCTTCTTAGTTTACAATGAATGATATCTATGTTCACTTTGCACCATTTAATTATGGCATTTTATTATATTCTATGTTGGCAATGTCTTGCCAACCTGAGACAGAAACTTAAGCGATAATTTCCAAATACATAATATCTCTTGGCGTTGTTAATCATTAGGAGAGTTTTCGTTACACCGCTAGCTTAGATAATCGCATTATTACATAATTACAGTCCATTATCTACTATAGATTTACTGCGAAATAGGCTAGTCCAGGCGAAAATTTACTTTGTGGACAGTGTTGCCAGTGGAAAACAAAATTATCAACCAAAATCCCTTGGAGCGGACCAACTTTTTAAACGAAAAATGTATTTAAGTAAACAAAGACATATTTAGCAATTCGGGAACTATTTCTTGTAATTTTGTATCGAAATACGTATATTCATACTTGTCCATGGTTATTTAATTTTAATTTTTGTTTAGTTTGAAATTCAGAGCCACGAAGTCATGCGAGTTGACGCAGTAAAACAACATTTGCTTATTTTGCCAGACCAGCGTTGCATTAAAGTGGAATATTTGTTTTGCACAATTTAGTGCTGGTGAATTGATGCTCAATGCAGATCATTCAATATGCCCTCCTTGCCACATCACAGTATGCTGCTTTTGTGGGCGAGCGTGATAGGGCGCGTAAGCAAGAGTTTTATTGATTGGGTGTTCAACTCCTGGACACTGAAATATTTTTTTTAAACGAAACTCATCAAATTATTATTATTTCCTTTTTTTTAAATTAATTTTCGTAGTTATTGCGAAAATAATAGATAGAATTTTTTGATGTATAGCCAAAAATTTGTGCTAGGCTAGCACAACTTAGCACAAGTTACAGATTTCAAAAATTTTCATTTTTCGCAGTTATCGCGAAAAAACGCTTAAAAAAATAAAAACGCGATTTTCTCCAAAACCATCAAAGTTGGAATTTTTCGATGTATAGCCAAAAATTTGTGCTAGGCTAGCACAACTTAGCACAAGTTACAGATTTCAAAAATCTTCATTTTTCGCAAAGTTATCGCGAAAAAACGCTTAAAAAAATTAAAATGCGATTTTCTCCAAAACCATCAAAGTTGGAATTTTTCGATGTATAGCCAAAAATTTGTGCTAGGCTAGCACAACTTAGCACAAGTTACAGATTTCAAAAATTTTCATTTTTCGCAAAGTTATCGCGAAAAAACGCTTAAAAAAATAAAAACGCGATTTTCTCCAAAACCATCAAAGTTGGAATTTTTCGATTTCGCAAAGTTATCGCGAAAAAACGCTTAAAAAAATAAAAACGCGATTTTCTCCAAAACCATCAAAGTTGGAATTTTTCGATGTATAGCCAAAAATTTGTGCTAGGCTAGCACAACTTAGCACAAGTTACAGATTTCAAAAATTTTCATTTTTCGCAAAGTTATTGCCATTTTTACGAAAATACCCGTGAAGTATGCAACGATTTTCAAAAAAATGGGTTTATTTAAAGAAATATTAGGTTTAGGGAAAACATGTGAGAGAAGCAAATGTAGTGCTAGGTGAGGCCTATCCATCAATAGCATTGCCGTATATATATATTCAGTTTTCGAATTACTACAGCGATTTTCGAAAATCTTCAAAATGAAAAACTGCGTTTTTTCGTTTATTATAAAAGCTACATTAAAATTGTTAAAGAGGCGTTTGTGGGGTTCGTTGAGCACAATCCAGCTCAGTTTTCACTTTTGATAAATTTTGTGTTTTCGATTTTTTACATCGAAAAAAGTGTAAAATTGAAATTGGCGATTTTCTCAGAACTGAAATTTTTTAGATTTTTTTCGTTAACGGCACAACTATCAACGTCGAATTCTCTACTGAACACAAATTTCGGTTTTCGAAAAAAACAAAATATCGGTTTTGGAACTTTTTCGAAATTGTCGATTTTTTCGAAAACGGCTGCAGATAGAAACTTTTCGTAAACGGCACAATGATGTACTCACCTAGCACAACTCAGCACAACTTTTGTTTTTTCAAAAAAACAAAGTGGCGGTGCTGGCACTTTTTTCGTATTTTCGAAATATCTCGGTCAATTTTCGAAATTTCGAAAAACGGGTTGCTGCACAAATCAGCACAAACCTAGCACAATTCAGCACAACTTTCGTTTTTTCGAATTTCGAAAGTGGCGGTGCCATCATCCTCCACATGCGATAGGCGCATTACAACATACTTATTTATAATGTGACTCTCATCGTTTTGTGCAAAGAAGGGAATGCGTGTGTGTAAGATGGGAGGGGATCGACACCATTGACTAGTTATGTTGTTGTGTTCTTGTCGGTGTGTCATGCTGAATCCGGAACGTGCGATTATTAAAAAAAATTCTCATTAGTTGCCCAAACATTCGCGATTCAACACGTAGAGGAGAAACAGCGGAGCAAATTTTAACAAAACATCATATTTTAAAAAAAAACAATAGGACAGCAAAATAGTTTATTGTCGTTTTAAAAAAATGTTGTGTTATTAAAACTCCACAGATTTCGTTTCTAGTAAAATAATAATGCTTGTCTGCCGTTTAAGCAAAAAAATCATAAAAACAACAACAAATAAACGATATCGTATTTTGTGTTGCACAGCAGTGCGTGTATATGACTCAACAATTCGTTGATGTTCGAGTGAGTTCTATTCTCAGAACGCTTCATTGTTTCTCTGTGCGGCATATGATCTATGTTGTTTCATTGTTGGTTTTAAGATTTCCCTTCTTATCCAAGGAGGGTGGAATTAAAAAAAAAGTTATTCATTAGGAATTTTAAGAATAGGTTCAGGTAAAGTGTCGGTTAATCCTCCAAGCGGTTCGGTTTACTGTAAGGCGGTAATTCATATTTGGCCATTGAGTTAGCGGCGGGGAGGCTATAACGGTCGTGTCATAGTACTATTCGTCCCCCATTTTCCCCATTCAGCCAGGGTTACAAATGTAACTGATATAACTGTAACTGAATATACGGTAGCGTTTACCTGAACGACGATGGGACATTGTCTCTGCATTTTGCACTGGAATATGTTTACTCTAAAAATTATTTTACATATCTTATTTTCCCAATAGATGTGCGCATTGAGTGTAAAGAAGAAAACGCCTTCGGATTCATACGGGAGTATGTGGTATATACATAAATAGAAGCGCCCCGGTAGGCGAGTTGGTAGCGTGCTTGCCTATCAGCGTGGGGGTTGTGGGTTCGATTCCAACCAGTGCCTTTGGTCTGTCGCTGCATAAAAATCTAAAAAACATAAACAAAAATTAGAATATAAATGTACTTTGTATTGTAATTAATAATAAATAAATAAAATAAAAATACATAAATAGATTTACATATACATGAGTTTTGTAAACTAATACAATTTACATTTCAGCAAATCGAGGCGTTAAATGAAGAAACCCGAACTGATGACAAGATGACATGTATTGAAACGAAAACTCATTACTTATTGTTTATTTTTTTTAATAACTAGATTTATACGTATAAATACTAATGCATGTATTATTACTATCAAATGTGCAATAATAAACAATATTTATATTATGCAATTAAATATGCATGTGCTTCTACCAGAGCGTGTACGTGATTGGGGGGAAATACGTATATACTTCCGAGTAAGTAAGTAACGTTTGTTACACATAAGTATATGCTCACTTCGTAGAAAACAAACTTATTTTTACAACCTATAAACAAGTTAATATTTGTGGTTCGGGCAAATATATATATGGTTGATGCATAATTTGTTGTTGTTGCAAACATTTTTTAAAATGAGCATTTTTTTAGCGTGCAAAAAACGCGACAATCGACGAACAGTTGGTGCCTTTTCGCGGCCAATACAATTTTCGTCAACACATTCCATCCACGTCCGCAACGTACGTAATACAAATATTGGATCTTTGCAACTCTAACAACAAAAACACCAGAAATGTGGATGTTTATTTAGGACAAGCACGGAACGAAATGAATCAAGGAGTAAGGACCATTAGAATTGAACAAAACATTTCTACGTTATCTGCAAATAAGTTGACAAAACCACATATTTTGAGCGTCGGCCAAAATGTTCGAAAACAACAGTTAGCGAGTTTCCTTCTGGTTCTAGAAGTAAGCGTCCCCTGGCAATATCCTACAGAGAACCTCTACAAAAAGACAGCAATGCTTTCTCTATTCTCATTCTAAATACTCTAAAAACTGACGAAAACGCAACACAATTTTGTGTGTATAAACAATTAAACATTTTAAATTTCGTGTATAATAAATATTACTGTGTTAATAAATTAAAAACATATACAGGGTGCGGCTAAAGTAACTATATGATTTGTTTTTTAAATAACTATTGAATGGAATGAAAAAAAACAAAAAAATTTATGATAAAAAGAAAGTTTATTTTATGTTATTTTTTTACATTAATTATGAAAAATAATATCAGTTAAATGAGAACCGTTTTCTCTAACGCAAAAATGTGCTCTTTTTAGGGCATTTTCCATAACTTTGTTGAGTGTTTCTTGTGGTATACGATCAATTTCTTCTTGAATGTTGTCCTTTAGTTGCTGCAAGGTTTGGGGTTTATTCACATAAACTTCGTCTTTGAGATAGCCCCACAAAAAAAAATCTGGTGCAGTCAAATCTGGCGATCGTGGTGGCCATCTCAAATAGCCGTTTTTAGAAATTATTCGATTTGGAAATTGTTGTCTTAATAAGTCCATCGTTGCACGGGCTGTATGAGCTGTTGCATCATCTTGTTGAAACCATATATTGGCGTTTGGTGGCAATTGCGGAAATAAAAAATTTTGTAGCATTACTCTGTAACGGTTCTCATTTAACTGATATTATTTTTCATAATTAATGTAAAAAAATAACCTAAAATAAACTTTCTTTTTATCATAAATTTTTTTGTTTTTTTCATTCCATTCAATAGTTATTTAAAAAACAAATCATATAGTTACTTTAGCCGCACCCTGTACATTTCTCGTGCTTGGGTTAAATTGACTCAAAACACAATACGTGTAGTATAAATTGAACCCCTGCAGAAGGGTTAAAGGGTTTGATTTCAGTGGTTAAAGGGTTAATAGGAACCCTACGAAAAAACGTAGATGTTGTAAGAACAAAGCTAAACATCTATACAAAAACAAATTGACGATTCTGATTTGGCGAGATAAAATGCTGTTCTATGTAGTTCTATAATCTATGTCAATATTATAAAGGAACAAACAACAAAAACAATGCTGGAATGGACAATGGTTATGCCATTATATCTGTGTATTTAATGGCTAGAAAAAGGTTAAAGAGATATTATAAGGTTTTCCTTCATCTCTTGGATATCGTCTGTGTAAACTCATATATGTTGTACAAAAAAAAAACACTAACTACAATAAATGTCCAGCTCGAAAATTTAAACACTAAAACCTATCCGCTTTATTGGTAAACATTTTTCGGATAACATTCCCAATACAACAAATAAAATAAATCCTTGTAGCTATTGTAATAAACGAGGAGTAAGAAAAGAATCCCGATATTGGTGCCCTACATGCAAGGTAACACTATGTGAAACTTATTATCGAATATTATACGGCAGTAAAACACTGACCCTTCCGATTGATTTCTAATTTAATACTTTTCTAAATTTAAAGTTTATTTATCGAACACCTACAGCATTCATTTCAGAAACTATTTAAATTAGATACAAGTATCTATTTAAATTAGATACAAGTATATATTTAAATTAGATACATGTATCTATTTAAATTAGATACAAGTATCTATTTAAATTCATGTTTCAACACTATGCATTGTATCATGCTTTATGTTGTATCATACTTTAAGAACAGAGTACACAATATATATTCATGCATCAAAATAATTATATGGCATAGACGTTTTTTTGGGGCTTTTTTCTAAGGATCTATATTTAATATCATATTACATATTACAAAAACTTCTTTTGTAAATAAGAAGAGGCAGTTAAATTTATTTATCTTTAATACGAGCCCCGACCACTATTAATTCGTACGGCAAGCATTTTTACCCGTATGCAATGTTTAACAGGTGATATTTTCAATACTAATGTAGTCAGCGCATGCAAACCTATTTTTTTCTGAAAGAGCATTTTGTTCTCTTGATTTTAAAAAAAAAAATTTTATTGTACCTCAACAACAACAACAACAATATTTATTTCTTTGAATGCTTCGCAAAACTATTAAAAAAATGTGACCAGTGAATCTATGCCAAAGCGATGTAAATGTGTTGTAGAGGCAAAAGGCGATGTTACCCAATATTAATATTTAAAGATAAATTAAAGTTTTTATAAAATAGCAACTATTTAACCCACCGTACGAATTAATACTGGCATTCTATAATTTTCTTTTTCTATAAATAATAATAATAAAAAAAATAATATTTTTTTTTTGTACAGAAATTGTGTTTTCCCCAAATTTTTTTTTTATCAAAATTTTTTTTTCCAAAATTTTTTTTTCAACAAAAATTTTTTTTTTACAAAATTTTTTTTTTACAAAATTTTTTTTTTCAACAAAAATTTTTTTTTCTCAACAAATTTTTTTTTTCAACAAAATTTTTTTTTTCGAGAAAAATTTTTTTTTCAACAAAATTTTTTTTTTCAAGAAAAATGTTTTTTTTCAACAAAAATTTTTTTTTCAACAAAATTTTTTAATGTGAAACAAAGTTAAGAAACTTAAAATATAATATTAAGCTAAAGTATATCTCATTTTGTTACATTGATAAAGTATATGACAGCCATGATTTTTTCTGAATTTCCTAATGCGAATAGTTGTTGAATAAATTAATTTATGAACTTAATTTAAATTTTTATAATATTTTAATTTAAGGTTTAACTCTGTACCATAATAATTATTTCATATAAAAATGGCGATGTTAAAAAATTTCAATTAATATAATGGTAAATCTTAATAACACATAAGATTGCAAAATATGTTGTTTAATATACATTTGATGCAGCGTTGAAAAAAAGTGGTACAAGTCTGGAATGAATCCTCGTATTTTGGGATATTGCAAGCTTTTATAATTATATTATTTATTAATTATTATTTTTAAATTATCATTTATTTTAATAAAATAAAAGTAAATAAAAATTTGAATTATGTACATTTTATTACATTATTATGGGTTCCACGAGTATGCACGTCACTGTTATCTACAGAGTTTTCCAAAAGAGGTGATATTTTGGTATTAAATTTTTTGAGATAAATGATCGGATGTTTATTTCATAAAAAGGACGAAGGTATGCCGTTAATAGTAAAAACAACTTAAGCCAAATGACTACCACGACCACGCATACAGGACCATATCCTTTTCATTAAATTTTCCATAACCACATCGCAGAGTGGCAGCCATATGTCGTCGATAGCCTCACAAATTTGAGGTCTTGAATCGATGCCGGGATGTTGGCGTAGACCTTATCATGTGGCCCCAAAGGAAGAAGTCGCAAGGTATTAAATCTCAAGATTTCGGTGGCACGTTCCGGAAACTTTTCCCATAAGACAGCAATGGGTTCGTTGCTTGTTTGGCACGTAGCGCCGTCTTTTTGAAAGTAAACGTTGTCCAGATCAATATCAACCAACTATGACCACAAAAATTCATTAATCATCTCTTGATAGCACAATCAATTCAATCCAACAATAACTCTTGGGTTTCCCGAGCCCCAGATGCGACATTTTTGCTTGTTGACGTAGCCACCGAGGTGGAAATGGGCCTCATACATTTCAGGGGCCCAATCAGCAAAGACACACCGTTGTTGATGATCGGCCGACTTGAGTTCTTGTGTTAGCAGAACTTTATAAGCCTAATAACCGGCATTGCCATTTTGGTGCTTTTTTGGAATCGGTACCCGGCATTTCTTTTAAAATATCCTTTTTCAAGTCTGTGTTTTCATTGCTAGAATTTACTTCATATTTACCAAAAGCGTATCAAAGTACAGAATTTAAAACTGTCCGTATTATTACGTATATGTAAATATGTATGTATAACATTACATATTAGTACATCTTTTTTCTTAAAAAAAATTAACGGTAATTTTTTTTGTTTAAATTTTGACCCCTTTTAGAATTTGCCGGTGATTTTTCTCGATCGAGAGTTGGCATCACTGCTTAAGACCCAAGTCTTTATGCAAAATATGGTGTAATGACGTTTGTGGAATGTCCAATTCCAAAGAATGAGTAGGAATGGACAAACCTGGATTTTCTTCAACTTTTGGGCTACAGCAGCAATATTCTCAGTTGTTCTTGAGTGACTTGCACGGGTTTTATTCTTCACATCACTTTCTTGTTCCAACAGCTTGAATTTTTCCACGAACTTCTGCATTGCGATCCGACAAGGTGCTTCACGACGAGCCAAAAATGCTTTAGTTTTGCGAACTGTGACAGCAAGATTTTCACCATTTTTGTAGTGAATTTTAAAATCGTTAATATCGTGTATCGTTCCATTTTTAGTAATGGCGTAGTTTCTACTTGCCAAATGTCAAAGAATAAAAGTTTCAGCATATCGAAATAGCGGGTGATTCAAAATAACACCTCTTGTTGGAAAACCGTTTACTATGTGTTTGACGAGAGTATTCGTTCTTGAAGAGTATACCTGCAACGGTGCCTATCTATTCGTTTGACGAGTATACTCGTCATTGTCGATTTTAAATATTTTTTTTTATTATTTATGTGTACAATATTATTTAAATACATTTTAATATTGGCCCCATAGCCATAATGACATTTTTGGGGCAAGCAAGCAAAGATAAATTCATAACTGCATAAAAACGTTAACATTAGATTTCATTTATTTATTATTAATTACAATACGAAGTAAATTTATATTCTA
This sequence comes from Hydrotaea cyrtoneurina, assembly GCA_958296145.1. Taxonomy (NCBI): domain Eukaryota; kingdom Metazoa; phylum Arthropoda; class Insecta; order Diptera; family Muscidae; genus Hydrotaea; species Hydrotaea cyrtoneurina. The sequence continues at coordinate 44,943,199 of OY282512.1, forward strand.
ATTTTTGTGTCCAAGGGTAAACCGGGTGACACAGACCATATGTTTAGATTTTTGCAGCGACAGACCAAAGCCTCTGGTGGGAATCGAACCCACAACCCCCACGCTGATAGGCAAGCACGCTACCAACTCGCCTACCGGGGCGCTTCATTAGATTTCATATTAATAAAAAAAAAAAAAAAAACGTTTCAATTTCATCTACAATATTTTTATTTTACAGGAATGTTTAAAATGTGAAATTCTTTCATCGGATTTTAATTCAGCTGGAAGATCATAAATTAACTCTATTTCGCATGTTGAAATTAGTTTCATTTTGTAAGAATCAAATTTGGTGATATCCTATATTATATATGCATTTATATACAAACATTAAGACATTATACCGATACAGTCCATATATTGGTAAAATTGTTTTATTTACTTCTCTGAAAAATGAAATAGTTGAGTAATTGACCGGTAAATTATAAATTATTTTTGAAGACTTATTTTGCATACATTAAAGAGATTTAAGCGAACTATTTATTTTGTTATGAGCATGTAATTTAAATGTGATTGAATTAAACACTGGTATACCTTTAATTTAGACCTAACATTCAATTTACGCTATAACTTGAACAACATTCCAATTGCCGGTGCTATTTTTCTTTTTATATCTTGAATATGTAAATTTATTTATTTATTTATTCATTCATTAGTCTATGGTACATAAACCTTACAGACTAGCTTACACATTATCATAAAAATATATTTAATTCAACAAATCGATAAATTTACTTAAAGAAAACGAAAAATCAATATCATATTTCATATGTAAATTATTAAATTGTCTCATGGACCTCATAATGGGTTCAAAATTTGAATAATTGCTTCTATGGCACGTAACATTAAAAAATTCATTATGCCTAAGTAATCTAGTAGGAACTTTGAAACCAAGCTAAATTAGCTGGTAACGTAATCCCAAGATATTTTAGACAACTAGTTTCAAAAATAGCTTTCCCACCAACATAAACATTGAAATTATTAACACATGACGAATGCGGTCTGAAAAGAACAAGCTTAGTCTTATCAGGATTAAGCAATAACTTATTCAATCTTGCAAATTCCGATATCATCGCAACGTCTTTTTCAATTCGCGTCGTAAGATCACAAGATCATATTTGAAGAGGTAAAATAAAGAAACATCCTTAGCAAACAAATATAACTTGCCAAATAATTGAAGGTTCTTTATGCCATTCAAATATATTGAAAACAAAAATTTTCCTAGCCCACTACCCTGTGGTACTCCATACTCAACAGAACCCATAGAACTTGTTGAATCATTTATTTGTACATATTGCTTTCTGTTTCTCAAATACATTTCAAATAACAACAGTTCACGCCCTTTTACGCCATAATATAATAGCTTCTGCAACAAAATTTGATGATCAACAAGATCAAATGCCTTAGTAAGATCTAAAAATACCCCAGCAACTCCACTATAACCCTCATCCAATCCATTACATTAATATTTAACCACATTTAGGACTGCTTCTTCTGTACTATACCCTCTCCTGAAACCAAATTGAAAATCATAGATTAAATTATTGTCCTCAAAATAAGTACTGAGTTTGTCATAGAGAATTTAATCAAAAATGTTGTCTATTGCAGACAAGACCGATACTTGTCAACACTAACGGCACCTATTTTTGGTATTGACACTATCTTGTGAACCTTTAATGTTTCAGGGTATGTATTCAACATTTTATTGAATATGGCTACCAAAATTGGTTGGCTAAATGTTATCGCAACCAGGACTCTTATTAATCTTCATATTCAATATTACTTCATTAATAATATTGACATTACCATTATTCAAATTCTGTTTTAACAAGATTAACGCTTAAAGATTTTTGTTTATCCAAGGGGTGAGCTCGAAACGTATATTATGTCTACATTTTGACGTTGTTCTTGAATGACTTATAGCATCTTCCATGCAAGACACCATCTTAACAGACAAATCTGACACATCCCACGAATTATAATTCTGTGGTAAACTGTAGATTTTCCCTAGCATTCCCATAATCATAATGCGTTTTAACAATGTCAATATAAACTATTCCCTTAGATTTGGCCCTAAATTTGCAGTATATAAAATTGTGATCCGAAAGACTACATTCCATTCAATCGACACAAATTCTGTCAGCAAAATTACTAAAAATATGATCTGTACATGTTTCACTAAACGGCCTAGCTATAAAGTTGTGTGCACTGCCAGAATCATAGTTTTGGAATAATGTAAGCAAATCAACATAATGAGGATTTTGAAACAGATCTATATTAAAATCGCCAACAATAATAATAGAATTTTCAGCATGATCGCTCAAAACTTGTTCCAGTAATTGCAAAAACTGGTCGGTAAAAGGTAACAACAAAATTCCACAGTTAAAGAGTTAGCTTAAGGTTATCTAGTTGCAATCAAAGGTCGACTTTTCCGTAAATTTAAACAGTCGTTTTTCGACTTTTTTTTAATTTACAAGTCGATTGTTAGAATCAGATCAATTCAGTACCTTATATGGTACACAAAAAGACTTTCCTAGTTCTCGAACATATCGAGCCATTACCGCGAAACAGGGATCCATTTTTTCGAAAATGCCTTTTTAATGAATTCGATAATCCTAAAATTTTTAAAATTAAAAATTTATATGGATATATCGTTCAATTGTATCGTAAGCGCAACACACCCTTTTGTTGACCACAAAAAAACCTTTAATAGACAATGTTCTTTTTGGCGCATACGTCTTTTTCGCGGTTAGGGCTCGATGTCCTGTGCAATCGATCGAATAAACCAGAAACTAGCATATTTGCTATGTTTAGTTTCATAAAAGTATAGATTTTAATAGGGGTTCGGCGATATGTCGCTAAATAGATCTAATAATTGTAGATGTACTTTAGATATTAAATTTTAAATTCGACTTATACACCCCTACTATAGCGTATTATCCCATACAAAATGTTGTCTAAAATACCGCTTTTTTTTATGATATGAGTGATATGAATATGCTCGATAATAGCTTTTTAAGGGTATATTTAGGAAGTGAAAAGGTCACATTAATCAATCTAAATTTTCTTGTATGCTGTGACGTTTTGCATTTTTGTTCGCGCCTATTGTTTCAGCCATGGGCTCATGTGTCAATATTGTCACAGCATTTATGTCTCAAACGAAGGATATTTTATATATAATTTTCTGCAATCAATGCAATTGGTAAATCCTTGGAAACACAACAAAATAATCGTGTCTTCGAAAAGAGTGCGACATGTCCCCCTTGAAGTTGAGTGCTTTTATAAATGACAGTTGGGGGGGAATCTCCAATGAAAGTGAGTTTTGGAAACAAGCTCTGAAACAAATACAGAAATACATAGAGTTTTTAATTAAAACCAGCATGAAACAGCCAGAAACTTTTTATTTTGCACTTTTCATTTGTCAGCTTTCTCTTTTGTTTAATTTAATTTATTTGAATTTTCACATTCTTCGCTGGATTCCCTCCCTTATGGGAATCTAGTTGTTGCACTGTCCCTACGGATCACCAGCACCGACATTCAAGCGTACGAAGTATGCAGAAAAAGCGATATGTATAAATGTTTGAATAAAAGGATGAATAGATGAATGTTTGCATAGTTGGAATAACTTTTGCAGTTGCCTTATGAAATTAGTTGTGCTGATAGTATTCTGGAAACGTTGCTGGCACTGATTACATTCGGGCAGACGCGCACTCACCCACATACAAATCGGTGGGTGTTTCGTGTGCCAACGCATTCATATGCATTCCTGTGCTGAAAATGTTCGGCCGGAAACAGAAGAGCCGCATTTTAAAAATGATTTTGCTTCTTTAAGCAAAAACAAAATATGAAGGCACGCAACTGATCGAAAGTCTGAGAAGGACCATTGGGGAAAATTATTAAAAGCCAGAACGGAAAAGCTAAAGTCGGCCAGAACCGGCTGAACGATACATTCATTCAAACGAAACGACTTTTTGGACTGAGGGATATCGCTAGGACGACTGCAAAAATAGTACAGCGGGTGGTGCAGAATCTGCTAACTGGTTTGAATTCTTTATAACTTTTTTAATTATTATTGTTTCCTTGTTTTTTTTTCAGCTTTTTGTGAAGGAGACTTCGGGAATTAATTATGAATCATTACATGATCGAACAACATACAAAAATAATTGAATATTGTGTTCACACGTCGTGTACAGTGTCAGCAATAAACCATTTGATTGTACATTTTCTTCAACATGGGTCAGTGCGCACTGGTCAAAATATTGAACGTGTACGGGAGAGCGAGCAGCATAGTCCATCAACACAAGATGGACTATCACGGCGGTCGCTACACGTATGTGCGAAGCAGAAAATGAACATCACTTACAGGATACAATTCTTCAAAGCTCATTGCAAAAAATTCTCCAATACTGTATTTAAATAAAAAATATATAATAATCGCATAAATAACCATATAGCATTTACACCATATAGCTCAATCTGCGCCACCCTGTAAGTCATGGGTTAAATAGACGTGATTTGGTTATTCCGAATTACAATTCTCTTCATTTTTAACGTACATATATACGCAGTGGACATCAACTGAATGTGCTGTTGGTAATCAAATCTACAGTTTTTATATCAGGAATTATCAACATATAGGGCTTTCACTCTTCGTAGCAAATATAAACCTTGCAAAGTTTGTATCGATTTCCTACACCACAATATAAAATACACATATAGGGTATACACTTTTGTTAGCATATTATGCAACTCTTGCACAATATACTACGATTATGCTACGAAGAGTGAACGCCTTTTTACCAGTTGATTGGAAATTATAGCACACATATGTTTTTTTTTTTTTGGGGTTGTGGGTTCGATTCCCACCAGAGGCTTTGATCTGTCGCTGCAAAAATCTAGCCATATGGTCTGTGTCACCCGGTTTACCCTTGGACCCAAAATTAGAATATAAATTTACTTTGTATTGTAATTACTAATAAATAAATAAAATAAATATATATTTTACTAACAAATATTGATACAATTTTTGCCATTGAATGCCTCAGCACCTTGTAGGCTTTAGAGAGGCGAAAATGGCAACATAAATATTACAATTTCTATACAATATTTCTTTATAAAATACATTAAAACCAGTGAAAAAGTTGCAGTCGGGTAACCGACTTATATATACCCTCACCCTCAGTAAAAACATACAAGTTCATATTCCATAATAACAACCTTAAAATACCGAATGTTATAGAAAAATATTGTATTACACGTTTTTACACAACGGGCGGATTATAAAACAGAGTTTTTACTAGAAAATTTTATATAGATAAAGCTTTACTAAATATAGAATTTCGGAAAGATTCGTTGAGCGAGTTTATATAATTACGCGATTTCTAAAGTGGGTGCGATGGTACATTTGTATGGGAGGTACCAGAAGGGGCGTTGCCAGACATCCAAGTTTTTGCCCAAAACTTTGTCTAGCTATAAATTTACTAAACACAGAATTTGGGTAAGATCGGGTTGGTCATATTGATAGTATTACACGGTTTATAAGGGGCGGAATGGTACATTTGTATGGCAGGTACCAGAACGGGAGTTGCCAGACTTCCAAGTTTTTGTCCAAAACTTTGTCTAGTTACAGCTTTACAAAATACAGAACTTGGGCAAGATGTCGTTGGGCATATTGGTGTTATTACACGATTTCTAAGGTATGCGGGATGGTACATTTGTATGGACGGTACCAGAAGGGGAGTTGCCAGACTGCCAAGTTTTTGTCCAAAAGTTAGTCTAACTATACGTGTATTAAATACCAAATTTGGGCAAGATCGCGTTGGGCGTATTGGTGTTATTACACGATTTCTAAGGTAGGCGGGATGGTACATTTGTATGGGAGGTACCCGAAGGGGAGTAGCCAGACTGCCAAGTTTTTGTCCGAAACTTTGTCCAGTTATACCATTACTAACTACGGAATTTGGCCAAGATCGAAAGTGCGCGTGTTGATGTTATTACACGATTTATAAAGTGGGCGAAATAGCAGATTTGTATGGGAGGTATCCGAAGGGGCGTGGCCATATATCCCAAATGCAATCCCAACACCTGGGTTCTAATCTGAATATTTCTATGTGTTACACTTTTGAGCCGTATCAAATGATATATACCCTCCTACCCGTAGGGTGAGGGTATAAAAATAAGTAAACTAAAGTGAAAATATTACATTACATTAGAAGTGTTTCGTAGTTTTCTAATAGATATGCTGGAAATGCTGTTTAAAAGATGATATAACAGATATATTCATTAACCTGATTGGAAAGTATTGTATTCGGTTGGTCCAGCAAAACTTATACGTTGTTTTGTTACTTCTAGTCGACATCTTGATATTTGAAGGTTATTAGCTTGTCTTGTGTTTCTTCCAGTCCTCACTACATTTTGATTAAATATTACGGAGCTTGAGCCAAAATCTCATACAGACTTGAACATACATATCAAAAGCTGTTGTTTATAAAGACCACGGATCGGTAAAACATGACGAGCAATGTATTTATATAGATTAATTGAAGAATAACGTTGTGGCAAGTTCTAAACTATTTTTAGTGCTTTGTTTTGGGCTGACTGTAAGGACATCAATGATATGTTTTGTCTATGTCCATATATTACAGGCAAAAATGTTTAGTGAGAATGTACAAGAGATTGATAAATCATCAGGTTAACCTCAGTACTTAACATGTTCCTCAATTTGTAGAGAATTCCAGTAGCTGGCGATATTTTCGATTTAACTGCATCTATGTGTACATCCCACAATAAATTGAGACTTAAACGCATTCCCAAATATTTTATATTTTAGACCGGAGTCCCGTCAACGTGAACAATCATTTCTCCGCCAGTTCTATTAGTATATGGCTTAAATCTGATAAATTTAGTTTTCGTTGAGCTAAGAACTAATCTATTTATCCGGGCGAATTCTGAAATTCCAATAATCCGTAAACAGTAGTAATGTTTCATCTGATACTCCAATATTTTGAAGCTTCTTATTTAAAATATCGTGCTGCACTAAATCAAAAGCTTTCGAAAAATCGAAAAAAAAAACACCAGCTACGCCTTTATATCCGCTATCAATTCCTCCAGAGATATGCTCTGAAACGTTCACCAATGCGTATATAGTATATTTTTCCCATATAGGTGGTTAGTTAATTGTTCAGCAATTATTTTGTCAATAATTTTATCGATTACCGACAACACAGCCAGTGCTACCACTTTGAGGCGAAGAAAATGTAGCAAATTTTTCAAACACTGGGAAATAGTGTATGGTGGAAAACTGTGCCTTGGAAGGATACATTATGTTTAAAAAAAATCAAATCAGATTCAATTAGTTGATTTTTTTAATAAAAAAAATAATACACATATTATATACATACATATATACATGTATGAACTTTATTAGAAACTATAATAATAAAAAATAAACATGACAAGAATTCACACTTAACTCTATTAAAAGTATATCACAAAAAAAAATAACATTAACATTAAAAATACCTTCTTAGGTAATAAAATAACATTAACAATGAAAATACCTTTTTGGTAAAAAACAGCCTTTATTCATGGCTTTACAAAAACAGCGTCCGTAAAAATAAATTTGGCAGCGAATTTGCAAAGACTTTCGTCAGGAACATAAATATCATCATTCATTTTATATAATAACTAGTAAGTTGTAATGCGCCTATGGCGCCCGTTGAAATATGGAAAAAAAAATTTTGTGGAAAAAAAAACACAAATACGTAATATTAATAGCAAATGAGTTATATTTATATCCAAATAAGCTTTACTTGCTACAAACACCAAACACGCGTTTTACTTGTGTGTAAACAAAAAAAAGACGTATTTTTTAGCGTGTATTTCAAGCAGTAGCTTCCAGAGTGTCATCCATCCTCTGTGACTATTTCACTAATAGGTTTCCTATGACGACCTAGTTCTTTATTCATAAACTGCCAAGTTTTTCTAATATCGGTTCCGCATGATCTCAGATTGTTGATATAATAATCTTCCATGAGCTTCTTACTACACATTTTAATAATTTTACGAATTTGCAAAGACTTTCGTCAGGAACATAAATATCATCATTCATTTTATATAATAACTAGTAAGTTGTAATGCGCCTATGGCGCCCGTTGAAATATGGAAAAAAAAATTTTGTGGAAAAAAAAAAATTTTGTTGGAAAAAAAATTTTGTTGAAAAAAAATATTTGTTAAAAAAAAAATTTTTCTTGAAAAAAAAAAATTTTGTTGAAAAAAAAAAAATTTGTGGAAAAAAAAAATTTGTAAAAAAAAAATTTGTAAAAAAAAAATTTGTAAAAAAAAATTTTGGAAAAAAAAAATTTGGAAAAAGTAGTAGATCTACTACAATTGTAGTAAAGTGGTAGCGCTGAACACAGCTACAGGACGAAAATCGCCTATGTATTTTGAACCGTATTTTTTAGATATCGGGATAATTTTATGCACCTTCAGTACGTCTGGGTACTTATGGCTTTCTATCATATAGTTCAAAATTTTAACAATTGCTTCAGCAAATAATGATTTCCCTATGAGCAACATTTTTGGAGTTATGTTTTTTAATTTCAAAGAATTGATTATCTCTTCAACATTTGGTTTGTCTATTCTTACAAGGTGGAAAACACTCTGTTTGGGCAGCAGGGCTCCGAAAACATTAATATCATCGGTTCGATAATGTTGTATGCTATTCTTTAGTTTATTTATAGATTCCGAAAAGTATGTACACGCTGAAAAAAATGGCAATTTTAACAAATTTCAGCAAACAAGTTCGCATCAAACATATATATATTTTTCCATACCACAAACATTAACTTGTTTGTAGGTGATAAATATCGAATATACATGTACGCAGTTTTGTGTCATTTTTTATTTTTTTTTTAATTTGTGAATTTTTATATAACAATCCATCTCATTCTCTCGGTATTGCATTCATATTAAAGACCGAAAATGCAAAAAAAAAATTTCGAAAACAGTTGCAAATACACACTTATTCGCACTCAAATGTTGTACTTTGTTGAATTTAATAAGTTCGTTGTCTGTTTTTCCCAAACGCGCTATTGCTTATACACAAATACGTAATATTAATAGCAAATGAGTTATATTTATATCCAAATAAGCTTTACTTGCTACAAACACCAAACACGCGTTTTACTTGTGTGTAAACAAAAAAAAGACGTATTTTTTAGCGTGTATTTCAAGCAGTAGCTTCCAGAGTGTCATCCATCCTCTGTGACTATTTCACTAATAGGTTTCCTATGACGACCCAGTTCTTTATTCAAAAACTGCCAAGTTTTTCTAATATCGGTTCCGCATGATCTCAGATTGTTGATATAATAATCTTCCATGAGCTTCTTACTACACATTTTAATAATTTTACCCAATGTTCTTAACCTCTCATTAATGACAAACATGTTACGGTGCTTCCTCCTTACTTTTAGTAGCATATTTTTGTAACATATTAAGGAAAGTAAGGTTTCCGTCGTCCAGGGGGCAATTTCCATTCGAGTAGAGTTGGAAATACATTCTGTACTTTGTGATGCTGCAGAAGTTACAATTTGCATAAATTTCTCACAAAAATTTAAAATCAACAGCAACATCATAAAAGATTATAATGAGTTTTCTACAATATGCTCAAATTTTCCATATTTGATTATTTTCCTGCTCTCAATAATATTTCCGTCCATTTCAAAATATAAATAAATACCTCAACTTAGTATGTTATGATCGGATAGCAGATTTTGAACACTGTGCACAAGAAATGTACATGCATTATTACTAAAAACCCAGTCTATACAAGTTTTACTGATTGGTCTTGTAATATGTTCATGACAGGATTGCATATCGTAGTCTTTTAAAAGATCCGACAGTAATCTCCGGGATCTATGTTGAACCAGTAAATCCACGTTAACATCTCCGACAAGCAATATTGGGGCTAACATTTTGTATGGTAGTTTTGACCTTTCAAATATTGATGTTCCCCCAAATCCATCTTTTCTATCGCAATGAATTGCTTATCCACAAATGGAGTACAGATTTAAGCACTGACTACTGAACCAAGTCTCTTGACTAGCAATAACCTCAGGTAACTTTCTAAGGGCCAATAAATGAGTCGCGGTTGATCTTCGTTTTTCGTTTAAACTGAAGTTAAACTACAAATTCATTTTTTCAGTCAAAGTTTAAACGCTGTTTAATCGTCCAATATTGGGCGTTTAAACTACAGTTTAAAAGCCATATGATTGTGACAGATGTCAAAGAAAAAAAATAAAATGAGATTGTAAGAATAAAAATTAATTTTGTATCACCAAATTGCACAAAGTACAACGATCAAAAACAAAATGGATTATTCCTCGGATGAAGAGAAATGTACGAAATTTTAAACATTACGGCACTCAGAAAGTACCGCACAATAAGGATGCGTCCGGATCATTTTCATATATTTGGGGACAAGGAATTTTATGACAGATTCCGACTTTCAAAGGCATCAGCCTACAGTGTATTGGAACTTATTGGACCACACATCAAACGTAAGACATGCTGGTGAGTACAAGATGATAGACAAGAATTCCCTAACATTCCCTAATTATTTTGTAGGAACGACGCCCTTAGTGAGGAAATAATGCTTCTTATTACTTTGAGAGTATTTGCAACTGGCGGCATGTTACGGACAATTGGGGACGTCTACGGAGTTACTAGTTCATCCGTTTCCAAAGTCGTAACTGTTGCTACACACAACATAGCCCTCCTGCGTGAGAGGTTTGTAGGATTTCCAACCAGCGAGAATGAAATCATGGAAACAAAAAGAAATTTTTATGACATTGCGAAATTTCCGAATTGCATTGCGGCACTGGATTGTACCCATGTTAAAATAATGTCTCCAGGTATGTTAGACATTTTAATGTATCATATTTTTTATCGCATACATGTATATTTTTAGGTGGATCTAAAGCTGAACTGTATCGCAACAGAAAGGGATTTTCTTCGATAAACGTTCAGACAATGTGTGATGCAAACCTAAAAATTCTGAATATTGTAGCTCGATGGCCAGGTTCAGCCCATGACTCCAATATATTCAGAAATTCTCGAATATGCTCTAGACTTGAAAGGTGTGAATTTGGAGACAGCGTAATAGTCGCTGATAGCGGATATCCGAATAAAAATTATATGATGACCCCTCTTTTAAACGTCAATAGCCCGGAAGAAAATCTCTACAACGAGTCCCAAATAAGAACCCGCTGCTGTGTTGAAAGAAGTTATGGAGTGTGGAAGAGGCGTTTTCCAATCCTATCACTAGGAATCCGATTACATTTCAAAAAAGTGCAGGCTATAATTATTGCTACTGCAGTGCTTCACAATGTCTGCTGTATTAACAAAGAAGAAACACTTCCAAGTTTAAGTGATGAATTGGAGGCAGCAGTAGTTCTTGTAAATAACGTACCAAGTAATAGAATTTCCTTAAATAATGGTAATAACTCTCGAAGACGTGCATTAATAAATAACTATTTTCGTAATTTATTATAGACTGTAACAAATGTATTTCTACGAGTATTTACAGTAAAAACTTTATTCGTTAAACGAAATAATGACCTGTATTTTCAATTTAATTGGACCTGCGATAAATGGTGGATCATGGTCAGATATTTCCAATATCCTGATCCATTTAATCCTGGAACACTAATGTTACTTTTTATTCAATCGACATATATATCACCTATTTTTTCCATATCCATAGTTGAACCATCAACCCATGCATACAAATTTTACTTTTTCTAAAACAATTCATTAAAATAGTATACTTTTGAAATCAATCTTGCAAACACGAATATGATGTTAGTCAAAACAACTAACGATAGTGTTCTAGAGTTAAAAGTATTTATGTGAAAGAATAATCCAAGTATTTCAAAAACATAACAATTTATTGTGTAATTCAGTCTTATTATTTATAATAATAATATACAATATTGTTTTCAACACCTTGTGAGACCGAAAGCAATTTGTGTGTATATTGAACTCCCTCTCAACTTCTTTCCAGTACTGGGTCTTCTCCTCTGAACTTGTCCGATCTGTTTTTTTGCATTCAATAATATGCCTCATCTTATTTACGGCTGCAAGTAGGTTGTCAACTTCATACGTTGTGAAGTTGTTGCTTCTTTTTCCACTCTCTTGAGACATTTTCTTTTATGTTTATTAATATTTGTTAATTTTCAACCACACTGCAACAGATTTAGTTTGTTTTGATTTTTTTCAGAAACAGATGTTTTATAATAAAAGTGATAGAGTTGCCATGTGAAATGCCGAATAATTGGATTATTTTGACTAACCACTCAGAAACGTATTTGAAGTTTAAACTCAGTTTTAATTGAAACAGAGTTTTACATAATCGTGGTTTAACTACGATCTCATTTATTGGCCCTAAGCTGACTAATAGTATGCTTAAATTGATTATATTTAATTATAGAAGAAACACTTCGTATGTTTACAGAGATTTTACAGAGAAAAATTTACAATTATATTTTTAAAATAATAAGAATCCATAATAAGGGAAAATAAAAAAAAAAATGCTTTATTTAAAATGCTTGTACCGTTTCTAATTGGGGGGCCAGAAACGTGCACCTGCCTCTTCATCATCATTATCATCTACATGAAGACCTCAGCGATTGTCTTTCCGTTTCGATGTACCATGCATATTTCATTAAAAGTTCATCAACGTCTTCCATAGTTCTTATTCGAATTTGAACTTGAACTATCTTCTTTCCTTACGAAAATCTTGCAAGATCAGGTGTAGACCGATTTAAAGACAACAGCTTTTAGAGAATTTGCATGTTTCAAAACCTCCAGACTTTCTTTCGACAAAAAATCGTTAATGAATATTTTTTGTAATCCATCCAACTCCTTAAGTTTTGCAGATTACGGCACAATACCTAGCAAATGATTTTTCTGTCTATTTTATTATTGTGGTGTACCAAACTGTTAGAAACTTTTGCATACATATAGCCGTGTTATGAATTGAATTTAAATTATGGAATATCTAAGGAAAAGGAAAAACAAGTCAGGCATGGTCGCACCTCTACTTTCGAAATTCGAAAAAAGAAATGCTGTGCTGAATTGATGATATTTCAAATATACGAAAAAAATTGTTTTTTAAAAAAAAAAGTTGTGCTATATACATATATGATTGAGTAGTTTACGGAAAAATTGTGCAACCGTTTCCGAAAAAATCGCCAATTTGTCAAAAGTGCCAGCACCATCATTTTGAAATTTTTGATATTCGACCGTTTACGAAAAAATCGAGTTCTTAGAAAACAGCTAATATCATTTGGACCTTTTTTCGAAAAAAAAAACCAAAAACATAAAATTGTTACAAAATCATTACAGAACATCCAGACAGCCGGAATCCTAATGGGTAAAATGATGGTCAACGTGTTGAAATGAACTGTCAATATGTTATTTTGATGAATTGGTAAAACCCACGAAGAAGGGACATCTTAAAGGAAAGCTACCGACTGCCATAGGAAATCAGTTAGTTGAAAGAAACTTGCCTCCTTGATAGATATGATGGCAGTCCGACTAATCTTAGTAACATAGAAATATTTGGTAAAGCCAAACAGGCTGAAGGTAGTGTGTGTGACTATTATACAGAAACCGGGTGTGACCATCAAACATTTTTCAGCTGCATTTTTCAACTAAGGAAAGAAACATAAATTTAAGAAAGAAATGTAAAAGATCAGAAAAAACAAATTGGCCTGTGAACGTGGGTGTTTTACTATACTGACCTAGTATATTGATTCCAAATTATCAGTATTGCTAATATAATGTAAACAAGAAGATTAATCTAAAACGCGAAAAGTGGAACAAAAGTATAACTAAGGGGCACTAAATATCAAAAAGTGGCATATATAGTATCAATATAAAAAAGTGGCACACAAGTATAAAAGCTCGAAAAAAGTGGCAAATGTGCCACTTTAGTGGCATAACGGTAACCCTGCATGTAAAAACTCTCTAGAAAAGCATTAGCCGTTCATTAAACAGTCGGTCCCGGTCAGTGCGTATACAAATTATATCGTACACACCTCACTGATTCGAGAGAAGTTCCCTTCATGGAATGTTAAGGGAAATGAGTAAGAAAGTAAGCATGATAATGTTTTAGAAAATGGCTACAAATGCATAAACAACACTAGATTTTTAAATATCTTGTAATTTGATTGAATGAAATCATTTCCGATTGGTGGAAGGAAAAAACAATATCGCACACAGTAAAAATAATTTTAAAAAAACCTTTGGTTATAACCAAGACAAACATCTCGGTCAATCATAAGTTGAAAAAAAAAAATAAGGTTTATCTTTGGCGTACGACGAAGCGCTGAATAACAAAAGAAATTCCAATTATTACCACTTAACGCATTCTGCAAAATTGAATTGGTTTACAAAAAGTACATCATCAATTGCGGTGTTTTTTGTCATCTTCTAGTTGACGTTACTATTGTCTAGAGAAGAAGAGACCCAAATTATGTTGTATTTTCTAGAGCCCACTAATCTAGTTCCTACGCCAATGAATAACTAAAGAACAGAAAGATCACTCGAAAACAAACTCAGGCAGTCCAGATCGAACCATCTGATATTTTTTGATCACTCTTAGTAGTCGATATTACGCGCCGTCTGCATGTTGAGAAAAATCAAGCATTACTCTATAAAAGGTCTAAATATGATATGAAAAATACTAAAGTCAGATTGGCTTGGTTAAATGAAATCACCCAGGCTAGATATATCTATTGCAAGTACGGCTCTATACAATAAGGCCCCAATAACTAAGGCCCCAAACTGAAAATGAAATAAAGCCCCAACAATTTTTACAGGAAATAACAACAACTACTTTTGGGGTGTTATTTCATTTTTTTTGATGCTTTATTTCATTCTGTAAATTGGGGCATTATTTTGTTACGAAATAAAATCCAGATTGTACGTTTTTACGCATAATGGAACACATCCTTTATATTTACGACTTGTTGCAGTCGGGTAAACAGACTTTTATATACCCTCACCCTCAGTAAAAACATACAAGTCTCTATTCCAAAGTATCGGAAAGTCAAAAGTGAGCGATCATTGGATGTAACCTCTGATGAAATGTCATAATAGCAATCTCAAAATACCGAATGTTATAGAAAATGATATATACCCTCCTACCCGTAGGGTGAGGGTATAAATATTGTGTTACAAGTTTTTACAAAAAGGACGGAGTTTTATATTCCAGAGTTTTTACTAGAA
Source organism: Hydrotaea cyrtoneurina (assembly GCA_958296145.1). Classification (NCBI taxonomy): domain Eukaryota; kingdom Metazoa; phylum Arthropoda; class Insecta; order Diptera; family Muscidae; genus Hydrotaea; species Hydrotaea cyrtoneurina. The sequence goes on from OY282512.1 coordinate 44,958,529, forward strand.
AATTGTATGTTTAAATATAGAATTTCGGAAAGATTCGTTCAGCGTTTTTATATAATTACACGATTTCTAAAGTGGATGCAATGGTACATTTGTATGGGAGGTACGAGAAGGGGAGTTGCCAGACTTTCATGTTTTTGTCCAAGACTTAGTCTAACTATACATTTACTAAATACAAAATTTGGGGAAGGTTTACAAGGGACGGGATGGTACATTTGTATGACAGGTGCCAGAATGGGAGTTGCCAGACTTCCAAGTTTTTTGTCGAAAACTTTGTCTAGCTATAGCTTTACAAATTACGAATTTGGGCAAGATCTCGTTGGTCAACGGGGAGGTACCCGAAGGGGTGTGGCCATATAGCCCATATGCAATCCCCTAAGCAGTTTTGGGTAAATATTATGCCATGCTAAATTTCAGAGTTATTGCTTAACACTTTCGAAAGTTATCGTGCGTACCAGCAGGACTGACGGACGGGCAGACGAACATGGCTCGAACGATTCAGAAAGTTATAAATCGAATTTGGTTCAAAGACACCTGTGGTCTAATCTGGATATTTCTATGTGCTTCACTTTTGAGTCGCATCAAATGATATATACCATCCTACCGTAGGGTGAGGGTTGCGTGTTGTCTGGCTATAAAAATGGGCTACAAGCTAAAATATAAGAATCAAATCCACAGGCAATATTCATCCACTGTTTGGCACACAGATTAATTTAGTTTTCGTCGATTCGTGCTCCCACATTCCATCTGCATCAACATTTGGCAACACATTGGAGTCTCTGTATATGCACTTTTCTATGTCGGGAAATAATACTGACTTAAGAGAATAAGTCAAGCTCTCCATATAAATAACCTGACAATGAAAAGCCTAAGTAAAAATAGATGGAGCTGTAGGTATCAAAATTGCAAATCAAATATTAATAACTTTCCTGCTATTAAAAATGCTTTGGAAGAGGAAGTAAATCAGTGTATAGACAAAAATGCCGTTGATGCCTTTGGACTACTAATGACAATAGGAAAACCAGATTTAATTCTTAATTTGCACGTTCCTCATTTCGCACTATCTAGAAATGTCTTTTAAACAAAAAATGTCACTCTTGGACAAGCTCATGAAACAATAGAGACCACAATCCATATATATAAGGAAAGCCGTAATAATTGTGTAGACCTTTGGAACAAAATTGAAACGTTTGCAAACGAAAACTAGATTTCATTGGAACCGCATAGGGTGACAAAAAGAAAAAAATCAGCGTTTGAACAATGATATTGATGTGGAATCCACGTTAGGAAAAATCTAACGTTTGGATCTACCAATGATACGTCGCCAATAGAATATGGAAAACTTTCCAGTAATCAATTATTATCCAGTAATTGATAACGTTATCACACACTTACAGCACAGATTTAAAAGCGTGCCATTAGCAAAATTTATCAATGCCTTCATGCAATTAGATTTAGAAGGAGCTGCCGAGTTCATCAATAATTCTCTAAAAGCTGAAAATATTGTACTTGAAAATATGTTAAAACAAGTGGACAAATAGTAAGTTCGGCCGGGCCGAATCTTATATACCCTCCATCATGGATCCTTAAAAAGTCAATAAATAAGAAAACTAACTGAGTTTTTGGGCCGCTCGTGACCCGATAGTCCCAGGAACCCGATCACAAATTTTATCCAAATCATGAAAATAAATGCATATTTGGGTTCGCGAGAAAATTTCGTTGCATTTCGATACCCATATGTCCATGTTTGTCAAGGGACGGTTTTTGGGCCGCTGGTGACCCGATAGTCCCAGAAACCGGATCAAAAAATTTAAGCAAATCATGAAAATAAAGGCATATTTGGGTTCGTGAGTAAATTTCGTTGCACTTCGATACCCATATGCGCATGTTTATCATGGGCCCTTTTTTGGGCCCCAAGAGTCCACGGAACCCATGAGCACGCCCATTTTTGGGATTTTTTTCCCATCTATAAATTATATAAACTTAGAACTTAGATGTAGTGAAAAAAAATATTTGAAAAATTTGATTATGGCCGGAATATATTTAGTCCCGTAAAGGGGAACTTTTTCCCCTTTGGTCCGATATGGCCCATTCCCGAACTTAACCTGCTTATTGGCAAAAAACATCTACCTACAAAATTTCAGCTTCTTAGCGTTGGTCGTTCGCACTCTATCGTGATTTCAACAGACAACAGACGGACGGACGGACGGACAGACGGACATCGCTAGAATGTCTTAGAATGTTACACTGACCAATAATATATATACTTTATAGGGTCGCAGATCACTCTTTCGAGGTGTTGCAAACGGAATGACAAACTTAGTATATACTCCATCCTATGATGGAGTGTATAAAAATATATTGCATCAATGTACGTATTTATCAAAATATATTTAAACATTTCACAGCTGTCTTCAAGTGGTCTAAGGTATAAAAAAACTGCCGCTAAAAACGGCCGAATGGAATTTTTTATGCTCGGCGATACCTTTAAAACGCACTTTTGCGCGAAATCCTACCTGATCATGTATGAAAATGGTGACATTTTTTATATTTTCGATTTGAAGAAAAAAATGTTTTTCAAATTTTGCTGTCTTCTACTGTCTACAATCTAATTTAGGTTGAAATAAGATAGTTTATACTTCGGAAACTTCTTTTGTAGATATTAGAGCACATTTAAGTACGAATGGTAAATGGGGGGAGGATGGTTCTACAAAAAAAACTCATAACTACAGTTGGAACTGTGAATATTTTTTCTGTATTTTTCACATTTAAAAAATTGATAATTTTCACAAACGATGTGTACTTGAAATAAATAAAGTTTATTTGTAACATAAATTGATCATATATGTTGAGAAGAAAATGCGACAACTGCCTTTTTTAACTTGTCTGGGTAAGCAGAATCTTTAACAATATTTATTTTATATCTGTTCCAAAATTTCAAAAATTCACGGTGTACGGATTCGCCAGCTTTCTCTGACCAATCTCCTAGTCCAAAGCCAGATACAAATTTCAGACAATCGGTTAGATAAGTACATGCATTTTTAATGTTTCCGAAACTCCAGTCGCCAAAAATGCTTTGCGCACTTCACTTACTCTTTTTTCTACGTCTGAATGAACTGGGCCTCTGGAAAAACAGCACTCCACAAGTTTATTCATCTCATTAAAAGCATGGATAAAGCGCACAATTTTGAAATACCCAACATGGCCGTAGATAGCTTCATCGTTGAGTTTATCAGCATTTTTTATTAATTTCCGACAAGCATTACCTTCAAACACTTCCCCATGGTAATTCTTAGAAATCACTTTGAGTTTTAGTGGCCACACGAGTGCCTTCTCTCTACCAAGCAAAGGCACTAATCCTTTCCAAAAAAGGTGATTTGTAAAGCCCTGCAGAATGTGAAGTTCTGGGATTATACATTTTTCAATGACTAACCGCTCGTCATTCTCACTAAAAAGTGGGGGATTTATTACGCTGTGGTATTCTTTGGCAAATTGTTTGGTGTTTCCAGCAGAAAGGAACCTACTATAATCTATTTTTAAATCTCCATAAGTTTTCAATCTCAAGGGATGATCACCATTATCTATCTCAGAATTGGAATCTTGTTCGTTCCATTCCGAGGCGTGTTGCACATCATCAAGTTGTTGACAATTTCGCAAGGTTTTTAGACTGACAAAACAAAATGGGCAGGGATGAGACGATGTAGCTGTCTGCTGCCCGTTAATTATTAATAACAGCTTGAAATCACATACAAATTTGAAAGAGATGTCATTGATTTTAACCAAATCAAATACAAGTTTGACATTATCGTATGATTCCTTGATGTCTGGCACAGTGCATAGCATCAGCAATCTATTCACACTGCCCAGTTTTGGTTTCACACCCACACTACCCCCTTCTGCGTAGAGTTTTCGTTTTTTCTCCAACACTTCATAATTTTCATCACAAAAGTAACCTTCAGGCAATATGGTCATACAGATCTTGAAAAAATTTTCAGTACGCCATTGCCAATAATATTCCGCTTTTCAACAACGGCATCCAATAATTCTGATGCATTCGCCCAAATGACAGGTCTTTGCTCCTTCGGCTTGGAACCTTCAATATCGAAATTGAGCATAGAATTGTAGTAGACATCCTCTAATAGCTTTGAACGGTTTGAACGGTGTTTAGAAAAATATGCTGGCACAGATTTTTTTCCAGCAGACGATCGCAGGAGGTTGGTGACCTGTTTCATTTGCTTCTGTGAGGCCCCAATATTGTCTTGGAAATTGTGTAACATATCAGAACAGAAGGTTACCTGTGAACTCGTGGCTGGATTGATGATAATTCTGGATTTTAACCCCAACGTACTCAATTCCAAGTCAACATTTGTTCTGCTATTAGCTCTTGGTTCTATTTTCCGGTTTATAATATACGTTGCGACTTGTTCTTGCTGTTTCTGAGGCAGCTTACTGACCACTATTTGTTGACAATTATCACGAGCAGCTGATGCAGAACCACAGGGATGTACCTTTCCCCTCCTAACTTCTTGGAAACATATTTTGCAGACATTCATGGTGCTAATTTCTTGTTCAATTTTCAATTTGCATGGCAGTTTGTCAATTTTAGATGCACCATTTAGTCCATTACTGATAGTCCAAATATAAAAAATGTCACCATTTTCATACATGATCAGGTAGGATTTCGCGCAAAAGTGCGTTTTAAAGGTATCATTCGGCCGTTTTTAGCGGCAGTTTTTTTATACCTTAGACCACTTGAAGACAGCTGTGATTTGCAAGTCGGAATAAGTATTCCAATCAGCTCTGCCGGTTGCGAAAGAAGCTTTTCGACCATGCGAAGAATTAAAACGTGGCTACGTACGACAGTGCACCTGCAACGGTTTTCCAATTTGACTATTTTAAAAATTTAAAGTGAAATTGTTAAATATAACTTAAATGCAGAAGATATATTGAACACTTTTTTGTAAAAAGAATAGAAAATTAGTCTTGGAGTAATGTTACATATTATGTCAAATATTACATATATGGCTATTTAGCTATAGAAAATTGTCTAGTTACGCCAATGTCAAAAAGGCGCTTTTAAAGAACTGAAAGCCTTAAAAAAAATTAAACGTGATTGCTTGGATACTGCAGGAACACTAGGGGGAGAAATGACAGCAATGAGCACCATAAGTGTGAATCATAGAATTATTATGATGAAATTGAACCGTATAGGTTTTCCAAAAACATTGTTAAACTTCATTCTCTCTTATCTTTCTTAGCGTGAGCAACGTGTCTTATTTGGGCACGTCATATCGAAACCCATATTTGTTACTTCGGGAGTGCCACAAGGAAGTCATCTGGGCCCGTTACTATTCTCAATTTTTATGAATGACCTTCCAGAAATTTTAAATAAGTGTAAAATTTTAATATACGCTGACGATGTCAAACTGTTTTATAGTTATGATAAAAATGAATGTTGTAATGCACTTCAACCTGACCTCGATCGTTTTTGTGAATGGTGTCGGTTCAATAAAATGGATTTGAATAAGTGTAAATGTATGTCGTTCTATAGAAGTAAATTTATAAATAATGAATATTTTTTTGGCAAAATTTTGTCATTGACAGAGTAAACACTTTTTTGGATCTTGATGTTCTTATGTATAAGAAACTTAATTTTTTTAACCATATAAATATGACCATAAATAAGGGACAATCTATTCTCGGATTTATTAAAAGATGGTCCAATGAATTCTGGGACCCATATATGATGGATTTCATATCAAAACCGATATGCATTGAACCCGACCCTCTCAGATTTTAATGAAATTTTGCATACAGCTAGATTTTAGGTATAGAAACACAACCTCATTTTTAGAAATTGCATTTTTGAAAATATGTGGGCGTGGCAAGGTATCGAAATATTTGAAAAATGACGGTAATGGGTACTTTTAAGATGCGATTACTATGGAATGACTCAACCGATTTGAATGATCTTGGTGCCATTAGAAAGGTATATAAGTCAGCTTTCGAAAACATACACTGTAAAAATTGTATATTACACTGAAAAAATTTTTTGGCCAAAAATAAAAGTTTAAACTTGGAAAACACTTTAAAGATCAAGTTTTTTTAGATAGGTCTATTTAATATATATAACATATCTAAAAACTAAAATGGGTTTTTTTTTATTTTTTTTTTTTAAATTTTTGAAGTAAATGCATCTCTTGTTAACTTCCTTATATTTTAATATGTTTGTGTGACAAAAAAAGAATAAAGTAGCTATACTTTGGAAGTTATACAGAATTTTTTGGTAATTCTAATAGATTAGAACAAGAATCGTATTATCAAATTTTTCAGACACCCCCAAAAATATGGACTTAATCTTGATACATTTTTTTTATATATATTTTTTTTTATATATTTTTTTTATATTTAATATACAATTTTGCGCAAGAAATACTGTTGACTTTCGGAATATTTGCTAACATTTAGTGAAGTTTCATCTAAAGGTATAAAAGAATGGAAGCTTTGAGTTCCTGTAATAGTTTTAGCATTTTTATACCTTGAAAATAGCTCTTCTTTTGTTTTGTTGTAGTCGTCAGTGTCTGCATAAGCAACTTCTATAGAGGTCTTAAAAGTTTGTGAAGCCCAATGATAAAGGTCTTTCGCCGTTTGAATTTGGTTTTTATTTGCTATGCTATACATCCGAGCGCCTCTTTTTAATGTCCCACCAATACCATCACATGCAGATTTTCCATGGCTGGTTGCGTAAAAGTGCCATTCAGCGAATATATCAAAATCAATTTTATGATGACATAAATTAATTAAATTGTATTTGTTTTTGTATTGTGCTCCTGCACCATCTGACACGTAGATAACTTTCGTAATTGAATTACTTATATTGGTCTTAACAAAATTAATCATTTTTGAAATATACAGATGAACTGCTATGCTATCATGGATATTACAATCGGATACTATGGCAAAGGTTCTATGAATTAATTGTTCGTTATCTTTGTAATAAACAACGAACGGATGTATCGTGGCTTGATTATTATTCCAATGGTATCCTTGAACGGCATCTTGTATAACACATTGATACGCAACACTCGCTGTTTTGTATATTGTCATTACAAACAACGAATTTAATAACATCTGTATAGTTTATGAAATTATGTTGACCTTCAGATTCCATCGATTTCAAACCAGATTTTTCGAACATCAGTTTCACATTCTGATGCAAAGTGCACACAAAAACATTTTGCTAGTTTCCAACTCCAAGTTTGATACAATTCTTTGGTCGCAACATTGTAAATTTTGTAAATCCTATTTGAAGTGAAGGATGTCTTTTTCTAAAAAATTTTGTCAGTGTAATATAAAATTTTTACAGTGTATGTTTTCGAAAGCTGACTTATATACCTTTCTAATGGCACCAAGATCATTCAAATCGGTTGAGTCATTCCATAGTAATCGCATCTTAAAAGTACCCATTACCGTCATTTTTCAAATATTTCGATACCTTGCCACGCCCACATATTTTCAAAAATGCAATTTCTAAAAATGAGGTTGTGTTTCTATACCTAAAATCTAGATGTATGCAAAATTGCATTAAAATCTGAGAGGCTCGGGTTCAAAAAGTCCCTTTTTTATAAGTTTTGATATGAAATTCATCATATAACGAAGCAACTGTACAGTGTACACCTTTCTTGTTCGACCTGTTATGGAATACGCCTCTGTTGTATGGAGTCCGTACTATCCAAATCATTCTGATAAAATAGAATAAGTCAAGAATCAATTTCATTTGTTCTGTTTGCGTGGTCTGGGATGGAACTCAAATTTGGTGCTCCCTCCATATGAACTTCGCCTCAAACTGATAAGTCTCTGATAAGTAGTATTTGTATTTAATCTTATCAATGGAGAAACTTTGTACCACAAAGATTATATCGCAATATTCGTGCTCTTAGTCTACCCCATTGCAGATCAAATTATGCAAATTTTCATCCATTAAACCGAATTTGTGGTGAATTTAATTTGTGTTATGAACACATTTAGGGTGTTCACAAGGGTGTCCTAAGTGTTGTAAGTGTCGTACGTACTAAAGCTGTACAACTGTTGTATATTTTTTGTTGATATTTTCCATATAAAAGAATTGTACGACAGTACAACGTTTGGATATATGTTTTGAAATCGTACTAAGGGACAGTGATGGAAGAAATTGTACATTTGTATAATTTTTGGTACTTTCTGCTGCCAAGCCGCTGATTTAGGTAGTCCCAGGTGAACACTTCTTCGATTCTTCATCAAACAAATCATATTCATTCTGAAATGTTCATGAATTTCATCCTCCTCATCTTCATCACCTGGAAAATTTTTTTTTTTGTAACAAGCCAAAGAAAGAACCCAGCACTTACTTGACTCAACCATAAGTATGTCAAATGCAAAATTTTCGCATAAAGCGGTTAATATTTTATTTTTTTCGCTTTCGAAAGGCATTTCTATTCAACTAATTTTTTTATTATTTATTATTTTTTACATTTGACGTTTGAAAATGTACGTTTCTTAGATGTCAGTACATACACATACGACAGGTTGTTCACATACGTACTATTGTAGGTCTCGTACTTTGTTACAACTTACAACATTAGTACACCTTGTGAATTCCCTAATTGATTTTCAAACTGGTGTTGTAGAAATAAAACATGTTATTGTAGAATTAACTAATGTTTAGTGTTAGTAGTAGTAAGTATTTAATTTTGTACGTTTTGTTTTAATTTTATATACTGGCTGAAGATAATTATCTGTAACCAGTTGAATGTTAAACTACACAATATCATAGTATAACACCAACTCCGCCAGACACGGGGCATGGTGCGTACGCGGTCCCTACGTTATGGGGATGTGCGCTCTCGGTCGGGATACTTATTGTGGAGGAGGGGTTTCCGTTCGCTAACAAAAAAAAAAAAAAAAAAAGAGCTATTTCTCGAAAGACGTGCGAAAGGTAATCTTCTGTCTCTAATATATAAAAATGAGTTGGCGTGTGTTTGTGACAGCATAACTAAAGAACGGAGTGACGGATTTGGCTGATTCATTTTTAATTTTGTGCACTGTTGACTCCGAATGGTATGTAGACAAAAAAAAATTTCCATAATTTTACATATATTTTTCTGCAAACAAAATAGCAAAATTCTGAAAGGAAATCAATTTAAGTTCTCCTGACAGTAGCGTATTAATATCGAACATTTTTATGTATTGACCAATATAACTACATTTCAGAATGTATGGTTGTTTGGTAATGAGAAGAAATACTATGTGTCAGTGGAGCCGGTAGATGGCGCTGAGGATGAGTTGTTTCGAAATGTGTGTTTGGACATGCGACAGTTGTGTATGTATTTTGTGGCGTTTGTGTTATGATATAAAGGGTGTTTTTTATTGAGGTATAGAACTTCGAATTGAAATAAAACACAAGGAAATCGTTTTAATGTCCATCAATTTGGCTTTATTGGAAGGATAATTTTATGCCATTAATGTTTAAATATGATTTCGGGCATGTGGCCGCCGCGGCTGGCTCGAATAAAACCAATTCTACAGGTCCAATTTTCCAATTGTGATGAAAATCAGCATCGAGATGAATCTCATTTTCGGCCCATACACCAAAATCACGACGCATTGCATGGTCTCGCGGCTTTAATTCTTGCACAAGCTGGATCTTGTAAGGTCGCAAGCCAAGATCTTTTCGCAAAATCTTCCATAAAGTTGATGGACAAAGAATGAACAAAGAATGCACAGGACTATGCTGTACGGGTGGAAAGGTCATATTGCCCATATTTCCACTGCCACCAGAGATATTGGCATTATTACTTTCTGGACGAGATCCTCAATTTAAGCATGTGGAGAATATTCAGAAGTACAATGTTCCAAATGACGTCATTTGGATCGAATATTGTCGAAGCACGGGGTTTTAAACCAGCTTAGTAATTCACCATAGTACAAATTCATCCCAGTGGATGCTGATCACAAGTTTATTGAGATTTATATCCTCGGACATTCTAATGATAAAATCAATCAGCGTTGTGTCATCGACCGAGCAGTGAAGGGATAGGTTATTGAGAAATCAGCCTCCAAAGTATCTCCGAAACAGATCATTCGTAGGATGCATTGCAATCGCAGCTATTTTGCAGAGGAGTGGATGGATATCAATGTCTAATTAAAATAAGTAGTCCATTGACCGGTACCGTATTTCTTTTCGATTCAATAATTATATAAAGATCAAGAAACTAACAAAAAGGTCATCTATTTCATAATTCGTCAAATTGAAATGTCGCAAATTATTTCATTAATTTGCTATTGATATGTATTTAAGAATCAGGAACAATTGCGTTCTGAGCAATACAATGTCTCCAATGCAGAAGGAAATGCAAACAATGTCGGCCGACTTAACATTTTGCCAGCATCTATATACATTGACATTGGCAATTCACAACGTCAAAAGAAGATTTAATAGACAGATTTCCCGTGTATTAAATGAAATTATAAGAAAATATCAATTTAAATCGGAGGTCTATTGAATTTATTTCAGTCGATCGATTTTATTACAGATCCAAATAAAGTCGTCAACTATCCAACTGAATTCCTTAACTCACGGTATTTTCCAGAAATCGCACAATTGCAGTTCAAATTAGGATCAGTTATACTTATGTTACGCAACCTTAACCATCCAAAAATTCGTAATGGAACAAGACTAGCTGTTAAAAATCTGATGAAGCACCTGATTCCAAGGCTATGTAAACATGTGTAAGGCTATATCTACACCTACGTGTTTCAATGTACATCTACACGAGGATCAGTAACGCGGGTTGGGCCAGCTAAGTCAACATTTTTTCTAGGTAGGACGAAGTCAACCGGGTCAGCTAGTATAAATATGTAAATAAAAATGAATTGAGGCATGTATGTTACTTCATCACTTGAGAACTATGAAACAAATATTGACCAAAACCCATAGGAAAAGCGCGATAAATAAAAAAATTCAGAAGATGTTTTTTACGTTATTTTTGTATTAAATTTCATTTTTGATTGACGTTTCAAGGAGAAAAATGGAAAAGTCGTAGTAAAAAAACTCGGACAATTAAAAAAACGAATTATGTTTAGAATAAACTTATGCGGTTTTTAAAAAACTTCCATCACAAAAATTTGAGTCTTGAATGGACATATGACATCACACATTGATGTTTGGGACAACAGAACATTTTGTCAAAAATAATAATTTTAAACGCGATATTTTGCTTGGTACGTAAATTTCGGAAAGCAAATGGGACTGACGATGGAGGAAAATCGAATGCAAATTTTTCCAGCGCGATCCACTATGTCTCCAGAACAAAGAATCCACAGTGCAATGCCTTAAAACATCGACACCAACTTCTCCGCAGAATTTCCACAGCCACCAAAACTATTGGAATTATCACTTTTTGCACTAGATCCTCGATTTAAACAATTCTTGGAGAATATTCAGATGTACAACAGTTGTTGAAGCACGGGGTTTTCACCCAACTTTTTAGGTAATGTATTTCTGCCACTACCACACACATCACAAACCCCTCGTACAAATCCACATCTATGATTCATAAGGTTTCACCGCTACGAAATAATGTCTACCTTCGAGGATATTAATCCAGAATTTGTTATTAAATTTATAGATTCAAGGACAAATTCACCATCGTGCAGGAACATTGCTGCCACCAGTGAATGCTGATCATAAGTTTCTTCAGATTTCTTTCCCTGAAAACTCAAATGATAAAATCAATCAGTTTCATCATCAATATATACGTTAAGGTCAAGAAACTAAAAAAAAGGTCATCTGTATGAATTTGTATGCCTATCGTTTGATGATTCGCCAAGGGACAGTCAAATATTGAAATGTCGCAAATCATTTCATCAATTCGGTATTGGCCGAAAGTTATTGCTTGAATACATCAAAGCTTTCAAGTAAGCATCTATGGCATACCATAAAATAGTGGCACCTCTATTGCTGGCGTTAGGTTCAATTACACCGTGTTACAAAAAATAGTTTTTTTCTGTCCTATGAACCAAATGCACATATTCGGAAAGAGTTGAAAAAATAAAAATACACGTGTATCGGCGATTTTCATGTACACGTCAGAATTTTTTTAAGTTTGAAGTATAATGCTTGTAATGGCCTGTGTGAAAGCCTTTGGACCGATTTTTAACCCTTTTTCAGTGATCCAATCCAGCTGATTTTTGGCAGGCAGACTCGTGGAAATGTCTGTATCACGTCAAATTTTTTAAAAACAATTTGTATCAATTCTAAGATTTTCCCCAATTTTTATTATTTTTGAAAAAAAAATATTATTTTCACCTTTCTTAGCATAACTTGAAGAGACTCCAAATTTTTAAACTACTTAAGCGTTACGAAAAAAACTGTTTTTTGACTGAAACCTTAAAAAAAAACGATAACCATTTAAAAAATTAGGAAAATCTGAGAATTGATAAAAATCTATTTTTTAAAAAATATGACGTGATACAGACATTTCCACGAGTCTGCCTGCAAAAAATCAGCTCGATTACATCACTGAAAAAGGGTTAAAAATCGGTCCAAAAGCTTTCACACAGGCCACTACGAGCTTCATACTTCAAACTTTAAAAAAAATTCTGACGTGTATATGAAAATCGCCGATACACGTGTATTTTTATTTTTTATCCCCTTTCCGAAAAAAAAATTTGGTTCATAGGATAGATTGTGTGTAACACGGTGTTATGTTTGCTTTTGCTGAAGTTAAATCAAAGATTTTGTTAATGTTAATTTCGAGTGGTTGCAAAGGGTAGTTATATTTGTTCACATTGCTATAAAATGTAATTATTTTTTTTTAGATTGGGTGTAATAATATGTCTTTTTATAAACAGAAAACTAAACTTGAAACGGAAAATTTTTTAAATACGTAAAGGTTATCCGAGACGAAGAATACATTTTTCCATGTTGGTGGAAAGCGGAGGATCTTTGACCAAAAAGAAAAAAAATATTCAACAAAATTCGAAAATTGAAGAAGCAAATGCTCTTCTAAAACAGGGTAAAATATCTGCCTCAGCATTTCTTTCTGGAATGACATTTGAGAAGAATGTGTTAATTTGGTCCCAGAAGTTCATATTTTCAAAGAAAAAGAATCTTCCGAAGAGCGTGAATGTAATTTCTGCACAGACAGAAAAGAGAATATTGTTTTTCTACCTTGCAAACATCTTAAAGCTTGCGACAACAATTTATAAATCTTTCTTAAAGCAATGCTTTTCACCTGGTATTGTCGAAGCCATAAAGTGATAGGAAGTTATACAGTTTCGAAAAATGGGGTGTTATTTCATTTTAGATTTGGGGTATTTTTTTTATCTCGTTGGAGTTTTATTTCATTCTCGGAATTGGGGCCGGAATTTAAACCACTGAATTTACGGATATTTTTTTGGGAAAATTCAAAAAGCCTACATTTTTAACATTTTTAAATACATCACCCAAATTCTGCGGTGGTTATATCAATTTAATATTGTTTCATCATCATCAGGGTCTCGGTTTATGTCCCTTTTCTAGGCTTGGTCGATGCTTCCGGTTCTAATTGCTGGGGCGTCGAACGACTTTCAAAATAATCTCTCCTTGATATATCAGAATAAGAAAAGGGCTGCCAACGATGCTAATGGCGGTCGGGGTTATGTACCGAAAATTATTGGGTCACGTGGTTGATTTTTTTTCTCTTCTGACGGCTTTTAAATCCTTTCTTGATCTTTTTTTTGTTCTTTAGTCACAAATACTTTGATTTGTCAATTCACCTTATGGTGGAAATATACAATGTTGAACAATTAGGTCATCAGCATGAAAGCGCTGTACGCCGCGTATTGAATCCATCCCAATAAGGGTGATCCGTAACATCGAATCAACGAACCGACGTCCGGCTGATAGTTCTTACTGGAACTAAATTACCAAGGTAACTTATCCTGCCAGCCAAAAATGTAAAATCAGTATGTATTTCATGTCAATTGTATCCCTAACCCAGAACATATTCTAATTTACTGTGGAGTTCAATTAATCATTTTTACTATAAGGGTACAAATCTCTTAATTTTGCATTTCATTAAATTCAATACCTTCCATTCTCTCTTTATGATTGTAGTCCCTGTAAACGTCATTAAGCTCTATTGTTTTGGTTTCCATTTCTCATAAGAACTATTGTTAAGACTGCCTTTAACATAAGATACCATAAATCTACGATTTTTTTTAACTGGAAAAGAATTAATATGAATTGCTAATTATTTTTAAATTTAAAAGGAATTAGTTATCGGATGTAATGTGAAGATGTCTAAGTGTTGATATCTGGCTAAAAAGAGGTAGTCATTAAAATATCCGAGAGTGCTGATTACCTAGGAGAGGAGGGTACATCACGCAGATTGTGTCAGAACATCTAGTAATTATATGTCAGAGGGCAAATTGAGTTATACGGTATATTTTTTTTGCTGTATGAAATAATTGTATTCGCGAATTAATGATTCTTTACGTGTTCGAAATCTGAGAGAAAAATGTCCGCCCGACAGAAATGACACATAACAAAGTTCCAAAGGATTTTGTTTGCGACATCGACAGGGCAATTTTAGGGCAACATCGAGCTTGTCGTATTAATATTATTATTAGATTTCAAAAATGGGCGGGATGGTGCATTTGTATGGGAGGTACCAGAAGGAGAGTGGCCAGCCATCAATACGCCCAACCCTATTACTGGATTAAGTTTTGGAGAAAACCTTGCAAGCCATAACTATGCTAAGTTTTTGACAAAAAGATGGAAGTCTGCGAAGCATTCAAAGAAATAAATATTGTTGCTGTTGTTGTTGAGGTACCATAATTTTTTTTTTTTAAATCAAGAGAACAAAATGCTCTTTCAGAAAAAAATAGATTTGCATGCGCTGACTATATTAGTATTGAAAATATCACCTGTTAAACATTGCATACGGGTAAAAATGCTTGCCGTACGAATTAATAGTGGTCGGGGCTCGTAATCAAATTAGAATTTTTGAGACATACCAGGCCGATAGGCTCTATTTTATTTTAAAATTCCTAACGTTGGAAATTAGATTTTTTAAAATTAAATATTTTTCGATTTTCTATATTCTGTATTGTAATATATTTCTATAATATCTAATATATATTCTATAATATGAGTTATAGTTATCGGTTTTCAATAACCAATTCAATAAGTGCGGTTATCGATAATATTGTAACTGGATGTACAATTTATATCGAATCTTCTGTGAGTTGTAATGTCTTTCTCGATTACTTTGGCACATAGTGGTTTCCAACTTCGCCGTCACCTTTTAATCGAGCTCGATATTTAAGTAGGGCAGGTATACATGTAAATTATTCTGTTTAGATTGCGTCTGGTACGATTGATACCAATTATTTAGAGAGTTCGATGAATTTAATTTTTGTTTTCGAAATATTAAACATAAAGTCTTTACACACGATGGTGTAAATATAGGAATAATCGCATAGCATTAAGTATTATAAGAAAAGGGGAATAAACAATAAAATATTTGCAATTTGAAACGAAGTACTGAAAATGTTTGCAGTTTAGATAAAGCGAAAGGTAGGTAAACGAAAACAGCCCATTACATTTTGGGCGCTACATGAGCGGTCCATAGGGGATTGATCGAGATGTGTCAATCTATAGGGAGGGAACAGTACGGATCCACAACACCAGGATACCATCCAAGTCATCTACTCATCGAGCATCGGTGAGATTGCCACCGCCAGTGGTACCCATTATTGTATTTTTTTTTTGTTATTCTCACGTCACCTTTTTTGGTTTTGGCCGTCAAAAGAACACTGAGCCCTTGCCGGAAGAAACCCATCCACGGTACCATGACCGACCGTCAAAACCGAAAGAAGCTTAAATGCAATCCAACCTGATGTATGTGCATTATGCGGAGTTCACCGTTAAGTCGAGTAGGACGGCGTCCATAGGACATAGATACCCACCGCGATCACCAGGTAGGGAGGAGATGATCAAATCCCAAATCTCACCGAGAAGAATGTAACAATTGCACAATGAAAGAGCTAGCGTCAAAGTGCACTTACATGACGAGTGCTGAAATACCATCAGGGCCCGGAGTTTTATTTACCCTGGGCAGCTTCTTTGTATGCCCGATTAAACCAACAATTCTTTTAAGGTTTAATCGAAGTAGTCTTTGAGGAAATAAACGTGTTTACTCAAAGCAGAATTATTTTCTCGACCAGTTCGACATTTTTTTTTTGATGGCCAACACTCAGGGGATGCCCCCTATAAATGCAATGCATTGTGTTAGCGGAAGGAAATTAGGGTATCGGAAGGAGGAAAGAGGGAGTAGTGTTTGTTGACATTTGTTTTGAATTTCTGAAAGTCACAACTGGCAGGAAACACATTTGCTGGAAGATTATTCCACATACGAACGGTTCGGCTAAAGAACGAATTTTCTCTATAGTGCGTCGTCCGGTCAACCGGCCATTTCACAATGAACGGATGAGATACCCTGGATAGCCGTGTATTCCGACTAAATGTTCTAACGTCAGGGACCAGACGACGGATATCTTCTGAACAGATACCATTAAAATATCTATAGAATAGCGATACACAACCCACATTTCGGTGATGCTGTAGGGAGACAATAGAGCTGGATACCCTACCATCCCCTATCATCACCACCGCTCTCCTCTGTACACGGTCCAGAAGCTTCAAAGATGTTAATGGAGCCCCTGCCCATATATGCGAGTTGTATTCCATTTTAGGCCGGATGTAAGTGGTGTAAATATTTACGAGATCAGATGGAGTGAAGTATTTCTTGCACCGCTTCAAAAAGCCTAAACACTTGAATGCTTCTTTCGACACTTCGAATATATGGCTAGCCCAGCGAGCATCACCCTGTATCTTCATGCCCAGAACATCAAGAGTGTCTGATTCGTCGATATCCACACCACCCATAGAAATTGACGACGATGCTGGATCTGGTGAACGACAACAAACAGCACTGGGTCTTTTGCGCATTAAAATCTACTCTGTTCATTTGGCCCCACTCACAAATCGTCGCCAAATCGCGGTTAAGTGAGTCATTCATCATTCGCCTTTTGCCCTCGACCTCCAGAGGACCTGGCCGATGATCAAATGAGTATGAATGACATAGGTTACTGTCATTCGCAAAGGAGTAGATCGGGTTCACAGTCTGACCCAACAGGTCGTCAATGAAAATAAGAAATAGAGAGGAAGAGAGGACAGAGCCTTGTGGAACTCCTGCGGTCAACCTATGCTCGTTGGATGAGACCCCATCTATAACAACTCGATCCCTGAGGAAACTCGATATGAATCGAGAGAATGTATTACCGACACCAAAAGCAATAAGTTTTGATATGAGTGCTCCGTGCCAGACCCTATCGAATGCCTTGGAAATATCCAGAGCCACGACCTTACTTTCACCAAGGGCGTGAATAGATCGACTCCATCGCTCCGAAAGGAACGCCATCAGGTCTCCAGTAGATCGATTTCTACGGAAGCCATACTGTCGATCATTTAGAAGGCCGTTAGACTCTAAATACTTAACAAGATGGTGGTTAACCATGCTCTCCATAACCTTCGAGAGCGCAGAACATATTGCAATTGGACGGTAATTCGCAGGATTAGTAGCCTCACCTTTCTTGGGGATCGGCTGAACATTGGCAACTTTCCAACGTGAAGGGTAAATACCAGCACGGTACGACATGTTGAAAAGATTGCGCAATGGACGAGCTAGCGTCGAAGAGCACTTACATAGGACAAGTGCTGAAATGCCATCCGGGCCCGGAGTTTTGTTTACATTGAGATCTGCAAGAACCCTTTTGACCCCACGTGATCGAAAAAATATCTGAGGCATCGAACTAGATACGTTTTCGATTACGGGGAGTGGTTGACTGCTGTATGGCAAAGATGAATTCTTAGCAAATATTTCAGCCAGAAGGTTAGCTTTGCAACCGGGTCAGTGAATATCTGGTCATCGTTAACGAGAGTTGGAATAGAAGACGAAGAATTGTCTCTTACTCTTTTAACAAATGCCCAAAAGCTCTTACTTCCCCTCGGAGAAGAAAGAACACCATCTCTTCCCACAAGGCCTCTGTGGGAAGAGAAAGAGTGTGATATCCAGGAATGTGAAAATTCTGTGGATTAGAACCCTCACACACCTGGGTCTCACATAGAGCGAGTACATCTGGCCTATGGAACTGAACGTGAGTGCATACCGCAAAGAAATTTGCCTTCAGCCCTCGTATGTTCGCAAAATGTGTTTTAAATGAACCTACCATTGTAACATACAGAAACACAAAACAATATCAAAGCATAAATACAAATAGTAAAGCTATAACTGGACAATGATTCCTAGAAAAACTTTGAAGTATATCCACGCCCCTTTTGGTACCTCCAATACAAATGTACCATCCCACCTATACATTGCGCACACTTTGTAAAACGTGTAATACAAAATTTTTCTATAACATTCGGTATTTTGAGGTTACTATTATGACATTATGACATCAGATATTACATGAATTTCCGATACTTTGGAATATGAGACTGGTATGTTTTCAATGAGGGTGACGTCGGTACATCTAAGTCGGTTTACCCGACTGCAACTTTTTCAATGGTTTTCTATAAAATTCGGTATTTTGATGTTGCTTTATGACATTTCATCAGATGTTACATCCAATGCTGGCAGCGACGCTAACTTTTGACTTTCCGATACTTTGGAATATGAGACTGGTATGTTTTCAATGAGGGTGACGTCGATACATCTAAGTCGGTTTACCCGACTGAAACTTGTTTACTTGGTTTTAAATTGTATATCTTAATATATATTTACCCTCGACACTGATTCACTGATACACTGATTTCCTGATTCACTGACTCTGTCACGCAGTACGTAGGAATTTAAATAGGCATTCTATAATAATTCTATAAATAATAATAATAAAAAAAATATTTTTTTTTTGTACAGAAATTGTGTTTTCCCCAAATTTTTTTTTTCCAAAATTTTTTTTTACAATTTTTTTTTTTTCCACAAAATTTTTTTTTTCAACAAAATTTTTTTTTTCCACAAAAATTTTTTTTTCAACTAAATTTTTTTTTTTTCAGCAAAATTTTTTTTTTCAGCAAACATTTTTTTTTTCAACAAAATATTTTTTTTTTCCACAAAAAGTTTTTTTTTCAACAAATTTTTTTTTGTTTTCAACAATTTTTTTTTTTTCCAACAAAATTTTTTTTTTCACTTTTTTTTTTATTTATTTATTTATTTATTAATTACAATACAAAGTAAATTTATATTCTAATTTTTGGGTCCAAGGGTAAACCGGGTGACACAGACCATTTGGCTAAAATTTTGCAGCGACAGACCAAAGCCTCTGGTGGGAATCGAACCCACAACCCCCACGCTGATAGACAAGCACGCTACCAACTCGCCTACCGGGGCGCCTTCCACTTTTTTTTTTTTTTCGAATTTTATTTTTTTCCGAAATTTTTTTTTTTGCAAAATAGTTTTCTCAAAATATTTTTTATAAAATTTTTAAAATTAAGTAACAAATACTTTCTCAAGCAAATTAACGGGCGCCATAGGCGCATTACAACTTACTAGTATTATATAATGAGTCACAGATTTCAATGTTTATTTTTGTAAACATTTAAGAACGCATACACTTTAATATTTCATATCGACATACATTGAATCCAGCCATGCCTGCACACACTTCAAAAAGTTTGCTTTGCCCAGTCACGGGATCAGAACTTTCAGAGTAATTGACACAATTTTCCCGTTGGAATAGGTTTACTGCATATGTGAACATTTGCGGGTTCAACGTACATACATATAGACATTAGAGTGCCTCATAAAAAAAAAACAATTCCTAAAATATGTTCGTGAGCTAGACCAGTTTCGAGATAGAGCTAGAGATTTAGGGTTTTCATATGCTATTGTTTTCTGTTTCTAATTTACCCACAGTGTGGTAGGTAGTGTGTGCGACTATCACACAAGTAAACCCAGGTTCAAAGCCAGGTAAGATCATAAAAGATGTGTCAGCGGCTGTTTCGCACCTCGTATATGCTGGCGACTTGACGAGTACGGGAGTAGTCTCTAAGCCATGTAAAACTTCTCTAGAAAAGCATTAGCATTAAACAGTAGGTCCCGGTCAGTGAGTATACACAATTATATCGTCCACAGCTCACTGATTCGAGAGAAGTTTCCCGCCTG
This sequence comes from Hydrotaea cyrtoneurina, assembly GCA_958296145.1. NCBI lineage: Eukaryota > Metazoa > Arthropoda > Insecta > Diptera > Muscidae > Hydrotaea > Hydrotaea cyrtoneurina. The sequence goes on from OY282512.1 coordinate 44,978,778, forward strand.
TTCCTGCATGGAATGTTGAGGGAAATATGTAAGTAATTTACTCATTACAAACAGAAATATAATTAAAGAAAATAAAACATTAAAGGAAATACTATAGCTATCAATTAATTTCAATTAACCAATCAATTAACCAAAACTTGATGCAGTTGAAATAGGTTTATTATATCAACCTTTATCGGCGTTTTTATGGGTCGGTTTTTATCGATACCCGTAAACGTTCGATATTTTGCAAATGACGCGGAAAATCTGAGTTTGTTTTCGAAGAAGGAAAATATGTAGATTCAGCAAGAATTTGTATAATGACGCGGAAAATCTGAGTTTGTTTTCGAAGAAGGAAAATATGTAGATTCAGCAAGAATTTGTATAATCTCTTCAGAATGTAGTAAATGTAATAATTCTGGATTCATGGTTTTTGCGTAGCATTTATCAAAATCCAGTCGATGATGAGGGACTATCAAATTTAATAATGAGCAAAATTTGCAAAACATGCTATACAAATTACTGAGTAGGCCGCTTGTTTCTCTTTATTTTCGCCCCTTATTAGAGACTAGAGAATTTTTTCAAGATGACCGAAAAATCCGTTTATCTGGCCCAATCGCAGGATGACTGGTTGAATATTATCCAGCAATTGTCGAATCTATTTAATGTATTGAAGCAAATGACACAGCTTCAGTGAATGGCTTGTTGAGGCAATATTGAAAAATATTTAATGCTACATTTGCAACACAAACCGAGACACTCTAATATACATACATACACATATACATATACATAGTACATGGCATGGAACAATGTAGGGAAAACAATAGATTTTGTTTAAATTAAATGTTATTTAACTTTTTGGGCTTACCCGAGGGTATACTTCAGCTTACATTTGATAGAACAAGGCTTGCCAGATGTGCGATTTGTCTCCGAACGCAGGTATTGATGTCCGAAAAACAATGGTAATTTAATCGGAAAGCTTAAGTTGGATTTGTTTATTTGGAACTGCTTACATAAAGATCCGGTTCTTTTACAGGGAGGGGGGTGGGGGGTGTTGTGGTGTATTTTTCAGGGTGGCATATTTTTGTTATTTTTAAACTCTGAATTGAAAAAAATTCACATAATATCTTATACATTTATTCAAAAAAAAAAAAAAAAAAATTAAAGAAATTTTAAGGTAATTCAAAATTTAGTTAACGAAAATTCAACAGGAGACCTCGTTGTCACTTTCTACCAATGCATCGATAACGTTATCCTCACTTTTCGTATTTAAATACTTATGGTGGTATATTTGAGGGATTATTCCTTTTTCACACAAGCTTCTTAGGTCTTTATATTTTTTAACAGATATTGGCAACTCTTCTGAGTAAATCAGTTTGGGTCCATTGGCGATGATCAGTGAATTCATTGTGGAACGAACTATTGAATTCATATCCAACTCATCGATTTTATTATCTTCAAAATATCCATATTTAAATTGTGCACGAAAACTATTTTTGTCGTAATGCACCAATCTCAATGTATTAAATTTAATTTTTATCTTTGAGGGCAGAAATACTTGAGAAAATGCATTCCTTTTCTTCAAAATACATTTAATAATTAAAAATAAGGGTTTTCGGAGCAATGAATCGGCATTAATGGCTCGATAAGATTCAACCCAGCTGCATTTAATACCGGTCGTACTTGTCCTAATTAATATATATTGAATAGTTCTTAATGTAAGTGAATTTAAATTAGTTCGTATATTATTTTGCGAATTTTAACTTTAACTTTATTTGTGTGTGTAATACTGTCGCTTACGATAAAGTTCCTTTCCTGGAAAAGACGTTGCTTACGTACGATAAAATGTTACCCCCCATTTTTTTTTGAAAAATATTGAAAATTTCCGTCCATGTGTCCCCAAACAACATTTTAAATTCCGCAATAAAAACTTTTTTGAGAAAATGTCGATTTCGATGAAATAGCGCTAAGGGCTCGATATGTTTGCATATATATGATATCATTCAGACATATGTATATCATGTATACACCTGTAAAAGAACGACATTGTATTAAAAATGCATTATTAAAATTTCTCGATAAATACATCCATACATAAATATATCCTGATTAACCGGTAACCCCGATTAACCGTGATGGCCAAAGATCAGTCTATTGTTTTTTGTTTGCAATATTTTCAAATTGTTTGCTCCGATTATCCGTGATGGCAGAATTTTTTTTTTATTAACTTCAAATTCATACATACATGCAATATAATAAACATGAAAACGGGAATCCTCTTGTTTGCATACGAGTCAGAAGCAATTACAAGTGATTAGTTTAATTTTGAAATTTGAGAAGAGCGGGTGGTTAGATCTAAATATATTTTGTATGGCATCGAAGATAAAGTTAAAATAATTAACGAGCATTCAAAAAATAATGTGGGTGTTAAAATGCTAGCTCAAAAATACGAAGTTTGGATACAGACCATTTATGACATTATAAAAAACAAAGACAAGTTTTTAAAGTTTTGTGCAGAGAGTTTTTCGGTCGTTGGATTTTGTAAACGAAAATCTTTAAAGACTGCTGAAGAGCCAAAACTAGATTTGGCACTTTACGAATGGTTCAGATAACGAGAAAAGGCTAAAATATAACACACAAAACTAAACATTCATTCTGAGTGTGAATACTCAAACGGGTGCACACTGGTCGCTACCATTGGCCAAAAATAAAAATTTGAATTACAAATTTTGGTACAAAATGTGGCAATACTATCTCCAATGATAATAAGGTATTCAAATGTGTAGTTGTTTTTGTTTCATTTCAAAACTGGCCTTTGAGAATAGCTTCAAAAAAGAGAGCATGTAATTATTTGGGGTTTGCGGAGTGTGCAGCTAAACAATTAAGTCAAACTTAAAAAAATAAAAAACTGTGTAAATCAATTGCGAATCGAAAAAAATCAAAATGAATATTGAAAAGGAAGGTAATAAGTTCATTCTTATAAAATTTAAATGTTCTGTAATTTTTATAAAATTAATGTTTCCCCTGTACCATTGTCAGTGTTCGTTAGCCCATATATATAAATTTTAAGTAAACTTTTAGTTGTGTTCTCCCCTGATCCCTTCAATCGGACTTTTTTTTAATATTAGTCGACGCTATAAGAATTAAAAACTGTTGACATTAGCTGCCATCAACTGGCCGTCTTTGTGTTATCTCCCAAAAACTAAAGGGATCTCGTTGGTTTTTCTTCAAATTTCGACTGTGTAATTGTGATTTATTTGTGCTGTGTTATTTGTTTTGTTTACATTTTTGGCGGTGCTGTGTTGTTGTTGTTGTTGCCATACATGTAACGTAATGTTTTTGCTCTATTTCTTCTTTGCTCTTTTACATTTTTATATTTTAATACTTTGTGATAAGCACATCTTATCAATGCAAAATTTCACGCATACTTCACGATAACTTTCGAAAGAGTTAAGCAATCACTATGAAATTTGGCAAGGCTTAATATTTTCCCTAAACTGCTTATGGGATTTCATATGGGCTCTATGGCCACACCCCTTCGGGTACCTCCCATACAAATCTGCTATTTCACCCACTTTAGTAATCGTGTAATAATATCAACACGCGCACGTTCGATCTTGGCCAAATTCCATATTTGGTAAAAGTACAACTGCACAAAGTTTCGAAGAAAAAACTTGGAAGTCTGGCAACTCCCCTTCTGGTACCTCCCATACAAATGTACCATCAAGCCTACCTTAGAATTCGTCTAATAGCACCAATATGCCCAAATTTTGTATTAAGTAAAGCTATAGTTTCGACAAAAACTTGGAAGTCTGGCAACTCCGCTTCTGGTACCTCCCATACAAATGTACCATCCCGCCCCTTATAAACCGTCTAACACTATCAGTATGACCAACTCTATATTGCCCAAATTTTGTATTTAGTAAAGCTATAGCTAGACAAAGTTTTGGACAAAAACTTGGAAGTCTGGCAACTCCCCTTCTGGTACCTCCCATACAAATGTACCATCCCGCCCTTATAAACCGTCTAATACTATCAGTATGACCAACTCTATCTTGCCCAAATTTTGTATTTAGTAAAGCTATTGCTAGACAAAGTTTTGGACAAAAACTTGGAAGTCTTTCAACTCCCCTTCTGGTACCTATCATACAAATGTACCATCCAATATTTTGTTTTCTAAAGCATTCGGTATTTGAGGTTGCTATTATGACTTTTCATCGGGTGTTACATCAAATGATGGTAGCCACGGTCACTTTTGACTTTCCGAAGCTTTGGAATATGAGACTTGTATGTTTTTACTGAGGGTGAGGGTATATATAAGTCGGTTTACCCGACTGCAACTTTTTCACTGGTTTTATTTGTAAAAGTGTGAGCTGCGAGCCGTAAAAATATTGGTCAGTGTACACTGTACACGCTCAGCAATCTACCGACATAATCGGAAAGCAAATGAGACTGACGATGAGTGTTGTCAGCTTTTGGAGGAAAATCGCAAGCAAATTTTTCCAGCGCCATCTATTATGCCTTAAAATTTCGACACCAAATGCTCGAATTGCCACAATTTCCACCGTCATATAAACTATTTGAATTATAACTTTCTGAACAAATTCTCGATTTAAGCATTTCTTGGAGAATATTCAGAAGTACAACAGTTGTCAAAGCACGGGGTTTTATTCCCACTTTTTAAGTAACTTAGTTCTGCCACTCCCACACACATCACAAATACCTCGTACTAATCCACATTTAGGATTCATAACGTTTCACCTCTACCATGTAATGTCCACCTTCGAGGATATTGCTAGAGAATTTTGTATTAAATTAACAGATTCAAGGACAAATTCACCATCGTGCAGGAACATTGCTGCCACCAGTGAATGCTGATCATAAGTTTCTTGAGATTTCTTTCCTTGAAAACTCTAATAATTAAATCAATCAGTGTAATCATCAATATATCTGTTAAGGTCAAGAAACTAACAAAAATGTTATCTATGTATATGAATTTGTATGCCTATCGTTTGATGATTCGCCAATAATAATATAATGATCAATCAGCAGACGTGTTTTCAAAGCAACTGTTAGACATTGACAATGGGGAAATTCACAACGTCAAAATAAGATTTGATAGCGAGATTTCCCCAGAAAAACATCAATTCTAATTAAAATCGGTGGCCAGATGTATTTATTTCAGTCGATCGATTCTATTACAGATCCAAATGAAGTAGTCAACCATTCAACTGAATTCCTCACGGGATTTTCCAGGAATGCAGCCGCACAATTTGCATTTCAAAGAAGAAGTGGGTTATAGTAATGATACGCAATCTGAACCAACATAGAATTTGTAATAGTAGAAGACTAGCTGTTAAAAATCTGATGAACACCTGATTTCAAGGATACCAATGACTTCAAACGACTTGACGTTCCAATTCAAGCGAGTCCAGTTTACAGTTCCCCTTGAATTTGCAATGACAACTAATAAATCGCAATGCCAATCATTGTAAGTCTGTGGAATAAACCTCGATTTTCCCTGTTTTTCACACATGCTCGAAGTCGGTAAATGAACAAGCTTTGCGATGATTGCATTAAAATCAAAATCAATTTTTTTCTTCGAAATTAAAAAATTGCACGTAACTATTTTTCGTATGTAAACATGTATAAGGATACATCCACAGTTACAGGTTTAAATCTACAGGTACGCGAGGATCAGCAACGGGGCCGGGTCAGCTAAGTCATTTTCTCATTTTCTTTCCGATTATGTTGTTAAAAAAGCGTGTACGCCATCCAATATTTCTTAAAAAGTAAAAAAAGATTGTTTTAAAAAAATATTTTTTTTTATAAATGTGCGTATACCTGCCACATTCATTCGGAGATTCAGTCACAATTTGCGTTTGACTGTCTGTTATTATTCTTCTCTTTTTCAGTGGAATATCTATATATACCATAAAGCAGACCTTGTAAAAATCTTCACTTTTCTTATTAAAAAACTTTAATTACTTACCACTGTTATTAGTTGAGTTAATTTGAAGCACTGCTGAAGTTGATCTGTCATGGAACACTTACACTTACCCACAAACCTTGTTCATTGTTGTTTTGATAATAACAATGAATAATAATATAATATAATATATATGGGTGAATAATCTGAAATGACTCCTTTTCTTTGCGAAAAAGGGGACAGTCTCCGACCACTACGACGAAAATAATTCTCAAACTAAAATAGAAGTAGAGTTTCTTCGAGAACCTTCGAAGAGAACAATACTTCAGCGCGAGAGAAACACTACAAATTGAACGCAACGGCCGTTACCTTTTTTTTAAGCAGAAAACCACACCAGGCACGAGACTGAGAGAAAATGTCCCGGACAAAAGTCAATGATTTTTATAATTTCTTAAAATTAATTTAATTAAATCAAAAAAAGAGTATATGTGACTTGAAGTGATAGTGCATAAATTCATTTGAATGCAATTACAGATTTTTAATATTTACATACATAATAAGTACGGTTTATTTTGCTGCGTCGGTTTTGGACACGCATGAGACTACATGTACTGTTTTCTTTTTTTCGATATTAACAAATTAAAAATTTTAAAAAGTAATACGTGGGTTATTTTAACAAATATAATAAGCTGCTTAGAACATATTTATAAAAAAAATTAGTTAATACAACACAATTTTAAACAGCCGGACACAGAAAGAAGTCATTTAAGATTATTCACCCATATATATATAAAATATAATTCTATTTGCAAAATTTTTGAGCAATCATTTCAGAAATACTTTTTTAGTTTATCATGAAAATGTATTAACATTTTTCACAGAGTTTTCAAAATGCTGCCTAGTTTGTGTGAAATGCCCATATCGCTGGTTTGTCGTTTTATGAAAAGGCTGAATTCTAACCCGCATATTCATAAAAATTTAAAAAACCTTTGATTGGTAAGAAAAATGTTTGAAAAATTATTTTTGTATTTTCTACTTAGTGTTTAATTTATATATGAAAAATTAACAGTCGAAACGAATTCCCAAAAATGCGGTTTCAGAATATGGAACACCAAATTTGCTGAGAAGATTTCGTCCAAAATCGAATAACAGAACAGAGGCAATTAGCTGGCATTCGAGTAACAACATATTCTTTGCAAAAGGTAATAACAAAAACTGCCAATAACAAACACAAAACAAAACGACGAAACAGTGAAATGCAAAACGGAACCAGACCTGCTCTGAACCACTGAACTGAACCGACGTGAATTCTGAAATGATCCCTAGTGACAATTAAAAGTTATATTTTGACCCAATAAAAGTAGTATAAATTATATCTACCCATTATACTGTATAAAGGGTAGATCAAACATCAAAAATGGAACAAAAAAGCGTACCATGTAAATGCATAAGGCGACTCCAAAAGAAAATTGAAAGAAAGTCGCTCTTGAAATCAGGATCTTTACTTTTGCGAATAAAAGATAATTCTGCTTTTGAAGCGTTGAGTCACAAAAAGAGTAAAACGCAACAGAAAACCATTGATAGATATTTTAGTGCAAAGTTATGCTGAATATGGTTTGTTTTTTAAATTGTTATACCCATTTATCTATATTTTAGGAACAGTCCAAAAAACCGAAGTAAAATACTAAAAGTAAGGACACCAGAAGATCGCAAAAAATTTGAAAACAAAATACAATAGCAATTTCTAATAAAAACTGAAGTTTCCCCGTGAACTACATTATACTATGTAGTTTGTGATATAAAGTTCTGAAATTAGCCTTGCAGTTTAAAACTTGTTCCGGTTTACGAGAGTCATCGGCCCACAGTTTAATTGGTTTCGGTTCTGCTTGAATTCTTGTAAGATTGACTGTGGCCAATACTTAAAACAACATGCAACAAAGAGAAGCAAAACAGTTTATGAACACTTTGTTTCTTCGAAATTTTCATGTAAATAATTAAACTCTTCCACACAAGCGCCTGTAACGAATTTTATTTATTTAAATGACTGAATTCTATCTATCTATCCAAGTAAACAAACGAATATACGTAGGTACCTAAATGAATACCCATATACAAATAAAGACAGTTAACATCTGGTTTATTGACATTTTATAAATAAGCTTTTGTAGTTTTAGGTAAATATTTATAACTCGCTTCTTAACATTTCATTTATTTGCCAAGAGACAACACAATGGTAACCAACAAATTTTGAGTTGTCATTCATTGTTTATTCGCTTGTATAATGTCTTCTCACTCAGAGTCATTTATCTATTTCTTTCATTTGATTTTATGACGTAAAAATACAGTGACCAAGGCTTGATTTCGTGAAGTCAAAAATGGTGGTTACTACCACCACAGCTACGAAAAAGGATTCATTGTTTATTAACATTTTCAACGACAATGACAACTTTTCAAAACTCTGACAGACTGTTCTACATTGTTGGCCACTCACCGTTTCTTTATTAATCTTTGGCGCAACGAGTACCACAACTAGGAGTGTATACTAGATAGGGTCGTAATCTACAGGAAAAGTTCACGCGGACCCTCCTGTTATGTGGCTTATCCAAAGACGACTTCAGGACTGCAAAAGGGCTACATTTTATCCATAGGTCATTTTTGACTCCGATGTCAATTTGTTTTATTTCGCTTCCTCTACATATCCTTACACTGCCAAAAGTTGTACATAATAGCAATGAACGATTCATAATAATGCAATAATAATTTAATGTATAAGTCAATGTACATGTTCAATGCATGCGGACATTAACTAATGAACACGTTTATTAATTTGCAACGGGAAACTAACGTGAATACAAACCGAAACAAACAATGCTACTTTTTTCTTGTTAGTCTGAAGTCATCATTTATCGAGTAAAGGCCTAATTACTTGACCGTTGCCGGAACGTAAACGTAATCGTAACCGGAACGTTGATGTAGTGTTGGTTACCCAAGATACGTGAAGTACCATATGTTGTATGTAAACAAACAAAATAATTTGTCTATTTGGTCTGTTTGTTTTGATAAAAACGTAAAAAATTCATTAATAATGAAAGAAAGTGTTGTGAAGAAACAATTTATCCATTTTTATGTTTTTATTTTATTATTTTTCTAACAAAGTTGTTTATTTTCTTTCTTGCTGTTTTTTTTTGCTAGAAACAAATCAGCTGTTTGTTAAATGTCACTTGCCGGATAGAAAAATCTATTTTCTACAGGTTCATCCGTTACGTTACGATTACGGCCAAGTAACCATTTGTACATGTTTCACATAAGGAGAACGTATCAGCTGACACGCCAGGGTTACGATTACGGTCAAGTAACTCGGCCTTAAGGTATTATCGTGAGTGATGAAAAAAACTTAAGAGGGAATGTGGAAAGGTGCACCGCCAATGAACTTTAACATTTGAACCATCATATCTAGTGAACTATTACGTGCTGAAAAACATATCCATTATAAAACTGTCCTTAATAAAAAATTCTATATCAGCCAGAATAATGTAACGATCGTCATGGAATATTCACAGTATTTTGAACTGTCGTAAGCTGCATTAGGTCACATTCGGACGAATGGGCGTGGCAAGACGTTAACATTTGTAATGTTATGATGTATTCGAAATTAGATTCGGACAGAGGCTTGTGTGAAATATATAATTGTTCAGAAAACTATAAGCGCTAAAAATTTAAAATGATGATCTCTGTCATTTTTGTATACAATTTTAACATATTTTTATCGTAGTGGAAAACTGAATCAGGTTTAAGAAACTCGAATAAACTCCATAAAATCTTTGCGGTTTAGGAAATTTTTTTTGGTATTTATCTTACCATTTTTCCAGATATGTTACATATGTTGGAAGCCATAATTAGAACTACTTTTCACTTCACTTCATTTACGAAATCGAATTTGTAGAGATATGTAAAAACTCAAGTTAAAAACGAATTTACTGGTCGAGTAACAAAGCAACTGTTAGACATTGACAATGGGGAAATTCCAATCGAAGCTTCCACTCGTCTCATTTCGCTCCCACGTATTTTGTGTCAATTCACAAAAGAAGATTTAATAGAAACCCATACCTGTCTGGTACAATGTCCCTTAAATTATTTAGTCACCGCATATGCGTACAAAACAATACATAATTTACCCCCAAATTTTTTTACAACTTCATTGTTAAAGACGTATGTAAAACGATTCTGCCAATCAATAGATTGTATAAATATAATATTTTAAAGTATGTCTTCAAGTGCATTTCCAATATTGGTTATCATACAACATCCTTTTGTCAGAACCAAACTAGTTTTAACACTCGGAATGGAATACATTTGAGAGTGCCAAGATGCTGATTGGAGAAGTCAAAGCAACGGATTGATTATGTAGGTGGTATTACTTATAATAGTCTACTTCCCAGCAAACAATTGGAAGATTCTGAGGCGAACCATTGCCTAAGCGAAGTTTTAGCGATTCGCCGTAGAGATTCTTTGAAGTTGATTCGTCTATACATCATCTGGGGGATTAATAAACGATCGAAAAAATAATACCCAAATCTTCCAAAGTACATTTTAAAGTCGTTTGGAAGATTAATCGCTGCCGCGAATTGTTAGCAATGCTACATGACAATTGTTTAGCGATGAATCGCCTCTTCATCATCATCGCCTCTTCATCACAATTGTTTAGCGATGAATCGCCTCTTCATCATCATAGCAATGGTTCCGCAATCCTAGAGAAGTACACACAATCTTCCTGACAACATTTGGAAGTTGTTTAAAAGAACATTCGATAGATTTTTGTTTTTGTTATTTTGTTTTGCTTGTTGTGAAGAGATTATAACTGTAAAATCAAAGTGACATATCAAGTGAAATTTACAATGTTTGTTAGTTCATCTCTGAAATTACAAAGTGTCGGGTGTGTTTTATTTATATAATAGCAATGTTGTCGGCCAGCTCAATAAGAAAAAGAAGTAAGAGAGAAGCCTTCAACATTTTGAGGACGATTTATATCGGTGATAAAAGGTAAGGATTTCAAATATTATTATTTTATTCATATATAATTGTTATTCATTTATTTTTTTAATAGAAATATGCCACGGTAAATTTTCCACATCTGATGATAAACAAATTAATGCTGTAATACAACAGCATTTTGTACACGCCAAGGACCGAGTCGAGAAACGTCTTAAAAGTGCCAAAAAATAATTTATTTCTATTTCTTCTTTTAAATTCAAAAAAATACAATGAATTTCTAATTTTTTTTAATAAATTATACTAGTTAATGTAAAAAATTTCCGTCGTCCTATCTTAGTATTTCAGAGGTGGCGATTTGCATTCAAATCGCTGTGGGGAGTCGCTTGCAATGCTCTGGGGTGATTCGCTTGCAATACTCTGTGGGGAGTCGCTTGCAATGCTCTGGGATGATTCGCTTGCAATGCTACTATGTGCATCGTCTGAGATTCTTCATGGCGAATCGCATCACAGAGCCAACTGCTCACAACGGCGATTCGCCAACGCTTCTCAGATGACCATCGCCGCGATCTGTGACATCTTCCTGGCGATTCGTGGACGAATCTCAGACGATCGAAAATGTTTGCTGGGTTGTTGATTTAAAAAATAGCTTGCAAAAAAATATCTTTGTAATAATATTGAATCGCTTCTTGTATAATTTATTGTTTTATATTTTACTGTATATTTCCATACAACATATTTATAAATTTTAGTTAAAAATTACATTTGAATTTTTATAAAACTACACCGTGCTACAAAAAATAGATTTTTTTCTGTCCTATGAACCAAATGCACATATTCGGAAAGAGGGGAAAAAATAAAAATACACGTGTATCGGCGATTTTCATGTACACGTCAGATTTTTTTTTAGCTGAATCGATCTGATTTTTGGCGGGCAGACTCGTGGAAATGTCTGTTCTAAATTCTAAGATTTTCCTAAATTTTTTTTTTTAAATGGTTATCGTTTTTTTTAAGGTTTCAGTTCAAAAAACATTTTTTTCGTAACGCTTAAGTAGTTTACAATTTGGAGTCTCTTCAAGTTATGCTAAGAAAAGTGAAACAAATATTTTTTTTTCAAAAATAATAAAAATTGGGGAAAATCTAAGAATTGATAAAAATTGTTTTTAAAAATTGTACGTGATACAGGCATTTCCACGAGTCTGCTCGATTGGATCACTGAAAAAGGGTTAAAAATCGGTCCAAAGGCTTTCACACAGGCCACTACTGACGTGTACATGAAAATCGCCGATACACGTGTATTTTTATTTTTTCAACTCTTTCCGAAAAAGTAAATTTGGTTCATAGGACAGAATGTGTGTAACACGGTGTTATTAATCATTTGTACATTAAGATTATAAAGTTGTCCCAGTAATGCCAACTAGGCGCGGGACCATTATTATAATGTATTGTTAATAAAAATGTACGATAAATAAAAAAAAAGTCGGTTAAAACGTAATAAACTTCAGTTTATATCTAGTAATAATCAGTTAAATCCATATTCATATAGAGTAACATATACTCGAATTTATGTCATCCTGTCATTAGACTAAGGAAAATAGTTCTGATAAAACGTAATAATCTTCAGTTTATAAGTAGTAATCATCAGTTCATCCCTATTGATATCGATTAAGTTTTACTTAAATACAGTTGGGCATCAATTATCCGGGATGTTCGGGACCGGAAGCGGTGAGGTAATAACGGTTAATCAATTGATATAAAAATATTTTCCTTTCGTTATCGATCCCGGATAATTGATGTTCCCGGTTAATTGAATCACGGATAATCGATGCTCAACTGTACATGCCATCCTTTCATAAAATGAATAACACATTACACGGTAGTCATATTCAGTTCCTTATCTAGTTGTGTAGAGTCCTTTACATCGGGAAGAAAAACAATTATTGAAAATTCAGTCCGTACGGGAAATAGAAGTTATTGAAAATAAAAATATTTTTTCAAATGGGACATACAAATTTGTTGAATTGTGGGATTGTGACTGAAGCATACATTTCAAGAAATAGAACTAAAAATCAATATGATATTTTATGGAAATAGAGAAAACGTATTTTTCGACTTTTTCACTACTTCTTCAATGCTTCAATGCTATAGTATGTAATTTTTATGTATGTATGTATGTACTTAAAACGGCCTGGCCTTGACTATCAGATGTTACAACAATTTTAACGTATTTTCATTTACAAAAATGTTCTATTAAAAAAAGCAAGCAGTTTCTTCAAAAACTACTTAAATTGTAATTAAAACCAGTGAAAAAGTTGCAGTCGGGTAAACCGACTTATATATACACTCACCCTCAGTAAAAACATACAAGTCTCATATTTCAAAGTACCGGAAAGTCAAAAGTGTGCGTGGCTACCACCATTGGATGTAACGTCTGATGAAATGTCATAATAGCAACCTATAATACTGAATGTTATAGAAAAATATTGAATTACACGTTTTTACGAAAAGGACGGAATATAAAGCAGAGTTTTTCTTGAAATTTGTATGTGGCTAAAGCTTTACTAAATATAGAATTTCGGAATGATTCGATGGGCGAATTTATATAATTACACGATTTCTAAAGTGGGTGGAATGGTACATTTGTATGGGAGGTACCAGAAGGGGAGTTGCCAGACTTCCAAGTTTTTGTCCAAAACTTTGTATAGACATAGCTTTACTAAATACAGAATTAGGGCAAGATTGCGATGGGCAAATTGGTATTTTTACACGATTTGTAAGGTAGGTGGCATGTTACATTTGTATGGGAGGTACCAGAAGGGGTGTTGCCAGACTACCATGTTATTGTTGCAGTACAGACAGACGGACGGACATGGCTCAAACACGATAGAGATCGTGTAATAATATCAATATGACCGACGCGATCTTGCCAAATTGTTTATTTAGTAAAGCTATATCAAGACAAAGTTTTGGACAAAAACTTGGAATCTTGGCAACTCCCCTTCTGGTACGTCCCATACAAATGTACCATCCCGCCCCTTATAAACCGTATTAACCCTTATAAACGATATTGCCCAAATTCTGTATTTAGTAAAGCTATAGCCCCCTGGTTTATATTCCGCCCTTTTTATAAAAACGTGTAATACAATATTTATTTTCTATAACATTCGGTATTTTGAGGTTGCTATTAGGAAATTTCATCAGATGTTATATGCAATGATGGTAGCCACACTCACTTTTGACTTTCCGATACATTAAAATATGAGACTTGTATGTTTTTACTGAGGGTGAGGGTATATATAAGTCGGTTTACCCCACTGAAACTGTTTCCCTGCTTTTTAAGAAATCTGACAGAAATTGGTACAAAATCTGCATTGTATTTGTTAGAAACATTAATTTTAAACCCGGATATAATGGGGATGTAATGAAATCAATGTGGCAACGTCTGAAATTGAATGTGTGTGTAACCCTCCCAACATTTTCTATCGCGGAAGTGACGGATTAGTGACGCCAAGAAGTTGAAACTTATCGTCTGCGATACCATTTTTTCATCGTAGAAGTGTCTTCGGTATTGAGAAGTTGTACCCCCCGGAGTTAACTTCAATAAGACACTTTTGCGTAACTACAAAGAGTCACTTCTTAGTGCCTTCTTGGAAGTTACTTTTTGGTGCCTCTCAAACCTAAAAGCGCTAATGGTTTCTAAGCTTTCAAAGCACTTGGCATCTTCATGAATGTGAAGCAGGTAATGAATATTACAAGTTAAAAAACATAAGTCATACAATGAGGGAACGTCTTTAACAAAACTGAAAAGTAAATTTCGAGCAAATGCAATACTTTGGCATCCTTTTTCACCAAAAGAATTCTAATTGCAACAGACAACTTCAAAAATGGTAGAAATCTTTCTTGAGATAACACAGATTCTAAAACATATGGGCCGTAATATAAAAGAAATTGACGCACTTTATCACTGACCGACCACAGCAAAAGACAAAACTCCAATAATCTCGATGATTTCTTAAACTTTTTTTTTGCATTGTTTTCATTTCTTCTAATTTTATTTCGCGGTCACTGCGACTTTGGCAGAAGGTCATAATGTTGTTTTTGTTTAGAATATCCATAACGGCACATGTTATTTTCGGCTGATGTTGTAAACAACAAACAATCTTCAAAACGTCGTCTGGACGATTAAAAGACGACGACAATGTAAATTGTTCTTGTAAAATTCGAACTATCTTCGAATTAACGTCTTGAAGTGACTAAAGCGTAACGCATTTGAAGATGGACGATGAAAGAAACTTCCAAATGTTGGGAGGGTAAAGAATATCAATATGAATCTGTGTATGTATGTGTTGTATGATGTGCTACTATGAACGTTTAAACTTTTTCCACTTTGTTGCAAAAGGCAGACACATATGTATAATACTAAGAAAACCTAAGTAACTTTCCTTTATTTTTTCACTCATGGTCACTTTAATGGGCTAGTATTGTCAACTATAGCGGGTACGCGTATAGAACTTTTGGCAATTGAAGCATAACCGCCAATAACGTTTCAAGAGTCATTTCAAAAACAGCCCATTATGTACCTCATAATGAACCCAAAAGAGTACTAGAAAGAGTCGGTTACTTCTAAAATGTTTTTACGGATTCGGAACAGTTTGAATTTTGTCGTTTAAAACGTTCTTTGCTGTTAAGCTTCAATTGTATATAAAATACCAATTGTGATTGAAATAATAATGGAAATACAATAGCATATCTAAAACCGATGGCAATAATAGCCAATTAAATTAGTAGTTCCCGAATACATGACAACTAATATAAATATGAAAGCTGTCATGGTCAATCACAACAAAAATGGGTTTTATTTTACACCTAGAATACAAAACAGGGTTTCTTGTCGTAACTGTTCATTGTATATTAAAATATTATCGATGTTTACACAAACCTAAAATCCATTAAATACCAAACAACTATGAGTTCTCAGGTAGTCAATACTCCAATTACATATGTTTCTAGCAACAATTAATTCAACAATGTAGCAATACATATTAGCGTGGGTCGCGAAAAAATTAGTCCGTAGAAAGTCCATTTGAAATAATTGCAGTTGACTTCGCAGTGGAAATGTAGTAGGGAATGGATAATCACAACGAAACTTTCGACCAACAATTTTCCTTAGTTCAACAGATTAATTTCGGATTCAACTTCGTATAATAATTTTGTTTACATAATATCGAGGTAAATATTTATTAAAATAAGCAGTATTATTAGTAATAACCAATCAAATCAAAGATCTTTATAGTTTTCAGAGATAACCAAATTGAAATAACAATCTTCTAATGTTTTCCGAATGAACTACCATTTCATCAGTTTTGCAGATTGCACATACATGCAAATCGAAAACCCGATATAACGAACGACCAAAATTTTAACATTAAGTACCTTATATTACGAACGACTTAGTTTGTATACTCGATATAACGAACGGTTGAAAAAAAAACGTGAAAGGAATAGCAGAATTAAAACAGAAAAAAAAAACCCTCAAGAGTCGTTGCAATGCCGTTAGTATTCATTGCATACTCTTTTTTGATGCATACGCATACATCGCGAATTTGAATTTTCTTAAGTCAACAAATTAAAATTTTAGATGAATGTGAAAAGGGAAGAAGTCTTTCTGCGATTTAGACGAAATATGGAATTCCGAAGTCATCAAAATTGTCTCGAATTTAGAAGAAACTAACAATGGTTAAAAAATCGTCAATATCTTAAAAAAGGTGAATATTCACGGATGGAATAGAATCTATACGAATGGTTTCTAAGGCAAAGAATATTATATATACAATGGAAAAGAAAAAACCGCGCTCATCTCCGAATATAGTGTTGCCTATAGATTACCTTCATTCAAAAAGTGTTGTTCTTTCAAATGTTCATACCCGAGGATAGTCATTTTGTGAAGCGATGGTCAGGTTGAATAATTTTTAGAAGCTAACAATCTGCCAATGAAGGCATTATAAATTCTTCATAACGCTCCCAGTCACCCATGTACAGAAGATCTCATGAAACCCACGCCGGATGGTTAAATCTGCACAATTTATATGCCACCAAATGTAACGCCTCTTATCTAGCCCATGGATCAAAATGCCAATCGCTTAGTTAATATGGATGATTTTAATAACTGGAATAGGGATGCTGTAGAGGAATAGTCCATAGATGAAAATTTATGCTGATGTAATCCAAACCTTGGAAACGAGTATTTAATGGAGTCAGCAAAATAACATTGACTTATCAAAATCATTAATATTGAGAGAAATTTAGGAGAAAGCACTTCAAAGAAGTATCCAAATTGTGCCAAAACAAACAACTATAATAGATTTCTTGAAATAATCTTATTTTTTCCAAAAATGAGTACTGTATGATTTCATAAAATCGAGCAGAAATGTGGAAATACGTATATGTATTTTTTATGTTCTCACTGAAAACATTTATATAATAATAATAACAATTGGTCTGTTTAAAATCCAATAGAAACATGTTAAAAAAACATCGCGATATAACGAATCATTCGGTATAACGAATGACCCTGACATTATATCGTTCGTTATACCGGGAGTTGCGTGTATTTTAAATTTGTTTTCTCCAAGTAAATAAACAAATATAAAATAAATCTTTGCAGATAATGAATATATACCTTATTTTTAGTGGCAGACCTAAATAAAACATTTTGTCCGCAAGCACCGCGACCCAGTTTAGTGTAGCTGAGTGTGTACATGTCGTGTTTGTTTGTGTTCCGAGTTTGTTTCCTTTTTGTATGCATTTGTAGTTTAAATGAACTTGAAATTTTCAAAATTTCATACTTATTTGTATGAAGCTTCTTACTCAATAATATTCAGAGATGTATATTCATTGAGCACATGATTTCACATTATTTATGACAGTTTTAACTGAATGGCACAATTTTTTATTGGTAGGAAATGTTTCGTTAATAGTATTTTCTTTCTCCACAAGAATACTATATTGGGGGAATGATATTATTTATATACATAAAAATATCTTTCAAATATGTCATTGAAAAATAAAAAAATTTCCTTTTTCGAAGTTCATTACATGTAACAAAATTTAAGGAATGGACAATGTATATATACGAAAGGGCACGTTGGGCTGAGCTCAACAATTTTTACCAGCAATTTAACTGGAAACTATGTTTCCTATACAGTAATGTCGATGCTGCTGCTGAAATGGTTGAGAAAATAATTCTTCTTGGTATAAACACATTTATTCCATCGAAGTCTACTTCGATTAAACCTTCAAAGAATTGTTGGTTTAATCAGGCATGCAAAGTAGCTGTCAGATCTAAAGAGGAAGCGTTCAGAAATTGGCGTTTAAATAAAAATGTCAATACTGAGTTGCTACGCAAGCAGGCAAGATCAAGATGTGCCAGAGTACTTAGGCGTGAAATCTTCTTCACGAACAGCGTCTTCGTGCTAAAGTTCTTTCTACTCCCAGGGGAAGTAAGAGCTTTTGGGCATTTGTTAAAAGAGTAAGGGACAATTCTTCGTCTTCTATTCCAACTCTCGCTAACGATGACCACATATTCGCGGACCCGGTTGACAAAGCTAATCTTCTGGCTGAAATATTTGCAAAGAATTCATCTTTGCCTGACAGCAGTCAACCACTCCCCGTGATCGAAAACGTATCTAGTTCGATGCCTCAGATATTTTTTCGAACACGTGGAGTCAAAAGGGTTCTTGCAGATCTCAATGTAAATAAAACTCCGGGCCCGGATGGTATTTCAGCACTTGTCCTATGTAAGTGCTCTTCGACTCTAGCTCGTCCATTGCTACTAATCCTGCGAATTACCGTCCAATTGCAATATGTTCTGCGCTCTCGAAGGTTATGGAGAGCATGGTTAACCACCATCTTGTTAAGTATTTAGAGTCTAACGGCCTTCTCAATGATCGACAGTATGGCTTCCGTAGAAATCGATCTACTGGAGACCTGATGCCGTTCCTTTCGGAACGATGGAGTCGATCCATTCACCGCCTTGGTGAAAGCAAGGTCGTGGCTCTGGATATTTCCAAGGCGTTCGATAGGGTCTGGCACGGAGCACTCATATCAAAACTTATTGCATTTGGTGTCGGTAGTATCTTCTCTCGATTCATATCGAGTTTTCTCAGGGATCGCTCTATACGAGTTGTTATAGATGGGGTCTCATCCAACGAGCATAGGTTGACCGCAGGAGTGCCACAAGGCTCTGTCCTCTCTCCTTCTCTATTTCTTATTTTCATTGACGACCTGTTGGGGCAGACTGTGAACCCAATCTACTCCTATGCGGATGATAGCAACCTCTGTCATTCGTACTCATTTGATCATCGGCCAAGTCCCTCGGAGATAGAGGACAAAAGGCGAACGATGAATAACTCTCTTAACCGCGATTTGGCGACGATTTGTGAGTGGGGCCAAATGAACAGAGTAGATTTTAATGCTCAAAAGACCCAGTGCTATTTGTTGTCACACAAACGTTCCACTGATCCAGCACAGAGAAGGTATTACCGACACCAAATGCAATATGTTTTGATATGAGTGCTCCGGGCCAGACCCTATCGAACGCCTTGGAAATATCCAGAGCTACGACCTTGCTTTCGCCAAGGCGGTGAATGGACCGACTTCATCGCTCCGAAAGAACGCCATTAGACCTACAGTAGATCGATTTCTATGGATGCCATACTGTCGATCATTAAGAAGGCCGTTAGACTCTAAATACTTAACAAGATGGTGGTTAACCATGCTCTTCATGGCCTTCTAGAGCGCAGAACATATTGCAATTGGACGGTAATTCGCAGGATTTGTAGTCTCACCTTTCTTGGGGAACAGCTGAACATTGGTAAGATTGGGAAAAGGCTCCTTTTGATTTGACCAAAATCATGCACTTTTAAGTGGCCGCCCAAAGATTTGGTGCCTCGGTGAAATTTTTTCAAAAAAAAATTATCTTTTTCTCAGGTCTTTTATCATTTAGTCGATCAGAGCTATCGGAAATTCAAAAGTGAGGGTGTCACCATTAGATGTAATATCTGATGAAATGTCATAATAGAAACCTCAAATTACCGAATTTTACAGAAAAATATTGTATTACACCCCAAACGAATATATGTATGTGTGTAAACTTATTATGTTTGCACACACTTATAATACATATGTTTGGTGCAAAATTCTAGCATATTGAAAAACGATATGATTGTGTCCTAACATTTTTTGGCATTATAATATTTTAGAATGTATTTTTTTTTGAGTTACTGAGAGTATTACTCTCAGAGAGCGTAATTATATGACCCTCATCGTATTGTGCAAAGAAGGGTAATATGTGGTAGCCGTGTGTGAGGTGGAAGTGGATCGACACCATTGACTAGTTATACTGTTGTATTCTTATCGATGTGTCATGCAGAATCAGGAACGTGTGATCATTGACAAATTGTTCTCATTAGTTGTGCAAACGTTCCAGATTCAACACGTAAAGGAGAAACAACGGAGAAAAAGTGTATGTAAGTATGTACAGTAGTGGTCAAACGCGGATACATGAATGCAAATTTTTACAAAATTAAATATAACTTTTTTTTATTAGAGAAAATAAAAATATGTTTTACAGAATTCATTTGCAACACTTTTTTAAAAAAAAATTCAGTACATAACTTCAACAATCGCATTTAAACATTTATCCAGTTTTGTCCATTTTGGCAATTTTTGAAAAATTGTTTATTTTAATATTTGGTTCAAAGGCCTTTATTCTTCATGACGCATTTTATACGCTTAGGCATGCTTTCCACGAGATTTTCAATAGTCTGTTGTGGAATATTTGCCCATTCCATAGAAGTTCGTAACCAAAGTCCGTATAAATTAGTTGGAGCTCGATCGTATTCAGACAGTCTTCTTTGTACAATTGCCCATAAATTCTCGATTGGGTTTAAATCGTAGCTTTGTGCTGGCCACTTCAGTGTTTTAAATTTTTGTTCAGCAAGCCACTTTTGCACAATTTTAGCTGTGTGCTTGAGATACAAGTCCAATTCGGTGTAATGCTCTCCTTACTGTACGATCAGATACCTTTTTACCCAGAGATTCTGCAGCTTAATTTTTGGTATTCTGGCGTACTTATCTACCAGATTTCGTTCCACCAAACGAGCATCTCCATCAGAGAGCAATCTTAGCCTACCTCCCTTATTAGTAGCCATTACCACATTTCGCCGTTTTCTGACTAGGCTGATAGTACGGTGGCACAAATTTAGTTTTTTCCCTATACTACGACATGAATCACCATTTTCGCTAAGTCGAACGATTTCATCTTCCAGAGTTTTAGGTATTTTTCTCATTTCTTAGCTCTCTGGATTTTTGTTAATATGGCACTAGAAACTGTTATAACTTTTTCACTTTTTCAACTACAAATTAGACAAAATGGAATTCTTTCAATGCCGCTGCCGTTAAAATCTCACTTATAACAAAACAATTCGAATATAACGGGACTATGCATAAAAAAAAGGCGGACAGTGCACATTGGTTGAAATGACCGGTTTCAGCGGCAGAAAGTCCATTTTTAAAATTATGTTTTTGTTAAAACTAAGAATTGCACTTTGTAGGAAACTATTTAGAATACCCGAAAACGAAAAAATTATGACCAGGTGGCATCTCTGTGTTTATAACGAAGCTGTCAAAAAAACAGTTATTTTTTCATATTCGTTTTCTGTTCATTTACTTCAAAACAGGGAAACATGTTTTTTTTAATAATAGTTGATATAATAACAAATATCTAGAAAATGGAAATTACTTCTCAGGGTATGTATAACAATATGTTACAATTATTTTCTAAATAAAAGTGTTGTGTTTGATGAAAATCTGCGTTAAAGTGTGTCGTGTTTGTAGTGACGTTTTGGTGGTGGCGTCTGTGTTTCTTGGAATAGAACCGTCTTCATTCGAGTTCATTCGCAAAGTTATTTGTATCTGTAGATAGGTCAAGATGTGAGCTTTCATATCGTGAAAAAATCTTTTGCTCCAATTTGCCCCAACTCATAATATAACTGATTTTAGGCACCAAAATCAACAATTCCGATATTGTAAGTTTTTGGTTAGAAAATAACCACAAGTCAAGACTCGTTTTTAATTGGATATCTGCGCAATTTGATGGAAGTGTTGATGAAGACTGCAAAACACTTGTCAAGAAGCAAATAGATAACATTTGTGCTAAAATTAAACAAAAATGGAGCATGCTAGAAAGGATTCTAGAGAGCATAATTTAATGGATGTTTCCAACAGAGCAACAGAGTTCGATTGCATATCGAACTATATGCCGAAGAAACGTTGGAATATTTTGACGTAAGACTATTTACTAATGTTAACATAACATTTTTTTTAATTTGACCTTATCTTTCTTTACAGTTTGAATAAGTATTGACGAACCGTCTGGATAGATGTTATATATAAACCTTTCAGAGAATATTGTTTAAGTTATTTAATGTATTTGAGTACAGAAATGAATTTGATAATATGATTTAATAAATATTAAAAAAAAATTGGTTGGACAATATTTCGACGGACGGACATATAAATCGATATAACTCCCCTATATATCGATCCAACTAGCTGATGTTTTCACTGTACACTTCTTTAACTGTCACTAACACATGTGCCAAATATTACAGCTCAAACTTCTTCCTGTGAATTACTGCCGCTGAAACCAGTCATTTCAACCAATGAGCAGTGAACAAATGTGGATAAAAGCTGTACAAAAATATTAATGTTATTTTCTCATATTACTTGAAGGAAATAAGTCCGGATTTTTAATTACACTTCGTACGATCATATAAAAAACACAAAAGAAAATAAATTACTTGGATAACGGAGTTTCAACAAAAGTTATTAATAAAGAATTATAAATATCCGATTATGTATCCACTTATGTCCACTACTGTATGTATAATAAAGTCAAGTGAACACATAATATTTCTGCGAAGTTTTAACAAAACAACATATTTTAAAAACGACAATAGGATAACAAAATAGTTTGTTGTCGTTTTACAAATATGTTGTGTTATTAAAACTCCACAGATTACGATTCTAAAATAATATTTCTCGGTTAAGCAAGAAAATCATAAAAACAACAGCAAATAAACGATAGTGCATTTTGAGTTGGACAGCCGTGTGCGTCTATGACTCAACAATTTGTTGATATTCTCGTGTTCTATTCTGATAACGGTAAATGACGGCATATAATCTTCGCTGTTATTCATGAGGATTTTAAGAATTGGTTCGGGTAAAGTGTCAATTAATTCTTAGTGGCAGGGAAGCTATTACAACCGTGTCATAGTACTATTCGGGGTAAAACCTCTCCTATTTTTCTCACTGTGCCATGGTTACAAATGTAACTGATGAATATACGATAGCGTTTAACTGAACCACAATAGGATTTAACATTTTCTCTCCATATTTCGCACGCACATGTTTCCTAGCAAATATCCGCTACTTCGTAAGTGTACATTTTCCTTCCCAGCAAAACACAAAATATTTGTTTAATTGTATTGGTTTACAAAAAAATGTTTTATAACGACTAGGGATCTTTATCGCCTTTCTCAAAATGTTGGCGGTAAATACTAATTTGAAATACATGTTCATACTTTTTAAATTTTCCCATATTATCCCTTTTTCTACGTTTTTGTTCCGTTTATCAATTTTTTTTCCCCATTTGTTTCTATTTTTATCCCGTTTTGGCCCCTTTTGAGTCCCACCTGTTGTTACCAAAAATGTGCTTCACCTTTTTCTATTTTTTGCTGTCTTTATCCCGTTTTGGTACGTTTTAAAACTCTTTTCAAGCAGTTGGTGCAAAGCTTAGTTATGGACCAATTTTCCCAAAAAATTACAATCTTTGATCTATTTGTATTTTTGGGTATTTCGAAGAGTTTTGGGACAATTTCCCCCCTTTTTTTTATCCCCTTCCTATTCTTTTTGAAAAATCCGTTCATAGCAAAGTTCATGGTTCTAAGTTCAGCCATTGGGAGGACGGGTTGAAGCAGTCACGCAAGTATTTTATATATTCGTATGTAGATTATTTCTCATTTATATTATACCAGTTTTGGGCCCCATTTTGAACACTCATTCCTGGGCGTAACTACTGAACTATATCCAGTATACCAGCTACAACTGTAGTATACTGAGACTATCTTTTAAACTAGTTCCATCCATTGGCGTAGGAATGGATTTTTTCTGGGGGGGGGCTATAGCCCCACTCAACTCACTGAATTTCAAAATGTATAAATTCAAAAATAATGCCTAGATTTGGATTTTAGTTATTTATTTATGAAAGAAACGAAACTTAAACAATGAATTCAATAACAGACTAAATTATAATGCTATAAATAGAAAAAAGTTTAGTCTTTAAAAAAATTAAATTAAATAAAATAAATAAAGTTCAGACTTCTATTAAAAATAAAAAATAATAATTGTATTAAAAAATAAATAAATCATGACAGCATTAAATGCTGGTTCTTCGTCTCTTTTTTGAAAAAATTTCAAGAATATCATCGGCAGTTATAGAAAATTTTACTATTTCATTTTCAATATTTAAGATAGCTAAGTTTGAAAATCGGTCTTGGTGCATCGTTGATCTTAGCCACGTTTTTATTCGACGCATTGCAGAAAAGCTTCTCTCACAGCCAGCAGAGCTTATTGGGAGACTTAAGGCCACTTGTAGAAGTTTGAATATATTTGGGTATATATTTTTGTCAACTTTTTCTTTCAGCATATCCAAATTGATGGGATTATTTTTATATTGAACTTTTAAAAGATTTTTTAACACGATAGTTTCGGCTGAAAGTGAATCTACATCAATCCGAAGGATTTCTTTGTAATTTTCAATGAACTCAGAAGCTCCTTTCAAATCAAGCCTTCCAAAGTAATTCACTGCTTTAGCTAATGGAAGACTTTCAAATCTGTACTCCAAATTTGCCGTAATGTTGTCGATTATCGGATAGTAGATGTTTATTTTCCAGTATTCAGATGCAGTCGTATTGTCAGGCAAATCAATAAATGTACTTTTACCGACTGTTGCATCTACCAAAAAATCTTTATGCAATGTGGATGATTTTTTCTTTTTGAACGGCTTATAGGTTCTAATGAAATTTAATTTTCGCTTGCAAAATTTTCAATATCTTTCCAAATTTCATTAAATTTGTATCTGTAATCTTTAAATGTATTAATTGTTGCCATCACCGTTTCATAGGCTTCTCCCAAACTTGAGTTTTGAGTTTGAAAATATTTGCTCAAGGTATTTATTACTTTGAGAGTACTATGAAATACGTGAAGGTTTACAATAAAATCTGGTGTGGTGATTAAGTGTAGTAATCCTAAAGCTTCTACGCCATTTGTATCTCGAACAGCATTTGCTTCCTCCTCTAAAGCATCTTTAATACCAATATAGTTAGTAATAACCGATCTACAATTTTCATATCTGTAGCTCCACCTAGTTGTACTCAGACTATGTATTTCCAAATTTTTTATTTGCAAAGCATTGCTGATTCTTTTCAAATCCCTATGGTTTCCAGGTTTTGAAAAATGTGAGTACAACGCTTCTAGAGTATTAAAAAATGTTGAACTGGTTTTTATATTAAAACAGGAATCCACAATGACCAAATTTAACTTGTGTGCCAGGCAATGGATAAAAATAGCTTGAGGATGATTTTGCTTTATTTTCATTTGCAATCCATTCTTGTAACCTGACATTACACTTGCACCATCATAAGACTGTCCAACTATTGGAAGATTTCCCAGTTTCTTTTCTTCCAAAAAATCCAAAATAAGATTTTGTAAAGAAATAGCATCTCTACTTACAGAACAGTCCACAAATCCTACAAAATGTTCTTCTACTTCTAAATCGACGGCAAATCTTATTGTAATCGATAGTTGTTCTTCTTTAAAACATCTGGCCTCATCCACCATCAATGAGAAAAATCCGCACGACTCAACCTTTTGAACTATTATATTGATTACAGCGTTGGCAGATATTTGAAGTAATTCGTTTTGGATTTCAGGACTGCAGTAATTTGTACTTTTGTTGAAATTAGACTTGAACGATGAATCGTACTTGGCGGAATGCTCTGCAAGTTCTAAAAAATTGCCTCTATTTCTGCAGGTTTCACTTTCTCTGTGCCCCCGAAGAGGAAGTCCTTGACGCGCCAAAAGTAATAATATATCTATAACTTTCTTTATATATTCGCGATGTTCATTTATTTGTAGTGTATGTTGCTGAATAATATGGCTGTGTACATTTTGAGAAGAAATTTTGTACATTTTGTACGTTTGAAAAGACTGTGTGTGATGGGCAGACTGTGTATGTGGTCCACTTTCCTTTTTACCTAAATCATTTGGTGCTGCTACATTATGGTCATTTGTTTTAGGACGTTCTTCTGTAATATTTACTTCTAAGTTAATTTCTTCGGTTGGTTTAGTAATGGCTCTATCAACAGCAACATTTGTCAGCTTGGATGTTCCAGCTTTTTCACCATGTACCAAATTTATTGAGTTGGACTCTTCAGCGTTTTCGCCATTTTTTGCAATATTTTTTGATTTGAAAAACGATTTAATATCTTGAATTTTCTTCATGTCTACAATTCAGAAGGCTTAGGAGAATGTATACTTAAAAAGAGTAATTCTTACCGATTGCAGAGTTTTGATTAGAATATATTTGCTAAACAATTACATATATTGCGAAGAAATTAACACGGTTAGCTTACAATGTTGTTCACGTTTCCACAAAAATACTTGATTAATGATTGATTTTTTGCTATTGTTTACACGATCAGCTGTATCGCCAGTCGTGATACACAAAGATAATGTGTTGTGTAGGTGTAGCGGCATAACATATTATTCAATCAATTGTTTATATAAATAGGTAGATGGAGCCACCATTGCCGCCTGCTGTACGATTTGTTTAACAAACACTTTAAAACTAATTTCTTGTATTATTTAATAGCATCAAAACATATTTGGTTATTTACAGACGCACAAATTTCACTTGGACGTTATCTAAAAGTTCTGGGGGGGCTTAGCACCCCCGTTCCTACGCCTATGGTTCCATCATACCAACCCGTATCCGTACTACTTATGGATACCACAGTAATTAATACGCATCGTTTGACTTTGAAGATAGTAAGAGGTGGAAATTGACTTCGAAGAATCGACTACCCAAATAGTGATTAGTGACAATTGACTACTTAACCAGTGTAAAATTTGCAGTCTGGTAAACAGAATTTTATACCCTCACCCTCAGTGAAAACATACAAGTCTCATAGTTCAAAGTATCGGAAAGTCAAAAGTGAGCGTAGCTACCACCATTGGATGTAATATCTGATGAAATGTTATAATAGCAACCTCAAAGTACCGAATGTTACAGAAAAACCAATATTGTTGCCAGACTTCCAAGTTGTTGTTGGAATCTTTGTCCAGTTATATCTTTACTAAATACAGAATTTGGGTAAAATCGCATTGGTCGTATTAATAATATTACACGGTTTATAAGGAGCGGGATGGTACATTTGTATGGGAGGTACTAGAACGGGAGTTGCCAGACTTGTCCAAAACTTTGCCTAGCCATAGATTTACTAAATACAAAATTTGGGCAAGATCGCGTTGGTTATATTGATAATATTACACTGTTTATGAGGGCCGGATGGTATATTTGTATGGGAAGTACCAGAAGGGGAGCTGCTAGACTTCCAAGTTTTTGTTGGAATCTTTGCCAAGACCGAGTTTGGCGTATTGATATTATTACACGATTTCTAAAGTGGGCGAAATATCAGATTTGTATAGAAGGTACCCGAAGGGGTGTGGCCATATAACCTATATGCAATCCCATAAGCAGTTTTAGGAAAATATTAAGTCATGCCAAATTTCAGACTGATTGTTTAAATCTTTCTAAAGTTATCGGGCGTACCAGCAGGACAAATTTCAGACTGATTGTTTAACTCTTTCGAAAGTTATCGGGCGTACCAGCAGGACAGACAGACGGTCATTGCACAAACGATTTAGAAAGGCATGAATCGAATTTGGTTCAAAGACACCTGGGGTGTAATGTGATTATTTCTATGTGTTACACTTTTGAGCTGTTGGGTAGGAGGGTATAACAACTTGAAGAACGCAAAATGAGAATTTGGGGTAATACTGGCAACAACGGCGATGTTGGTTTTATTTACTTCGTTGTGGACTGCATATGAGATTCTGCGTGGTCGTACTGATGTCGTTTTCACTTGTTCAATTCTTCTTGCGAATACGTCTTTTTGTTCACACACACACACTCCCATTCGTATGTATGTGAACGGGCTAGGAGACAAAATTGACTTGTTCGGATTGTCACAAAAATTCTATTTGGATGAGTATATTTACTTAGGATTGTTTGTCTTTGTCCGTAATCAATTGAAATAGACTAATGGACTGCAATTGATTGTTGTGGATGCCAGTACGTGTATGTATGGTAGACTAAATCCTTCTTTTCTCTCGTTTTATGTTATGGCACGTTGTCCTCTGGTGAGTAGAGAGATGGAAATATTTCTTTTTTGTTTCTTAATGAAGTTGAAAAAGGATTCGTTTAAAGAAAATAAAGGTTGTAATTGAAGTATGTAATTTTGGTCAAAAACAACATTTAGTTATATTTTTCTTTACCTTTAATAATTGTGAGCCGGCTAACAACGTCATAAATGGTTTGGTTCAGAACTTATTGGCGGACAACACATCCAATCTGCCCGGAAATTCCCCAAATTCGTTAGGACTCAATGAATGTACAAAAAAATAAACACTCGCCTTTGCAAACTAGGAGCAAATTGCGAAAGCACATTGGTCGTCGGTTGCAAAATTATTTCATCCAACCTTATGTTTTTATTTCGGCTTGGTTGTAGGGCTGCATATGAGTGCTAAACATGCAAGTTCCTTATTTCTTAAAGACTTAATTCTCATTTTCGCCACAAAACCGATAAATTCGCATCACAGGTAATAATTCCCATTCCATCCCTGATTATTTTTCAATCAACTAAAAATTAAAAAAAAAAAAAAATGTTATCATAATAATTTACAGGGACGAACGTTTTTTTTGTATCTTTCATTATGGATATTGGAGGAGAAGAACAGATTACACATTCTTACATTTAATGTCATGCAAAATATATTACACTTCTTTATTTATTCAATAACTAGCTGACCCGGTAGGCTTCGTCATACCTAGGAAAATATTGACTTGACAGGATTGGTTGAAATCATTGTTATCCTTGGGATTAGGTCAGATTTTTAACAGCTAGTCTAACATGACTATAACCGATCCTACTTTGAACTGCAAATTGTGCGGCGGCATTCCTGGGAAATGCCATGAGTTAATAAATTCAGTTGGATAGTTGACGATTTCATTTGGATCTCTAATAGAATCGATCAACTGAAATAAATACAATTGGTCACCGACTTGAATTGATATTTTTTTTTTATAATTTGCTTCAATACGCGGGATATCGTGCTATTAAATCTTCTTTTGACGTTGTGAATTGACAAAAATTAGGTGGAAGCGAAATGAGACCATCGTCAATATACTGTGAATATTCCATGATGATCGTTACATTACTACGGCAGATATATCATTTTTTTATTAAGGACTGAGTTTTTCAGCACGTATCATCCTTCTTCTAATAGTTCATGAGATATGGTGATTCAAATGTTAAATGGTTGGTTCTACGCCACTCGTCGGGTTATGATCTCACAGCCATGTCGACAATGATAAAGTGTGAACATTTCACACTGAAATTTTGTTTCTACCTGATTAATTATATTATTTCTCAATAATTTGTTGTATTTTTATACGCAATGTTATCATTGGAGAATGATTACTAAACGATCATAACACAAACGCCACAAAATACATACACAATTGTCGCATGTCCAAACACACATAAATTTTAAATTTGAATAAAATCGGACTATAAATAAGTATTTTCGAAACAACTCGTCCTCAGCGCCATCTACCGGCTCCACTGACACATATTATTTCATCTCATTACCAAACAACCATACATTCTGAAATTTAGTTATATTGGTCAATACATTAAAATGTTCGATATAAATACGCTACTGTCAGAAGAACTTAAATTGATTTCTTTTCAGAATTTTGTAATTTTGTTTGCAAAAAATATATGTAAAATTATGGAAATTTTTTTGAGTCAACAGTGAACACAATTAAAAATGTATCAGCCAAATCCGTCACTCCGTGCTTTAGTTATGCTGTCACAAACACCCGCCAACTCATTTTTATATATTAGAGATTTTTCAAAAAAATGTTCAAAGTCATTCCCTAACTTTCATTTAAAATTTTCTTAATTTAAAAAAAAAAATTACATAAGGCCATTTCTCCAAAGTCGAATGCGACATTCGTACGCATTCAAATTGGAAAAAAACACATGACAAACATTTTTTGTATTTTCACAAAAGGCAAAACATATAGCTCTTGATCAGCACTATAATTGGTGCAAAGGTTGATTTTGACCAACTGTTCGTTGTCAAGATAGTTAGAACAAACCAGAATATTCGCATGCTACAAAGTAGTTTTCAAAGCTACCAAATGACACACTGATATCAGCGAAACCTAAAGGAATACTTTAAGTCGACTAATTTTAAAATATAGTGCAATGATGTAACTTAATAATGGTTATTTGGTTTATTTGATAATATTAAGTAGTTAATTTTTTATTTTATTTTAATCACTGTCGCACGCGACATGTCACATGCAAAATTTTTATATTTATTTTTTACTTTTCATGTAGTTAGACATCCATAAGATGTCTATAGTAATAATTAGATTTGATTGTTTGTTATAGGTTTAACATAAATTTATACACGCTGAAAAATCCGTAATTTTTAAATGTTTGTACAGAAGTAAAACGCGTGCTTATTTCAATGTAAATATAACTCATTTGCTATTAATATTACGTATTCGGATATACGCAATAGCGTGTTTGACAAAAACAACGTAATGGACGTGTTAAATTCTACTATGTACAATATTTGCGTTCAAATATTTAAGTATTTGTATCTTTGAGTAATAATAACCAATAGAATAAGATAAATTCACAGAGAGAGAACACAAAAAAGGAGTAACACACCATTTTATACACTTCAGAATGTATATACATCTGAGATGCAAAAGATGATACAATTGTACTGTTTTGGTACATTTTCGCCATCGAAAGTACCATGATACATCACTTTTGGGCCTAATTTAATACAGTTTACAGATTTCCGTATCTATAGTTTTTTGTCAGTAATTTGAAGAAAAGCTATGCAAAGAGCATATTTATATATTGTGAAATGGAATGTAACAAAGATATTCCAATGAGATGTCGTTAATTTCACACTAAGACGTTCTATGTGAGAATCTCAGGTAAAAAATAAAAATAAGAGCTTTTCAGCCAATGTCGTGAGATCACTCGTGACTGAATCAGAAATGGAAATAATTCTCAGCGCATTTGTTGTTCATTATAATATTCGAAATACAGTTCTAGATTGAATATGAAGGTAAAATAAGGTTTTAAAGGCCAATAGTGTGAAAACTGCAAACAATTTTCCAACTTTTGCCAAAGAAATTATTATTCTCTGGCAATAGACGAAAGCGCTGTTTGCAGAGTACCCAAACATTAAATGGAATGTTTATGTACATATGTCTTTTTACTTGAATAAAATTAATTCTGAAAACAAAATATCTTTTTTGATTTTGGTACCATTGCATCAAAAACTACAATTTCAATGAACGGAAAGCACAAAACGAAGAAACTGATTTCTCATCCCTGATGTACATATTCTTCTTTTTCGAGTTATTGAGTTTTGTTTTCTAACGTTCAGTCGTCAATCAGTAGTTGTGCTGCAGAGTCCTGACTGTGCGCAAATTGTTAGAATTGAAATTAGAAATTGCATTTGCTCACATCAATAAACAACAAAATATTGAACCCTTTTTGTTTGTTACCAAAATCATTTTATTGTCCTTCATAACTTATTTTGCCAATAGATGAGCGCATTGAGTGTAAAGAAGAAAACGCCTTCGGATTCATACGGAAGTACAAGGTACATACAGAATTAGATTTACATATACATACATGAGTTTTGTAAACTAATACAATTTACATTTCAGCAAATCAGGGCGTTAAATGAAGAAACCCGAACTGATGACAAGATGCCATGTATTGAAACGAAAACTCATTACTTATTGTTGGCTCAGCAACATGCACGTGCTTACACTTAATTACTTGCATGTTTGCAAGGAAATATGCATGTGCTTCTACTAGAGCGTGTACGTGAGGGAGAGAAATACGTATATACTTCCGAGTAAGTAAGTAATGCTTGTTTCACGTAAGTATATGCTCACTTCGTAGAAAACAAACATATATTTACAACCTATAAACAAGTTAATATTTGTGGTTCGGGCAAAATTTATATATGGTTGATGCATAATTTGTTTCCAAAAATTTGTTAAACTGGTCATTTTTTTAGCGTGTATAACTCTTGTATTGTAAATCAAAATTCAATATTTTATCTTCATCGATTGGGAATTTTAACAGATTTAAAAATGAAATTAGTAAATTTTCTAATCTGCCTGAAATTATTATTATAAGAGTGGTTGCATTCGCAACTCTTTGCCCTCTAACACCTCCCCTCGAAGTGGAAAGAATGCGACCTTCAATTGTGTTGAATAACTCCTAGATCTTCTATACAGCTTAGGTGTTTTCGTGCTGGGAGTGCCTTCGTTAACATATCCGCCGGCATGTCTTCCGTTCGCAGGTACAATATTTCTATTTCGCTCTGTTGTTGCTTTTCCCGAATGAAGTAATGCCGAACATCAATGTGTTTTGTACGGGGATAGTAACCAAACGATTTTACAAGACTGCACTTTGGCTGTCATTATATAATTTCATCGAACTCTTAGCAGCCTTCCAGTGTTCCGAACCATAGTTTGAATTGATTTGGCTTAAAAAATTTACTGCGTAAGCAATATCTAGACGTGTCATTACAGAAAGATGCATAGGCGCACCAATCAAACTTTGATACGGGTAGTTTTTCATGGTCTCTTCATCTGGTTCAGCTAGTTTCTCCAATTTCAGATTCGCTTCCATTAAGCTACGCACAGGTTTACAATTCTCCATGGCCTGTTGACCTAAAAATACCTTATGTGACACCAAATTTTGTTGGAATTGTATACCTAGACATGACTTTACTTTGCCTATGTCTTTCATCTCAAAAGATTGTGCTAGTGAATACTTTATTTGCTCTATCCAGGAGCTGTCATCGGATGCCAGAATTAGATCATCCACGTATACTGCCAAAATCAAAATCTTTCCATTCTTTCGAGCCGTAAAAATACATGGATCACGTTCAGACGGTAAGAGAGAAAGTTCCTTTAATTTAGTTGTCAACTTTTGATACGATTCCAGGCCAGACTGACGTAAACCATACAACGCCTTTGTTAATTTGCAGACTGGTGTTCTGCAATGTTGAATTTCATGAAGCCATCTGGTGGCAGTCTTTTTTGTCATATCGCTTTTATAAGCAGACGTTCCTAGCGAAGCACCGCCTTTCAAACTTTTTAGGATTTCTATTAAACATTCTGGAATTTCCAAATAATCCTCCTGGCTAAGCTCGCCATTAAGGTACGCGGTGACCACATCCATCTGATAAATTTCTAAATCCTTTTCGGCCGCCAGAGCGGACAAGAATCTAATTGATGAAGATTTCACAACAGGTTAATACGTCGTGTCAAAATCCTCACCCCTCTTGCCACTAGTCGCACCTTCTTTCTGTCATCTTCTTTGGTACGGAAAACAAAACGATTACCAATAATTTGTCTTTCCTTTGGCAGTTCAGCAATTTTCCATGTCTCGTTTATGATTTGTGCCAAATATTCGTCCTCTACAGCTCGAGACCACGCTTCCCGATCCTCGCCACAAAAAACATCCTTTAAAGTAATCGGATCACTTTCCACTGCGTGGTTTGCAGATTCAAAACCTTCAAAATATGTGCTGTCATCAGACTCGGTACTGCAATCAGTTCTATCCGCATTGGCAGGTGCAACTAATTGTCGATTTTTACGAGACCGTAAACCAGTTCTCACTGGCTGAGGTTGCCTTTTATTTTTAGTCTTACCTTTCGAAACTGGTTTGGCTTTCTTCTCAATATTTGATCCTGTTACGAGTGGTATGTACTCTATTGCTGAAGAACCTCCACACGGGTCATTGTAAATATCCTCATATTCGTTGTTATAGTACATGTTGTCTAAAAATTGCACATCGCGGCTGATAATAACGTGTCGTTTGCTAGGTGACCATAGTAGTACGCAGAGTACCCCACCAGAACGCATTCCTCAGATCTGGGGTCAAATTTGCCGTTGTACTTATCTTTTACCAAAACATACGCCTTTGAGCCAAAGGGTCTTATATGAGACACTGTCGGTACCCTAAGAGTCCATAATTTTAATGGGACTTTACCATGAAGTGATTTAGTTGGACATCGGTTTCTGGTATAACATGCCGTATTAATGTCTTCTGCCCAAAATACTGGCTGCACTCCTGCATGCTTCATCATGCATCTAGACATTTCGACCAGGATTCTATTTTTCCGTTCGGAGATGCCGTTTTGTTGAGGGGTATGAGGAGCAGCCAGTCTTCTTTTTATACCACACTCTACCAAATATTTGTTGAAATCGGTGTTGACATACTCCGTACCGTTGTCTGTCTGAAGAGTCTTTATTTTTCTGCCGGTAAACGTTTCCGCAGCACTCTTAAATTTTCGGAACGCACTTAAAGCTTTGGACTTATGTTTCAGGAAAAACACCTCACAGTACCGTGAATGGTCATCGGTAAATGTTATAAAATATCTTGCCCCCGAGTGGGATGTAGTTCTCATGGGGACGCAGACATCGCTATCGACAATTTGTAGAAGATCGGATGTTCTTTCCTCGTCGCTTTTTGGGAACGGTTTCCGTATCTGCTTCTGGGATATGCATATTTCACATGGTGACAATTTCTCATTCTTGGAAAATGCCGTCCCACGTACCAAATTTTCATGGACCATGCTCCTTAAATCTCGCTCGTTTAAGTGCCCCATTCGATGATGCCACTTGTCCATATGGCCAATTTTGTTCTCAGCGATGGCTGTCTGATCCTGCTGGTCTCTCAAAAAAAATAATTTCCAATTCTCTTCGCCCCGTATAAATGATGTCCATCTTTCATTATATCTGCACCATCACGGTGGAAAACAACATTGAAGCCATTGTCTGTAATTCTGGAGACGGACAGCAAATTTGTTCTTAAGTCTGACACATACATTACCTTCTTTAGGCGGATTCTGGAACCGCAGCCTTTACCATGTACGTCAATGTTGACATTTCCAACTCCGGTTATCTCTGTTTCGTTGTGATTTGCGAAACTTAATGTTTTTTGTATTGGCTTGAATTTTTCAAAATTACTCATGTGCGTAGTACAGCCGCTTTAAAGGCACCAATAATTTTTGCTGTCACCATTGGTGCACAACAACGCAGCCTCCACTGTATTGAACATTGATTGCTGTCTGTCAACATTTTCTGTATTTTTTGTTTTGGAGTTTCTTGCAAAATGGCCTGCCTTACCACATTTAAAACAATTCATTGAATGTTTCTTGTTGCTCTGTAGTTTTTGCTCTGCTTTCGCATTTTTCTGTCTATCCTTTGCAAAGCTTTTGCTATTCTTCTTTGGCTTGACATACATAGCGTTCTGCTTTGCTCTCTCTTCCGTTGCTTTGCGCGACTGACTCTCTACTATGATTTTCACTCTCAAAATCTCCGGCGTCGGCAGCTCGTCCCGAGTTTCCAGCGCGCAACGGAACGTTTCGTCAAGTCATTGCACACTACGACGTTTATTTCTTTTAATTTTTCACTGCGTCAAAGAAACCGTTAATATGCTCTCTCACGTTCTGGTCATCTGCAATGCGTGCCAAAGCAATTTGCTTCAAAAGAGTCGCCTTTCTGGCCGGTCCCTTTGACTCGAATGCTTCTTTCAGTTTCGTCCACATTTCATGAGATGTGCCACATTTCGAAATCAAGTTCAGTTCGTTAGGAGTAGTAGACAGTCCCATCGACAAACGATCACAAATCATTCTTTATCAGAACCGCCTTCATTTGTAGTTTCCATGTATCGTAGTTTTCAGGATTCAGTGGTTCGATTCGTACCACACCGCCTGCCATTTCTTCACAAAGGTTTTCCTTATTTTTCGTGGACAATTAATTTAATTTTTGTTTGAGCTCGTCTGGGCCCATAACCTTTTAGAATATAAAGACGAGTATCACTTCCGCTTTCAATATATACGTCTTTATTGACTTCAAGTAGACGAACGACTGGATTAAAAAGTGTGTAATACAATACTGAGAATAACAGAGTATGATAATGTACGAATAGAGTATAAAAAGGAATACAAAATAATAAGTAGGGTTGCATTTGCAACTCTTCGCCCACTAACAGTAACGTTAAAGTGAACAACTCTAAATTAGTCGTGATGTTGGTATATAGATCCCCGCGTTGTGGGATTAACATTTCTTTTAGTTAAAATTGAAAATTATTTACAATTTATTGGTATCTGTCCTGCCACAGTTGTTGGAGATGCTCATGTAGATTGGTTAGTTAATAACAGAAACTGCCAGTTAGTGAATAACCAGTAATACCTCGATTTACGTCCACTCTATTTACGACGTTTCGATTTGCATCGTAAATAGTTTTGTTCCCTCCAAATTCGATTTGCGTTGTTATTCGATTTACGTTGTTAAAATTTTGTTCTGCAAACAACACCAACTGGGGAATCCCGTTATTTTGTGTATACACGCTGAAAAAAATGGCCATTTTAACAAATTTCAGCAAACAAGTTCGCATCAAACATATATATATTTTTCCATACCACAAACATTAACTTGTTTGTAGGTGATAAATATCGAATATATATGTATGCGGTTTTGAGTCATTTTTTATTTATTTTCAATTTGTGAATTTCTATATAACAATCCATCTCATTCTCTCGGTATTGATATTATTTTAATGAGCGTAAATCAGCAAAAAAAAGTAATTACGAAATCAAATACACACTTATTCGCACCCAAATGTTGTGCTTTGTTAAATTTAATAAGTTCGTTGTCTGTTTTTCCCAAACACGTAATTCCTTATACACAAATACGTAATATTAATAGCAAATGAGTTATATTTATATCCAAATAAGCTTTGTGTAGATGGAAATAAGCTTTACTTGCTACAAACACCAAACACGCGTTTTACTTGTGTGTAAACAAAAAAAAAGGCGTGTACGTGTACATAATCAATTTCGTTTTTATTCATGTGTGTCTTTGCGAATACTTCAGTTGCATAAATAAATTCAACAAGGCGACATGAGCTCGAAACCTAAAACTGATCGAATTTCTGGATCACATGAATTATCTTTTGGTTTATTGAACATATGTATTAATAAACTGAACTTTCTCAAAATATGGCGAACTTGAAAATCGATTAAATAAGGAACCTATTATTGTAAGAGTAAGTACACGCTAAAAAAATGACCATTTTAACACATTTTTGCAAACAAATTATGCATCAACCATATATATATTAGCCCGAACCATAAATATTAACTTGTTTATAGGTTGTAACTATATGTTAGTTTTCTACGAAGTGAGCATATACTTACGTGTAACAAACATTACTTACTTAGTCGGAAATATATACCTATCCCCGCACCCCCCCCCCCCCCCCCCCCCCCCTTCGTACACACGCTCTCGTGTATTTTATTATTGTTGTAATAGTGTTTATTATTGTACATTTGATAGTAATATGACATTCATTTGTATTTATATGTGTAAATCTAGTTATTAAAAAAATAAATAAATAAGTAATTAGTTTTTTTTTCAATATAAGGCATCTTGTCATCAGTTCCTGTTTCTTCCTTCAACGTTTTGATGTGCTAAAAAGTAAATTAGTTTACAAAATTCATGTATATGTAAATCTAATTCTGTATGTACCTTGAACTCCCGTATGAATCCGAAGGCGTTTTCTTCTTTACACTCAATGCGCACATTTATTAGCGAAACAAGTTATGAGGGGCAATAAAACGATTTTGGTAACAAAAAAAGGGTTCAATACTTTATTACGGTTGCGTTGCAATTTCCCTAGTTTTATTTATTTATTTATTCATTCATTAGTCTATGGTACATAAACCTTACAGACTAGCTTACACATTATCTTAAAAATATATTAAATTCGACAAATCGATAAATTTACTTAAAGAAAACGAGAAATCAATATCATATTTCATATGTATATTATTAAATTCCCTCATGGACCTCATAATGGGTTCAAAATTTCAAAATAGTTGCTTCTATGGCACGTAACATTAAAAAATGCATTATGCCTAAGTAATCTAGTAGGAACTTTGAAATCAATGCGACTCAGAAGAAAAGGACAATCAATAAGACCACAAATAAGTTTATATACAGGCATGTCACAGAAACCCAAATCGACAAATTTTGAAACCAAAACGTTTTTAGCTTCTCCAGAAAAAGGAAATCGAAAAAAATTATTGATTTGAAACCCATGAGAAAATCTGAAGTGAAATTGATATCAATTTCAACTTAAACTCCAAATTGAAATGAAATTCTGTTCAAAATTAATTATGAATATTGCTTTTATTAAAAAATATACTAAATACGTTGAGTATGATAATTTTAACATCTTTTTTAACGTATAAAGTATCAGGCATGTCAAAGAATTGCCATCGCCTCAATTGTGTGATCTTGTCACATATAAAATTGGCAGCCTTAACCAAAAACAACACATAAACCCAAAAAAAAAAAAACAAAAATATCTGAAGTGAATGTAAGTATTTGTTAATATTAAAATTAATAACTAATTTTTACATATTTAAAGGGGCAAGCATATTTTTGTTTGTTTGTTTACTTTTTTTTAATTAAAATCACAGTCAAAGTCTGGAGACGTATCGACATTTTTGACGGCGGTGGGTAAACCAGCTGTTTCTAATTTCAATGCTACCATATTTTTAATAGAAATATTCGATTTCCATTTTTTCTTGATTTCATCAAACCCAGGAATTTTTGAAGAAGCAAAATTAAAATGTTAGGTTTTGGAAACACGAATTCAAATCGATTTCGTAACATTTCTGTGACATGCCTGATAGAAACAACAGCGAGCTTTTACTTCGTCGATTTTCAAGCGATTCCAAATGTATTAACCTACATCTGGAAATATACGACGGAAAGGGAGAATCAAAGGGCACCGAAAATAATGCAAATTTAATAAACTTTTTCTGTAATCTCTCAATACGATTCCAATTAACATGATAATAGGGATTCCAAACAATTGGACCATATTCAAGTTTTGATCTAACAAATGTTGTATATAGCAATTTGCGAGTATACGGATTTTGAAAATCTTTACTATTTCTCCATATAAATGCAAGTACAGTATAAGCTTTGGGCATTATATAATCAATATCCAAGTTAAATTGTAATTTTGAGTCATAACATAACACCTAAATCAAAAATATAATTGACTTTCTTGACATAGTGACCATGAATTGAATAATTAGAAATAACCATATTAGTACGCCTTCCATATGAAAGATGGAAACATTTGGCCACATTCCGAGGTAAATGATTTAAATCACACCAAGAAGCCAATCGATCAATATATTCTTGAATCAGTTTAATATCCCGAGGATGCTAAACATTCGCATATAATTTTATGTCATCAGCATACATTAGAAAGTTAGACGACTTGAGGCAAGAACATAAGTCATTGATAAAGATATTGAAAAGCAGAGGGCCTAAAACACTACCCTGTGGTACGCCCGAGGTGGCTAGATACAGTTCAGAGTAAGAACCATCAATTGACACAAAACAAAATCTATTACTCAAATAAGATTTAAACCACTTCACTAGAGAATCTGGAAACCCAATTTTTTTAAGTTTCAAGAGAAGTATGTCATGATTGACTTTATCAAATGCTTTACAAAAATCAAAGTACACGGTATCAACTTGATAACCTAACTCAAAGCTATTAATACAAAAATTCGTAAAAACCAAAAGATTGGAGATAGTTGAACGATTTTTTATAAAACCATGTTGGAATTCAGATATAAAGCGATAAGTAGACGGAAATAACTTATCATAAACTAAATGCTCAAATAACTTGGACACAGTTGATAATTTTGAAATTGGTCTATAATTGCGAGTGTCAGCTTTAGAGCCAGATTTATGAATAGGAGTAATAGAAGAAATTTTCCAGCAATCTAAAAATATACCAGTCTTTAACGAGTAATTAAAGATATACTGGAGTGGAAAAGAAAAAGAAGATGTACATCTTTTAAGAAACAGAGCAGAAATACCATCATTATCAGTTCTAACTGATTCTTTCAAACCAGATAGAATGTCCGTTTCACTAAACTGGAAGTATGTCAGATCCGAAACAGACACAACATTTTCCAACAGTTTAGAATCAAAAGACTGCGTAAAAGGCTCAAAGTTAGATTTGAAAAAACTTGCAAATAAATTTGCCTGATCATGAGGTGAACTGGCAAAATTATCACCAAAAAATATTGAGGAAGGGAAGTCGCTATTGCGATTTTTTGACTTTATAAAATTCCAAAATGATTTAGGATTACTGCTAATTTTGTTTTCAAAGCTAATAATGGACTGCTTATAATGAAATTTATTTAAAAAAGAAAATTCTCTAGAGTAGTGCTCATATTTATTTTTGCTATATTTAGTATTTGTGGATTTAAAGATTTTGTGGAATTTATTTCTCAGATTCTTTAATTTTTTCAAACCCGGAGTATACCAGGGAGGTTTGTAACATTTCGGCTTCAATAAAGGAACATTAACATGAAGAATTTCAACAATTCTATTTCTGAACTCCGAATAACAATCATGAATTGTTCTGCCCATAAAAATATGTGTCCAGTCAATACTCGAGATGAGATGATTAATTAATATAAAATCACAAGCATTATAATCAAAACGATTACCTAAACTGGTAAAATTTGAAAATTTATAAAATTCAATGTTTAAGCAAATTGGAACATGATGATTATCTGGAGTACAAAATGGATAATCACATACTGCAATAAGATAGTGCATATTGTATGATATAAAAATGAGATCAAGAATTCTACCAATATTATTGTAAAATGAATTAATTTGAGCAAGGGATAGACTAAGAATTGTATCAATAACATTAATTTCAATGACAGAATTGAGATTAGTAGGAAACATAACATTTGATTTCGGTAATATCGACCAGTTAACTTTGCTAAAATTAAAATCACCTAGGATTACACATCCATCGCTCTCATCATCTGGAGCAAGCTTAGCAATATTCTGGACATGTGCATCATAAACGTCATATTGGCTACCAGGCGGAATATATGATGCGAATACAAATAAGGAACCCTCAGTCCCGTCTAAGCGTATACACAGCTGGTCCAGGATTGTGTCATTATTCGGCAATTGAAAAGCGTAGATTTTAAACATTTTTTAACCGCGATCAAAACTCCGCCTCCACGTAAACAGCCTGTTTTAAGAGGATCTCGGTCTTTGCGGTACACATTATAAAGAATTGTATCAAAGAATTCACCATCATAGAAGTCTTCATTCAACCATGTCTCAACAAGAATCGCAATATCATAAGCGGCTTGAGATGATGCAGAAAAGACTAAATTGATATACATGATAAATGCATTTTGCTTATCTCAATATGTTTTTCAACATAATCCATAATTTGCTGCTCCGAAACATTGGGTTTAAATGACGATAGATGAACCCATTTCTTTCTTACAACAACCTCAAGATCATCATTATTGCACTGACCAACGATCACAGCCTTTTTACGATTTTTACGTGGTTTAACTTTATTCCACACTGCAATGTTTGCTGGGTCGTGATTTGCATCTGTCGATTCAGCACACTCATTGGCAAACGCAAGAGAGACATGATGAGCACTATTAGAAGAGCAAGCAGCATCACTATGTTGGATAGCAGCAACACCAACAGCAGAGTTAGCGAGACAATTCTCATTAAACAAATGTGTACTAACATCATTACAGTCCAAGTCTGCATGCTCCCGAACAGGTTGATCACATTTGACGGACGAGTTAGATGAAAGCAATTGAATATTTGAAGAAGCAAGAGAGGGCACAACTGCATTATATGTTGACAAACCAGTATTAGAAAAAGAAGAAGCACTTGTTGGCACTTTTCTATTTGAATTGAGAAAGTTATTCAGCAATAGTTTAAGCTCTTTAACTTCAGCAAAGAGCAACTATACACACGCCACCAAATCTCCCGACACATTCAGGCAATTATTGCAATTATAAACAATGTTTTTGCATTTTTTTTATAGCTTCCAAAACATTGAGATCGTCAGTATCTGAACAAAAGTAATGAAACTTTCCATTGCAAATCTTGCACCTTACGTATTTTTCAGATTGCAAGGATTTAAAGCACTTAGAACGTAACGATTTTGGTGGCGCAGTTGACATCGCGAACTTCTACACTATATCACAGTCAGACTAGTACTCGCTTGTTGTGTATCGATGTGCGAAAATGCATTGCGCTTGGAATTTCGTGGGAATGTGTGTTGTCTATGGCGACTGCGCGACGCCGTCGGTGTTAGAGAACATTCTGGAAATAAAACGATGTGTTGTTATACACA
Source organism: Hydrotaea cyrtoneurina (assembly GCA_958296145.1). NCBI lineage: Eukaryota > Metazoa > Arthropoda > Insecta > Diptera > Muscidae > Hydrotaea > Hydrotaea cyrtoneurina. The sequence goes on from OY282512.1 coordinate 45,021,450, forward strand.
CAAAATGCACTTAAATTATTTCAATTATTTTGGTCTGTGGCACAAAATATCGTACATTGTATGCTGATAAATGGGTTCTGCGTTCATATGGAGAGTAATTATTGACGAGTGCTTAACGTGTGCATAAACATAAAAATCTCGATGCAGACGTTTGGCTTCAACCCTGTAAATAAAAAATGTTCAACATGTTCATATTAATCATTGCACGACTTACTTCCCAGCTAGCATTTGAACGTTTGTTTCACGATCACGATTGTTTCGCGACTGGATTTCCAATCGTCACCACGATTGTCGGAGCAGAATTATATTTTTCTCTGGTTTTGCTTTCTCTGCTTTTCACGATTTGTTTTTGTGTTTACTTTGTGTCACAGTCGTACATGTAGTTTTATTATTGTTGTCTTACTTCTTCCCGCACACTCCACCGAACTCGTGTTTTGCAAACAGAATTTAATTATGTCTCTCTGAAATTCTAACAGGTTTTCCAATATCTGCTCAGCAGAAAAAGAAAAAAAACTTGTTTGCTTGTTTTCATTTGAGTATTTAACAAGCAAACAAGCGTCAGAGGTGAAGTGCATCACAAGTGGTTTTTGTAAGAAAAAAATTGAAGAAATAAAATAAAAAGTTGTTTTTTAGATGGTGAAATAAAATAAATACAATATAGGTATAAATTAAAAACAAAATATATTTATAATGCTAATTAATTTAATTTTTTTTCTTTTCAAAAATATGCGTCATGTAAAGTTCCCTAAATCGGATGACTCTTCAATTAATAAAGCAATCCAGCAACACTTTGTTCATGCTGCAGACCGGCTTAGGAAAGTCGACCGAACAAAAACTATTAAATAAGTACCAAATTTTAATTTATAATACTATAATTTTATTCATCAAATACAATTTTTAATAAAAAAGCATGTTCATAGAGAAAGAACATTGGCAATCGCCTGCGATTTGATTTTGCTCATCGTCGACGATTGGATTTTGCTCATCGTTAACGATTGGATTTTGCTCATCGTCGACGATTGGAAAGTAAGAGTCGCGTCTTGACACAGTTACTTCAGTTGCCCTGAACGTGCGCGATTGGAATACGACATCGCGCACGATTACTTTAATCGTCGACTCCGATCGTAAAAGAGTCGTGCACGATTGAAAATGCTAGCTGGGTTACGAACGTCCAAGGAACTGCATAATAATTCACTGCCAACATATTTTATCTGCGCAAACCGTTACTATTTCATTCAGCTTCTTCTTTCTTTCTCCATATTTTATTTTATTTTTGCACTGAATTATTTTATTCGACATACTCATTCATTCTTACTGACCGTTTTTCTTTCTCCTAATTTTTCTTTTTTTTTGTAAAAACAATAATTCTAAAACTTTCCGCACATTCAGGACTATACAGCACAACTACTGATTGACGAATGAACGTTAGAAAACAAAACGAAATAAATCAAAAGAAGAAGAACATGTACATCAGGGATGAAAAATCAGTGTCCTCGTTTTGTAATTTCCGTTCTTTGAAACTGTACTGTTTGATCCCGATGGTACCAAAATCAAAAAAGATATTTTGTTTTCAGAATCAATTTTATTAAAGAATAAAGACTACATAAAGAATGTACATAAACATTATATTTAATATTAATGCAGTGCAAACAGTGCTTTTGTCTTTTGCCAGTAAATAATAATTTCTTTGGCAAAAGTTGGAAAATTGCTTGCAGTTTTCACACTATTTATTAGCCACGAGAGATCTCACGACATCGGCTGAAAAGTTATTTTTTTATTTTTACCTGAGACTCTCAAATAGCACGTCACTTAATGCGACATTAACATTATTGGAACATCTTTACACCCCATTCCACAATATATAAATTTTCAATTTGCATAGCTTTTCTTCAAATTACGTAAATTTTTGTAAAAATGAATATTTGTAAATAGTATCAAATTAGGCCCAAAAGTGCTGTGTCATGGTACTTTCGATCACGAAAATGTACAAAAAAGAACAATTGTATCATCTTTTGCATCCCTGATGTACACGCTTATACAAAACTTCACACATTCTTATGTGTATGCATGTGTAAAACACATTGTGTGTATAAAATGGGGTGTTACTCTTTTTTGTGTTCTCTGTCTCTGTGAATTTATCTTATTCTCTTGGTTATTATTACTTAGAGAACAGAGATACAAATACTTAAATATTTGAACGCAAGGCTTGTACTTTGTAAAATTTAACACGTTCATTGCGTGGTTTTTGTCAAACACGCTATTGCGTATATCCGAATAAGTAATATTTATAGCAAATGAGTTATATTTACATTCAAATTAGCTTTGTGTACAAGGAAATAAGCTTTACTTGATACATGTTCCAAACACGCGTTTTACTGTACAAACATTTTAAAATGACGGATTTTTCAGCGTGTATTTATTACTGAAACAACACCGCATTCCTGCTGACTATTTATACTAATCTTAACAATTTTATTACTTAAGAACTACATTATACATTCTATTGATAGTTCCAGTGTAATAATTTGTTTGCCAAAATTTGTTAAAATGGCCATTTTTTTAGCGTGTAGAGAATCAATACGAAACGGCGCTCACGCTAAAAAAAATGGCCATTTTAACAAATTTTTGCAAACAAATTATGCATCCATATATATATTTGACCGAACTACAAATATTAACTTGTTTATAGGTTATAAATATATACATATTTGTTTTCTTTCGAAGTGAGCATATCGTCGCCCGGATTTTTCAAATCTGCCATCTGTTTTCGGCTATCTCTTCTCGTTGCTGAGATAAATCGTGTCCAGTTTGCCCTATATCTTTCAAAACAGTACTTTTTTGTGCCATTTTGATTCAATGGCGTATAGAGCAAAATTTCAGTGCAAAATCTTGAAATTGATTATTGCTGGACATTTTGCTCTACGTGCAGTCGTTAGTTGCAGTTTTGCTCTATTGCAGTTATATTGTTGAAGAATTAGTAAGTGTTCTTCCTTTTATATAGAATACTTTTGTAGAGTACTCTCTCTCTCGCTCTCTCTACTACTTTGCTATTTTGGTACTTTTCTCAATTTTTAAGGTTTATCAAGAATTTTGCTTAGTATTAAGATTTATCAACATTCCATTTAACGTTCATATTTGTTTTCTAATAACAAAATTTTGTTTACCGTTATATTCGAATAAGTATGTGTATATAAACGAACACTTCTGAAGTGTGGGCAGTCGGAGTTATCGTTTAGAAAGAAAATAAGTGATCATAGAATAAAAATAAAGTTGGAAAAAATTAAAAGAAAATAAAGAAATAAATAGTTATTGTTTTATTTACTAAATCAATCGTTAAAGAAAGCTCAACAAGTGTAGTTTAATTTATAAAAAATATAACTCAAACCGACTTATAATGTCCTCTGTGCAAAAAAAAAATATCAAAAAAAAGAAAAAGAGACAAAGAAACTATTGAAGATATTTCAAGGGGTAAATTAAAATAAGTGACCTTGAATTTTATAGAATATGTAAATACTTAATTATGTATGTATGTATATAAAAATTTTTTTAGACGAAAGTGTTTTTATTGGAAACAGACATAAACGGCCAAGAATAAAGCCAGTTGCAGAAACATCTTCTAAAGCTTCGACAGCAAACATCCAACTATTCAAAATATAGTTATGTGGAGTGATTCGTGCGTTGCCCAAAATAAAAATCAAATGATGTCCACAGCAATTTTAAAATTTTTGTCAGACCATTTACAGGTCAAAAGTATTATTCAGAAATTTTCTGAGCCTGGTCATTCACAAATCCAAGAAGTCGATTGCGTTCACAGTGCTTTAGACAAATATATGAAACGTTTAGAAATTCATAGCATTTTGTCACTCGTTAATTATTTGAAACATTTTAAAACACATAAAATAAAACTTAAGGTTGTAGAAATGCAATTATCAGATTTTAAAAATGTTTCCAAGATATCTAACCAATTACATTTTTCGATTCTTCCATTTACTAAAATAAAAGTTCTTGAATATATTCAAAATAACTTGTTCATAATTAAATTCAAAAACTCAATTTTGCAGTCTCATTACCAAACAGTAAATATAATAACAAAAGGTTGGCTGAATCAATTACCAACACCGTTAAATATTTTTGAAACAGAGTTAAGTATTATTAAGAGAAAAGCAAAAATTCAAAATGAAAAAATTTCTGATTTAAAATTTTTATTAAATTTTATATCTGACGCAGACAAAAAATATTACCTAACTCAAATAAATTAAGATCTTTATTTTTTATTATCATTTTGATATATTCTATAATAACTTTTTGAATAGTTTTTATTTTTGTTTTTTGTAAATGAATATATTTAATGTTTTTTACTAAAATTTGTAGGCGTGTTTTATTACTTTGTTAATGCTACTTTGCTCTATGTGTATGTATTTGCAGGGAAATATGCTTAAGGTGGCGTATAGAGCAAACAGGATTTTTATTACCGTTGGAAAACATCCCGTTGTAGATGTGATCGGGAGATGAAAATGTTTCCTTAGAATCATCTTGATATAACAAATATATGGTATAAAAATCACAAAATCCCATCGAGTAGTTTCTTTGAAAAATTATGTTAAAGTTCAAACTCGATTTACTCAAAACGCATTTTTGGCACATAGAGCACTTAAACCCTCGGACGACGATATACTTACGTGTAACAAACATTACTTACTTACTCGGAAGTATGTACGTATTACCGGCATTCACGCACACGCTCTAGTAGAAGCACATGCATATTCCCTACAAACATGCAATTAATTAAGTGTAAGCACGTGCATGTTATTGAGCAAACATGCATGTACTTATGATAAAGTACTCGTATATTGTTTATTATTGCACATTTAACGCCGTGATTTGCTGAAATGTTTACAAAACCCATGTATATGTAAATCTAACTATGTATATACCTTGTACTCCCATATGAATCCGAAGGCGTTTTCTTCTTTACACTCGATGAGCACATCTATTGGCAAAATAAGGAGCTGGATGGTACATTTGTATGGGAGGTACCAGAAGGGGAGTTGCCAGACTTCCAAGTTTTTGTAGCGTTGGTCATATTATTAATATTACACGGTTTATAAGAGGAGGGGTGGTACATTTGTATCGGAGGCACCAGAAGGGGAGTGGCCAGACTTCCAAGATTTTGTCATACCCTACGGGTAGGAGGGTATATATCATTTGATACGGCTCAAAAGTGTAACACATAGAAATATTCACATTACACCCCAGGTGTCTTTGAACCAAATTCGATTCATGACTTTCTAAATCGTTTGAGCCATGTCCGTCAGTCCTGCTGCTACGCACGATAACTTTCGAAAGAGTTAAGCAATCACTCGGAAATTTGGCGTGTCTTATTTTCCAAAGTTTATGGGATTGCATATGGGCTATATGGACACACCCCTTCGGGTACCTCCCATACATGCTATTTCGCCCACTTTAGAAATCGTGCAATAATATCAACACGCCCACTTCTATCTTGGCCAAATTCCGTATTTAGTAAAGGTATAACTGGACAAAGTTTCGGACAAAATTTTGGAAGTCTGGCAACTCCCCTTCTGGTACCTCCCATACAAATGTACCATTCCACCCACTTTAGAAATCGTGTAATTATATAAATTCGCTCAGCGAATCTTTCCGAAATTCTGTATTTAGTAAAGGTTTAACTACATAAATTTTTCGAGAAAAATTCAGCTTTTATTCCGCCCTTTTTGTAAAACGTGTTTTACAATATTTATACTCTCACCCTACGGGTAGGAGGGTATATATCATGTGATACGGCTTAAAACTGTATTACCTAGAAATATTCGATTCATGACTTTCTGAATAGTTTGAGCCATGTCCGTCTGTACGTCCGCTGTGCTGCTGGTACGCACGATAACTTTCGAAAGAGTTAACAAATCGCTTTGATTGTTAATATTTAATTTTAATATTTTTCTAAAACTGCTTATGGGATTGCATATGGGCTATATGGTCACACCCCTTCGGTACCTCCCATACAAATATGATATTTCGCCCACTTAATAAATCGTGTAATAATATCAACACGCGCAAGTTCGATCCTGCCCAAATTCCGCATTTGTAAAGGTATAACTGGACAAAGTTTTGGACAAAAACATGGAAGTCTGGCAACTCCCCTTCTGGTACCTCCCATACAAATGTATCATCCCGCCTACCTTAGAAATCGTGTAATAACACCAATATGCCCAACGGCATCTTGTTCAATTGTAATTAGTAAACATATAGTTAGACTAAGTCTTGGATAAAAACTGGGAAGTCTGGCAAGTCCTCTTCTGTTACCTCCCATACAAATGTACCATTGTACCCTCTTTAGAAATCGTGTAATTATATCAACTCGCTCAACGAATCTTTCCGAAATTCTATATTTAGTAAAGCTTTATATACATACAATTTTCTAGTAAACATTTCTATAACAGTCGGTGTTTGGAACATGTACCAGATAAAGCTTATTTCCTTGTACACAAAGCTTATTTGAATGATATTAATATTACTTATTCGGATATACGCAATAGCGTGTTTGACAAAAACCACGCAATGAACGTGTTAAATTTTACAAAGTACAAGCCTTGCGTTCAAATATTTAAGTATTTGTATCTCTGTTCTCTAAGTAATAATAACCAAGAGAATAAGATAAATTCACAGAGCCAGATAACACAAAAAAGAGTAACATCCCAGTGTACCAATTCTTCCGAATTCGGTCAGAATTCTGAAGAAAGTTTTTGCAGACTTTTCGGACAGAATTCTGTCCGAATTCGGATGGGAAATTCGGAGGGAAATCTGACATTTTGTCAGACAAACATCAGACAAGTCTGACCTTTGTCGGACAAAATATCAGACAATTCTAAGCTTTGTCGGATGATTTATCCGAGAATGTGCAGACAATTCTGAATTTTGTCGGACATTTTGTTCGAGAATGCCCAGACAATTCTGACCTTTGTCGGACATTTTGTCCGAGAATGTCCAGACAATTCTGACCTTTGTCGGACATTTTGTCCGAGAATGTCCAGACAATTCTGACAATTTGTCCAATATGATACCTTGTAAACAAAGCAATAAGAGTCATTTGATGGTTTTTGTATTAATATATTTTTCTTATTTATAAAATAAAATTGAGATCATATTACAAAAATTAAATTAACATGTGGAAAATTCAGTTGTGTAATTAAAAAGTTAAAAATTAAATAAACATGTGGAAAATTCAGTTTTGTAATTAAAAAGTTAAAAATAGTGAAGAAATTCTTCAATCTTCGTGTTGCCTTTTAAGTTTTTTGTTGAGTCTGTCTTTAGACGAATTAAAATATATCTTAATGTGCCCTTCTATTGTTGAGTTGGTTGTTTGAGGAATTTTTTCCGCCGCAACTTCTATTGAATAAATAAAAAAAATATATACAAATGTATTATAGTTTCAAGAAATATAGAAAAAATGTAAGAGGGTACCTTTAAGTAATTTTATTAAGTAGAAATCCTTCACCGAAATATTATTCTTCGTAATAGACCACGAAAATTTGGACGCAATTTTGTCATCAATAAATATTAATTTTAAATTTTCAGAAATGAATTTTCGAATGTCATCGCACGATTGATTCCCGAACTTTTTTATCTGGAAATAAGAATTAATATTAATGAAACGAACAGTAATAACAGTAATACAAATAAACTTGAAATAAAATTAAACTTACCAGCTGCGATTTAATATAGTCGTCGTCTTTAATTTTAAGGTCAAAGCTTAAAATATCATCTGGGGTTGAAATTTCTGGTAAAAAAAACGCTGAATTTATCTGTCGCAAACTCTTCATCATGGTATCAACGCTTGTTCGGAGGTGAATAAATTCTTCGGCTAAATGGGACTGCAGTTTAAAAATTGCATCCATATTCTTCCTGTTGTCTTCGTCAATTTTTTTATTTTGGTCGCTAATCAAAGTTATCGAATTTTTTAGGCATCTATTTTCTTCTAAAATAGCTTTATTTTGTCCTTCTATTGTTAAAAGTAATGTTTTAAGGTCTACAAAAACACAAATTTCATATTATATAAATAATTAAGCAATTAGTTAAGTATAAGAATTACCTTGTAAATTTTCGACTTCCATTTTACAAAAGTGGTAAAAATACTGTAGTTGATTCCAAGTTAAATTTAATATATTTTCGCACTGTTTTTGATAATGAGAGTTGAACTTCTTCGTCAGAACAGTCTATGTCTCCTTCGGTTTTGAAAATGCCCAATGATTTTGACAAGATGGGATCTATGTTAAAAAAATATTGGAGGCTATTTATTTTATTGGAAATAAGCATTACTTCATCAGATGTTTTTTTTATTGCTCTAATAATATACTGTTTTCCGTCACTTTCAACAATATTATCAGGCTGAATAATAGAATGTTTTGCATTTGCTGTTGTCACGCTTTTATAACAACTATCTTTTATGAATCCTTTTAATTTAGGAAAAATGGGTGTAAATGAATTTGACCTTATACAAAAACTTTGTTCAATTAATCTGTTTGATATTTGAGTTAACACGTTACTTCCACTTTTAACTTTTTGTTTCAATTGAAATAAATAATTTTCGTATTTAAATGCGCTGAATTGTTCAAGAGATCCATATTTTACAACGTCCTGGGCTAAATGGCTTAAAGAATGCATATTATAAGTTAAAATTTCCTCGCCATATAGATTTGGAAGTTCAGAAATGAATTCGCTAAGCATACGATCTGCCTCATCGTTAAAAACTGTGCAAAGATTTGCGTCGCATAGTATTCTTATAGCTATATGTAGTTTGCAAAAGTTGCTATAAACCTGTTCATTTAAAATATTTTTCAACACCACAATGGAGCTGTATAGCAAAAATGATCGATGTTCGGTTGCTTTCCATCGATCAAATTCCAACAGTGTTCTGGGAACTCTGTTAAACTCAGTACAGAATTGTTTGGATAATAAAAGATTTGAGTTAGATATGGTCAATATTTGGTCATTAGTTAAAGTATAAACCTGACCCTTTATCCTTAACCACAATTTAACGAGTTGCTTAGCCACACCTAGACACACGACGTGCATATAGTCTAAGGGAAACTGGCTGACGCAACGTATGCCTATGGACTCTAAGATTAAGGATTCTTGTTTTGTATGGTGCTCGGGTTGTGATCTGTTTTTAAAAGAATCGTCTGTGCGTGTTTCTGCTGAGCATTCTGGAAACGTTATTCGCCTCTGATAATATTGTCCCTTTTGAGTGCATTTAGTGCAACAATAATATCCAGAGTGAGATTTGATATTTAATAAAAAAGCTCGAGCAGGAGCATCGCACACAAAGTGTCCAGTCTCTATTTGGTATAATTTATCATGAAATAAAAAGCCATTTTCCGTATAATAACTCAGATCATCACATAGATATTTTAAAAATTTATTTGGATCGTACGGTTTATTATACCTATCAACTGAGTTGTTAATATCTACATTCAGGTAAACACCTATCATGAAAACGCTTTTGTGATTAAATACGCTCATCATTATCGGCCAAAGACACTTTTTTGAACTTTTAAAAAGCGGAAGTCCGTCAATTCCAAAATTTAATATTAATTTGTCTATATTGTTAGGCATCTTTGTTTGAAACAAGAAGTCCGTCAAACAATTTTCTAGACCGTAATGAAAATACGTTCCTTTGTCTATTTCCATTATTGCTGTTTGTCGAGGAGTTGCGCGTAAAGTTCGCACGTCTAGAGGCAAACTCTCGTCAAAGCATTTTAATTTTGTAAGAAGTTCATTCATGGCTCTAAACGGTATTGAATGTTTAATGGACCACACACTTAAAAATGTTTTGAGGTCCTCCTCTTTTTCCTTACTTTTAAATCGCACATTATCGCACCGCGTTATTTTTTCCCTATCATCTGACTCCATTGTACAAGGATCACATAATGATGACGCCGAAAATAGCGGATCTTGTACTTCAGCATATTGGCTCTCACTATTGATATTTCTTTCAATTTCTTGCACAATATTACTATCAACTATTTCATAACTGTTCTCGGTTGCTGTCGCCTGAATATTTTCTTCACTAAAATTTGACCCTAGCAACGAGATGAGCAATTGCTGAGCCTCTTTCTTTACTTTTTTTCTAATGCCCTGGCGCGACATCGTCTTTGCTTTTGAAACACTTTTAGTAATACGCACTTACCTGACCTTTTTGTTTGTTCAGCTTTTATTTTTTCGCTACTGTACTTCACTTTAACTTTTATTATTGATTGTTTTTTTGCGCGCACAATATTATTACAATAATAACCTGTTGACACTTGAAGACAATGAACACTAATAAGCATGTAGCACAAAAAAGAAACAGATAATGTGCAAAAACAAACGGTAAATTGTCGGCAGAGGCAGAACAACGCTCTGCAGCACAAACTATTTACCATCAAATGACAAAAACAAAATAATATTAAGGGAATCAAACACATAAAATTTCCTACCGAGAATGTGCAGACTATGTCGGCTAGTTTTCGGAAGGAAATTCAGAGATTGTGCAGACTATGTTAGTAAAAAAGATCAGACTATGTGCAGACTAAGTCGTAGAAATGTCGATAGACATTTAAGAGTTATTCGGCTAAATGTCTGATAAAATAACAGACATTTAATAGACGATTTCGGAAATCAGACATGTCGGAAACAATTGCACACTGGGATCCCATTTTATACACACAATGTGTTTTACACATGCATACACATACGAATGTGTGAAGTTATGTATAAGCGTGTACATCAGGGATGCAAAAGATAATAAAATTGTACTTTTCGTGATCGAAAGTACCGTGATACAGGTCTTTTGGGCCTATTTTAATACTTTCTACAAATGTTCCTTTTTTTGTAACTAATTTGAAGAAAGGCTATGTAAAGTGAAAATTTATATACACCTAATTCTGTTTTTACACGGACTTTTTTACACGGTTTTGATTTAACACGGTTTGCAAAAAAAATAAATAAATTTTTTTACACGATTTTATTCCATTTAGCACGATTCAAAATGACACAACACATATAAATAAAAACACACACAGCGCACACACAGCTCACAAACAGCCAGAAAACACCCGAAAACAAGAAAAAACACAAAGAGAATACATACAATCATACTGTTTCTCTTTCGTTTTTTTTTTGCACAAATTTAGGGGAATTCCCTTTTTGGGCATACAAGCAAATTTACTTGCCAGAGCAATTGAAACGTGTTAGTATTTTCTGAACTATAAATTCAATCAGACGTGTTTCGTAAAGTAATTTTTTTAGGCAAATTTGTTTTTCCAACGTTACATTAAATTTAATTTTAACGCATTAAAATAAAAGGTAAGCCAAAAAATATTTTATATTCATTCAGTTATTTTTAATTTTGTTTAATTTTTTAGGTATCCCTAAAAGAAAATGTTGAAAACTGCAAATACAAAACTAAAACGTAAAGCCATTTCTTTGGAAACCAAAATTGAAATTTTAAATCGCCTTCGAAATGGAGAAGGTTCAACATATCTTGTCAAAATGTTCGGTTTAAACGAAGCCACAGTAAGAACAATAAAAAAAATGAAATTTCAATTAGACAATCAGTGATTTCTGGAACGAAACTATCTGTTAAGTCTTCATCATACACTAGAGATGCTACTAAAGAAAAAATGGAAAAAGCACTCATAATATGGCTTGAGGACAATGCACAAAAACGAATTCCTGTAGACGGAAACAATATCAAACAGCAAGCATTAAGGTTTTATAAAATGATAAAAGACGAACAACCACCTACCTCTACACAATCAACTCCTGAGAAGACCTACTTATTTTCTGCAAGTACCGGATGGTTGACAGGATTTCTCCAAAGGCACGCGCTTCACAACATAAAAATCGAGGGCGAGATTGCTTCTGGGGATCAGAAAGCTGCCAAAGAATTTCCACTAAAACTTAAAACAATAATTGCCGATGGTGCATACAGTCCAGATCAGGTCTTTAATGCAGACGAAACTGGTCTTTTTTGGAAAAAAAATGCCGAGAAGAACATATGTGGCCCAATCGCAAAAGAGTGCTGGTGGTTTTAAAGCTGCAAAAGATCGAGTCACATTTTTATTTTGCAGTAACGCTTCTGGAGATCGGATGTTAAAGCCCCTGCTTATCAATCGGGCACTTAAGCCTCGAGCAATGAAAGGTGTCGATTTTGATACATTGCCGGTCAATTGGATGGCTAATAAAAAAGCATGGGTGACAACTACAGTTTCCACAGAATGGTTCAATAAATATTTTGTGCCAGAAACTAGAAAATATAACTGATATAACAACAATTAAATTTATGTTCCTGTATTTATGATTATCATTTTAATTTTTTTTTACCTTAAAAATTTAATTACCTATTCTTTTTGATAACAACATAGCTGTTTTACATACATACATAATTGTTTTTGGTTCCTGAACTTGTCATACATTTAATTTACATTACTTAATTTTAAGCTTCGAAAGCATATCTTTTTTCTCGTTAACAACTATGCTTGGGTAAATACACATGACATATGTGATTTAATAAAAACATGAATACTTCTTCTTAAAAAATCCTTGTTTTTTTTATTAATTTTAATAGGTTTTAGAGATAAGGAACCAATCAACTATTTTTGTATACGATCAATGTCCTTTTTTACACGGTTTTTTCTGGAACCAATCTACCGTGTTAAAACAGAATTAGGTGAATTTTGAAATGGAGTATAACAAAGATGTTCCAATAATATGTCCTAAAAGCTCATTAAGAGATGTGTTATGTGAGAATCTCAGGTAAAAAATAAAAAAAATACTTTTCAGCCAATGTCGTGAGATATTTCGTTGCTAATAAATAGTGTGAAAACTGTGAGCCAAATTTTTCCAAAAAAAATTCACAGGCAATAGACGAAAGCACTTATTGCAGAGTACCAAAACTCTAAATGTAATTTATATATACATACGTCTTTCTAATTTAATAAAATTAATTCTGAAAACGAAATACTTTTTTGATTTTGGTACCATTGATCAAAAAGTACTATTTCAAGGAACGGAAAGTACAAAACGAGGAAACTGATTTTTTATCCCTGATGTACATATTCTTCTTCTTTTGATTTATTTCGTTTTGTTTTCTAACTTTCAGTCGTCAATCAGTACACGCTGAAAACAAATTGCCATTTTAACAAATTTCAGCAAACAAGTTTGCATCAAACATATATATATTTTTCCATACCACAAATATAAACTTGTTTGTAGGTGATAAATATGAAATTTATATGTATGCATTTTTGACTTACTTTTTATTTTTTTTCAATTTGTGAATTTCTATATAACAATCCATCTCATTCTCTCGGTATTGCTTTTATTTTAAAGAGCGTAAATGCAGAAAAAAAAAATTACGAAAACAGTTTCAAATACATACTTATTCGCACCCAAATGTTGTACTTTGTTGAATTTAATAAGTTCGTTGTCTGTTTTTCCCAAACACGCTATTGCTTATACACAAATATGTAATAATAATGTCAAACGAGTTATACTTACATCCAAATAAGCCTTGTGTAGAAGGAAATAAGCTTTACTTGCTACAAACACCAAACACGCGTTTTACTTGTGTGTAAACCAAAAAAAGACGTATTTTTCAGCGTGTAATTGCACTGTATAGTCCTGAATGTGCGGAAAGTGTTATTGTTTTTACAAAAAAAAAACAAGAGAAAGAAAAACAGTCAGTAAGACTGAATGAGTATGGCGAATAAAATAATGTGTGAAAAAATTAAAACGTAGAAGAAACAGAGACGAAGCTTAGTGAAATAGTACCGTTTTGCGCAGATAAAATTGGTTGGCAGTGAGTTTGTATGCAGTTCTTTGGACTTTCGTAAGTAATTCGTACATTGATTAATATGAACATGTTTTATTTACTGGGTTGCAGCCAAACGTCATCTTCAAGATTTTTATTTTTATGCACACGTTACGCACTCGTCAATGATTACTCTCATCACATATTCTCTCCGTTTGTAGTACACAGTGACCATTGTGTGACCATTCATGTTCATCAGTATCCAATGTACCAGACATTGTGCCACAGACAAAAATAATTTTAATCATTTAACTGCATTTTGTGTGTATAACAACACATCGTTTTATTTCCAGAATGTTCTCGAATACCGACGGCGTCGCGTTGTCGTCATTGACAACACACACGAAGTTCCCAGCCCAATGAATTTGCGCACATCTATACACAACAAGCGACCTTTTTTATACACTCCATCATAGGATGGAGTATATACTAAGTTTGTCATTCCGTTTGCAACACCTCGAAAGAGTGATCTGCGACCCTATAAAGTATATATATTATCGGTCAGTGTAACATTCTAAGACATTCTAGCGATGTCCGTCTGTCCGTCCGTCTGTTGTCTGTTGAAATCACGATAGAGTGCGAACGACCAACGCTAAGAAGCTGAAATTTTGTAGGAAAAAAATTTCATAAGAGGGTTAAGTTCGAGAATGGGCAATATCGGACCAAAGGGGAAAAAGTTCCCCTTTACGGGACTAAATATATCCCGGCCATAATCAAATTTTTCAAATATTTTTTTTCACTACATCTACACTAAGTTTATATAATTTATAGATGGGGAAAAAAATCCCAAAAATGGGCGTGCTCATGGGTTCCGTGGACCCTTGGGGCCCAAAAAAGGGCCCATGATAAACATGCGCATATGGGTATCGAAGTCCAACGAAATTTACTCACGAACCCAAATACGCCTTTATTTTCATGATTTGCCTAAATTTTTTGATCCGGTTTCTGGGACTATAGGGTCACCAGCGGCCCAAAAACCGTCCCTTGACAAACATGGACCCAAATATGCATTTATTTTCATGATTTGGATAAAATTTGTGATCGGGTTCCTGGGACTATCGGGTCACGAGCGGACCAAAAACTCAGTTAGTTTTCTTATTTATTGACTTTTTAAGGATCCATGATGGAGGGTATATAAGATTCGGCCCGGCCGAACTTACTATTTGTCCACTTGTTTGTTACCAAAATCGTTTTATTGCCCCTTATAACTTATTTTGCGAATAGATGAGCGCATCGAGTGTAAAGTAGAAAACGCCTACGGATTCATACGGGAGTACAAGGTATATACATAATTAGATTTACATATACATACATGAGTTTTGTAAACTAATACAATTTACATTTCAGCAAATCAGGGCGTTAAATGAAGAAACCGGAATTGATGACAAGATTTCATGTATTGAAAGAAAAACTAATTATTTATTTAGTGTTTATTTTTTCAAATAACTAGATTTATACATATAAATGCTAATGCATGTATTATTACTATCAAATGTGCAAGTATAAACAATATTTATATTATATACGAGTACTTTCACATAAGTACATGCATGCTTGCTCAGCAACATACAATTGGATGTTTGCAAGGAAATATGTATGTGTTTCTACTAGAGCGTGTGCGCGATTGGGGAGAAATACGTACATACTTCCGAGTAAGTAAGTAATGTTTGTTACACTTAAGTATGTACTCACTTAGTAGAAAACAAACATATATTTACAACCTCTAATTGAGAGTAGTAATATTATTATATGATTTCTAAAGCGGGCGGCAGCAAAAAAGTTCGCATCAAACATATATCGTCTGTGCGCTAACCAAAACTCCCATGTGTATTTTACCTAGTTTTCAGGAGAGAATAAAAACTGATTTATTTTGGCAATTTGCGAAATTTTAAGCATATCACATTTTTTGTTTTTTACAAAGCCCATTTGTCATCATTATATCAAAAAAAAATTCAGATATCTTTTGGCGCTTTGGTGTGGTAAGGATATTTAAAGAAAAACTACACATGGGAGTTTTTGTTTCGGACACTTTTTAAAATAATAGTTAAATTATAATACACATAGGAGTATTTGTTTGTAAATTCATATAGAAGATATAAATGATTTTTTCCGACCCAACCATTGGCGAATATGACAGATAATAGTGGAACATGAGATTTTTTTATTAAACAACAGAATTAAGTAACAAAATTCAATCAAGCAAACAAGTATTTTAAATAAATGAACCTAACGGTATAAATTATCGTAAAAGTGATGATAATCTCTGTGCATAAATTGTTTTAGGGATTGTAAGCTATTATATTTGTTTGTATCAATTGTTAATGGCATCGTATATAAAGCTTTCAAGTCGGCTTGCACTTCTTGATTTCTTTGCTGAGGTAAAGGTTTCTATTCTTCTGTATGCCGCAATTTGTACATAACTGCATTATTTTTAAAAAGTAGTTCACGAATATCACAGACTTTTGGATCTCCAGTCTTTCGTCCTGGCCTAATAGAACGGTAGTTGTCTGGAAGATGCTCATAATCTTTGAAAAATGTATAATCCAAATAGTTAATTATGTATGGTTGAGATGGTCTTGCACGACGCATCAGATGTATGTAGTCAGCAGGGGAGTATATTGGTGGACTAAATAGTAGAATGCACACTATCAACTTCCATCATCGTATGACCTTTTTCTAGTATTATTTGCTGTATTTCTACGTCTCTTGAAGATGAAAAATTACCTAAAGCACTGCACAATACTTTGTTTCTATTTTGATAAGTACACCCATCAGATATCAGCACCACCTTTTTATACGAAATACAATATTGTTGTAAGAAATGAAGAACACATGTTGTAATATTGTTTGAATTTACACCTCCTTCTCCTTCATGCCATACGTACAGGTACACATCTTTAGTGTTTTTTACATAAAATGTAAAGTTATGAATGGCTAATTTTTGCTTGTAGTACTGTTCGGATACAAGTAGTTTTGGGCACAATAAAACACTTTGCATATCCATGGTCACTACTAACATGTCAGATGACATGTTGTCAACAGCCATTTTTTTAGCGGTCCTGGCTTCGTCTTTTTTTAAAACATGAATCTCATACTCCTCTTGATCAATATTACCCCAATAAACATTTTAAACTTACTATAAATTGATTATAAACTTACATTAGTAAACGTAAGCTTGGAAATTCTTTACGGTAATCATTGTAACATGTTGATTTCCAATTATCGGATAAACAAAAACGGTCCCTTATTCTACAATTGTATCCATGCTTGGAAAACAATTGGAAATCAATTTGTGAAAACAATATTTAATAAATCATGTGGAAAGTTTGTTGTAATTTTATATATCTCTTATTCTACAATTGTATCCAAGCTTGGAAAACAATTGGAAATCAATTTGAAAAAACAATATTTAATAAATCATGTGGAAAGTTTGTTGTAAATGTGTATATTTGTTTTGGATGTAAATACTGTAAATACTGTAAAAAAACCTTTTTGACTCCTGAATAAAGTGGCCCTCGTCAAAACCACGCTTTACTGCAGCATCTGTTCAAAATAAAAAACATATTATTTTTACATTTGCTATAAATGTGCTGAAACTACTTACTCTTTATAGCCATTGCAACATTTAAGTTTTGAATGGATTTCTTTTCAGTGGTTCCCTTCCACGAATATTTATTTCCTTTGATGGATGAATAGTCAAATCATCGACGTTTGCATTAATCGTTAATGCTTTAACTATTCCTTCACTCCTTTTTCTTACACTTTGTTTATATTTCTAAGGCATATTTACCTTTTATTTATTTATTATATACAACACAAAATTACTTTAAAAAGTCCACTTAAATTTTAACCACAACGCGACAAGTGTCAAATAAAAACAAAACAAAAGTCAGAGATACGAGCCGATCCATTGTTTTCGCTGGCGGCAGAGTATTTTTAAGTCAGCGACCACAAAATTAATAAAAAAAAAACAAGAATAATTAGAATTACAATTTCCGACTTCAATAAATATTTTTGATATTGATTTTATAAGGGATTTGATATTTAGAATCTCTTTAAAATCAAAAACCGTGTATTAAAAACCGTATCATTGGTGTCGGCGGCGACGATTGTAATTCATGCATGGCAGTATACTTACGAAAGTATTGTAAATTTCTATTTTAGTACATCTTTTACAAATCTATTATAAATACATTACAATAAATTTGTGAATTTTAATTTTCGTAAACTAGTTTGGAAATAGTGTTTGGAAAACAATTGTTAATAAACTAGTTTACGTCAATGTTTATTGGGACCTTCCTTATAACCAACACAAACATCACACTGGTCCTTGCGGGGTTTAAATATTGATATTTGTTTCTCTTTCAAAACTTCACAGAACTTTTTTCGCATAACCGGAATTTCGTTATGTTTCTCACACCACTCAATATATAATCTGTGCATTTAGGTTTTGGTCCTAAATATCTCTTCGACGTATGTTCTCTTAGTTCTTGCTCTGCAATAGTGGCTCGGAACTCTCGGAATTAGATTCAACCACTTGAGAAGAGATTCTGTTTTTAGAGGTTTGGCTTTCTTATTTCCTCCTTTTTTATCTCCGGATTTTATCCATAATTGGAATGTACGGTCTTCTAAATTAAATGTTACCAAAAAGAATTTCTTACACACGCGTATTTTGTTTCCCCCTAAAGATGGCAAATAACAATCAAAATGGGATGTTTTCCTTACGTGTTTTGAATTTGGTCTCCTTCTAACAGCTTGTTTGCGAAATTCAACCAAGCCCATAATGTAGGCTTTTTTGGCATCCCATGAGGGTAAATTCCAAAAAAAATTGAAAGTATCTTTACGATTACCTTCATCAATAGCTCCACAGAGAAAGCTTCTTTCTGTTTTCTTCTCAGCGAGATGGGCACAATTGTCCAAATAAACATAACTTGCTACATTATCGCCCCACCAACTCTATCCGTTAACAAACAGTGCCATTGACATTACATTGTTTGGTCTTCTAATCAGAATTTATAATTAGATTATCCCACAACTTGGAGCCCGAGAAAGTACACACAATTGTCTCTCATCCTTCTAGCTCCTTTTGTTCCATATTTTTTCCCCAAACCACGTAACTCTTTGTTTTTCTTCTTCCTTTCTGTCTTTAACAATCCTTCCACATTTTCTTCCAACTCATTTTCACATTTATCTATTGCTTCAAAAACTCCCGTTTCCTCGTTCAAATTAAGATTATTTTCGCCTTCCATCGTATTCTCGATAGCTGTATTCATCTAAAAGTCGCTAATATGTAGGAGATGCGAAAAATTTATAGAATTGCAATTTTACCTGTGTTTATTTGGCTTATTCTCCTTTTTTCCTTTTCTTCAATTTAATTACGGAAAACTTTTTGGGAAAATTCGTAAATTTTTTTTTGACAGAAAATCAAACGCAAATCCATGCAATTTTCTTTTATATCAAAAAATCCTATGTGTACAAAAACACATGGGAGTTTTTATTGGAGCATTTGTACTATGGGCTACACATAGGAGTATTGGTTAACTTTGGAACGAATGAAGATAACGCGAAACGCTTTGGTAAGTGATCGTATTACCAATAAGGCTTTCTAATACAACAATAAAAAAAAATCGAATAAATACACATAGGAGTTTTGGTCGGCGCACAGACGATATATATATATTTCCACACCTTTAGTTGTTTGTAGGTGATAAATATTAAATAGATATATATATAAAATATGAAAACAGCTGCAAATACACACTTATTCGCACTCAAATGCTGTGCTTTGTTGAATTTAATAAGTTTGTACAGTTCTGTACACATTGTAAGATTGGTACTATCTGTAGTTCCAACAATATGTTCGTCTTTCGTTATGAATGCTACAGGTCGTAAATATTGTCATTTTATTATGAATGCAGGCGGTATCAATCTTGTTAAATGCAGTTGTATGTGTACTTTCTCGGGCTCCAAGTTGTGGGATAATCTAATTATAAATTCTGATTAGAAGACCAAACAATGTAATGTCAATGGCACTGTTTGTTAACGGATAGAGTTGGTGGGGCGATAATGTAGCAAGTTATGTTTATTTGGTAAAATCTAAATATATTCCACTATTTGTGTATTTTTTTAATTGTCAGTCTGTCAGCGTTTTATGAAGCGGCATATCAGATAAGAATGAATGTGTATTGGTGCATTCATATAGTTTTTATGTATTGTTCGTTGTAAGTTTGGTATGTACATGTATCCATGTACATATGTATATATAGTTTCTGTATTTATGTAGGTTTCAAGTTAAGATTTTATTGTAAATAAAGTGAGTTCTCAACTAAGAGCGAAATCGGCGTGTCGTTTTTTGTTATTCCTCCTCCCTAAGATCTACAAAGTTCGTTGCCTGTTTTTCACAAACACGGTATTGCTTATACACAAATATATAATACTAATAGCAAACAAGTTATATTTACATCCAAATAAGTTTTGGGAAGAAAGAAATAAGCTTGACTTGCTACAAAGACCAATCACGCGTTTTACTTTTGTTTAACCACTTAAAAAAGTCTTATTTTCAGCGTGTATAGTACATCTTAGTATTACTAAATATAAATGCATGTGCATAGAAGTAAGATTTCCGAGATTAGTTTGGGTTGGTATGATATTGTATGAAGCATTTAACACATAATCCTACATCGCATTTTACACACTTTCGTGTTTGACTTTTACACGGGCCATAGGCGCATCAACGACATGCACACTCGGCAACATAGTGAGCTATTCCCTCAAATCCTGCTTCAATGGAATACAACTCGCATATATGGGCAGGGGCTCCATACACATCTTTGAAGCTTCTGGACCGTGTACAGAGGAGAGCGGTGATGGTAGGGTATCCACCTCTATTGTCTCCCTACAGCATCGCCGAAATGTGGGTTGTGTATCGCTATTCTATAGATATTTTAATGGTATCTGTTCAGAAGATATCCGTCGTCTGGTCCCTGACGTTAGAACATTTAGCCGGAATACTCGGCTATCCAGGGTCTCTCATCCGTTCATTGTCAAATGGCCGGTTGACCGGACGACGCACTATAGGGAAAATTCGTTCTTCAGCCGAACCGTTCGTATGTGGAATAATCTTACAGCAATTGTCTTTCCTGCCAGCTGCGACATACTCAAATTCAAGGCCACCGTCAACAAACACTACTCCTTTTTTCCTCCCTCCAACACCCTTATTTCCTATCGCTAGCACAGTGCAATGCGCTTATAGGGGGCATCCCCTGAGTGTTAGCCATATAAAAAAATGACCTCTTGATTCCTTCTTTACAATTTCCTTTTTCGGAACAGGACAGTTACGTGGAATACGATTCTCTCTTATTGTTCCGGTCTAAAGACTTCAAGTAATACAGTACTGCTAATCCGGTGAATAAATTAAAAATAAAAACAAAACGGAACAGCACGAATATGATCTGGAAAGCAAAGTATCATCTGAAGAAGTGGAGCCACACATTTTCATACGACTTTTCTAAGCCAGTGTGGACGTAAAGATCCTTTCCTTGATACATACTGAAGAAAACGAGATAACCACTGCGGGTATTCAATCACCATGCTCTATAGTCAAATCGCACAGGATTGCACTTGATACCAGCGTTTGAAAATGCTACGCTACTTCGTGGTATTTTGTTTTGCTCTCGCTACCACTCTTTCTTTGAACAGAGCCGTAGCAGAGCCATAGCCGAAAAATGAAAAAGTATATGCTTTGCTCTGCTTGTAGTTATGTCGCGTCATAAACTATAGCAATAGAAACATGCAAAAATCAAATGATGTGCTCTGCGTAGCCATAGCGGGAGCTGAAAACTGAGAGCGAGATGAGAGCAGATCAAGTGAAATTGTTTTTATTTACTAAAAAAAAAAATGCTAGAAACTCATATACACACTGTTTTTTTGTTTTTTTTTCTAAACCAAGAGAGAGTTACAAAGAGAATGAGAGAGCGATCAAAACAAACTACATACATAGTTTTCGTTAGCAACAGTTGCAAACTAAATTATGTGGCTGTTAAATTAAAAATTATCAATGAATATGGGATAATATTTGGCACGTATGAAATTGGCACTTAAACAAGTACATTTCATACGAAATTGAAGAAATGAGTAAAATTTTGTGGTTTTTTTGCAGGTATCTCAAATTGGCAGCTAAAAGAGTGGAAGTTAAGTCAAAACTACTGTAATGCAAATCAACCAAACACTGTCTTTGCAAAAGCTTTACTAACAGCGAAGGAGAAGTTGTTTAAAAAAAAAACAAGAAAAGTCTTAATAGAGCACTTCACTGAAAACTTTTAAACTTATTTCAAAACTTCAATAAAATCACTTTTGAACTTTACCCAACGGGTTTGAGGTATCAAAATGTCCACGAATCTACTGCAATTAATAAAACGATCACTTTATTTATAGCCGCTTTAACGACTTTACTATTCCAAGTTTATTTATTATCTGACACAAACTTAAGTTACTTAAAACTACCTAAAAGTATCTTAATACATAAATACTAATTATACTATGGGAAATTGCTGGCTAAGCATAATACATGCCTGCCAGCTATAGCGAGTGTGGACAAATACTCAACAAGGTGTGAGTATTTAGTTACATGCAGACGGCATGGTAACTACGTCAAGTCAAACACACTACTCCTCCCTTTTCAAGAAAAGAGTGATCAACCCTAAGTTGATCATTCTTTAAATGTATTCTCTAAATTTAATTAAAATTATAATATTTGTATTTCATTCCCCATTTACATAAAATTTTAATTACAAACTAATGGGATATATAACAAATTAATTAACTACATTTGTATTTATAATATAAGGTTTAATAAAAATTAAAATATTTGTCTTTAAGGGGAGTTCTTCTCTTCCCATTTACTTAGAATTTTAATTACAAACTAATGGGTTATATAACAAATTAATTAACTACATTTGTATTTTTAATATAGGGTTTAATTAAATTGCTTTGTTTTCCTTCTCCTATGCAATCATCCTTATAAATTGTTAACCTATTTTTATGTATCCGCATTTATTTATTATTCATATCCCTTATTAATATATTATCTATTTCCTTTACTCTAAATGGACCCTTATAGAGTTTATCTAATTTATGTCCAGCTTCATCGCGGACTAAAACTAAATCACCTATATTTACCTCTACTTGGTTGGAAAATCTTTGAGAATTCTCCTTTCTTTTAAATTTAGCGTCCTCCAGCATGCTCGCTGCTCGTCGCTGAGCTACATGCAGTCTAAATTTAACCTCGCTTCGGTATGATTCTACATTATAGAGAGGTTCTATAGCCTTATCGTCTATAAAGTCTAATGTTGGTGGGATTTTGCCAAAGACAAGTTCAAATGGGCAATAGCCATGTGTGGTCGAAGGTGTAGTATTGTAGCAATATACAAAAAATTTCATCCATACGTCCCAGTCAGACCTGTCTGATGATATGAAAGTTCTTAAATATTCATTACACGTTCTATGAGATCGTTCAACAGTACCAACGGTCTCGTGGTGGTATGGTGTAGAGTTTAATTTCTCTATTTTCAATAAAGCACAAAGTTCTACTAACACCTGGTTCATGTATTCGGTACCCATGTCCGTAACCACTTTGGTCATCGGTCCATATATCAAAACAAATCCTTCCATAATAGCTCTTGCTACGGATTTAGCAGATTTGTCGCTGATGGGTATTGTAATCAAATACTTCGTCAAATAACACATTACGGTGACTGCGTATTCGCTTCCAGCTTCGGACCTGGTTAACGGTCCGAGTGTGTCAATTATCACGAAATCAAATGCCTTTGTCGGGGTCGGAGTTATAACAAAGGATTCCTTGCCCTTGACCCCTGATTTACTCCCCTGACACTGATCGCAGTTTCTCACATAACGCGAAATATCCCTTGTCATATTCTTCCAATAGTATCTCTGGCGAATTTTCCCTAATAATCGGGTCGTTCCAGGGTGTCCACCCCAAATTGGATCGTCGTGATACTTCCGTATGATCCTGTCCCTATCGGAAGTGGAATCAATCTTCAATAATGCGGGTACGAGTACAATTCTCAGCCCCTTAAGGGTCTTGTTACCGGTTTCCTTAAATTTTCCAATGTGCACATTATCAAACAAATTATCCTTTAATGATAATTGTAAGGTTGAGAGACTCATTTTATCAGCTACTTTTTCAAGCTGTAGAAGAAATCGATCTAAATCGATAATTCCATTAATAATATGGTCTGTCAACTTGCCACTATAAATAATATTTTTTCCTCTGCGGATAAAAAATTTATATAACCGTAGCATTTTACTGTACTCTGAGGAACTAATGCCCTCATATACCCTGACATCATCTGATGTCACTGATTCCGTCACTGTAACCTTATCGTCCAAATTCTCACGCCCTTTCCGTGACTGAAGTCTGGTGGTAACCCTAAAAATTGTGTTGATATCGGAGTTCTGTATATCCGAGAACTCGATTCGCGCGAGCGCATCCGCCGCGTCGTTTTCTTTTCCCCTGATGTACTCAGGATGAAGGGTTTTTCATTGAAAACAAATAAGTTAGTGGTCTGTGATCACTCCTGATCAAAAATTTCTTACCATAAATATATGGCTAAAATATTGGATAGCCCAATGAATGGCTGCTAGTTCCTGTTCAATTGTGGATTTATTACACTCACCTTGAGAAAACTGTCTCGATGCGTAAGCCACTGGTAACTGAATACCGTCATATTCCTGGTTTAAAACTGCGCCACAAGCGTGTTTACTTGCATCGATAGTAATACAAAATTCTCTATCGAAATCAGGATATTGTAAAATGTTCAGACTCAATAGTTGACTCTTGAGATATTCGAAAGATCTCTGGCATTCCTCAGTCCACTCAAAAGGAACATTCTTCCTAGATAATTTAGTCAGATGCCTTGATGAATCCGCAAAATTCCGTATGAATCTTCTATAATAGGTGCAAAATGCAACGAAGCGTTTAGCTTCATCACCATTCTTCGGTACCGGGTACTCCTCAATTATAGAAAATTTGCTATCATCCGGCAAAATTCCTTTGTCCGTAAATTTGTGTCCTAAAAATGTCACCTCGCGACTAAAGAATGTACATTTATCCGGGTGTAACTTAAGATTATACTTCCGACACATCGAAAATACATCCCTCAAGTTTTGTAACATGTGGTCGCTGGAGCAACCAATGACGACTAAATCGTCCATATACAAGAAAGCTTGGGCTGTTTTTAGACCTGAAAAGGCCAGTGCCATCATCCTTTGAAATGAATTCGGAGCTATTTTTATACCATATGGTATTCTTTTAAACCGGAAAGAACCCTTCTCCGTGGAAAACGATGTCATATTCCTGGAATCATCTTCCAATTCTATTTGGTGAAATCCTAACATTAAATCCAAACATGGAAAAAATTTCGCCCTACCTAGTTGATTCAAGATATCATCTATACGAGGGAGTGGATATTTGTCAGCTACTAGTTTCTTATTTATCCCTCTATAATCAACGATCAGTCTCCACCGTTTCTGCGTCGATCCTGGTAGTGTTTTTTTCGGGACAAGTAAAATTGGACTGTTATAGTCGGAAACAGATGGTTCAATTATGTCATCATCTATCAATTTATCCACCTGTCTATTTACCTCGTCCTTGTGGGAGTGTGGGATTCTATAGTTTCTGATATATACTGGTTGTCTTTCATTCAAGCCTTTGCTTATAGAAATTATTGACGCTTATCTTCTCAGATTCCAATGCTATGAATTCAGAGCACAACTTTCTCAACCTTCCATCGACAAACGTAGGGAAGTTTTTGGTAAGTCTTTTCAATTTCTCCCTGTCGGCATGGTTGTCATTGCTCTGTTGGACAATATTGTAGTCGTTAAGACTCTCTGTGTATATTTTAACATTATGAATAATTAAATTATTGTCCGTTGTGTTAATAATTTTAACCAAAGGTTTAGACATCGATGTTATCGTATTTGCAATATAGACACCATTCATCAACATTTGATGCGGTATCAATACTTCATTTTCTGTGGATTGGATATTGACGAGTCGTATAACTTCCGATCGAGCGGGTAGAGATAATGAATCGACACTTGGTGCGGTCATTATTGGAATACCAATATCCTCAGGAAAATCATCCAGTCTCAGGATAATTAAATCTTGGTCTCCCTGATAATCCAAAATAAAACAGAAAATCTAGAAATCCAATAATTCCATCGGAGGGAATTGGAAAGTCATCCTCGACGACGTGGAATTCATGACCTATGAGAAAGTCCTCAATCATCAAGTCAGCATTGACTTTGCCTAAGGTAGTCATTAATCCTTGACCTACGCCACTAAGTTTCTTAGTGACACTTATATTAATTTGTTCGTTCAGAACTTTAGCGAGTTTAACAACTTAAATATCCGCTCCTGTATCAATCAAAAACGTCGTTATCCCTCCATTTAATGACGATCTACTACTCAGATAACTATAGAGACCCAAATTTATGTTATATACTTTACTATCCATTGCACATTCAGGGGATGTTTTCCGTTTCCCGAACTGTCCTCGGTTACCAGACGTATATTTCTATTACCACTCCAGGTACTATTGGAGTTGTTGTTACGACCTCTGTTGCTGTTGTTACCACCGCCGCCATTACGATAACCGTTATTGTTATTATAACGCCTATTGTCGTTACTTCCATTACTCCGACCGCGTCCGTTACCACGGCCGTTACAGCGATATCGATTATTACTCCGTCTATTGGATCCATAAAACATGATAGAGTTAGGTTGACTGGATGCTTCGGTGCAACTGCTTATAAATTTGGAAACTGACCTAATTCGATGATCAGTTTTACTCTCTCATTAATTGTGTTTTTAGAAACCGCTCTCAACACCTGCTGCGTTGAATACTTGCCCGCAACTTCCGCCGGAAATCCATCCGAAATATAGGCACTCTCCAGTGCCTTAGTCAGGTCTTCAACTTCCTTCACATAAGCATTAGCATTTTTACCAGATTGCCTTATGTTCATCAGCTTTACTGAAAGTACACTGACCGACTCTCCTTTCACCGAACCTTTCAATTTTGAAACTATCTCCGCCAGTGTCGTCTCGGAGTTTATTAAGTTTCTAGCAGTACCTTTCAATTTAGTTTTCACTATGTTAACTGCCAATACCTCAAGGGTTTCCTTAATGGAATCCACTATACCGATCGCGTCAACGCAACTTTGTAGATTCTCCGGTCTGCCATCAAAGTCAGGAAGTAGCTTTGAGACCAAGCCGAGAAATGTGGCAAATCCAAACCTTCAACACCTTGACCTTCCGTTTTATATAAAAACTTCTCATGTAGGGTATCCGGGAATTTTACGCCCAAGCCCCTTCGTGACAAGACGTTGGCGAGTTTACCCCGAACGTCTGAGTTGAGGGTAATTTACGTTAATTAATACTCGAATTTGTTCGAAACTCTCAAATAATACACTCAGGTGTTTATCTACCGATTCGTCCTTAGTAGGCCTATCAGTGTTCAAACTCATGTAGGACCTATCAAAGTATTCCTTCAACAATCTCAATTTCACTACAATCTGCTGCCAGTCCATACAAAATTCTCCTATCCAATCGAATTATACAATTTAATTACCACAAAACTTTCTTAAAAATAGAAAAACAAAATAATTAAACAAACCTAAATTCTCAATTAGCCACGAGAGATCTCACGACATTGGCTGAAAAGTTATTTTTTTTATTTTTAGCTGAGATTGTCACATAGCACGTCACTTAATGTGACATTAACGACATATTTTTGGAACATCTTTGTTACACCCCATTCCATAATATAAAAATGTTCTATTTGCACAGATTTTCTTCAAATTACGTACATTTTTGTAAAAACGAATATTTGTGAATAGTAATTAGTGCTGTTCATGGTACTATTAATCACGAAAATTTACGAAAAAAGTACAATTGTATCGTCTTTTGCATCCCTGATGTACATTCATTGACAAAATTGCACACATTCTCATGTGTATGCATCAGGTATGAAAAATCAGTTTCTTCGTTTTGTACTTTCCGTTCTTTGAAATTGTACCTGTTTATCCCGATGGTACCAAAATCAAAAAAGATATTAGAATCATTTTTATTAAAGTAAAAAGACGTATGTACATAAAAATTCTATTAAATTTTTTATACACTGCAATCGGTGCTTTAATCTTTTGTCAGTGAATAATAATTTCTTTCGCAAAAGTTGGAAAATTGCTTGCAGTTTTTATTGGCCTTTAAAACCTTATTTTACCATCATATTCAATCTAGAACTGTAATTCGAATATTATAATGAACAACAAATGCGCTGAGAATAATTTTCATTTCTGATTCAGTCACGAGGGATCTCACGACATTGTCTAAAAAGTTCTTATTTTTATTTTTTACCCGAGATTCTCACATAGCACGTCTTAGTGTGACATTAACGACATCTTATTGGAACATCTTTGTTACATTCCATTTTACAACATATAAATTTGCACTTTACACAGCTTTTCTTCAAATTACTGACAAAAACAAAAGATACGAAAATCTGTAAACTGTATTAAATTAGGCCCAAAAGTGCTGTATCATGGTACTCTCGATGGCGAAAATGTACCAAAACAGTACAATTGTATCATCTTTTGCATGCCTGATGTTCATGCATTCCCATGTGTATGCATGTGTGTATAAAATGGTGTGTTACTCCTTTTTTGTGTTCTCTCTCTCTGTGAATTTATCTTATGCTATTGGTTATTATTACTCAGAGAACAGAGATACAAATACTTTTTTTTTTTTTTTACTAACTCTCAGGGGATGCCCCCATAAATGCAACGCACTGTGTTAGTCCCTGTTCACTCGCTCATAAAAAATATGAAATATTTACATCAATATCAAAAAGTACCATTTTTCCCCAACGTACATTTTTATTACTTTTTGTACTATAATTTCCCCTCCCTGGGCAAAAATTGGAAAATTGTAAACGAGAAATGTCAAAAAATTGCATGAAATTTCGTTTCGTGCAACTTTTGCTACCCCTCTTGCTTCTCTACACCTCTCGTCCAAAAACTCGAGTTGCATGCAATTAGTTGCAGCAACGAGTTGCATCGTGTGAACACGGTCTTAGCGATCGGAAAGAAGGGCAATGGAGGGTGGAAAGAGGGAGTAGTGTTTGTTGATGTTTGCCTTGAATTTGATAATGTCATAGCAGGCAGGAAAAACACTTGTTGGAAGATTATTCCACATGCGAACAGTTCGGCTGAAGAACGAATTTTCTCCATAGTACGTCTTCCGGTCAACCGGCCATTTGACAACGAACGGATGAGATTCCCTGGATAGCTGTGTATTCCGACTAAATGTTCTAACTTCAGGGACCAGACGACGGATATCTGACGAACAGATACCGTTGAAATATCTATAGAGTAGCGATACACATCCCACATTCCGGCGATGCTGAAGGGAGACAATAGAGTTGGATACCCTACTATCCCCAATCATCACCACCGCGGCGATACTGAAGGGAGTCAATAGAGTTGGATACCCTACTATCCCCTTTTACTACGTCTTCCGGTCAACCGGCCATTTGACAACGAACGGATGAGATTCCCTGGATAGCTGTGTATTCCGACTAAATGTTCTAACTTCAGGGACCAGACGACGGATATCTGACGAACAGATACCGTTGAAATATCTATAGAGTAGCGATACACATCCCACATTCCGGCGATGCTGAAGGGAGACAATAGAGTTGGATACCCTACTATCCCCAATCATCACCACCGCGGCGATACTGAAGGGAGTCAATAGAGTTGGATACCCTACTATCCCCAATCATCACCACCGCTCTCATCTGTACACGGTCCTGCCTATATATGGGAGTTATATTCCATTTTAGGCCGGATGTAGGTGGTGTAAATATTTACGAGATCAGATGGAGCCGCTTTAAAAAGCCTAGACACATGAATGCTTCTTTCGACACTTTGAATATATGGCTTGCCCAACGAGCATCACCCTGTATCTTCATGTCCAGAACATCAAGAGTGTCTGATTCGTCGATATCCACACCACCCATAGATATTGGCGGCGATGTTGGATCAGTGGAACGTTTGTGTGACAACAAACAGCACTGGGTCTTTTGTGCATTCAAATCTACTCTGTTCATTTGGCCCACAAATCGTCGCCAAATCGCGGTTAAGTAAGTCGTTCATCGACTCCTCGACCTCCAGAGGACGCAACACGCTATTGCGTATATCCGAATACGTAATATTAATAGCAAATGTGTTATATTTACATTGAAATAAGCTTTGTGTACAAGAAAATAAGCTTTATAGCCTTTTCACATTTACTGCGTTTCAGCTGAAACGCCGGCGTTTCGCTCTCTTGAAATCGTTTGAAACCATGGTGTTCACATTATGCTTTTTTAAACTACTGTGGTTTCATGTGACATTTCTCATTTGTCTTTTGTGTTTTCTGTACTGAGTGTAAACAAAACAAACAAACAAAGATAAAATAATATCAAAAAATGAATTTAATTTGTACAATATTAGAGTTTATATCATTGTATGATAAAGCAGCGAATGCTTTTAAAGAAATAAATGATTATTACACTAATACAATGGAATTGTATCGAAGGAGAAATTTGCAAAACAAAACAAACTTGAAGAAACACACAAACAGCTGTTTTTTCCCCTCATTTTTCTGACATTTGCTTTCAACAGGAATGCAAATTTTTTCATTTTATTCCTTTTTTTAACTACTATTGGAGTACAACACTGGGCTCTCTCTCATTTTTACTGTGGTTTCAAACAAACCACAGCAAAAAGAGCATAATGCCTGCGTTTTGTTTTGTATGGAAATTTAAGTGTGTTTCGCGAAATTCATCGAAAGAGACTGAAACGCGGTAAATGTGAAAAGGCTATTACTTGCTACATGTTCTAAACACGCGTTTTACTTCTGTACAAACATGTAAAAATGACGCATTTTTCAGCGTGTAGGACTAAAATATTAACTTCACCATCCATGGAGTACAAATTGGCGTAAACGCAAAAGCGTTGCCATCCTAATTTGTTTGTCACGTCAATGTGCGGGGATACTTGCGAATTCGTAGGCGTGTTTTCGTTACAAGGTAGCTATTATCGCTTGTTTAATTGCTACACGCTGAAAAATCCGTCCTTTTTAAATGTTTGTACAAAAGTAAAACGCGTGTTTAGAACATGTAGCAAGTAAAGCTTATTTCCTTGTACACAAAGCTTATTTCAATGTAAATATAACACATTTGCTATTAATATTACGTATTCGGATATACGCAATAGCGGGAATGCATGAACATCAGGCATGCAAAAGATGATACAATTGTACTGTTTTG
The DNA here is from genome assembly GCA_958296145.1 of Hydrotaea cyrtoneurina. NCBI lineage: Eukaryota > Metazoa > Arthropoda > Insecta > Diptera > Muscidae > Hydrotaea > Hydrotaea cyrtoneurina. The sequence goes on from OY282512.1 coordinate 45,052,713, forward strand.
GTACATTTTCGCCATCGAGAGTACCATGATACAGCACTTTTGGGCCAAATTTAATACAGTTTACAGATTTTCGTATCTTTTATTTTTTGTCAGTAATTTGAAGAAAAGCTGTGTAAAGTGCAAATTTATATGTTGTAAAATGGAATGTAACAAAGATGTCCCAATAAGATGTCGTTAATGTCACACTAAGACGTGCTATGTGAGAATCTCAGGTAAAAAATAAAAATAAGAACTTTTTAGACAATGTCGAAAGATCCCTCGTGACTGAATCAGAAATGAAAATTATTCTCAGCGCATTTGTTGTTCATTATAATATTCGAATTACAGTTCTAGATTGAATATGATGGTAAAATAAGGTTTTAAAGGCCAATAAACAGTGTGAAAACTGCAAGCAATTTTCCAACTTTTGCGAAAGAAATTATTATTCACTGATTATACAATATTTAATAGAATTTTTATGTACATACGTCTTTTTACTTTAATAAAATTGATTCTAATATCTTTTTTGATTTTGGTACCATCGGGATAAACAGGTACAATTTCAAAGAACGGAAAGTACAAAACGAAGAAACTGATTTTTCATACCTGATGCATACACATGAGAATGTGTGCAATTTTGTCTATACATGTATACATCAGAGATATAAAAAATGGTACAATTGTACTTTTTTCGTACGTTTTCGTGATCGAAAAGAGCTCTTTTGGGCCTAATTTAATACAATTTACCAATGTTCGTATCTGTGGTTTTTTGTCAATAATTTGATGAAAGGCTATGCAAAGCAAATTTGTATATTGTGAAATGGAATGTAATAAAGCTATTCCAATAAGATGTCGTTAATGTCACACTAAGACATACGATGTGAGAATCTCAGGTAAAAATAAAAATAAGAACTGTTCAGCCAATGTCGTGAGATCACTCATGACTGAATCAAAAATGGAAATTATTCTCAGCGCATTTGTTGTTCATTATAATATTCGAATTACAGTTCTAGATTGAATATGATGGCAAAATAAGGTTTTAAAGGCCAATAAATATGTGAAAACTGCAAGCAATTTTCCAACTTTTGTCAAAGAAATTATTATTCACTGGCAATAGACGAAAGCACTGTTTGCAGAGCACCCAAACATTAAATAGAATGTTTATGTACATGTCTTTTTACTTGAATACAATTAATTCTGAAAACAAAATATATTTTTTGATTTTCGCAGCATCGGGATCAAAAAGTACAATTTCAATGAACGGAAAGTACAAAACGAAGAAACTGATTTCTCATCCCTGATGTACATACCCTTCTTCTTTTGATTTAATACGTTTTGTTTTCTAAAGGCCTAATTACTTGACCGTTGCCGGAACGTAAACGTAATCGTAACCGGAACGTTGATGTAGTGGTGGTTACCCAAGATACGTGAAGTACCATATGTTGTATGTAAACAAACAAAATAATTTGTCTGTTTGTTTTGATACAAACGTAAAAAATTCATTAATAATGAAAGAAAGTGTTCTGAAGAAATAATTTATCCATTTTTATAGTTTTTATGTTTTTATTTTATTATTTTTCTAACAAAGTTGTTTCTTTTACTTTCTTGCTGTTTTTTTTTTTGCCAGAAACAAATCAGCTGTTTGTTAAATGTCACTTGCCGGGTAGAAACATCTATTTTCTACAGGTTCATCCGTTACGTTACGTTACGATTACGGCCAAGTAACCATTTGTACATGTTTCACATAAGGAGAACTTATCAGCTGACACGTCACGGTTACGATTACGGTCAAGTAACTCGGCCTTAACGCTCAGTCGTCAATCAGTAGTTGTGCTGCATAGTCCTGAATGTGCGGAAAGTGTTAGAATTTGTATTGTATAAAATGTAAAATCATGTTAAAGAAAAACCGTCAGTAAGTATGAATGAGTATGGCAAATAAAATAATCTGTTCTTTCAGTGAAAAAAAAAGGAAAACGTAGAAGCAACAAATAAGAAACTCAATGAAATAGTGACAGCTTGGGCAGATACAATTGGTTGGCAGTGAGTTTTTATGCAGTTCCTTGGACGTTCGTAAGTAATTCGTGCAATGATTAATACGTACATGTTGAACATTTTGTATTTACAGAGTTGAAACCAAACGTCGGCGTCGCGCAGTCGCCATAGACAACACACATTTCCACGAAAGTAGTAGGGAAATTGCAACGCAACCGTAATAAAATATTGAACCCTTTTTGTTTGTTACCTTTTTATTGCCCTTAATAATTTATTTTGCCAATAGATGTGCGCATTGAGTGTAAAGAAGAAAACGCCTTCGGATCAGTGCTACCACTTTGAGGCGAAGAAAATGTAGCAAATCTGCTACATTTTTTTGTTAAAATGTAGCAGATTTTCAAACACTGGGAAATAGTGTATTGTGGAAAACTGTGCCTTGGAAGGATACATTATGTTTAAAAAAAATCAAATCAGATTCAATTAGTTGATTTTTTAAATAAAAAATAATTTATTTTATTTAAATCGATTGGGACACTTTTATGAAATTCATAAACTGACAAATACCGGCGGCAACCCGCCGCACAAAATATATCGACAACGGCAGCAATTCGGTCTGTGCTATGCAATCTTCTTCGGCGCTGGTGTTTGTTTTGTGGTTGTCAAATATTTCCAGCCTGTTGTCAAAAATTTACATAGCCCTAATTCATAACGGGATTTTTTTTGTTATTTCACGAATGTACACAAAATGTAGCAAAATCAAAATGTACGTACATAAACTTAAGGATGAAGAAAAAGTAGTAGATCTACTACAATTGTAGTAAAGTGGTAGCGCTGCTTCGGATTCATACGGGAGTTCAAGGTACATACATAATTCGATTTACATATACATGAATTTTGCAAACTAATTTACTTTTTAGCACATCACGACGGTGAAGGAAGAAACAGGAACCGATGACAAGATGCCATGTATTGAAACAAAAACTAATTAATTATTTAGTGTTTATTTTTTTTAGTAACTAAATTTACACATAGAAATACAAACGAATGTCTTATTACTATCAAATGTATAATAATAATATCACTATTACAACAATAATAAAATACACAAGAGCGTATGTACGAAGGGATATTTACAACGTATAAACAAGTTAATATTTGTGGTTCGGGCAAATACATATACATATGGTTGATGCATAATTTGTTTGCAAAAATTTGTTAAAATGGCCATTTTTTTAGCGTGTAAGAAAACGCCAAACTACCGATATTGTCATTTGACACAATCTAGGCACAATCTGCGAACGCTGTGAACATTTTTTAAAAACATTTTCATGAATATCTAAAAAATGATGAGTGAGTGTTGTGGACAAATATATCAAATTCAATTATAAATTAACAATTCTACTACCATTCGTCCGTCTTTTCTGATACAATTTTGTATTAATGTTCTTCATCACCATTTAATATTGGCATTTTGTTATTTTTTTTTTAACAAAAATAACGAAAATAACAAATTTTGTGTTGTGGTGCCTGTTTACATATATGTATATAAATACACATATGTATATAATAATAAATTTCGATCTACACGGAAAATCTACGATGAAAGTTAGATTTATATAAAATTTATTGGATATTTTTCCTATCTCATGATAAGAGGCCTATTTCAATTTTTAATGTAATAACCAGTATTTGAAAAAGTGGTAAAGTTATTGCAAAAAAGTTTAAACAATACCACTTACATTTATTTTGCATATTGCCTTTTTGACAAAACAATTTATATGTATCTAACGCTGAAGATGTTTTATCAATATCAATCACAATATCAATGGTGTTTGTTTAGCACGTACGTATATTTTTGAAATTTCCTGCTTTGGCAAAACTTCACATTAATCATTACAAATGTTTTATAAATTAAGAACATGAAATTTTTGGGAGATTTTCTACAGTTGGGATTTTTATTAAAAATATTAGGTGAATGCTAAATAAAAGTTGGCAACCCTGATTTTGATGAGTACATCTCTTCAATTTATTAATTTGTTTCACTCACTTCATTCTATCGGTACAAGTGTTCAAGTTCGGTTTTGTTAGAACAAAAAGAAGAACAAATTAGGAATATTATTTGAAAAAATAAAGATATTAGAAAAAAGAAAATTATTAAAAAACCAGTGAGTGAAGTATATTTAAAATGAAACCATTACAAAGTGTTTCAGAAAAGCTGCAAGGTATACAATTTTTAAATTTGCTAAAGGGTAAGTGCGATAATTTTTTTTATTTAGTTTATCATGTACATATGCGTTTGTATCGTTATTAATTCATTCATATATATACAGATATACAGGGTTATGTATTTCCCTGTCATGGCCAACTCGATTGAATTAATATTATTTTAAAAAAGGTCCGCGCGGCCGCACTTGTTTTGCCGAATTTTCAAGGGTGCAGGAATTCATAACCTCAAATCTATCACACATATATACAAACATGTACGAAGAGCGATAGAAAAGCATTGAATGCAAATAAAATGTACATACGTTTGTTTGAACATTAGAGCGGGTCGCTCCAAAGGCCATAAAATGGTAAATTAGAAATTAAGACGATGCTAATTTATTAATAGTTTAATTTGGATTATATTTGTATCCTAAACATACATAAAATTCATACACATTAAATTCATATGTATATGTATGTATAGATTAAAAATTGTTTTTTAATGGATACCTACATACATATGTATGAATTTGATGTATGTTTAGGATAAAATACAAATATAATCCAAATTCATTATTTCAGTTATAAAATAAATTTGTATTTAATATATGTATTACAAAGGATCGTTCGCTTTCAATAATAAAAACTTTTTAAAGTTATTAATACAATTCAATTAATCGGAATTGTAATTCATTTGAATTTATTCCAATTCCCTTAATTCTTTTCTGTTGGAAAACCATAATTCAAAATCTAACTAACTCGTAATAAATTGAAATAAAAATAGAACGACCCTTTTACAGCTCTGGAGCATTTTTTAAATTTTACTGTCGTTCTTCAGATTTCGGGTTATGTATTCTCTTGTCATGGCCTACTCGATTTAATTAATATTATTTTAAAAATAGATCCGCGCGGCCGCACATGTTTTGCCGAATTTTCAAGGGTGCAGGAACTCATAACCTCAAATCTACTAAAAACGATAGAACAGCATTGAATGCAAATAAAATATACATGCCTGTGTATGTACATTGAAGTGGGTCGAGTTAATGGCAGACATTTTTTTCTGCAAATTTAATTTTATAACACCACCTATGGTCGACATAGAATATATGGTTGTTCTTAATTTAACATTTTTTATAAGGTCATGCAGTGACGATTGATAGTCTGAAATATATTGACCAACATCACTTGGATATTATTATTCCCACAAGCGAATATGGACCACGGATTATCTTTGAATACAATTTAAAAATATGGCAGCAACAACAGGTAACACAATTTCTCATTAAATATTTCAACAAATTGTAACACATTTTCGTTTTTTCATATTCCTGTACAAGCTTCTCATCTGCAATTTGTGTCAACCTGAACTACTACGCTCAAATGGAATTAAGTCACTTTTTTATAAGTGGTTGATTCGATTTTAATGAACTTTATTTACAAAAATAAAAATCAGTCATTTGTTTAACATGTACAATATACGTGACCTTCTCCGAGAAAAGGGACTTAGTGTGTTAAAATTAAGCGCATTATCACTGTGAACACACCTTCAGTTGCGAGATGCGATTTTTTGACACATTAGGTCCATTTACTCGGAGAAGGTCACATATGACACCAGTTGTAAAGAAACTACATATATTTGTTGTTGGTGCAAATAAGAAATAATTCCATTACGGTTACAAGACCATAATTTTTGGTCAAGTAAAGACTATTACTTTTAACAATATACATACATATCATTACCGGAAATTGAAAATTACCAAACATAAAGCACTGTAGAGACAGGGGTACATTCAAATATTCACCCAGAGTAGTTAATACATATACAAATGCGAACTTCAGATGCTATGATTGGGAATACCATTCCACCGATTTTCCATAAATTCACGATACTGTGAAGTACCAATAATTTGTTCGATTATCGGTAGAAGGTATTTCATCTTTTTTCACCAACCGGAGTTTTTCTTATGTGTTTGTAATTACATATTCTGGGAGATTTATTCATTTTAACGTACATATGTCAACATTTTACGATATCCTACAGTTTTGTCCAAGTTGTTTAAATTCGTTTTCGGAAAAAATGCATCGAATTATAAGTATTTTTCACACCCAGAAACAATGTGCTACTGCTACAACTTTTAATGAGCCTAAACTAGTGCTACACTGTCAAAATGCATGAACTGCATTATGGAAATATTAGTGAAAATTTGTGTGTATGCGTCACACCGACGATGATTGAAACAAAATCAAATTTTTTGATAGAATTTTACATTTTTACAAGAGCTAATACTTTTTTTACATTACAATCAGTATTGTTTGTAGAACAATTAGTAAAAACACAGACATTCTTAGGTGCTATATACATACTGGGGCGATATTTCTATTGCAATAATTGGAATTATTATGTATACTCGTACTTATTATACATAACAAATATACTGTAGTTATCATATCCGTATAGTAAGTTGTAATTGATTTTCCAAAATATTCAGTTTTCCATGTTTTACAGTTCCGTGTTTTACAAAAATCACTACGGGGTCAAAATATTTTGATATTCTATCAAAAAAACCAAAGGCTGCATAGTGGAATATATTTTGCAAAATAAAATTGCAACATCTCCAAAATTTTTTGAAAAAGTTGCTGAAAATATTGAAGACTTTTTTGTTAATGAAAGTAAAGTAAGGTTTTTTGACTTAGTAAAAACCACATATGAATACAAATTAATTGTTCACTTAAGGATATATACTATATTTACAAGAAGAGTAGAAAACCGGCAGGATGTTTGTATTCAAAGTACCACAATACCTTAGCGAATCTCAGGAAGAATGGCATTTTCGAGAAAATGTCCCAAGTTCAAAAGGATAATCAAGACATTATTATTTTCCTATCTTTTTTCTTTAATGGATTTAAAAAACTAGATTTTTCATTTCACAATATTAAGTGAGCGATGCTTTTATAGAGCAGCGTTCATAACTTTACGTCATTGCTTAAATAAACATTAAAGTATTTTATCACTTGTTCTATTACGTCAATTCGGTTTTTATACCCTTCGCCACAAGATGATAACATTATGGTGGAGCGAAATACAAAAAACGTACACGCGGAAAGAGATGTAGTTTGGAATCCTTAATAATAATAAAATATGAAAATAAATTTACGGATTGATCCCAAAGCTATAATACCATTTTCTTAAAAATTAACTTATTGAAATCAATACCAAACCTACAAATATTGTTCGATCATCCTCAAACTTGGAAATTTTAAATACGCGATTCATTAATTTTTAGGATTTTTTTTAAATCATCACCAAAATAGGAAAATTTTTAAAATATTTCCTTATTAAGGAAAAAATCTACATCTATATTGTTGAGTTTAATGGTTTATTAGAACTAAAAAAGGATGTTACAACGCACAAGTAAATTCAAATGTAACATCGTTGCAAAGAATAGTATTATACAAAGAGTAGTAGTAGTTAGTAGCAACTATAAGAGTTACCAACTGTTGATTTTAACATTCAATTTACAACACTCTCCCTGAATGTCAAATTCCAAACTACTTTCAAAATCCAAATTATCAATTAATCAAAACAGAATTCAAAAAAACAAATCACAAAAAAACTTAAATCAAAAAATACCAAACTTATCTCTAAAATATTTCATTTTCTGAGGAGTAACTGCTTTCGTCAGGATATCAGCAATCATCTCAGTTGTAGATAAATATTCCAATTGAACTTCTCCATCATCAATTTTTTGTCGAATGAACTTAGCTTTAATGTCGACGTGTTTTGTTCTTGAGGAATAGTTATTGTTTAGTGCCACATGTATGGCACCTTTATTGTCGCATTTTAAAATAATTTGGTTTTTACTTGCAGGACAGAGATCAGCTTCTAAACGCTTTAACCAAACCGATTCTTGGATTGCTGCAGTAATAGCCATAAATTCGGCCTCTGTTGAAGACAACGCAACAGTCTTTTGTTTTTTTGTTGCCCATGATATGGCAGCTGACTGGTACACAAAAACATAACCAGTTGTTGATTGTCGATCTTCAAGATTTCCAGCCCAATCAGCGTCGCAGTATCCTTTAATGTTGTCGTCTGTCACCTTTTTATAAACTAAGCCTTTGTCTATAGTACCTTTTAGGTATCGCAGCACTCTTTTGACGGCTTCCCAATGCGGTTTACCAGGGTTAGTTCCGAAGCGACTTAAGAAATTCACGGCGTAGCATATGTCGGGTCGTGAAATTTTTGCAGCAAATAATAAGCACCCTATAGCCTGCATATATGGCACTTCAGACATTCGCTTTCTCTCATCAATGTTTTTCGGAGACATATCAGCTGAAAGCTTCTGGTTGTAGTCCATTGGAGTGGCTGTTGGATTACAATCTTCCATATCAAAGCGGTGTAAGACGTCGGAAATGTATTTTGTCTGGTCTATCTTGATAGATTCCTTATTTTTCGTTATCTGCATGCCCAGCACGGATGATGCCTCTCCCATATCTTTCATTTTAAATGCATTGGCGAGTTTCTTCTTCAGCATTTTTATCGTTTTCATATTGTTGGAAAATATCAATATATCGTCTACATATATTGCCACGTACAGTAATTGACCATCAGCAGCCTTATGGTAAATGCACTGGTCAACATTACTTCTTGTAAGGCCAATAGCAATCAATTCGCGGTTCAGGGTTTCATTCCACACTCGACCAGATTGTTTTAAACCGTATATTGATTTCACCAACTTACAAACGTTTCCCGAGCCATCGTCAAACCCTTCAGGCTGCTGCATATACACGGTCTCCTTCAGTGTTCCATTTAAATATGCACTTACGGCATCCATTTGGTGTATGAACATGTTGTGTTTTACTGCCAATGATATCAGGAAACGTATGGAGTCGTATCGGACCACAGCACTATGGGTAATTTGACCCATTTTTGTGACAAAAATTAATAACAATTAAACTGAAAAGATTTTTGAAAATTTTTTTTTGTGTTTATGTAGAGATAAGCCTTGAGAAAAGTTTAAATTAAAAAGATTTTGAAATTTATAAAGTTGTAACCCGTTTTGGGAATTTTTTTTTTTTATTTTATTTTTATATTTTTTTTTTATTTTAAATATACATATGTATTTTGTTTTCAGTTTTATTTTACATTTCGCTATCTAAATTAATCGAATTTAATTCAGTTTCAAAAATATCGTCTAATCCTGTCTCCAAACTATTTTCGCATTTGCCAATACTGTCATTCAACTCCACAGATACTTCTGAAACACACAGCATATCTAGAACCTCTTGTGGCAGTTGCGCGCGTCTTCTCTGCTGCATTCGACTATCTAAGCATATTGACGAAATAACTGGATCAGACATGTCCATAGCCCTGTTAAAAACATCACATAAATTGTTTTTGCGGCTGTTCTTGCGGGCATGATGTAGTCTATCTGACTTGTATAATTTGTTCCGCGACTCAGCAGCATCTTCGCCGAAACAACCTACTGGCAGTAAGGTATTTTCAATAATTTCTCTTGAATGAATCAATACCTTGTGAACGGTCGCCGTCATTGGGAGCCAAGGGTATTTGGTTTGTATCATTTGGGCGGTATTGTGGCAAAAAGCTTGAAATTTCTGTGTATTCAATGGGAATTGACAGCAAATAGTAATGAGTAAAATTTTAAGGGAATATATCAGCTCAACATCAATATCAACTATTTGCGAAAAGGTGGCATGGTCAGCAAAGGCTCTACGGGCTGTATTGCCATCATTGGTGTTTCCAAATCCACCCGTTTTTGGTTGGTCAACTTTAAGGCTCATTTTCGACCAAAAGAATTGTTGTACAAGCTTTTTTTTTTTTAGAAAGAGTTTTGCGATCGTCATCAGTTCGAATTGGCCATTTTTTAATACTGCTCTTGTATCCAGCATGCAAAACGAATTCAAAGAATCGTATCCAACAATGCAAAGGACTTATACCATACTTTAGAGTATCAGGTTTTGGAAGAAATTTTTGGCTTTTGAAGTCTGTAATGGTCATAAAATCCCTTGGAGTTGCCTTGCAAATAGGACACGATTGACTAGATTTTGTGTTTTTTCTTAAAACGTTTAACACTTTACCATCAATCAACGTAAGAAATAGTTTAAAGTTTATTTCAATGATTTTTCCAACATCGATAACTATCTTTAAACTATTTAAGCCGAAGGTCGCCTACGAAAAAACGACATAACTCAAAAAACGCAAAAAATCGCTACATGAAATTAATGAAATAAACTCAAAAAGGGTCCACTTAACATGTCTCTGATAGTCAAAACACGGCCAAATACGGCCAACATTTATAAAGCTCACCCAAACCGCATGTTTATTAAAAAAACATTTTATTTGAGGTTAAGTCACAATAATGAGTTTTTCGCACTAAATCAAAAAGTAAACTCAAATCTGTCGACTAACCTGTAATGTGCATACCATCACTTTTATTTTCCATATTTAAATTGTATTATTATATTTTGTTTAACGTTTTTAGAACAGATTAAAAATTCACATTAAATACCACTGCATAGACTGCCTGTAACGCGTTGCTCGTAAACAATAACTTTGACGACGTACAAATCACGTGTTACGCGATTGTTAGAAAAATATAGTACACAGTCATTTAGTTTAAGGTTATATTTTATCAAATTGTAACAAAAAATTCTTTTTGCTAAAAGTGCAACAAATGACTTTTCGTCACAAAAATGGATCAAATTACCTATAGTGCACAGGTGCAAATGTTTCGGTGTAATCAATACCCTCGCGTTGGGTAAAACCTTTCGCCACCAATCTAGCTTTCCATCGCAATGGTTTACCACATCCGTCGTTCTTCGTCTTGAAAACCCATCTTGACTTTATAGTTCGTTCACCCGATGGTAGCTTCGTCAAGATCCACGTGTTGTTTTCTCGTAGCGAATTCATTTCTTCATCCATGGCACTTTTCCACTCAGTTGCGAAGTTCGAAGACATAGCATCTTTAACGTTTTGTGGATCGCCTGAGACAAATTGCATTGCACAGAAGTTTTGCGACTCTTGTATTCTGTTGGCAATACGTTCTGAACGGCGCACACTGCCCTCCACTGGAACTTGGTGTCTTTGATATGCACTCGGAAACCATTCATCGGCAGCATCACAATCTTCACGAACTTCTACTCTAGGAGTTTCACTAGGCCAATCGGTGTCATCATAGTATTCGCTGTCATCGGTATCAGTTTCTGTCGACTGAATCACTATCTGTCTATCTGGAAGCGAAGTCACTGGTGTCCTTGGTAGAAATGCTTCTGTCAATTCATCTTGTTGAACATTCTCCCCTGAATTGACAATTTCGCTTGGCAACAATTCTGGATAATAAAAACCATTTGTTGGATTTGATTTCATATTAACCTTATCATTCTCAAGAAAGACCACGTCACGACTTATTACGATTTTGTTCTCCGGTGGACTGAAAAGTCTGTAGGCTTTGCTAGTTGTGCTGTATCCCATCATAATACATTCAGTAGATTTCACGTCAAGTTTGCGTCGTTTTTCCTTAGGAATATGTACAAGGGCTGGACATCCAAAAACTCGAAGAAATTTTAAATTTGGACGACGACCAGACCATATTTCTTCAGGACTGCGATTCTCGTTACGGCAAGGGACCCTGTTTATCAAGAAACCAGCAGTTACTACAGCTTCTGCCCAAAAACGATTGTCCAGACCACTGTCGATCAACATGCAACGGACTCGTTCCACTAATGTGCGGTTGACACGTTCTGCAACGCCATTTTGCTCTGGAGAGTACGGACAGGAAGTTTGATGCAGGATTCCATTATCCTTTAGAAAAGTAGACAATTTTTCGTTCAGGTATTCTCTTCCATTGTCTGATCGTAGTATCTTAATTTTTTTCGAGCACTGATTTTCTGCCATTTTCTTAAAATCCTCAAAAGTGTCGAAAACATCAGATTTTTTATTAATGGGGCGAACAAAAATTTTTCTGGAGAAATCATCAACAAACGTAACGAAGTAACGATTACCAGAAAATGATGCATCCTTCAAAGGCCCGACGACATCTTCTCTATGTGGCCTTCGAGTTTGCTTGCCTTTAACACAAGTAATGCATGGTTCATTACTTTCTTTTGTGAAAACGACACCAACACTTGCTTCTTTTACAATACGTAAATTATTATTGCAAATGTGCCCCAACCGACGATGCCACAAATCGAAATTATCTCCAACCAGGTAAGCATTGCTTTCTTGGATACTAGCTTTACTTTCCAAGCGGTAGAGATCGTTGTGGATGGTAGCAGACGCTATGAGTTCGTCATTGCTATTAAAAATTTTACAAGTCTCCCCATAAAAAATCACTCGTTTACCGTTCTTCGTCAACTGCCTGACTGATAACAGATTCGCACACAAATTTGGTACATGCTCGACATTTTGAACAGTTACACATTCCATAGAGTTTTTTCCAAAAACAGTTAGATCGACGTCGCCAGCACATTCTACAGAAATTTCATTTCTGTTTGCAACTACAATTTTCTTGTTGTCCACTTTGTATGTGTTGTACATATAACTGTTTTCTTTCATCATGTGGTTTGTTGCGCCGCTGTCTACATACCAGTACACAGAAGTTCCATTCTCCTTAATGTTCTTATTCGTGATTTCGTGTGCACTGATGCTCTCTCGTTTTCGCTCTCGCTCTTCGTTTTGTACTGCCTTCGCACAGGCGTTTATTCCATTACGAGATGACGCAATAAGTGTTGATGCAAAAAAAAACTCTTTACTGTTCTTATTCGTGACTTCGTGTGCACTGATGATCTCTCGTTTTCGCTCTCGCTCTTCGTTCTGTACTGCCTTCGCACATGCGTTTATTCCATTACGAGATGACGCAATAAGTGTTGATGCAAAAAAAACCTCTTTACTGTTGTCGTATTTCTTCTTGCCTTTGCCGTTACCGATGCCGTTATTTTTGTTTGGACAATTTTTGGAAATATGACCAAAACCTTTGCAATTGTAACACTGAATCGGCCTTTTCTCCAACTTTTTATATTTTTTTGTATGCAAAGCGGTTTCTTTTGCTGAAGATGACCCGTCAAATTTTGCATCCTGTAGCAGTAGGGTTTTCACCATGTCGATTGTAAGGGTTTCTTTCGAGTTTTCCACAGCCATCACTAGTGGTCTAAAATTGTCGGGCAAACAAGCTAACATAAGCGACACAGTCAGTTCATCATCAATTTTAAGACCGGCATTTTTTACTTTTAACGACATTATAACCAACTCGTTAACGTACTCTTGAATGGAGGCATAATTTTGCAGTTTTATGTTGACCAGTTGCTTCAACAACTCTACCTTTCTTGTGAGGCCCGTGTCTTCATAAGCTCCCATCAAAACATCCCATGCCTCTTTTGCTGTTTGTGCCGTGGCAATATGCCCATAATTCGAAGGTTCGACCATGAGCGTAATTTCTGCCAATGCACGTTCATTTTTGCTGGTATCCGTGTCTTCACCAGTCTCCACAACTTTCCAGCATCCTTTGATAACCAAATAAGATTTTGCTTGTCTCTTCCAGACATCAAAATTTTCTCTTCCACGAAGCCGCTCTAGTGGAAACAATGCTGAGTTGTTACTGCTCATTTTTTATTTTACTTGAATATTTATTATTCACAAATAAAACGAAAAAAAAAAAAAAACTAACACTTTAAAAAAAACTTTCCAGAAACTTTGTTCTTGCGTGTCATGCGGCCCATAACCTGTTGAGTTTAATGGTTTATTAGAACTAAAAAAGGATGTTACAACGCACAAGTAAATTCAAATGTAACATCGTTGCAAAGAATAGTATTATACAAAGAGTAGTAGTAGTTAGTAGCAACTATAAGAGTTACCAACTGTTGATTTTAACATTCAATTTACAACATATATCCGAGTATGAAATTATAGAATTCAAAAAAAGTATCCACCCTAATTAATATACATACCTTGCCATTCCATGTTGAACCGCTTGAAATATTGATGTGCGAATTTAAGGTGTATTTTTTTTTTTTTGGACAATATTTTGAAGCTGCATTAATAATCTTTGCTTCCCGTGTGACCACGTTTTTTATGAATATAAATGTTCTCGAACATACTCTATGTTGGAGCGTATAGAACGAATTACATTATAATTATAATACACATGTTATAAATCGAATTAATTTTAAACGATTGAAATGGAATCATGTAAATGGAATGTATAATTACAATCATTGCAGTTCTTTGTTACTTTTAGACAGATTTGTTTTATTATATTACACAAACAAATAAATGTATTCTGCAGATGAATGTGACATTATATACAAGGATTGGCTGATGTATAATGTTGAACCTTTAGAAACTGTGGTTTTTAAATGAGAGTACTCGTTTAATGTTACATGAAATTTTTCAAGAATGGCCTTCATACAAACAATCTTTTGGATACAAATTAGTAAACAGCTTTGAATATTTCTGCACCCATTACATTATAATAATACTTACTTTAGATAGCAGCTGATTTTTCAAAATTATATCCCACTTAAAGAAACATTTTGTATGAGAAATGGGAATCGTTTGCTGTTTCAATGCTGAAGTTGATGAAACATCAAATCAAAGATTCTACAATTTTGGACATTATTAAAGAAATAGAAGAGTCAAAATTTAGTACTGGTATACTTCATATTATTAGTTTATACATTTTAATTTAATTTATATTTGTTAACCTAAACTCAACATTTTTTTGTACAGATCAACGCAATTGCTATATTTTACATCTCATGCACTCAATTCTAAAACCGACCAGAAAAAGATGCATTATAAACGAGCAAAGAAAACGCAAATTTATAAAAGTTACTGTTGCTGACTCTCAAAATTCATTTTTACTCTGCGCACTGTTTTCGAACTAAATTCCAAAATTAAGCTACTCATCGATGATTTATACAAAAAAGGCCAGAAACTGCAGCCTATTGTATTTGCAATAGGAAATTCCATTGTAGAATTAAAAGAGTTTTTTGTATATTTTGGAAAAAGTTGTACACTACGAACAAAATTTTCTTTCATATCGTCTATGTAAAACAAAAACTCATCATCTACATTTTCATAGTTTTGAGTTATAAGGTGTTTTATATAAAAGTTATCATTAAAAATCCAATATTTCGATTACAAATATTTTGAATACCACAATTTGTTAATTATTAAATACAACATTTTATCCACCAAAAATGTCTGCATAAGTTGTATACTGTTATATCAACCAAAACCTTAGGTAGATATAGATATTTCTTCACAAATTTTATCGCAAACCTGCAGTTAGTGAGTTATAAAAAAAAATCTTAGTAAATAAAATAGATATGAGCATATCGATAAGCGCAAAAGCGATAAGCGAGCATTATTTAAAAAAACATTGCACGAGCAAATTTGCGGTAAAGTATATTCTTACAAAAGGAAATATATGGCCAAAGTCACACCTTATTTGTAAAAGTATAATCTCATAAATGCCTATAAAACTGTAAATGTACTACTATTTATAGAACATTCTGTTTTTATTTTCCTATTCCAAAAAAAATAAATAAATTTGGGAGTAAAAAACCTTAACATTTTGCCAAACTCAAAGCAATTGAAGTAAAAAGAAGTTCGATTTATGTCACACATTTCTCCATCCTTTTACTGGGTTTTAATATGTATTAAACTAATGAATAGTTTATGTTTTCCCGAGAATGTTAAATTTTTTCCATTTTTGATGACAAAAACTAACTACAGGGTCGCTGATGACTATTGCTACAGTTGTATTGTTACGGTCAATAGAAATTTGTTTTGTACAGAACTCTGCCGAAAGAGAATACCTTGCAATACCGTGTGCCGTGAGGCGTGTGGTTTCAGCAAGATTGTGCAACTTGTCACATAGCTAGTCCTGTGATGACAGAATTGCAGCGAAAATTCTCCAGTAAAGAAACTCGCCATTGCGTTGGCCCCAAGGTATCCTGACCTTACTGCACCTGACTTTTTCATGTGCGATTATTGCAAAAGGAAGTTTACTAAACAAACCCATAGAATTTGAAGGAAGTTTACTAAACAAACCATAGAATTTGAATGATTTAAAGCAATGTATTCGAACAACAATTCAGACAATTCCCGCTGCAACTCTCCAGGGTGAATGCATTTTTTTTACCAAGTAGTATTAGAAAAAAAACATTTAAAAGTTTTAATAACTATGTATTAGTTTTTAAATGAACAAAGTTCAAATAATTTATATGAGTTAAAAAAAAGTTGTTTGAGTTTCTTAATGTACATAAATTCATCAGCCACCCTGTAAGTATAAAGAAAAATTGTACTAAAAACGAAGACATTGAACTACGATGAATACCATCATATGTCCTACAATACAGTATTTTTTTTTTTTATTCAATTAAATTGAACTAAGTATTAGGTTACGTTCTTCCTGAAATGTTGGAAAATTTTACTAATTTTTTTACGAAAAATAAACTAGGAATGTAGGCAAATATATTTGTGCTAGTTCAGCTTGAACTAGGAATGAGTTAATATTGTCTTCTACAATGGAAAATTTTATTAACAACGGTGACATTGAACTAAAAGTTTAAAGTTTAACTCATGTCTTACATTCCAAAAACGTCTTAAAAAAATTTAAAAAAACTTCCTAAAAACAAACAGATTGAAGTGAAATAAAGTTTATCTCATGCCCTATACGCCAGAAAATTCGTTTTACATCAATTGAACTAAGAATGGGGTTTATTTATCCTGAAATGTTGTATAATATTTCATGGATTGAAATAAAAAATGAACTTAATATACATACAAATCTTCTCCGATTTGAGGAAAAATTAACAACACATCGGTGAAAATAGTTTTCGATGGAGTAACATTGAACTAAAATTAAGTTCAAATTATGTAATTAATTAAAGGAAAAAGGCATACCTGGAGTTAGAAAAAAAAACGTTGGCGCCATACAAAGTTAAATTTTCCAAAATTTTAGTTCATTTTTAATTATTGCAGGGTTCATTTTTTTTTTTTTGAGTGTATGCAAGAGAGTATCGGTGTTTGTTAGATAAAGAGCCGTTGAATATGCTCGCTAGTCCCCCTGAAGCCTTTTCTCGATGGAAACGGTCGTTTGGCCCGCTTTCATTCGCTGTACACCGAGCGACATCCTATTATTCTGCCTTATTCTAGCCGATTTGTGAAATTTTGATAGAATTCGTCCACCTGATTTCCGGTGGAAATCCCTCGTTAACCTCTGTAAACGTTGTGTATTGGATACAAAACGTTCTTGCAGTCAGGTGATGGTCGCTCTACCTCCATATATAACTACAATTGATAGGGCATTCATAACTGTGTCCGATCATTCGACCTCTAATTATACCCTCACCCTACGGGTAGGAGGGTATATATCATTTGATACGACCCAAAAGTGTAACACCTCGAAATATTCACATTAGACCCCAGGTGTCTTTGAACCAAATTCGATTCATGACTTTCTGAATCGTTTGAGCCATGTCCGTCTGTCCGTCCGTCTGTCCGTCTGTCCTGCTGGTACGCACGATAACTTTCGAAAGAGTTAAGCAATCACTCTGAAATTTGGCATGGCTTAATATTTTCCCAAAACTGCTTATGGGATTGCATATGGGCTATATGGCCACACCCCTTCGGGTACCTCCCATACAAATCTGCTATTTCACCCACTTTAGTAATCGTGTAATAATATCAACACGCGCACGTTCGATCTTGGCCAAATTCCGTATTTAGTAAAGGTATAACTGAACAAAGTTTTGGACAAAAACTTGGAAGTCTGGCAACTCCCCTTCTGGTACCTGTCATACAAATGTACCATCTCGCCTACCTTAGAAATCGTGTAATAACACCAATAGGACTAACGCGATCTTGCCCAAATTCTGTATATAGTAAATCTATAGCTAGGCAAAGTTTTGGACAAAAACTTGGAAGTCTGGCAACTCCCCTTCTGGTACCTGTCATACAAATGTACCATACCGCCTACCTTAGAAATCGTGTAATAACACCAATATGACCAACGCGATCTTGCCCAAATTCCGTAGTTAGTAAAGGTATAACTGAACAAAGTTTTGGACAAAAACTTGGAAGTCTGGCAACTCCCCTTCTGGTACCTGTCATACAAATGTACCATACCGCCTACCTTAGAAATCGTGTAATAACACCAATATGACCAACGCGATCTTGCCCACACTTTGTATTTAATAAATCTATAGCTAGACAAAGTTTTGGACAAAAACTTGGAAGTCTGGTAACTCCCCTTCTGATACCTCCCGTACAAATGAGCCATCCCGCCTATCTTAGAAATCGTGTAATAATATCAATATGCCAAACGCGATCATGTAGAAATCTAGTAATTATACAATTTCGGTCAACGAATCTTTTTAAAATTCTATATTTAGTAAAGCTTTAAATATATAAAATTTTCGAGAAAAAACTCTTCTTTATATTCCTCCCGTTTTGTAAAAACGTGTAATACAATATTTTTCTATAACATTCGGTATTTTAAGGTTGTTATTATGGAATATGAACTTGTATGTTTTTACTGAGGGTGAGGGTATATATCAGTCGGTTTACCCGACTGCAACTTTTTCACTGGTTTTTAACAGCGTTTCATCGATTTATAACCAGGCGTGGTTGTCCTCAAACCATATTTTCTGATAACGGTACTAATTTCGTTGGTGCTTCTCGTGAAAGTCGTTCGGGAAATTTGTGATACTGTATCCTTTACATTCGCTTACCAGAATTTCTCATGGAGTTCCATCGCAGCCGGCGCTCCTCATATGGGAAGTCTCTGGGAAGCAGCTGTTAAGAGCTTCAAGCTTCTTTTTCGGAACCAGGCTAAAAATGTCGTCATTAAACGCGGGAAAATATTTCCACGAAAGATGGCGTTGTAAGATGACCTATAACTATGCCGGTCTTTCTGACCGACCAGACGTTTCTACACAATAATTTTATCGGGACCCTAATGGCCCATCGGAAAGACCTCATGGCTTATGCCCCATCATTGGTACATACTTTTAAGATTGAAATTAATTCGAAAAAAATGCTCACCATTGCACCTGTGATGGAAAATGTGGTACAATTGTACCAATCGTGGTACAATTGACCTCTGAGTGGTACCGTGGTACACACAACACTTTTTTGGTACAATTTTATATTAACTACAATGGATGTTGGTACATTATAAAACAATTCTAGGTCTTCCCTGAATGTTCGTTAATACGACACGATTTGCATTCTAACTTCGTGTTTATTATTATAACGTGTGTATTATTGTAAGATTTATCGATTGTACTGTGTGAACTCTTAACAAGCATTTTTATTTTGCCACACTGTTTATTATAAACAAAGGCAAACCGTTTGATGTGAATGAAAGTTAAATTGTATTTTTCTTCTTTAAATTCCATTGATATTTGTAAAACAAAATCAACCAACCTTTCGATGTGTTTCATGTATAGTTAATACGATAAATATATAAATTAAGTTATATAATAGACGATTATTAAAAACATTTACTAAATTTGTTTTCAAGCAATCGGAGGATTGCAGGGTTGACCTGCCTCCATGGCTTAAGGACGGACAGACCAACGCTATTTTATGTGTAGCACCCCAATTACTGGAGTTTCACATACAAATACATGGAGCAGCGAAATATCACAAACGTTTAGAAAATTAAGCAAAAATAAGTCCAAAAATCGACGAATTTATTACAAGATCGAACGCAAGGGATTCTGTAAATACAAAGGCGAAATGTTTGGTGTTGATGCTTACCAGTTTTAAAAAATTCGATAGACGACTCCAACATAATAATATTAAATTTTTTGTTACAGCAACATTTTTGCGTACTTTTGTTAAGAAATAACAATTTCTGTTGAAATAAAACTTTTTTTTTTTATTTTGGTACAATGAAGAATTTTTGGTAAAATTCTTTGAAAAACCATCACTGTATTGCACTCTACCGCCGTTTTACTATATATAAGTTACTTATAGTTACAACATCCTCTTGATGTTGCAAGGTGGCCGGAGTGTTTATTTTCAAATTCTTTCTGAGAAAATTACCCAATTCCACATTAATTTGTTCAGTATATAAATAAAGCTCACGGCTTTCCTTTGATTTGAAATTGAAACTAAATGTGTTTTATTTCATTCGTCTTTTTATTCGGAACCTTCAAAAATGTTTTCAATCCTTCAGAATCCTTTAGAATTTAGAGGATTAACCATATTTAAAGATTTATGTGCTAAATCAAAACGTTTTGAAAGCTCTGTGCAACATTGTTAATATTGTCATCAAAATCTGAACAGTTTTTAATATCTACATAATGAATAAACTTCCATTTTTTTTAAATTTAATTTTTAGGGAATTATTTAATATATAACTTATTTATTTCACTTTGTAAAATTTTGTTAACATTGTTAACAGAACAAGAGATAATTTCACTGTAGCCAAAATAAAAAAATCACAATTTTACAGAAAACATCGGAAAAACGGCACTTTTCGAATTTTGTAGGCCAAAATCGACAAATCTGGCTCCTTACTACATGTTGCCCTCTTTGGGCTACAGCAGCAATATTCTCAGTTGTTCTTGAGCGACGTGAACGGGTTTTATTCTTCACGGTTTTATTCTTCAGTAATGGCGTAGTTTCTACTTGTCAAATGCCAAAGAATAAAAGCTTTAAAAGTGACAGCTACCGAAATACCGGGTGATTCAAAATAACACCTCTTGTTGGAACACCCTTTATTAACAACATGCAATCTTCAAGAGGGGGAAGGTCAGAAGTGGAAAGTGGCAGAATCCTTGTGGACATTATGCCGTTATATCAGTACTCGGCGAGTTATTACCACATCAAGCGCCCCGGTAGGCGAGTTGGTAGCGTGCTTGCCTATCAGCGTGGGGGTTGTGGGTTCGATTCCCACCAGAGGCTTTGGTCTGTCGCTGCAAAAATCAAGCCAAATGGTCTTTGTCACCCGGTTTACCCTTGGACCCAAAATTAGAATATAAATTGACTTTGTATTGTAATTAATAAATAAATAAATAAATAAATAAATAAATATTACCACATGCTTGAACATTGAAAGGACGATCAGCGAGAAAGCAGTTGATAATCTGCACAATAGTAGTTTGGTAGTGCAATTTTATCATTTTGAAAATTAATGCATCGTGCCAAACGGTATCGAAGAACGCGTTTCAATTTTACTGGACGCAAATTCTCATGGCTCACACCAAATAAAAGCCATTTGATATTGGAAAATCTAAATCTAAACAATTGTTCTATGAATTTATCGGTGTATCCTATAGAATACAACCAAATTTTGACTTTGTCGTAATATACAACTCATAATTTGTATACAAAGCTGAGAAATTATGTAGACTTTTTGGTTGATACTCATGGTGTCTCTGCGTATTTAAGGGTTAATGTATTAAATTAATAAATAAAAATAGTTTTAAAATAAAGCTAGCGTAACTAGTTTACATATTTGCGAAAAAAGTAGAAATTGGAACAACCCAAGGAACAGTTGTTTCACAAAAAAATCATAAAAATATTCGAAACATTCATTGAAAACCAGACATTTTTTAAATAAACTATAATAACTACATTATTTAAAAGGCTACCCAGTATCAACCCATCTTTATTTAAAAGAAAAATTGTAAAGATCAAAAATACGGATATCCAGGGATAATGGAATTTTTTAGTGATATTAAACGTATGATGTTTCCAAACAGGAGGAATTGCATATTTGTATAGGAGATTCCAAAAGGTACGTGGTTACACTGTAACTTTTCTCGACAAGATTGTGTTGGGCGATGTAATATAGGAAGAATGAAGAGACAAATGGAAAGACATCAATGCGAGACGACTGAGGTCTATGGAAACGACACCAGAAAATTCAACCAACGAGTACAATATCAATCAAAAGACCCGTCTACTGGCATAACTATTTCACTGAATACGATGTAAGCTAACCAAATAATAGGTTCCGAAAAGTGCTAACAATATTATGAGGATATAATCTTAAAAATAGATCACATCGTCTACTTCAGATTGTTGTGACACGGTTTAGAGTTAAAAGTTTAATGTTTCCTATAGCAGGATACTCCGATTTCCTTCCTGCCTCGCTTTCAATGACAAGATGCTGCAGACGCCATTAAACTCACTTGTTTTATAGTTCAAATACGCATTTTCAAATTGCTCTTGTATAAGAGAACAGCTTCACAATTCACCACCAATCGGTCGTCTGTGCCACAGACTACAAAACCACAAATCTCTGAAAATACATTGTAAGAAAGAATGAGCACACAATAGTTAGCACAAAATAGCACAAATGTTAAAGCTACTCTATACAGTAAGAAATCGTTACGAGTGACACAGAGACAAATGGTGATGGACTTTCAACAGAATTATCACTGCCATCACAGTCGTCATCGTAATAATCATCATCAATAGTGTAATCGTCATTCCATCACAATCATATTAAGCACTTTAATGTGCGGTTAAATTGTTCTCTGTCGAATTGCGTCAGAAAGGGATTCTCTCAAAAGTACATTTGCCATGTTTGCATAGAGGTGGATAGCAATGTCCTCATTTGTCTTACAGCAACTATACGACTAGCAATCCAAATGTACTCCTGGCCGAACAGGGAGCCGCATACAACAAAGTTCTCGTACACCATTAAGTTTAATCCAATCTCATGACGACCCTCTAATATCCTGCGAAACGAATATACAATTAGATCTTGGTTACATTTTTAGGAAAAGTGTTCTGTGCTAATTGTGAAACTCGAATTTCAAGTCGCATCAATATCCACACACATATCGCATACAAATAATATATATTTTAGAGACTTAATGACGCCGAGCATCAATCTAAAGATAATTTAATACACTTTGGAAATTGTTATGAAGGGTTCGATACATACTCTAAAACCGAAGATGTTATTGGGTAAACTTGCACACTTGAATTGATATCTAAAAGGTTTCATGGTTCAAAAACACAATGTACCACTATAAAAAAAAAATATTTTAATAGTTATAAAAATATCTGTTTTTCTTGCAACTACAGCTATGTGCGCTATACATTTTGAATACCTGTTTTTCATGGATACGTGAATCACTTTTTTTTCATTTTTTCCTTTTATTCATATACAAATATTAGAAATAATTTGATTTGAAAGCCTCAGCGCCTTAAAGGCTTTATAGAGGCTATTGGCAACAATTGTAACATATTTACATTATTTATCTTAAGTTTTTTTTTTAAAAAAACTATATAGTTTTGAAAAACAGGCTAAATTCTACAGTACAGCACATCTTGCAGATATGAACATATAATAGAATTTGGGTTTTGTATAAACCTCTAACTGGAAGCACATTTTTGGCTTTATACTTATACAGATCAATTGTAGAATATCTAAGCGGTAAGTTATCAACCGTTTTAAGTGCCTTATTTTGAGCAGACTGCAGTGATTTTAACGAATTGCTCTATTTACAACCATATACCATAGGGAGGTATGTTAAATGGTAGTGAACAAGAGCATAATAAATGAGTTCCTTTGTGTTACTACCCAATGTAACACCTTAATACTTCACTGATCTAGCTTCTTCAATTGCTGTACCGTTAATGTAAACAACCATTTTATCTGCATTCTGACTAACATACGGTTTGAATCTTATGAAATTCGTTTTGCCAGAATTCAAAACTAACTTATTACGGGGGCAAATTCAGCCAGTATTGCAGCATCCTATTCAATCTGTGTTTGCAGAACCTTTTCGTGATCGTATTTTAAAAAAGGCAGATGTCATCAGCATAAATATACAACTTCCCAAAAAATTTATATTTTTAATATCATCGATATAAATCTTGAACAATAAAGGACCTAAAACACTACGGCATATTTAACCGGTAACATTCTACTACTCGAGTTACCGACTTGAAAATATTGAAATATATGAGAAAGGTAATCATTTAATAATGCCACCGTCTCACCCAACAACCCTATATTTTCAGGTATACGAATTAAAATATCGTCTACATCCAAAGTCATGTTTACTACAAATATGTTCCAACACATTAACCATAGCCTTCTCCGTTCCGAATCCTTTCCTAAATCCATACTGTTTCTTAAATAAAATGTCGTTTCTGATATGGTCTGAAAGTCCTTACTAGACCGAGCTATCTTGGGTATTGGTAGAACCTTATGAATCTTTAGAACATTAGGATATTTTCAGTTCCAAATCATGTTATTAAAAATCTTCACTATAATATCAATTACTAACTGTTCTCTACTAAGTAACACTGTCATGTTTTCTTCGTATCTCCTTTGTATAAATTTAAAGTACGCATGTAATAGTCATCCATTAATCTTTTATTGGAATTTTAATTATTTTACTCACTCTTTTCAATTGATCTAAAATCGTATCGCTGGTTTTATTCTTACGTCTTCGTTCAAGCATGGTGTTAGTTTTGTACGCAAAGTAACAGATTTCGATGTCATACTTTTTTCATACAATTCACATGAATCAGAAATATTTGAAAGATTTGGTAAATTAGGATCCAAGATCTGTGAAAGGTTTTCAAAATCGATGATTAGCTTTTGTTCAACAATATAGTCGCTGGAAAATGTAGTTACGTGAACACAACAGCTTAGGCATTGGGCATTATCCTTCACTGAACGGACCGGACCCTTTCGTTCCGTTCCGGTAAAGGAACTCGTTCAGTCTTTTCGTTCCATCGTTCCTTTCGGCTCCTTCGTTCAAAAGACATTCATTCGGTCAAACGTCAGAGTACTCATCGCCTCGTAGAAATTTGATATGAAACAATTTCAATAGAATTCATCCAGCCTTTAACTGCACATTTTAAAATATTTCGTCGAAATAGATTTATATTTGCGAACAACACTTCACCACAGTGTGGTGTAGGGTACAAGCATTAATATCCATCACTCTGTAAACGGTAGAGTATTATGCCATAGTGCTGCTGATTGTAAAGAAGGGAAATAAACCCTAGTTAATTATACCGATCGATTTAGAACCACTATCTGATTACAATAAGCTATATCCATTTATCATTGTAATTTTAATGCGTTTTTCACTAATATATTTATAATAATTAAGATTTATCTTCTCTCTAACAAAATGTGTACTTAATCAACGGAAAATTTAAGAAATAAAACGATCGAATACGATGAATGCCACCCGATCGATATAAAGGAACGGAATTTCATTTTAGCAAAAAAATTAGTGTGGCAGCATTTGAGATATAATCGTTCGGAAAAAATCTGGCAATAACTAAACGTCTGTTCAAAAAGTGGTATAAGGAACGAAGGAGCCATTGAACGTTCCAATGAACGAAAGAGAAATACATGCAAAAGAACAAAGGAACGATGAAACTGCAAGAATGAAAAAGCAGGAAGCAGTTCCAGTCGTTCAGATAAATTATTCTAAATGCTGTGAACCGCTATATCATCAGGTTGGTTGCTAAACACACAATCGATTGATGTTTTGCTCTGAGGTCTAGTTATGAGCTTATGACAAAACTTCATATTAAATGCATATACACTGTCTCAAACAATCGTCCGTACCCCATACAACTGAAAATATATTTGATTATAATTCGAAAAATACTTACCCAATTCGAATGAAGTAAATTTGTTTATAAAGTCCAACAAGTAATTATAATAATTGCAAATTAAAAGTAAAATAAAAAAAGTTTCTCTTTTATTTTTAACAAAAAAATTAAAAAAAAGCCCAAAAAATTAACTCAAAAAATTGTCCGTACGCTATAAAAAATTTACATATGTATTTATAGAATGTATACTGTGATGTCCTTAATATTTAGTGTGATATCCTTTAGCAGCAATTACGTCTCTTAAGCGATTTTTCATTGATAAAGCAAGTTTATCTGTGGTTTCTGCACCAATATTCCGCCATTCTTGAACGACGATCTTTCAGCATTTGCTCATTTTTTTGTCGAATTTTTTTTTCTCAAATACCCCATAGATGGTTTAGATCTGGGCTCTGGGGAGGATGAGGCACCACTTCCTTAACATTGTAGAGCAGCCATTCTCGCACAACCATAGAAGTGTGCTTTGGGTCGTTATCGTGCAAGAAACGATAATCGTCTTGTATGCCCAAATTAGTGGCGCTAGCTTTTAAATTTTGTTTTAAAATATTTAAATAACTAAATTTGTCCATCGTCGTTTCCACAAAGATGAGATTTCCACACCATCACCGAGCCACCAACGTTTTTCACAGTATCTTTTAGATGCTTTAACTGCAACGCGGTGTTTTCTTTTCGCCACACAAAACGTCTTCCATCCGACCCAAAAATATTAAATTTACTTTCATCAGTAAAAATAACTGTTTTCCAGAAGTCGTCAGCCTTGTCTACATATTCTTTGGCATATTCTAAACGCTGTTTTATATTCTTTGGTGATATAAAAGGTTTTTTACGTGGAACACATGCCTTATATTGGTAATAATGCAGAAAGTTCCGTACCGTTTGTGCGCTTAAAGTAACGTTTTCATCTTCTTCAACATTTTTAGCTATTTCCACAGCACTTGTTTTTGGTTCCAGCTTAAGCATCCGGTCGATCTTTCTTCCCAATCGAGCGTCTATGATTTTTTTACGACCTCTTCCTGGGGCAATTAAGAGTGAACTTGTTTTTTTATAATTGTTTATATACATATTGGACAGATGATTTTGGTCTAGAAATATTTTTTGCTATTTCAAGATAACTTTTGCCTTCATTGTGCAGTTTAATAACCAATTCTTTGATGGCAATAGGAATCTTAGTATGATTTTTATAATTTGCACTCATATTGAAAACACTCTATTCAGACAAGCCACTTAATAAGACTGACGATTATCTAATTTTACTTAAACTTCAAAAAATAAGGATCCGTTATGTTGGAATGTTCTCAATTTCTCTCTGGACAATGATCTGATTTTATAAAAACAACAATAACACTAGCCAACAGTCGTTTTGTTATTTGGTTCTAGCATAATTTTTCTCATTGATTTTGACTTACTAAACACGAAAATGAGTTTTAAAAATTTTTCTGTCGATTGGTTTTAGAGATACAAATTTTTGAAAAAATTTTTTTAAAATTTTGGAGGTACACTTACAATTTTTAGCATATCTTTCGTCTTCTTTGACCTATTTGATCCTACTACTACTCAAATTAAAGAAAATTGAGCCGTCTACAACTCATTTTCAAATCAGGTAAGGCGATTCGTATTTCGCCCTGCTAAATTCAAAACGTTAAATGTATAAAACAGAAAGTTACACGGGACATGTAGAAAAACTGCACGCCACGTATAGAAAGGAAAAATCAAACGCTGCATGTAGAAAAGTTGGCATATTTTGTTTTCTCTGTGTACCTACCCAACGCAAACGAATAAATACATTTGAACTTAATTTAAAATAAACAAATTAGTCTTAGTATATTATTTTTTCATGAGTTTCCAAATCGTTTGAGCCATGTCCATCTGTCCGTTAAACAATCACTTTGAAATTTGGCATGGCTTAATTATCCGTATTGGCAACACTGTTGTCATATTTTGCAAGTGTGAATACCCGTGCTACAAAATAGCTTCCTGCATGATAAATATACTGTTTTCGAATTAAACTGAGACCGTGTTTAGAGAGTTTTTGATGCTATGGAGGGCGATTTGTATAATTAAACTCTTCATTATTTGTGTACTCTGCTGGATAAAGTTGCGATTGAGAGATTAGTTGATAACCCCTCTCAGGAGTATAGGTGTCATTTTTTGTGAACAAGAGAATGACAACCAAACTGAGATTAAAATGGTTTTAGAGAGAAATGAGAGAGATGAAGCAGATAATGCAGTTTATGTCAAATCAGTACGACTCTATTCTAAAGGATATCAACAAGAATACTGAGACAGTAAAAGTGTTACAAAAGGAAAACAAATCGTAGCGTTTTTGAATGGTGTAAGAGTGCAAAATTATTGCATTATTAACGGAATGCGAATTCTAAACCTATTGATGTGGTTCTTCAAGTTGCGAAAAAAGCCGGTACAAAAATATGTGAGGTGCAAACATTACATAGAGTGAAAATCTTCTTGAAGTTGTTGCGGTATAATTGTTAAAGTGAACAACTCTAAATTAGTCGTTATGTCGGTATATAGATCGCCGCGTTGTGGGAGATTTTAATGTAGATTTTTTAGTTAATAACAGGAATTGCCAGTTAGTGAATAATCTCTTACACTGTCTCAAACAATTGTCCGTACCACATACAACTGAGAATATATTTGATTATAATTAGAAAAATACTTACCCAATTCGAATGAAATAAATTTTTTTATAAAGTCCAACAAGTAATTATAATAATTGCAAATTAAAAGTAAAATAAAAAAAGTTTCTCTTTTATTTTTAACAAAAAAATTTAAAAAAAAAACCCAACAAATTAGCTCAAAAAATTGTCCGTACGGCAAACTCTAATATAAAGGTTCGTTCATTACACTAGGTCACAAATAACAAAATTTTCTCTGTTATTTGTTTCTAGCATACTTTTTCCCATTGATTTTGATATACTAAACACGAAAATGAGTTTTAAAAAATTTTCTGTCGATTGGTTTTCGAGATACAAATTTTTTACCTTTTTTTTTTTAAATTTTTGGAGGTACACTTATAATTTTGAGCATATCTTTCGTCTTCTTTGACCTATTTGATCCTACTACTACTCAAATTAAAGAAAATTGAGCCGTCTACAACTCATTTTCAAATCAGGTAAGTAGTTTTGATGTTGGCGGCTTAAAAAGGTTAAAAAACGGCGTTTTTTTTAGTAAAAATGTGGCAGAAAAAACCATATAAAAATTCATATACAATATAAAACACGATGTTAACAGCAATTTTTTTACGTGTAGCTGGCATTTTTACAAAGAAAATAAGCCCTTACTTAACAAAATCTGACAACAAATGGCGGACTTATAATTTTTTTGGTAAAAGACCGAAATTCCGCTATTTCACGATATTTTGATTTTCATTATTTGCACAGCTTACACAGAGAAAACAAAATTCGTTACTTTTTTTTTTAAATGTCACAGCACTTTGCACTTTACACTTTTTTATTGATGTGTGTTTTCCCGATGGCTACCTGTATCGGATTTTTTTTTACAGAAATTCCCCCCACATTTATGAGTGGTCAAACAGTGGGGTAGGGAGATTTTTAAAATGGAACTACGCTCAAGAGGGATCGTTTGCACTTCCAGGACCACATTCGAATGATGTACCATATCCAGTGTGCCCTGGTGCATCTCTTCAAAAAGCAGAATCGTCAGAACAAGAGTCCGAGTCAAGTGCGAGCGAATGTGAGGCGTGCAGAAAGCGAAAATTACTGTCACAGGCCGAATTAAACGATTGGGTGTGCGAGTTTGGTCTCACTAAGGAGAAATCCGAACTTTTTGCGTCTCGGATGGTACAGTGTGGATTTGCGGCTTCAGAAGTGAAAGTATCAGCGTACAGAAAGCGTCACAAGAAGTATGCAACATTTTATACAAAGAAAGACGGAATATGTTTTTGCAGCGACATTTCAGTCTTGTTCCAAGAGCTTCACCAAATTCACAACCCCAATGAATGGAGGTTGTTTATTGACAGCAACAAAGAGAGCTTGAAGGCAGTTCTCTTACATAATGGGAATGAAAAGCCATCTCTTCCTATTGCTCATGCGGTTCATTCAAAGGAGAACTATGAAACTATGGACATTTTGCTGAAATGCATAGAGTATAGCAAATATAATTGGAAAATATGCGCCGACCTCAAAGTTGTGGCCATTCTGTGTGGACTCCAGGGAGGCTATACGCGACATTGCTGTTTTCTGTGCCTTTGGAATAGCCGCGCTGATGATCAGCATTATATTCAAAAACGAACGAAACCTTTAGTTGGAGAAGCGAATGTTCAGCGCAAACCACTAATAGAGAACCGTGAAAATATAATACTTCCTCCGCTGCACATAAAATTGGGTTTGATAAAAAATTTTGCCAAAAAATTGGAAATTTTGCCTATTTACGGTCAATTTTCCCTTACCTTTCGCTGGCAAAAATTAAAGAAGGAGTCTTCGCAGGACCCGAGATAAAAAATGTTGAAAGATGAAACATTCCCGAAGCTGTTATCACACATCGAAGCCGCAGCATGGAATTCCTTCAGGCTTGTTGTGGAAAACTTTTTAGGAAACAACAAAAGCCATAATTATAAGGACATAGTTAAGGATCTGGTAAAGAACTATGAAGCAATGGGTAGTTTTTTTTTGAAACAAATGTTAATTTAAATAGCGTTTTAATTCTCGTTTTTTTTTTTCATTTTTGGGTAGGAGTGCACATGTCACTTAAAATACACTTTCTGAGACGTGAGCGACGAACACGGCGAGCGCTTTCATCAGGAATTTAAGGCTATGGAACGACGCTATCAGGGCATCTATGACACGGCTATGATGGGTGACTACATTTGGACCCTAATACGTGAGACCAATTGCAGCGAATACAAAAAACAAAGAAGAAGTCAGC
Source organism: Hydrotaea cyrtoneurina (assembly GCA_958296145.1). Taxonomy (NCBI): domain Eukaryota; kingdom Metazoa; phylum Arthropoda; class Insecta; order Diptera; family Muscidae; genus Hydrotaea; species Hydrotaea cyrtoneurina. The sequence continues at coordinate 45,083,425 of OY282512.1, forward strand.
TGTTTTTCCACATGGCATAAAATGTACAGTTATATCTTTGTTTCTACTAATTTTTTTTGGGCGTTGATTTGGTTAATTTTGTTAGTTTAGCTAACCTGGCACATCCATTTCTAATTGTGCCATACATTGAGTATGTAGTGCTCTAAATAAATTAAAAAATAATATACTAAGACTAATTTGTTTAGTCTTAGCTATAGCTTTACTAAATACAAAATTTGGGCAATATAGAGTTGGTCATACTGATAGTGTTAGACGGTTTATAAGCGGCGGGATGGTACATTTGTATGGGAGGTACCAGAAGGGGAGTTGCCAGACTTCCAAGTTTTTGTCCAAAACTTTGTCTAGCTATAGCTTTACTAAATACAAAATTTGGGCAATATAGAATTGGTCATGCTGATAGTGGACGGTTTATAAGGGACGGGATGGTACATTTGTATGGGAGGTACCAGAAGCGGAGTTGCCAGACTTCCAAGTTTTTGTCCAAAACTTTGTCTAGATATAGCTTTACTAAATACAAAATTTGGGCAGGATCGCGTTGGGCATATTGATATAATTACACGATTTCTAATGTAGGGATGGTACATTTGCGGGATGGTACATTTGTATGGGATGTACCAGAAGGGGAGTTGCCAGACTTCCAAGTTTTTGTCCAAAACTTTGTCTAGCTATAGCTTTACTAAATACAAAATTTGGGCAAGATAGAGTTGGTCATGCTGATAGTGTTAGACGGTTTATAAGGGGCGGGATGGTACATTTGTATGGAAGGTACAAGAAGCGGAGATACCAGACTTCCAAGTTTTTGTCCGAAACTTTATCTAGCTATAGCTTTACTAAATACAAAATTTGGGCAGGATCGCTTTGGCATATTGATATTAGTACACGATTTCTAATGTAGGGATGGTACATTTGCGGGATGGTACATTTGTATGGGAGGTACCAGACTTCCAAGTTTTTGTGCAAAACTTTATCTAGCTATAGCTTTACTAAATACAAAATTTGGGCAAGATAGAGTTGGTCATGCTGATAGTGTTAGACGGTTTATAAGGGGCGGGATGGTACATTTGTATGGAAGGTACAAGAAGCGGAGATGCCAGACTTCCAAGTTTTTGTCCAAAACTTTATCTAGCTATAGCTTTACTAAATACAAAATTTGGGCAGGATCGCTTTGGCATATTGATATTAATACACGATTTCTAATGTAGGTGATATGGTACATTTGTATGGGAGGTACCAGAAGGGGAGTTGCCAGACTTCCAAGTTTTTGCCCGAAACTTTGTGCAGTTGTACTTTTACCAAATACGGAATTTGGCCAAGATCGAACGTGCGCGTGTTGATATTATTACACGATTACTAAAGTGGACGAAATAGCAGATTTGTATGGGAGGTACCCGAAGGGGTGTGGCCATATAGCCCATATGCAATCCCATAAGCAGTTTTGGGAAAATATTAAGCATTGCCAAATTTCATAGTGATTGCTTAACTCTTTCGAAAGTTATCGTGTCTAATAACAAGCATGACTTCGCTTGCGTTCGTAAACAATGGAATTTCGCAGATTATTTATCGTCTGGTGGTTGAAACTGTTTCTAGCGGGATTTGAACGAAATACGTGATCAAGATGGTTTGCATATACATTAGCTTTATAATCATCAGATGTTTCCCACCCTTCGTTAGGAAAGTTTGCCTATGTTGACATAATTTTGGTTTGCATTGTTTCCCATAAGGTAAACTTTATAGCAGATGTTGGAGTGAGACTAGCAACAAAGTTTGCTTATTGTCTTCCGTCCTCGTCTGTAAGCGCCCTTGGCAACTTTTTAGTTGCTTCAGTGACAAACTTAGCCTTCTTTTCTCATTTATTACGCGTTAAATTTCCCTATTGGTTAATGTACCCGAATTTTTCGTCGATAATTTTATATGTGAAAAGCCGTTCTAATATGTAATTGAAATTAAAGACGCTTTTGTCAATGCCCGTCTTGTTATACATGGTAATATCCGGATTTATATTACTACTAATGTACTTTCTGTATTTACACATACATTTATACATACACAGGTCCTTCTGGGTTTGCGGTCCTTTGTCTTTGCGGTCCAATCTTAGTTATCGAGGCTGCACAAAAACATTTCAAATGAAACGTTGAGCAGTTTTAAAAATATCCCATTAAATATTAGGGGTGTTTTTATAAAGATTCATGGTTTATCAAAACTACACATTAAAACATAGTAGAATTGTATTCCCAATAATACAATTAAATTAATTAGTTCTAAAATGTATTTATATAATTTAATATCACAGCTGTCACTGTTAAACAGTATTTACAATATTTAATATCTCAAATAATAATTAATGCTATTGAAGGTCATCATCAAAATTACCCCAATATTCGGGTTCGATACAGAAGAATCCCGCGATCTTTGCGTTTGATCTGTCAGAAATATCAACTAATTCGTACAGACATTTCTGAATAGGAAAAAGTAAATAATTCCCAGATTTCACGTAACGAAATCTTACAGAGTTCGAACAGAAATGTCTGCACACATAAAATATTAGATCAGAAATCGTTACGATTTCGTGCGATATTTCTGCACAAGAAAATGATATAAATACCAGACATTTCGTCGCATTTCTTGTCTCTCAAGATCAACTGGCGTAAGTGGATGCTTTCTTTACATGTGGCAGCTGATATTTCCTGAAGATCCGCCAGCGATACTTATTAAAGCATTGCAGTATTAACATTTTGCTTTTTGATCTCCATCTTCCTCAAAAGGCAACCAAAACGGGCTAGATTTTCTTTTCGAAGACATTTTTGTTTTAAACTGTCAGATCGTAGAAAATTCCAAGGCATCATTTTTATAAAGGATATAGTCGGTTCATGTATCGATTCACAAGAATTGATAGTCACCCCACCATTTCCCACCTTCACGTTCATTGGGGGAAAACCATGTATTTCTTATACCATTTCAAAGAACTAATTACGGAATGAATCATTTAGTTGTTGTTTATGGTTGTTTAATTTCCTTGCTAATAATATTGCTATCGCAATTAACAGATTTTCATTTAAACGTTCTGTACTAAGAAATCAGAATAATTTTAATGATTGTAAACAAGCCTTGTAAACAAATATCTCTGATTTTGAACGATTGTATGTATATTGTTTACACACGCTGAAAAATACGTATTTTTTTAATGTTCACACACAAGTAAAACGGGTGTTTGTATCAAGTACAGCTTATTTCCTTCTACACAAAGCTTATTGGGATGTAAATATAACTCATTTGTTATTATTATTACATATTTGTGTATAAGAAATAGCATTTTTGGGAAAACAGACAAAGAAATTACTTTTGAGTGTGAATAAGTCTGTATTTGCAGCTGTTTTTGAATTTTTTTTTGCATTTTCGCTCTTTAAAATAAAAGCAATACCGAGAGAATGAGATGGATAGAAATTCACAAATTGAAAAAAATAAAAAGTAAGTCAAAAATGCATACATATACATTTGATATTTATCACTAGGGCAAGGAATCTCATGCAAATGCATGTTTTTACTAGGCATACTAAAACGGAAACGGTTAAGCTATCTTTGCGAATCGTGAAATTTCCTTTAAAACGGCATTAAATCGTTTTTGCATATTTTGCTAAAAATACCCGTTTTTGCATATTTTTGCGCATTTTACAATAAACGCGTTTTTTTCTTCTTTTTTAATATTTTTGCTATTTTGGGTAGCACCAATTTGAAAATGTAAAACGCCCCTGATACTTTGTGCGACATCTTCTGGTAAAAGTTCACATATTATTTGTTACAAACTGTTAATTACTCTGTTGAACTGTCAATTTTTATGTTTACGCAACATTTTTATTGTTTTGCTCGGGAATTCCCTGAAAATTTGTAACTTTACACAACTTATCACGTTTTAAATGGAAAGTGAGATTATTGAGATTAAGATTATTTTCTGCAAAATTATCAAAGTTAACATTTGATCAAAGCAACTTCATCTTCAAACCTTAATAAATACGTGTCTGAGTGTATTTCAAACCGATGGAGTCGTCCTTTTCTGCAAAATTTACAATAAGGCAGTGGGCTGTGAAAGGAAATTTCAAGTCGACCAGCATTTGAAAAGCACGAAACATAAGGATTTGCATGATCGACGCTCCGAAAAAACACAGCCTTTGATTACTACTTCTGTAGCATCGGGGCTTAGCAAATATTTTTAATTGCATATTTTCTGTGTTTTTATTGAAATTTTCTAATTTTAAGTGCATGTTTTATGCGCATATTTTCGATTTTTTAGTGCATGTTTTATGCGCATATTTTCGATTTTTAAGTGCATGAGATTCCTTGCCCTATTTATCACCTACAAAGAAGTCAATGTTTGTGGTATGGAAAAATATATAAATGTTTGATGCGAACTTGTTATAATGGCCATTTATTTCAGCGTGCATATATATTACCTATATATAATTTATGTTAGTTATTTGTAATTTAAATTTTGAATCTGTAAGAGCACGATATGCGAGTATTTAATATTAATATGCCGATCGAAATGTTTCCAATATTATTAGTATTAAGCAAAAACAAGTAAACATCGGTACCAGCGAAGCAACCTTCTTTGATATAAATGAATTACTATTTGTAAATTCGTTCCAAATATCACTACGTATGTATTTATTATAACTAATCGATGAAAGGTTTCCAAAAATACTTGCGATATTTGTTGCTGTGCACGAAAAATATTATTTTTTTTTTTACTTGTAATGGGTTTTTCAAAAATATATTTATATTAAATAAGATTTCTCTTCACTTGTTGTGTCCTTATTCAAAGGATAATTTAAGACAGAAATCAATCGAATACTGTGAATATCACCCAATCAAAATCTAGGAACGGAACTTGATTTTAGAAAAAAATGTGGCAGTATTTCGTTCAGAAAAAAAGTCATTCCACCAAGAGAATCGTTCAATTGAGCGAATTCGTTCCATAACAACCCAATTCTAGGGTTGCTGCTCATACACTGAGCGATTCCGTTTCATTTTTTTCGGTCTTGTCAGTGAGAAGAAAAATTTGGTTCAAATTTTATTTACAAAATTGTATTATATTGTTTTCAATTGAATATATTTTTGGCAACTCATATTCACGTGAGTATCGGGATACCTTAGAATTACTTATGTGAAGTGAAAAAAAATAGACGGTGAGAACCAGTCCACCCCCAATTAAATCACAATATACGGTTGATCTGTATTTTTAGGGATGGGTCAGAATATTTATGCCAAAACTTATGATTTATATACGATATTCTGTTAATATTTGAAGGCTTGTCTTTGAATTTGCTGACGTTTGATGGACTTTTTAATTCAGTCATATTTTAGCACTGTAAAATACTGTGCAAAATTTTAGTTGTCTGGTCAATCTATTTCACAAATCCATACGATTGGTACATGTGTCGCGCAGTGGTTTCTCTACTCATGGATTGTGTTTACTGACAATCACACACATATTCAAAGCTCGCATTAGCCATTTTATCGAGATTGCCCTGATAAAATACACAATACATTTGTGCCAGTTACCGCAAACCAATATTATCCGAACGGCAGTGGTTGTTGTCTATCGCCAACTAGATGTAATAACACATTCATTGTAGAAATTCTGGTAGGTGAGAATTTGCGTTCGTTAAAAGAAATCACACACGGTGCTGCGTATGGAATGGGGTATGGACAAACTTCAGAACGATATGGATGCATTGTATCGAATTCCCCATAAATGATTGCAAATTATGCTAATACCAGTCATGAATAGCATTTGGCCGAAATGGAGATATGAATGTACGTTCGAACACTCACCATACGCCAACTTACAATCGAAATCCTCTCTCCCTCTCTATTTCTTATTTTCATTGACGACCTGTTGGGTCAGACTGTGAACCCGATCTACTCCTTTGCGGATGACAGTAACCTATGTCATTTATACTCATTTGATCATCGGTCAGGTCCTCTGGAGGTCGAGGACAAAAGGCGAATGATGAATGACTCACTTAACCGCGATTTGGCGACGATTTGTGAGTGGGGCCAAATGAATAGAGTAGATTTTAATGCGCAAAAGACCCAGTGCTGTTTGTTGTCACACAAACGTTCACCAGATCCAGCATCGTCGTCAATATCTATGGGTGGTGTGAATATCGACGAATCAGACACTCTTGATGTTCTGGGCATGAAGATACAGGGTGATGCTCGCTGGGCTAGCCATATATTCGAAGTGTCGAAAGAAGCATTCAAGTGTTTAGGCTTTTTGAAGCGGTGCAAGAAATACTTCACTCCATCTGATCTCGTAAATATTTACACCACCTACATCCGGCCTAAAATGGAATATAACTCTCATATATGGGCAGGAGCTCCAAAGACATCTTTGCAGCTTTTGGACCGTGTTCAGAGGAGAGCGGTGGTGATGATTGGGGATAGTATAGTATTAATATGGGTTGTACATCGTTGTTCTATAGATATTTTAACGGTATCTGTTCGTCAGATATCCGTCGTCTGGTCCCAGAAGTTAGAACATTTAGTCGGAATACGCGGCTCCAGGGAATCTCATCCGTTCATTGTCAAATGGCCGGTTAACCGGACGACGCACAGTGGTCAATTTCGCGAGATAGCGGTCAAAACTGTATAACTTTTTTTACGCAATTTGTTTTGTTCAATAGGAGGGACTTTAAGCTTCAATTTGCGTGTTCAAACGTAGAAACGTAAGTAGTGTGGAGTTAAAAATGCATTTTAATTTTTTGTTGAGTTTCAATGTAAAAGTTGAATATTTTGACATTTTAAATAGGTATATTTTTTATAATTTCTTATTTTCTTCAATCGTATTTTACAACCAATACTTATTTATTATTCCTAAACTTAATTTTGGTCAGAAAATGCCAACATTTGGCCCCTGACATTTATTTAGTCTCAATATTCACAGGGGCCAAAGGTTGGTTTTTGTGGAAGAAAGCTAATTCTTGTGAGGATTAAACTGAAAAATAACACTGAAATTCCCAACAATATCAATACCATTTGGATATATTATATACAGAACACAACATCGATAAAATTTTAAGTAAACTTTTACTATTGATTTAAAGTGCACATATATTTTATTTAAATGTATTAATAAAAATTTATACTAAAATTAGAAACAAATTATAATCTTTAAACTAGTGTTAATTAAACAATATTAGTAAAAATTTCTTCCAAATAGCTTTGATTTTCATTTTGCAGTAGTTGTTTAGCTTCTTCATCTAACTTTAATGAGGTTGATTTCCATTTTTGTCGAATACTGGACATATATGGGTCTGATGTGCACAACAAAATATTAATAAGATCTTCATTAGTACAATATCTGGAAATTTTTCTTGTATTGTGCTCGCGAAAGAATCTGTAGTCTTTGTTCCTTTTTTCTTGCGCTTCTTCTGAGAGATCTCCAATTGGAAGCATATTGTCCTGAATTATTTGTTCCCCATGGAACAAAATTTTGTGAACTGTGGTTGGCATATGTCTCCTAGAATATTTTTGGTTATAAAGGGTTGCTGTCTCATTAGCATACTGACCAAATTTTTTTGCATCTATCTTTTTGCTACATGCTATAACTTCTATAATGATTTGGAATCGTCGTATTAAATCATAATCTACTCCAGTTATAGAAGCTGCAGTTTCTGGATCGGAAAAAAATCTCCTGGCTGTGTTTCCATCATTAGAATTTCCTTCTCCTTGCTTTGGCTGGTCAATTATAAGGCCTATCTCACGGTATTTTTCTTGAATATGTTTTTTTTTTGCTTTCTTTTTTCAAATTTTTTTTTGTTGTTTCTCACTGTTTCGCCTAACGGGCCAAATTCCAAATCGTATCCCAATTGGTTGGCTCAATTGACTTGATGTTTTTTGGCATATGGTGCAGCTTGACGAAGACTTTGTTTCGGTTAAAGCTTGTGCAACTTTTCCATCGATCATTGTAAGTTACATTTTAAAGTGAACTTCGATGCATTGGTCATTAAATTCAAATATCACTGGTTGAAGTTCTTTAATTTCATCTCTTATTTTGCCAACTTCTTCAGTTATGACATCTTTAGTTTCTTTTTTGTAAGCAAACTTTATTGGTCTACAAAATTTTGTTGACGAGGGAATTTCATGTATTTTGCATATGTAATGTCACTTTTTTAACCCGTCTGTTTTTCGTATGTCTGTCAAAATTATGAAAAAACACGGCTTTTAATTTTTTGTGTTTAAACGTGCACATGTAAACTACATGGCATAACCTCTTTGTGAGCTCCAAAAATAGCTTCTTGAGGCCGTTCCAACTGCAACAGAATTATAAAAAATACTTTTAATACTTTTATTTAGAATTGCTAATAAATTACTTACTTTTCCGTGTTTTTCCATTTTACCAAACGCTTTGTTGTTTATCAAAAACAGCTGATGCGATACGGTTTACATACCAAAATAGAACACGCTCTATTTCAAAAACTTGCATATGTATTACATGATGCATTGTGCATATGGCGTTCTTGACAGGGTTCACACGACATGCATAAATTTTTCATATGCAAAAGTGACATTACATATGCAAAATACATGTCGTGTAAACCCACCTTAAGCAAAGCGAATGTTGTCAGATTCTATTGTCATTTTTGTCAAAATTTTGATACACCCTTCTATGTGGACTAGGTCCAAATATGGGCCAAATTCTCCTAATTTCAACAGAATTATTTTTTTTTGGGTCAATAAGAACTCTTGTACAAAATTTCATCAAAATATATGCATAATAGCCACTTTCACATACAAATAACTTTTCAAAAAATATGACGTGCATTTGTACCGAATATCTTACCTTGGGTCAGAAAAATTGCTGTATCTCAAAAAGTGCAGTCCCGATGCATGGACATGTATATATAGGAATGTAGGGGAGGGTTAGGACTACAAAATAGTAAATTTGTGATTTGACTCAGCTTGACTCACAGGAGTTGTGCTCTATGAAGTAGGAAATTTCCGATAAATTAGACCTTTTATAAAAAAATATTTAAATTGTTCTGAAAACAGTAGAGCTTCAATTTCTGCCAGTGATAGGAAATAAGTTAAGTTACAACACAAAATTTATTTCGTCCAAAAATCTTGAAAAACAAAAAAGTTATGATCATTTCAACTTTAAAAATCAACTAAAAATATCATAGTTACTAAATTCTGAAAAAGCCCATTTTGGACCACCCTGTTCTCAGTGAAATAGTTAAAATAGAGTTCTAATTTTTTGGCTCCCGAGGTTTACTACTGTCTACTTTCATATGAGTCTAATAACTTTAAAATCGGAGAACAAAAACCAAAAGGAGTTTTGGCCGCTATCTCAAAATATTGACCACAGTGCGACGCACTATAGAGGAAATTCGTTCTCTAGCCGAACCGTTCGTATGTGGAATAATCATCCAGCAAATGTGTTTCCTGCCAGTTGTGACATTCAGAAATTCAAAACAAATGTCAACAAACACTACTCCCTCTTTCCTCCTTCCGATATCCTAATTTCCTTCCGCTAACACAATGCATTGCATTTAAATGGGGCATACCCTGAGTGTTGGCCTTCAAAAAAAAAAAGTTACTTCCACTTTTTGTATTGAGCGTCTCAAAACTTTGTGATAAATTATTTCGCAATAAAGACCTGTTAAGAAATTATGTTTCATTTTCTTTTTATAAAAGTACACATAAACCCTCTAAACACAAAGTTTGTTATATTTCAATTCGAAAACCCGTAACCCGCAGTATGTACTGGATTTACACAATTAAGGACTATTTTACAGAATTATTCTGACATATATTGATCAGAAACGGTAAAACGCGTATTTAGAGCTTGTAGCAAGTAAAGCTTAGTTTATTCTACACAAAGATTATTTAAATGTAAATATAACTCATTTGCTATTTGGATAAACGCAATAGCGTGTTTGACAAAAAAACACGCAATGAACGTGTTAAATTCTACGAAGTACAATGCATGCAAATACTTCAGTATTTCTATCTCTGTTTTCGTACTTTTCCAGAGACTGATGACAAGAAGACATATATTGGAACAGAAACTAATTACTTATTTTGTATTTATCTTTTCTTTAATACATACATATTTACACTATACTGTGTTTTGACATCAAAAACTGCGTACTGCTTTTCTCCCTCAATACAGTTTTTCGATACATAATAAAAATATTTTTATTAACTTTAAAAATAAGCATTCGTGACAAAATTATGCAATGGAGAGAAGGTAATATTTCGAGATATTTATTCACCTCAATAAAGCCGATTGCGAATTCAAAAAAATTGCCACGATCGTTTAATATATTTTATGTTTGCCAGGAACTTCAGCATCAGTGGAACGAATCTTCTCTGCAGTGAACAAAACTTGGACGTCAGACAAAACCCGATTAGATGTGCAAAGATTGAAGGCGATTATTACTGTCAAATGTAATTTGAAGTACAAATGCGTTGATTTCGACAAATACCTCAAAACGAAGGGGGAATTGCTTCATCAAATCGCTTCAAAAGAACAAATTCAAAACAACAACAGAAGCTGATTCTGATGGAAATAATTTAGATGATGGAAATGATTACTCATATTTTTTATATATTGAATAAAAAATATACTGCGAAAAGTACTGCTTTCCCAAATCGATGTACTGCTTTTTTTTTTAAAAAATTCAGTGAAGCATTATATATACATATAAATACTAATGAATGTATTATTACTATCAAATGTGCAATAATAAACAATATTTATATTATATACAAGTACTAATTTCACATAAGTACACGGGCTTCCACTTAAGTAAACTATATTTTTGGAAGGAAATGTGCATGTGCATTTACAAGAGTGTGGGTGTGATTAGGAGGAATACGTATATACTTCCGGGTAAGTAAGTATGTTTGTTACACGTAAGTATTTGCTCATTTCGTAGAAAACAAACATATATTTACAACCTAAAAACAAGTTAATGTTTGTGGTTCGGCCAAATAATAATAAATATATGGTTGATGCATAATTTCCCTGTCGTACATTCAGTTAACTTTAAAATAAATTAAAGCTAACTATTTCTCAAGTAGTGGTGGTTGATACTTGGATTGGTGAAGCGTCGTAACGCCCACGGGCTTTATGTCCATTTTAATTGGACATAAAGCCCATAACTGGCGCGACATTAAGCCCACGGGCTTTATGTCCATTTTAGGTGCGACATAACGCCCACGACATTCGAAGTGTGGTCTGTTTTTGTAACAGTACCGTTATTTCCAATGTTTGCACACCAACTTTGGTATTACTTTGCAATTGAAGAACAGCTTGACGTTTGCAGTTTGAAAGTGATCTTGAAGCCCGAACAGATTGAGGAGATGTTTCTGGTTTTGAAAAACAGTACCATCATGTCCTTAACAAAGCACCGAGAATGCCTTAATTATTTTGTGAAATACTTTGAGAAACAGTGGATGACAAAGGTAAATTTTATAGTAGAAGTTAAATAAAAGTTAGGAAGTTAATTTTTGATGTGTGTAACTGAAATAGAGACAAATAGAAAAGGTGAATTAAGAAAATAATCTATTATATTCTTACTTCACCTTTTTCCTTCTGTACATGGAACCGCTTATGTTCTATTTGTATTTATTTCATTTGCACAAAAAAGGTGGGGTTCCACGTACAGAAGGCAAAAGGTGAAGTTAGAAAAAAAAATCGGCGCCGTGTAATAATATCAATATGCCATACGCGATCTTGCCCACATTTTGTATTTAGTAAAGCTATAGCAAGACAAAGTTTTGGACAAAAACTTGGAAGTCTGGCAACTCTCCTTCTGGTACCTCCCATACAAATGTACCATTCCACCCACTTTAGAAATCCAGTAATTATATAATTTCGCTCAACGAATCTTTCCGAAATTCTATATTTAGTAAAGCTTTAGCTATATACAATTTTCTAGTAAAAACTCTGCTTTATATTCCGCTCGTTTTGTAAAAACGTGTAATACAATATTTTGCTATAACATTCGGTATTTTGAGGTTGCTATTATGGAATATGAGACTTGTATTTTTTTTACTGATTTTCTATAACATTCGGTATTTTGAGGTTGCTATTATGGAATATGAGACTTATATTTTTTTACTGAGGGTGAGGGTATATATAAGTCGGTTTACCCGACTGCAACTTTTCCACTGGTTTTGTTCCGAGTTGTTTGTAATAAAAATGGAAAATTATGTAAGTACGGGTTCAGCTTTTTTGAAATTCCTGTCAAAACGCAAACTAGCAGGAATTTCAAAAAAGCTGAACCCGTACTTACATAATTTTCCATTTTTATTACAAACAACTCGGAACAAAAAAAATCAAAAACCCCTTTATTTACTTTAGAAATAGGTCCTTGGACAAATTGATCTAGCTAAAAAAAGCTTGAGCCAAAATATTTCATTTTAGTGAATTTCATATTTTACTTTTTTTTAACATACATATTACATTTATTTGCCAGTCTCTGAGATCCATGCGAAAATTTGATTATTTTTTGGAGACTTTTGATTCGCCCTTTTATAAACCATATTCATATCTTCAAAAAACTATTCCACTGGTGTTGTGGAATAGTTTTTTTTTGCTTATTGTGCGCAGTGTGTAAATGTGAGTGTGTCTTCTATCGAGTAGTACAATGTATTGTGTTTACATTCTAAGTTGTCCTGTATGATAAGGCTATACATACACGCTGACAAAAATGGTGATTTTAACCAATTTTTGCAAACAACCCTGCCGTCAAATGAGTAGCTAACTACATAAAAAAACCAACTGTAAGTTAGCTTGTATACACTAACCTAAAGCCAATTACTACGCAATGCAGAATTTACATTAACCAAAGTGTATAGAAACACTTCGCATTATTGTTTTAAATCACATTTTGAAGTTTTGAGGGAACCAAGTCGATTGGCAAACAAACAGCTCCAAAGCCCTCAAAAGATTTAATTTAAGCAATCCAAGTGGTGACGCGTCATACCGCCCGTGGACATAACGCCCACGGGCGCTATGTCGCACCTAAAATGGACATAAAGCCCGTGGGCGTTATGTCCCACTTAAAATGGACATAAAGCCCGTGGACTTTATGTCGCATCTGTTGTGGGCTTTATGTCCATTTTAAGTGGGACATAACGCCCATGGGTCCATAGGAAAAGAAAATTTGAATTTTCAAGTTTTGCAATTTTATTCACCTAACATATCCATTCCGAAGGAGCATAACACTTATTGAAAAATTTTTAATTTAGATTCAACAATTTGACGACAATATGGACAAAGTAAAGGTGAATTATTTTTGTTTGCATTTGTTTCCAATTTTCATAACAGCCGCAACATATTTTAAAATGCTTGCATGGTTGCAAAAGAATAGTCCTGGCATCCAGTGTACATATAATGCATTTCAAAACGTCCGTCGTCTGGCTGTAGTGTAAATTGCCCTCAGTGTCCTCTTCTTCCGATATTTCTTCTTCGCCATTTGTTTCTTCAACGTCACAATTGTTTAGAATTTTATTGTCTCTATTTATTATGACGTTGAAGAAATCTGACAGGGACATGTGGACTTTGTCCAGTTGTTGTGTCGCCTGGTGGATTTTATTGTCCTGCATATTATGCCGTTTTCGCTTCTGTGGTAGCACATTCAAAAGACCAGCAGATGATTGGGCCAGAGATACAGACTGCGCGAAGTCTTCATTGCGGATAATTTCCAAAAATTCAATAAAACGACCATGCTTCTCTAGTTTGCTAGAGAGCTTGGAGTTGAATCCTTCCAAAGAGCTAGTAGTTCGCACTTTCTGCAGGTGTACCGAAAATCCGGAAGGTGTGATCTGAAAAATCATAATGGAAAACTTAAAGTGGTTCAATGTACAAGTAAAGAGGATCGAACAGGATTAGAAAAAAATCTTCACAAACAAGAGAAACAAACATGTAACAGAAGTAACCGATTATGTTCTATTTGTATCTATTTCATTTGCACAAAAAAGGTGGGGTTCCACGTACAGAAGGCAAGAGGTGAAGTTAGAAAAAAAAATCGGCGCCGATTGTTTGTGAAGATTTTTTTCTAATCCTGTTCGATCCTCTTTACATGTACATTGAACCACTTTAAGTTTTCCATTATGATTTTTCAGATCATCACACCTTCCGGATTTTCGGTACACCTGCAGAAAGTGCGAACTACTAGCTCTTTGGAAGGATTCAACTCCAAGCTCTCTAGCAAACTAGAAAAGCATGGTCGTTTTATTGAATTTTTGGAAATTATCCGCAATGAAGACTTCGCGCAGTCTGTATCTCTGGCCCAATCATCTGCTGGTCTTTTGAATGTGCTACCACAGAAGCGAAAACGGCATAATATGCAGGACAATAAAATCCACCAGGCGACACAACAACTGGACAAAGTCCACATGTCCCTGTCAGATTTCTTCAACGTCATAATAAATAGAGATAATAAAATTCTAAACAATTGTGACGTTGAAGAAACAAATGGCGAAGAAGAAATATCGGAAGAAGAGGACACTGAGGGCAATTTACACTTACAGCCAGACGACGGACGTTTTGAAATGCATTATATGTACACTGATGCCAGGACTATTCTTTTGCAACCATGCAAGCATTTTAAAATATGTTGCGGCTGTTATGAAATTGGAAACAAATGCAAACAAAAATAATTCACCTTTACTTTGTCCATATTGTCGTCAAATTGTTGAATCTAAATTAAAAATTTTTCAATAAGTGTTATGCTCCTTCGGAATGGATATGTTAGGTGAATAAAATTGCAAAACTTGAAAATTCAAATTTTCTTTTCCTATGGACCCATGGGCGTTATGTCCCACTTAAAATGGACATAAAGCCCACAACAGATGCGACATAAAGTCCACGGGCTTTATGTCCATTTTAAGTGGGACATAACGCCCACGGGCTTTATGTCCATTTTAGGTGCGACATAGCGCCCGTGGGCGTTATGTCCACGGGCGGTATGACGCGTCACCACTTGGATTGCTTAAATTAAATCTTTTGAGGGCTTTGGAGCTGTTTGTTTGCCAATCGACTTGGTTCCCTCAAAACTTCAAAATGTGATTTAAAACAATAATGCGAAGTGTTTCTATACACTTTGGTTAATGTAAATTCTGCATTGCGTAGTAATTGGCTTTAGGTTAGTGTATACAAGCTAACTTACAGTTGGTTTTTTTATGTAGTTAGCTACTCATTTGACGGCAGGGTTGTTTGCAAAAATTGGTTAAAATCACCATTTTTGTCAGCGTGTATGTATAGCCTTATCATACAGGACAACTTAGAATGTAAACACAATACATTGTACTACTCGATAGAAGACACACTCACATTTACACACTGCGCACAATAAGCAAAAAAAAACTATTCCACAACACCAGTGGAATAGTTTTTTGAAGATATGAATATGGTTTATAAAAGGGCGAATCAAAAGTCTCCAAAAAATAATCAAATTTTCGCATGGATCTCAGAGACTGGCAAATAAATGTAATATGTATGTTAAAAAAAAGTAAAATATGAAATTCACTAAAATGAAATATTTTGGCTCAAGCTTTTTTTAGCTAGATCAATTTGTCCAAGGACCTATTTCTAAAGTAAATAAAGGGGTTTTTGATTTTTTTGTTCCGAGTTGTTTGTAATAAAAATGGAAAATTATGTAAGTACGGGTTCAGCTTTTTTGAAATTCCTGCTAGTTTGCGTTTTGACAGGAATTTCAAAAAAGCTGAACCCGTACTTACATAATTTTCCATTTTTATTACAAACAACTCGGAACAAAACCAGTGGAAAAGTTGCAGTCGGGTAAACCGACTTATATATACCCTCACCCTCAGTAAAAAAATATAAGTCTCATATTCCATAATAGCAAACTCAAAATACCGAATGTTATAGAAAATCAGTAAAAAAAATACAAGTCTCATATTCCATAATAGCAACCTCAAAATACCGAATGTTATAGAAAAATATTGTATTACACGTTTTTACACAACGGGCGGAATATAAAGCAGAGTTTTTACTAGAAAATTGTATATAGCTAAAGCTTTACTAAATATAGAATTTCGGAAAGATTCGTTGAGCGAAATTATATAATTACTGGATTTCTAAAGTGGGTGGAATGGTACATTTGTATGGGAGGTACCAGAAGGAGAGTTGCCAGACTTCCAAGTTTTTGTCCAAAACTTTGTCTTGCTATAGCTTTACTAAATACAAAATGTGGGCAAGATCGCGTATGGCATATTGATATTATTACACGATTTCTAAGGTAGGCGGGATGGTACATTTGTATGACAGGTACCAGAAGGGGAGTTGCCAGACTTCCAAGTTTTTGTCCGAAACTGTGTCTAGCTATAGCTTTACTAAATACAGAATTTGGGCAAGATCTAATTGGTCATATTTATAATACTACACGGTTTATAATGGGCGGGATGGTACATTTGTATGGGAGGTACCAGAAGGGGAGTTGCCAGACTTCCAAGTTTTTGTCCAAAACTTTGTCTAGCTATAGCTTTACTAAATACAAAATTTGGGCAATATAGAGTTGGTCATACTGATAGTGTTAGACGGTTTATAAGGGGCGGGATGGTACATATGTATGGGAGGTACCAGAAGGGGAGTTGCCAGACTTCCAAGTTTTTGTCCAAAACTTTTTCCAGCCTTAGTATTACTCAACACAGAATTTGGGCAATATAGAGTTGGTCATATTGATAATATTACACGGTTTATAAGGGGCGGGATGGTACATTTGTATGGGAGATACCAGAAGGGGAGTTACCAGACTTCCTACTTTTTGTCAGAAACTTTGTCCAGTTATACCTTTACTAAATACGAAATTTGGCCAAGATCGAAGTGGGCGTATTGATATTATTACACGATTTCTAAAGTTGGCGAAATAGCAGATTTGTATGGGAGGTACCCGAAGGGGTGTGGCCATATAGCCAATATGCAATCCCATAAGCAGTTTTGGGAAAATATTAAGCCATGCCAAATTTCAGAGTGATTGCTTAATTCTTTCGAAAGTTATCGTGCGTACCAGCAGGACAGACGGACATGGCTCAAACGATTCAGAAAGTCATGAATCGAATTTGGATCAAAGATACTCGGGTTCTAATGTGAATATTTCTAGGTGTTACACTTTTGGGTCGTATCAAATGATATATACCCTCCTACCCGTAGGGTGAGGGTATACAAATCAAAAACCCCTTTATTTACTTCTTTGCTTCTACTTTTCTCTTTTTTATTTTCTTTAATAAAATAAAAATACAGTTTAACATTTTTTTTTACAGATCATTGATGATTATTTTTTTGCGAATTTTAAAAGCGTTACAGGAGATTTTCAAAAATTTTCCATCATATTAGTATACGATCCGCTACGAAGAAATGTCTATCTTCGAGGATATTGCTAGAGAATTTGTTATTAAATTAACAGATTCAAGGACAAATTCACCATCATACAGGAACATTGCTGTCACCAGTAAATGCTGATCAGAAGTTTCTTGAGATTTCTTTTCTTGAGAAGTCTAATGATAAAATGAATCAGTGTCATCATCACTATATACATAAAGGTTAAGGTATGTTGGAAGCCCTAGGTAATGGAAGATTTACGCCATAATCAGAAGTACCTTTTAGGAAATAAATAAAAGCGTGCTTAAATTCATCGAATTTGTAGAGAAATGTGAAAACTCTTAGGTTAACAACAAATATACTGGTCGAGTAACAAAATTATCAAGCAGCGGACGTGTTTTCGAAGCAAATTTAGACATTGGCTATGGGGAAATTTTAGTTGACGCTTCCACCTATTTTGTTTGTCAATTTTCAACGTCAAACGAGATTATTCGCGTATCGAAGCAAATTATAAAAAAACCAGTGGAAAAGTTGCAGTCGGGTAAACCGACTTATATATACCCTCACCCTCAGTAAAAAAAATATAAGTCTCATATACCATAATAGCAACCTCAAAATACCGAATGTTATAGAAAAATATTGTATTACACTTTTTTACAAAACGGGCGGAATATAAAGCAGAGTTTTTACTAGAAAATTTTATGTAGCTAAAGCTTTACTAAATATAGAATTTCGGAAAGATTCGTTGAGAGAACTTATATAATTACTAGATTTCTAAAGTGGGTGGAATGGTACATTTGTATGGGAGGTACCAGAAGGGGAGTTGCCAGACTTCCAAGTTTTTGTCCGAAACTTTGTGCAGTTATACCTTTACTAAATACAGAATTTGGGCAAGATCGCGTTGGGCATATTGGTATTATTACACGAATTCTCAGGTAGGCGGAATGGTACATTTGTATGGGAGGTACCAGAAGGGGAGTTGCCAGACTTCCAAGTTTTTGTCCAAAACTTTGTCCAATTATACCTTTAGTAGATACGGAATTTGGGCAAGATGTCGTTGGGCATATTTGAATTATTACACGATTTCTAAGGTAGGCGGGATGGTACATTTATATGGGAGGTAC
This sequence comes from Hydrotaea cyrtoneurina, assembly GCA_958296145.1. Lineage (NCBI taxonomy): Eukaryota > Metazoa > Arthropoda > Insecta > Diptera > Muscidae > Hydrotaea > Hydrotaea cyrtoneurina. The sequence continues at coordinate 45,101,905 of OY282512.1, forward strand.
CAGATGGCGACTTGCCAGACTTCCAAGATTTTGTCCAAAACTATAGCCACAGCTTTACTAACTACCGAATTTGGGCAAGGCGGGATGGTACATTTATATGGGAGGTACCAGATGGCGACTTGCCAGACTTCCAAGATTTTGTCCAAAACTATAGCCATAGCTTTACTAACTACCGAATTTGGGCAAGGCGGGATGGTACATTTATATGGGAGGTACCAGATGGCGACTTGCCAGACTTCCAAGATTTTGTCCAAAACTATAGCCATAGCTTTACTAACTACCGAATTTGGGCAAGATCGCGTTGACCGTGTTAATATTATTGCACGAATTCTAAAGTTAGTGGCATGGTACATTTGTATGGGAGGTACCAGAAGGGGAGTTGCCATGTTTTTGTCCAAAAGTTAGACTAACTATACGTTTACTAAATACAAAATTTGGGCAAGATCGCGTTGGTCATATTGATATTATTACACGGTTTATAAGGGGCTGGATGGTACATTTGTATGGGAGGTACCAGAAGGGGAGTTTCCAGACTTCCAAGTTTTTGTCAGAAACTTTGTCCAGATATACCTTTACTAACTACGGAATTTGGGCAAGATCGCACTTGCGCTTGTTGATATTATTACACGATTTATAAAGTGGGCGAAATAGGAGATTTGTATGGGAGGTACCCGAAGGGGTGTGGCCATATAAGCCATGCCAAATTTCAGAGTGACTGCTTAACTCTTTCGAAAGTTATCGTGCGTACCAGCAGGACAGACGGACATGGCTCAAACGATTCAGAAAGTCATGAATCGAATTTGGATCAAAGATACTTGGGTTCTAATGTGAATATTTCTAGGTGTTACTCTTTTGGGTCGTATCAAATGATATATACCCTCCTACCCGTAGGGTGAGGGTATAAATATCAATTCAAATTGGGGGCCAATCGACGATTTGACGACTAATAAATCGCAAGACCAATCAATGCAAGTTTGTGGAGTAAACCTCGATTTTTCCTGTTTTTCACATTGACATGATCGACAGTCGGTAAACCAGGAAAGACAAGGTGGTTTATCAGCAAGCTTTGGGCGCGGGCGGTGTCAGTTAAGTCGAACTAGGAACTTCTTTAATTTCGGGTTGTAAAAGGTCCCACAATTTTAAAAAGTGGCCAAAAAAGGGGATTTTCTAAAAAGGGGCAGCAAAAGTAGCATGGCATAAAAAATTCAACTTTAGTCTCACAACGGTAACGATGTCCTCAGCACACAGAAAAAGCGTAAGAAAAATTGGGTGAATCTTGCTTATCTGACTGGAGGATAAAAGTGAACGAGACGAAATGCAAACAGGTAATATTCACACTGAAATCGAAAACGTGTCCGCCATTTAAATCTATATAAATAGAAATGAATCAGTCATTTGAGAAACACCTCATGTCCATTTTTGGCCAAAATTAAGTTATATATATTAAATTGTTGGTGAAGGCAAGACGAATCCAATACGCATAAAAAAACTCATCGCCACTTGGTGATGCTGCATTAGAAAATATCCATTCATTTGAGAAACACCTCATCTCCTGGATATGTGTTGTTTCTCAAATGAAAAATTAAAACAACTGACAGGATTTACACAGTACAACAGTATGCTGAACTGATGTTGCACTCTGCTGCTCCGGACAAGTTCCTAGTGGAAATAGTAGAAAGTGAAAAAGTTAAGGATTTTAAATCATGGTGTGGTCAATTTTATAAAAAGAATGTAATATCTACGGAGACTCAAGCAAGGAACATCCCGAAGGAAAACAAAATAAAATTCAACATTTCAACTTTTATGGAGTTTCATTACTCTAATAAACATGTAGGCCAGGTTAAAGTAAAAAACGTAATTGGTGAACTCAATGATCACACTTTTGACTTGAAAAAATCGAGAACTGGTTTACCAGAGCTGCCAAAAATCAGCGCCTACCCGCAAAAATGTGTACCTATCAATAAAATCAATGACCTCAGGAAAGTCGAAGCCTATATACCTGTAGACATTGTTGATACATTTTATTCAAAAATTTATGACTGGCCATATACCGATACGGATGACATTGAACACTTTTAAGAAACAAAATAATTTGAAAAATGTGTATGTATATATTACTTGAAAAATAAAATACTGATTTTTATTAATTATTTCAATTTTTTACATATTCTTTCGTACCTGATAACATATCGTTTAGTCAGTCATTTGAGAAACAACACATCTCCAAAAACTTTTATAATTTTTTTAAATATCAAAATAAGAATTATAAAATTTTATTTTCGTAGAATTAATTAATCAAACACCTGTAGAATCATACAAAAAAATGTCAAAAATATATAATAGTAAATTCTGCACCAAATGGTTTTTTTTTGATTTCCCGAAAGTTTACTTTTTTGGATATGAGGTGTTTCTCAACTGACCGATTCAAATGAATTGACGCATGTATGTTCATTCATCACTTGAGAACGGCTGGACCGATTTGGCTAATTTCTTTACTGTTGTATTCGTAGTTTCCAGGACAAGGTTTGTATGAAATAAAATTTTGACAAACTCCATCGGAAAAGCCCGATAAATCAAAATATGTTTTTTTATGTTAATTTTGTATTGAATTTCATTCTGAATGACGTTTCAAAGAGAAAAATGGGAAAATCGTAGTGATAAACTCAGACAATTAAAAACAACAATTCGTATGTAAACATGTATAAGGATATATCCACAGCTACAGGTATAAATGTACAGCAACGCGGGCCGGGTCAGCTAAGTCAACATTTTTCTTGGTAGGACGAAGTCTACCTGGTCAGCTAGTTTAATAATATTTCTATTTCGGAATCCGATACTGAAACATCCCAGGGATGCATCTGGATCGGACACTAACCTGGAGAAGGCACAACTGAGGTTGAAAGGACACCAGCTCCACTGGCTGCTCTATGCAAACTCAAAACTGAGTCTCGAATACAAGATCCAGCTCTACAATAGTATAATTATACGGCGCACAGATATGTGTAAAAGCAAGTGACAAAAATCCAAAGAGTCCAGTCGAAAACTATGCGGTTAATTACCGGTTCACCCTGGTATATGACAAATAAAAACACCGCGATCGTCATAACACTGAATGTGTGGAGTTGTCTCCGTAACGACAGTCTAATATCCAACAATAATTCGTCGTAGTTTGTATAATGACGTTAACGCTGTTTAAGTTATTCGTGTAATAATTTTTTTTTTTTGGGGTTTATGGGGAACCCAGTGCGATCCTTATCGACAGCGTCTCAAGTCGTCTTCACAGACCTCCTCTTGGCAACTCCTGGGCAACGGCGTTTTGGCAACCTAACGTCTGAGCGGCGAACCTTCCACAGGTTAAGAGGTTGGAGTTGGGCTTGTTACCCGCTTCCCAAAAAATCAAATAATGAAAACTAACAGAAATGTGAAAATACGGACTCCCCCTTATGTTGACGACCACCGCAAACGTTTAAAGGAGCATGATTTACGGATATGCACTTGGAATGTACGAACACTTCTCAGACCAGGTGCCTCTATCCAACTGGCGGATGTCCTCGAAGAATACAGAGCTGACATCACCGCAATCCAGGAAATAAGATGGAAAGGACACGGCGTAAATAAAATGAGAAACTACGATGTTTGTTACAGCTGCCATAAAAGCAAGCAAAAGTTTGGATGCGGATGTTGTGAACAAAAGAGTACGTAACCTTGTCGCCAATTTCACACCAGTGGACGAACGGCTGGCCACAATCCGAATCAAGGCTAAGTTTTTCTTTATTAGCCTGATTTGTGCTCATGCGCCGACTGAAGAGAAAGACGAAGAGACCAAAGATAAGTTTCACGAGTGCCTTGAGCAAGCATACGATCGCTGTCCCGGCCATGACATTAAAATTTTTTCTCGGGGATTTTAATGGCAAAGTATGAAGGGAAAACATCTTTGGTCCAACCGTCGGAAATTTCAGTCTCCACGATGACACCTCCGATAACGGAATGAGGCTGATCGATTTCGCCGCCGCAAGAAATATGGTTTTTAGCAGCACCAGGTTTAAACGTCGCGAAACCCATAAGGCAACATGGCTATCACCTAATGGAAAGACGAAAAACCAAATCGATCATGTTGTGATAGACGGAAGGCATGCAACGAGCGTGCTGGACGTACGCACTTTCCAAACTGCCAACATTGTGTGACGACGTGTTTTCACTTATGTTGGGGCAAACTCAGCTAGGCCCAGGGTCGTTACAAACTATTTGTATTTTTGACAAGAGAAAAGTGGGTTTTTTATGGTTGATATATATAGGATGATTATTTATTTACTAAAGTTAAGGTAACAGTTATACGATTGTTAAGCCAAATAATGGGTACCCTTTTCTCGTGGAAAAGGGGCAATTATGGCGTATATTTCCGTTTAACACAATTTACGGGACAACAAATTACATTAAAGGGTTGTGGTTTAACACACGTAGCCGTGTGTCTGGGTGTGAAAAGAGAGAACGGGAAGACCAAACAATCTCCCTTTTAAAACCCACTGCGCGGATATATAAGGCTACGGCAGCACCTTTGAAGAATGCAGCGGCAGCGATGAAGAATCCAGTAGCGGTAGCGATGAATCGACGAATGCAATAGCGGTGTACGAATGCAGCGTCAGCGATGATCAGTAGCAGTAGCGATGTAACAATGCAGCGGCAGCGACGAAGAATGCAGCGCTAGCGCTTACGATTTCAGTAGCCGGCGGAAGGAGGCTACGGAGGCACGAAGAATACAGTCGCAGCTTTGAAGAATGCAGCGGTAGCGATGAATCGACGAATGCAATAGCGTCAGCGATGAAGAATCCAGTAGCGATGTAAGACTGCAGCGTCACACGATGAAGAATGCAGCGGCAGCACCAGGGCGAAGATGAGAGCGGGAAGACCAATCAATCTCAACCTCGTTCGGTAGCTACCGATGCACAACTCGCTTTGGTGGAGAGAACGGGAAGACCAAACAATCTCTTCTAAACTCCGCCCAAATAAAGAGAATTCGGAAGAGAACGGGAAGACCCACCAATCTCTTCTTCAAACCATTTACCATTAACTAACTACTTTTCCATTTCGCTACTGACGCCCTTACCTGACTCTGACCGCTCACCAACTGTCCCCATTTGATCTGCACACGCCCTTTATATACCATTCGTGTGGGTACACAGACACACCAATACACCCGCACTATCGGCTGACCGTCTTGTTATCGATCAGTTGGGTGCCCTGCGATCATATGATGAGTTTTTCATCATATGCTGGTAGATGGCGCTTGAGCAAATTTCCGTTGAATTCAAATTATGTAGACAAAAACGAGGGCACCAACTTTTGCCCTCCACTACCTCGTAACAGCCAAGGTACGCACTCGTTTAAGTGCAGCAAAAGCCGTACGTAACAGCACCAAACGACAGCTAGACGTCGAAAAGCTGCATTCGCAACCGACAGAACAAGCCTCCTCCTCCCGATGATATCAGCGAACAATGGCAACACATATACTGTTCAAAGATGAACACGTTTCTTGTGGTGTTGTAGTATCTACAATTCGGAGTGTGTACACTCTCACCGATAAGAAATGTACGCACATGGTCGCGAGCAAACATCGATAAGGAGCAAATAGGTGCACATCGATAAGGAGGAAAGGGCATGGGATAACAGCAGGAGGCCCTGAACGCAGCCACATGAAGAAAACGGTCTGCGATAAGATACACGGCGCGCAACTGCACACAAACACTAGAATATTAATAGAATTTATGTATAAATAGTTCATACCAGTTCCATTGTTCTTTAGTATTATTCAAAGGTTCATACAGATAGTATGTTCCAAGTATTCTCTGGGTGCATTACAAAATATTAATAATTACTCATTGCTATGAAGCGAAACTATTTTGTTTCTTCATAGTTGGTCATTTCGAACCAAAAAAATAAATAAACTAAAGAGTTTTCCCCCACCAGTGGTAAGAGACTCGTTGCATTCTTTATAAAAAAAGACAGCAATTTGGAATATTAAGATTCCTAAACTTGGTACAGAACCAGTTTAAAAAACAAAGATGCTACCAATTCCGCTAAGCTCTATGATGAAGGAGTTAGTGGAGAGGCAAGAAGATGCTTATAAAAGAATTAAGCACTTTGTCGTCGAGGATCCAAACTCGCTTGAGTTGTGGGAGGAGTTCCAACAATCCAACGCAAGGAAGATAGCGGCAGAAGCTTTGGCGGACCACCAATATTTTAAAAAAATATTTATATTATATATAAAGAGGTGTCCGCAATAATAGCAGACGCTATGAGGAATAGGGTAGATGAAATGTACCAACAAGAAGAATTGGAGCGGCAGCGACGGGAACTCGCAACACAACAAAAACGCATAGAGGAGTTAACAATTGCCCAGCAGCAGAAAGAACTGGCTTTTCAACAGCAAGGAAGTCAGCTGCAGGAAACGGATATGGAGGCGATCTTTGCCAAAGAGGAAGGTGAGATCGCCAGCATTTAGTTCATCGGTTCCATGGACAGAAAGGCAGTTCTTAGAAAAATTTGATGGACAAAACTACAGAAGCGCTACAGATATGTGATTATGAGATGCAAAGGCAGTCAACAATGTGCGACTTAGAAATAGAACGGGACCGCCTAAAACGATTATGGGAGGTGGCAGAGAAGAATAAATGCAGATTGCAGAAAAATTATGGCCATAGATGAGACGAATTTGGAGATCTGGAGTTGCGGTGAATAACATGTTAATAAGAATAGCTTCAGAAATCGACGAAAAGAAGAGAATCAAATCACGAACCATGCTAGAACCACAAAAATCCTCGGTACCTACATTTAGTGGGTCGATTAAGGATTGGTAGCATTTCATTGGGGTGTTTAAAGAGATGGTTCACAATCAAGAGCTGTCAGACACCATAAAATACAATTATTTGCGGTCATGTTTGGAAGGTGAAGCCAGATCTGTAGTATCTCATCTATTGGATGGTGCTCCAAAGAACTATGAAGCAGCTTTAGAACTGCTTACGAAGAGATATAAGAACGACAGAAAAATGTTTAATGAGGCGCTAGATCTGTTGTTGGATCTCGTGATGGTCAAACTAAATTCGGAAACAAAGGTTCAGAATTTCATTGACAACATAAATGGGGCGGTATATGTTGTGAAAAATAATTTTCTTGGAGCGATTAGTGAGTTCCATATGTTATAAGAAGCCATACTTCAATAAATGCAATATCCAAGAGAAACAGTGGCCCAAGAAAACTTGTGTAAAGAGATGTGAATGTTGTGACAGTAACACCCATAGCATATTTAAATGTCTCAAATTCGAAGAGATGGAAATTTCGTTTCGTTGGTCTCTTGTTAAAAAGAAGAAGACTGCGAAATGCTTAAAATATTCGACTTGCGGCCGTGTGGAAGGAATCATAATTCAATGCTGCATCATGGAGATAAAGTAGCTACATATGTCATTCAGCCAGACACCACACTTACGAATTCAAATGTATGGTATACGGCCTATAGAAGTTCGCCGATATCTTTGAATGAAGAATTACACGGTTTATAAGGGGCGGGATGGTACATTTGTATGGGAGGTACCAGAAGGGGAGTTGCCAGACTTCCCAGGTTTTGTTCAAAACTTTGTCTAGCTATATATTTACTAAATAAAAAATTTGGGCAAGATCGGGTTGGGCATATTGGTATTATTACACGATTTCTAATGTAGCCGATATGGTACATTTGTATGGGAGGTACCAGAAGGGGAGTTGCCAGACTTCCAAGTTTTTGTCCGAAACTTTTTCCAGCCTTAGTATTACTAAACACAGAATTTGGGCAAGATGGCGTTGGTCATATTGATAATATTACACGGTTTACAAGGGGCGGGATGGTACATTTGTATGGGAGGTACGAGAAGGGGAGTTGCCAGACTTCCAAGTTTTTGTCCGAAACTTTTTCCAGCCTTAGTATTACTAAACACAGAATTTGGGCAAGATGGCGTTGGTCATATTGATAATATTACACGGTTTACAAGGGGCGGGATGGTACATTTGTATGGGAGGTACCAGAAGGGGAGTACTTTTGAGCCGTATCAAATGATATATACCCTCCTACCCGTAGGGTGAGGGTATAAATATTGTAGAGTTTTTTCCCGAAAATTTTATGTATGTACCAGAAGGGGAGTTGCCAGACTTCCATGATTTTGTCCAAAACTTTGTCTAGCTTTATCTTTACTAAATACTAATTTTGGGCAAGATCTCGTTGGTCATATTGACAACACTACACGGCTTATAAGGGGCGGAATGGTACTAAAAGGGGAGTTGCCAGACTTCCAAGTTTTTGTCCGAAACTTTGACCAGTTATACCTTTACTAGATACGGAATTTGGGCAAGATGTCGTTGGGCATATTTGAATTATTACACGATTTCTAAGGTAGGCGGGATGGTACATATATATGGGAGGTACCAGACGGCGACTTGCCAGACTTCCAAGTTTTTGTCCAAAACTATTTCCAGCCATAGCTTTACTAACTACCGAATTTGGGCAAGATCGCGTTGATCATATTGATCTTATTACACGATTTCTAAGGTAAGCGGGATGGAGATAGCCAGAAGGGGAGATACCAGAAGGGGAGTTTCCAGACTTCCAAGTTTTTGTTCAAAACTTTCTCTAGCTATATATTTACTAAGTACAAAATTTGGGCAGGATCGCGTTGGGCATATTGATATAATTACACGATTTCTAATGTAGGCGGGATGGTACATTTGCATGGGAGGTACCAGAAGGGGAGTTGCCAGACTTCCAAGTTTTTATCCAAAACTGTATCTAGCTATAGCTTTACTAAATACAAAATTTGGGCAAGATAGAGTTGATCATAGTGATAGTAAAGGGTGTTTTTTATTGAGGTATAGAACTTCGAATTGAAATAAAACACAAGAAAATCGTTTTAATGTCCATCAATTTGGCTTTATTGGAAAAATAATTTTATGCCATTAATGTTTAAATATGATTTCGGGCATGTGGCCGCCGCGGCTGGCTCGAATAAAGCCAATTCTACAGGTCCAATTTTCAACCACTTGTTGGAACCACAACTCATCCACATTCATGCCATCCAATTCGGGAACAAAATAGTCGGTTATCATGGCTCTATACCGGTCTCCATTAACGGTAACTGACTCTCCAGCATTATTTCGGAAGAATTATGGCCCAATGACTCCACCAGCCCATAGAGCACACCAAACAGTCAGTTTTTGTGGATGTAATGGCATAAAATGGACGGAGCTTGCGGTGAACTTCGCGAACTGAACCATTACTTTCGAAATAAATTTGCACGATTTGCAAGCGTTGTTCTTTTGTCAACCTGTTCATGATGAAATGGCAAACCAAACTAAATATTAATCACTTGACAGCTGACAAAATGGCCGCCAGTTAAAAAAGTGATGCCAACTTAAAGTTCTATACCCCAATAAAAAACACCCTTTATTAGACGGTTTATAAGGGGCGGGATGGTACATTTGTATGGGAGGTACCAGAAGGGGAGTTGCCAGACTTCCCAGTTTTTGTCCGAATCTTTGTCCAGTTATACCTTTACTAACTACGGAATTTGGCCAAGATCGAACCTGCGCGTGTTGATATTATTACACGATGTATAAAGTGGGCGAAATAGACGATTTGTATGGGAGGTACAATTTCAGAGTGATTGTTTAACTCTTTCGAAAGTTATCGTGCGTACCAGCAGGACAAACAGACGGACATGACTCAAACGATTCAGAAAGTCATGAATCGAATTTGGTTCAAAGACACCTGGGGTCTAATGTGGATATTTCTATGTGTTACACTTTTGAGCCGTATCAAATGATATATACCCTCCCACCCGTAGGGTGAGGGTATAAATAGCAGACGTTTGTACGATTATGAAGATGCATTTGATAATGTTTCCGAGCAAAATAAAAATATTTAGTGCGTATTGTATGAGTATAACTCCCATATATGGTCAGGAGCTTCAAACATATATTTACAGCTTCTTGACTGCGAACAGAGGAGACCGGTGGTGATTATAGGGTATCCATACAGCATCGCCTGAATGTGGTATCTGTTCATCAGACACCATCGTCTGGTTGAAGCTTTACTAAATTATGGCTAAGATTGTGATGTGCCCAGTAATATTACAACAATAATTTCCAAAGTTAGCGGAATGGTTCATTTGTATGAGGGTCCATTTTTTTCTGTAGAACTTTATATATAGTTTTTAGCGTTATTATGCATTTTTACTTCTATATTATATTATTTTTATTTCTACTACTTATATAGGCTGTTAATATATTAATTGGCTAAGTAATTAATTCCCTTTAGAAATTCAAAACAGTTGTGGGCTGCTAATTCTCATCCGGTTTAAGTCAATGTCTATGGTCGCGGCTTAAAATTGCAAAAAAAAATACAATTGTGATGAAATTGGCAATGACCGAAATATTATAAATCAGGGCGATTGTCTAAAGATCAACAATATACGGGACATAGTATTGTGTATTAACATATGTATGTTGATGCAAAACTATTATACACAAGCTGACCCGGTAGACTTCGTCCTACCTAGAAAAATATTGACTTAGCTGTGCATCTAAAGCTGTAGCTGTGTATATATCGTTATACAGGATTGGCCATGCGATTTATTAGTCGTCATTGCGAATTCAAGGCGAACTGTAAACTGGACACGCTTGAATTGAAACCTCAAGTCGGTTCAAATCATTGGTATCCTCGGGATTAGGTCAGATTTTTAACAGCAAGTCCAGTACAATTTCTTGGTTGGTTCAGGTTACGTATCATGACTATAACCGATCCTAGTTTGAACTGCAAATTGTGCGGCGGCATTCCTGGGAAATGCCATGAGTTAAGAAATTCAGTTGGATAGTTGACGATTTCATTTGTGATCTCTAATAGAATCGATCAACTGAAATAAATACAACTGGTCACCGACTTGATATTTTTTTTATAACGTTGTGAATTGACAAAAATTAGGTGGAAGCGAAACTGAACTCATTTTAATTAGACATTGATATCCATCCATTCCTCTGCAAAATAGCTGAGATTGCAATGCATCCTACGAACAATGGGTTTCGGAGATACTCTGAGGGGTGATAACCTTCACGCAGTCGAATAGGTTTCGCAATAATATATCTCTCCACTGCTCGATTTATGACACTGCGCTGATTGATTTTATCATTACGATATCCAAGGATATAAATTTCAATAAACTTGTGATCAGCATCCATTGGGGTGAATTGCTAAGTTACTAAATTGGTTTAACACACCGTGCTTCGACAATATTCTCTCCAAATGACGCCATCTTAATATATATTTACCCTCGACACTGATTCACTGAATTTAAATAGGCATTCTATAATAATTCTATAAATAATAATAATAAAAAAAATAATATTTTTTTTGTACAGAAATTGTGTTTTCCCCAAATTTTTTTTTTCCAAATTTTTTTTTCAAGAAATTTTTTTTTTCAAAAAAATTTTTTTTTCCACAAATTTTTTTTTTCCCACAAAATTTTTTTTTTTCAACAAAATTTTTTTTTTAACAAAATTTTTTTTTCCCACAAAAATTTTTTTTTTCAACAAAATTTTTTTTCTGCAAAAATTTTTTTTTTAACAAAAATTTTTTTTTCGCCAATTTTTTTTTTTTCCACAAAAATTTTTGTTTTCGACAATTTTTTTTTTTCAACAAAAATTTTTTTTTTCCACAAATTTTATTTTTTTTCGAAATTTTTTTTTACAAAATAGTTTTCTCAAAATATTTTTTACAAAATTTTTAAAATTAAGTAACAAATACTTTCTCAAGCAAATTAACGGGCGCCATAGGCGCATTACAACTTACTAGTTCTGAATATTCTCCACGAAATGCTTAAATTGAGGATCTCGTCCAGAAAGTAATAATGTCAATGTCTCTGGTGGCAGTGGAAATTGTGGCAATATGACCTTTCCATCCGTACAGCATAGTTCTGGCATGTGGTGTCGAAATTTTAAGGCATTGAGGATTCTGTGTTCTGGAGTCATGATGGATCGCGCTTGAAAAAACGCACACGATTTTCGTCCAATAGCTGACTACGCTTATCATCAGTCTCATTTGCTTTCTGATTATATCGTTGGATTGATGAGCGTGTACGCAAATATTTCTACGAATTTCGAACAATATTTCTACACGTACTGAGCAAAATATACTGTGAATATTCCATGATGATCGTTACATTACTACGGCAGATATATCATTTTTTTTTATTAAGGTCTGTGTTATAGCTGAGTTTTTTAGCACGTTTCATCCTTCTTCTAATAGTTCATGAGATATGGTGATTCAAATGTTAAATGGGCGGTGCCACGCCACTCGTCGGGTTATGATCTAAGACAGCTGCCTGGTCGACAATGATAAACTGTGAACATTTCAGGAGGATGGGACCAGTAATAGATTCGCAAAATTTTGTTTCTACCTGATTAATTATATTATTTCTCAATAATGTTATCATTGGAGAATGATTACTAATCGATTTTTCTACAATCATGTATATCATAACACAAACGCCACAAAATACATACACAATTGTCGCATGTCCAAACACACATAAATTTTAAATTTGAACTACTCATCCTCAGCGCCATCTACCGGCTCCACTGACACATAGTATTTCTTCTCAATACCAAACAACTATACATTCTGAAATTTAGTTATATTGGTTCAAATGATCGATATAAATACGCTACTGTCAGGAGAACTTAAATTGATTTCTTTTCAGAATTTTGCGATTTTGTTTAAAAAAAAATATATGTAAAATTATGGAATTTTTTTTGTCTACATACCATTCTGAGTCAACAGAATGAATCAGTCAAATCCGTTACTCCGTTCTTTAGTTATGCTGTCACAAACACACGTCAACTCATTTTTATATGTTATATATATATAAATTTTGCAATATTTTCATTTAAACTAGAAGTCGTAAAATGTCGACACCAAAAAGTCGGTTGTCTCGACTTTTTCGTAATCAAATAATAGGGTGTAGTAATATTATTACACTATTTATAAAGTGGGCTGATACACGATAAAAACGGCCATTTTAAAAAATTTTTGCAAACAAATTATGCATCAACCATATATGTATATATTTGAACGAACCACAAATATTAACTTGGGTATAGGTTGTAAATATATGTTTGTTTTCTACGAAGTGAGCATATACTTACCTGTAACAAACATTACATACATACTCGGAAGTATATATGTACAAAACTCATGTATATGTAAGGCTATTTATGTAAGTTAAAATAACTAACGTTTCGATTTGAGTGCTACTTGAGGACTGACTTTATTTTTATTAAATTTTTGGTTTTATGATTTTATAAATTGCTTAGTAAACTAAATACAATTCTTTGGCACTGTTGCGACACATGCAGTAATACAAGTTGCAACATCAACAGAAACACAGTTAAACTGTAGATTGTTAGTGTTGTTGTTTTATAGGTGTACTAAATAGACTATAAAAAATAACAAAGCGGACGCGCGTGTAAATAAAAGACGCAACGTAAGTGAAAATAAGATACCCAATGAACCGAATGGGGACGTTCAACGGAAAAATGATTATCATGTTAACTCTTCCCCCCATAAAACGATCGTCCCGATCGTTGAATCAAATATATGGAATTTGCGTAATTCTTGATACTGGATAACATTGCATTCCGGTATCCCTTTGAGTAGTATCTTGTTTTGGCAAATTAGTATTCAAATGAGTGTTTCCAGGACGGATATTATTTTTGGATACGCATCTCTTTTTCAGACAGACAAAAATAATGACTCCTATTGCTATAACTATTGAAGACCAACTTAAAGCATTAATCCAATCATTTCGATTATTCAAGAGAGCAATTGCTTCCGTGTTTTTGACATGCATTTCCTTGACCAGTTCCAATGCAAGGGTTTCTTCAACATAGGTGTCATCCGCTCGTGGTTGTACCACTGCTGATAGAGGGTAGGAAAAATGTATTTCAGACTGACAAAAAGTCTTCCCATTTACGAGAACCGGGTCATTATTAAACTTTATGAGATAGGTGCCATTCAAATTATAAGATTCTTGACCTATAGAAATTGTGCCATTAAATTGGTTTAATAACAGAGATCCGGGTAGTATCTCTTGAACCATGGGTAGATGAAAGCTATTTATTCGGGTACAATTGGAGGGCTTGCTCCGGATTAAGTAGGGTAGACATTGGGATTTGCTTATGTCCTCAATTTCATCATCTCTGCATAGCGTTAACTTGTTATAGTTTTTACATTCTTTTTTGATACCATAGAATTTTTCTTCACAAATTAGGATTTTACTAAATTCAATCTTACTACTAACTTGGTTAAATTTTACAGGAGTTATTATCAGATTATTACAGGGTTTTTTTTCCAGTTGTTGGAATACCTATAATATAGAGAAGGAATTGTGGTTAGTTGCTATTTTTACTTCACTAAATTCAAAAGATTCTTCGACATTCAAATAGGAAATATTTTCGACTTAAAAAAGATTTTTAACCATTTCCATTTCGTCGTTGGACAATATAAATGAGTTCAAAACTCCTACTTTAGCCCAATGAATGGCGTATTGCAAATTAAAGATTTCTTCTTTTATAATTTCTAATTTATATTTCAATTTTCTTGTCAAAGAATCTTCGGGATTTGTGGTTTTGTAGGATTTCAGAATTTCATTGGTTTTCGAGGTTATTTCGTTAATTTTTTCCAAAGTTATAACTTGTCTATTATTGCTTTCAAGTACATTGTTAATTTTTTGTTCAATTATTTCAAAATCATTATGGTCGGGGTTTCCGGCAACCCACTTCCACGCGGAACCAATGAAGTTCAGAGATCTTTTATTTCTAGGCTTAAGATACTCCAAGTGATTTTTGATTTCGTTGCTTTCATGAATAAGGAAGGGATAGATGGGATGGGAAGTGCTTACGTTTGTCCTAATGGTGGAGTAGATATTGTCAATTAACTCCTCATAATTTCCAAGATCAACGACGTGTACCAACCAACATCAATTGCGACTACTTGTGAGTTCGTGTAGTCTAAAATCTTAACCTCGCTTAGGGCAGTTTTCGAAAAATTCAAGCTGAAGGAAAAAAAACATGAAAACAAAAGTAGAATTTATCTCTCAACTTCTAATATTATTTTTATGAATGACTCTTCCCCCCTCTGTCAACACAGTTGTATGTCTGTCCTCCTTTACGATTTATTGCTTGTAAATCTGTGATAATTTTGTCCCTAACCTTTTATTCTGTTTTACAAATATCTCATGACCTACATTATAATATTTGGGTTCCCTTCTGTTATTATTATGATAATCCAGGTCAGATATCTGCTTCCTCGTTCAATAGGATTACTATACGATTTTTTTTCCCAAAAAACGCCTCAAACGGTTTCGTCCCAAGGTTGAGTGAATCGTATTATTATACTCGTAGATAGACTTATCCAAGAGTTCGGCTAGATCTTTTTGTGTTCCGTATGGCTTCAAGCATCTCATGATCTCCGACAATGTAGAGTGAAACCTTTCAATTTGACCATTGGCTGTGCTGGCATATGGTGGTATGCGGAAGATTTTCACATAAAACTGGTTTTCTATCATAAATGTAATAGCCTTGGAGCTAAATGATTTCTCATTATTCATTACGACTATTTCGGGCATGCCGAAATTCAAGAGTATTTCGCGTAGAGGTTGTCTGATATCCTCTGTAGCCTTTGATTTTAATATCCTTGCCTGAGCATATTTGATCAACTTATCTATGGTTGTCAGGATAGATGTTCCTGCTGTAATGTAAATGTCGATGTGGACTATTTGTCCAGGGAACTGTGGTATTGGCGTTTCTTGGATAGAGATGTTGTTGGGATGTCGAACGTACTTGTTCTCTTTACAGATTTTGCATGCTTTTGTTACCTTCTTAATCTTTGCCATCATCTGAGGAAAATAGTATTTTTCAAGGAGTTGCGCTTTGTTTTCCTCGGCACTCCTGTGGGCTCTATTATGTTCATTTATTATTTCTACTTCCTGCTCAGACTCGTTGCAAACATCTAAAACCATCTTTCTTGTATAGAGAACTTTGTATTTTTGAAATCGGTCGGAGAATATTTTCTGCCCCTTTCCAAGAATTGCGTCTGTGGTTTTCAAGCAGTTTGTTACTGATGGATTCAGGTATTTCTCAAAAATGTTTTCCAATTGCTTTTTGGAAGGATCTGGTTGGAAAAATTATCTGAAACTCATATGATGATGTTTTATGGGGTTCTATAATAATTTGGTTCTTAAACGCGTTTATTGGTGTTTCCGGGTATTGGATGGAATTTCCGGGAGAACTTTGGTTACTATGTTGAGTGGCAGCTGTTGAGTCCATCGTGCATATTTCCTGTGGGGGTCTGGATAGTACATCCGCTACTGCGTTGGTATTTCCAGGTTTGTACTGCAGTTCGAAATTATATTCCTCCAATATTGCCTTCCACCGTCTAAGTTTGCTATCGGTATTGCCACTGGTTAAGGCGTGAGTCAGTGGCTGGTGGTCCGTAAATATTTTTACGTTTGCTGCTCCGTACAGATAATTTCTCAAGCTCTTCAGGGCCCATACGATTGCCAACATTTCCTTTTCATTTGTTGCGTAGTGCTCCTCGGCTTTATTGAGAGTCCTAGAAATGAATGTTATTGGTCTACCCTCTTGTTCCAGTACGGCCCCGATTGCATAATTTGATGCATCCGTTGTCAAACGGAATTCTTTTTGGAAATTGGGGAACGCCAGCATGACGTCTTCCGATATTAGAGTTATCTTTATTTTATTAAATGCTTTCAATGCTTCCTCCTCCAAGTTGATCACAATTTTGCTGGAGACAGATTTGGACATTCGTCCCTCCTCCCCTCTTAAAAGTGCCGTTAGTGGTTTCGCAAGTTTTGCATAGTCCCTTATAAAGCGGCGATAGAATCCAGCCATGCCTAGAAATGACCTTAGATCTTTTAAAGTTTTTGGAGTTGAGAGGTTACTAATGGCTTCTAATTTTTTAGGATTGGCTCTTATTTCCTGAGTAGATTTTAGAAACCCTAGAAATTCAACCTCTAGTTTTAAAAACTCGCATTTGTCCAACTGTATTTTCATGTTGGCAAGTTCGAGGGTGTGGAATATTTTCCTAATGTTTTCCAAATGAGTATTCTCGTCTTTCCCGAAAATGACGATATCATCAATATAAACGTAGCATATTTTCCATATATGCTCTCTCAGGATATCATCTAGGGTTCTTTGGAATATTGAGTGTGAATTTTTCAAACCAAAGGGGAGTCGGGTAAATTCGTGTTTCCCGTTGTTGATGGAAAATGTTGTTTTTCCATGTCATTCTCCCTTAGTGGAATTTGGTGGAATCCACTTTTGAGGTCCAATACAGTGAATAATTTCTTTTCACCTAATTGTGAAAGAACCTCATTAATCTCGGGTATTGTGTAACGGTCTGGAACGGCAATCGCGTTGAGTTTTCTAGAATCTATAACCACTCTTTATTTTCTTACTCCAGAAGCATCCATTTTCTTTGCTACTACCCAAACTGGTGAATTGTTCGATGATTTTGAGGGTCTTATAATGCCCTGGTCCAATAATTCGCCAATTTGGTATTCGACTTCTTTTAGGTGTACTGGATACGGATAACATCTTGAATAAACGGGGTTATCATGGGTTGTTCTTATTTCGCCTTCTACAGTAGTAATGTAAGTTAATCTTTCATTTGGTTTGGAAAAAAGGCTTGGGAATTCCGCGACTAGTTCGCGTATTTTATGTTTTTGTTCTTTTGCCATATCCGTTCTGATGGGAATATTGTCCGTATTTTGTGAAATACTGTTGACGCTTTCGGATATTTTCTGTTTCAATTTTATCCGTATGTTGTTCTTTACTATCATTAAATTTTTCGCTGTAAGAATAATGGTTGAAACTTCTTTAAGGCTGTCATGGCCCAATATAGCATGAAAGTATTTGAGATTGGGAAGCCAAAAGAATTTTAAATTTTTATATTTTAGTCCAAAAAGGTTAATGTAGGTATGATTTTGTATCAATACTTTACCTCCGGCGGAATTAGCAAAAAAAAATTCTCGTTAAATCCTGTGTCCACTAAGATTCGCAGAATCTCACCAGACGTCGTCTTTACCTCGAAATATGGCAGAGACGACGTTGTTATTCTAAAAAATTGTTGGGCATTAAATGACGACCACAGAATAAAAACGCCGAATAAAATCGTACGGAGCAAAAACGGCGCAAAAAATTTAACAGAGCAAAAATGCAGCAGAGCAGCGTACATGTGACACTCACACATGTATACATGCATGTTCTGTTGAAGATTTCAAGAGAATTGCCAATTGCGTGTGGGCTCTCTATCTCTCTCGAGTCGTGAATCTGTTGTTATTGTCTTTTTTTGTTTTTCGTTGTCCGGCAAGTTGAAGTGAAAGCAAAGAAAGTAAATGTTTCACAAAACACTATACAAAACATTATTAAATTTATTTTCATTAATTATTTTCGGCTGCAAACATGGAAGATGAAAATCATGGTAAGTAGTATTTAATTAAATATTTTAGGTATTATTTCAATATCTAAATATCATTGCTACAAAATGTCTTCTTCTATTTAACTTTTAGTTACGCTTCATCCACGAAAAAGGCAAAAGAAATTGGAAAACCGCAAGCGAACCATTGCAAAGAAAAATGTTGAGTGTGGTAATGAACACAAAACTGCTAGTGGTAGAATAATTGCGGCGAAGAAATTTGAAAGCAAAATAATTTGCAAATGTGGGAAAGGATGCTGCCAGAAAATTGACGTTTTACGGCAGAAAGAAATTTTCGACAATTTTTACAAAACATCTAATTGGACACAAAAAACATTGCTGATTCGAGGAACAGTGAAAAAATTGCCTGTGCCTCCTAAATTTGATCCAATAATTCCACAGAATGTAAGACAGAATTTTCAGTACACATTGGAAAATGCTGATGGTGTTTCTTGCAAAGTTTGCCGGGATTTCTATATTAAATGTTTAAACTTAACCCCATCCCGAATAGAAAGAGCATTGAAAAGTGTAATTAAAAATCCAAGTGCTTCTGAGACTCGCGGGCGAGGACCTCCGGCAAATAAAACTTCGGAACAAGATCGTAGCAATGTCATTAACTTTATAAATCTCTTCCCAAAATACGAATCGCATTACAGTCGTAATAAATCTTCAAAAAAATTCTTACATCCAAATTTAAATTTGAATAAGCTGTTCGATGAATATAAAAATTCCTGTGAGTTTAAAATGGTGAATCCCGTTTCACATTATGTTTTCAGTGAAATTTTCAACAATAACTTCAATTTGGGCTTCAAGAGATGTCATACAGATACATGCAAAACCTGCGATAATTTCCAGTGTTCATTAAAAGCAAGTGGGGTTCAAGAAGAAATTGCTGAAATTAAAAGAAAACAATTGAAACATATGGAATTAGTTGAATATGTACATAAGGAGTTCAAACAAGATGTGACTAATGCTGAACGCAATGGAACCTCAATAGTTTTAACATTCGACTTGCAAAAAACATTGGAGACACCTGCTTTGACAACATCTGTTGCTTATTATAAGAGACAACTGTGGACGTACAATTTGTGTATCTACGATGAGATTAACAAGAAAGGTAAATACAGGGTGTTTTTTATTGAGGTATAGAACTTCGAATTGAAATAAAACAGAAGAAAATCGTTTTAATGTCCATCAATTTGGCTTTATTGGAAGGATAATTTTATGCTCGAATAAAGCCAATTCTACAGGTCCAATTTTCAACAATTTTTTCGAGCATATGGGGCCGTATGTTGACGATTATGTCGACCATAAAATGGACGGAGCTTGCGGTGAACTTCGCGAACTGAACCATTACTTTCGAAATAAATTTGCACGATTTGCAAGCATTGTTCTTTTGTCAACCTGTTCATAATGAAATGGCAAACCAAACTAAATATTAATCACTTGACAGCTGACAAAATTTATCATTGTAATATGGATTGTTTGCTGACTTGTATTTTGTTCTTCTAGGGTACATGTATGTGTGGAACGAGAGTATTGCATCGAGAGGAGGGCAAGAAATCGGTTCTTCTTTAATTTATCATCTTACAAAGTACGTACCATCTTCAGCGGATAATGTTGTTCTGTACTCCGACTCTTGTGGAGGTCAAAATCGGAATATTAAACTAGCTCTTTTATTAAAACATTTTTTAGCATCATCTCATTTAAAAAGTATAACTCAAAAATATTTTATTTCGGGCCATAGTTATAACAGTTGCGATAGATGCTTTAGTTTAATAGAAAAATATAAAAAAAAAATTGAGATTGTACCGACTCCGAATGATTGGATTAATATCATAAAGGAAGCCAAAAAGTCCGAGCCGAAGTTTATAGTTAAAGAAATGAACACCCCAGATTTTATAACTTCTAAGGAGCTGGAAAGGCTAATAGTAAATCGAAAAATAGATATTAAGGGACAAAAAATAAATTGGTACACTATACGAAGAATTATTCAGGAAAAGAGTAATGTATTTCAATTAACTTTGTTTGATGGCAATGTAACGCAGGTAGTGAGATTGGCAAAAAGAGGTGTACGTGAAGAAGATTTTGAAATGTTGGAGTTGGCTTGTCTGTATCCAGAGAGAAAAGCTATAACAAAAAGTAAATATTTAGATCTCCAACAGCGTATGTGCTTCATCCCTGTAGAATGCCGAACATTTTTTGAAAACTTAAATTATGAAAACAAAGAAGACATTGATTATTGTTTTGTTTGTGATGGGAGTGATCCCGAAACCGCCTAACCGCGAAAATGAATAAAAAGTGAAGCTGCAAATTTTTTAAGTTTTATCGAAAACTTGACTTTTTATAGAGATTAAAAAAAAAACAAAATTAATCTATTGAAATAATTTTTTTTTTGGATTGCCTAAATTACACTATATCGCACTAAATGTTTTTAATTTTTTTTTTTTCATATTTACTATTCTAATTTTTTTATTAAAATAAGAAACGCCCTAAATGGAAAAATGGATTAATGAATTTAGTACAAAACAATGCTTTATGAAAGCTTCATATCACCAGTATTTAAGTAATTAAATTAAAGCTAATACTTGTACTTGTTATATCAAAAACGTATGAGCCTTGAATTTTTCATTAATTCTATTATTATCAAAAAAAAAAGAATATTTTTTTACTTTAAAGTATGTAATACTTTTTATACATACAAAAGCTTAAGTGACTTGAAGTTTACATAATTTTTATTTGTTACAAACAAAAATTACTAAACATTTTCGTTTTTTAGAAATAAGAACATATTGATATTAAACCTGTATTTTGGAAAATAAAGCATTCTTATTATTTCTTTCACTTCGACTTGCTGGACAACTAAAAACAAAAAAAGAAAATAACAACAGAGCCAACCGATCACGATTCGAGAGAGAAAGAGCCCACACGCAATTGGCAATTCTCTTGAAATCTTTAACAGAACATGCATGTATACATGTGTGAGTGTCACATGTACGCTGCTCTGCTGCATTTTGCTCTGTTAAATTTTTTGCGTCCTTTTTGCTCTGTACGATTTTATTCGGCGTTTTTGTTCTGTGGTCGTCAAGTATAGGTCTTTTCCCTTGTCGTTAGGTCTTGGCCGATTCATGTAATTCACATTTCTCGTCTGAATGGTATCTGTTTCCATGGGCATGGGTTTTGGTTGTGGTTTTGGCGCATTTGGTGGAGGTGTATTGTATTGATATTGGGTTGGGTATTGACTTTGATAGGGATTTGGGTTTCGGGTTATGTATTGAGGTGGACATTGTTTCCGGGATTGGATTGTGTGTTGGGTTGGGAATTGGGTGAAGTGTTGGGGTTGATATTGTGGTAGATATTGGATTGGAATTTGGGTAGGATATTGGGATATTGGGTTGTATAACTGCAATGCATTGTGTTAGCGGTAGGAAACAAGTGGAGCGCCTGTGTTGGTTGGTTCTCGGATACATAGGAGTCTTGAAAGGTCGCCTCTCAGACCTCTTACAAACGTGTCTAGTGCTTTATCTCGCCATAGCCTCTCTGCCTATAGTCATACAAGTGATATTATTTATGATCAGGGATAAATGTGAGTAAACTTCTTTATAGAAGTCTTGCACCGTTGAGTGCCATTGGATGAGAGTAGTCATTTGGTACTCTAACGTACCTACATCCCTCTTATCAGCGTAATGTGGCGTTAGACAACGTGAAATTGCCTCCCAGTTGAGAGGTGTATTATACGATTCTAGTGCTGAATCTGCAGCTCCGACAATTTTGTTCCTAATTACGTTAAGGATCCCAAAGTACTTCGGGGTTCCCTTTTGTGTGTCGTAGAATTTAGAACTCTTTCAACGATATTTTCCCATGGGCTAAATTCTGTCGCATTACCAGAAAATTCCCTGAGACAACGCACAACATCCGGTACCTTGTCCAGTTCAATAAGGTTTCCTCTATACTGATCTTCGATTTCTTGGTCCCTTACTATGACATCTGGATTGGGGTTGAATGCATTCTCTACTAAAGTTCTATACTGTTATAGCAGCTTCCATTTGAGGAGTATTTACATATATTTACCGGTTCGGGGGAATATGGAGTATTGTTAGGATTATCAGGTGGGGGAGGTTTTTTATTTAAATTAAAGTTTAATTTGCACTTCTTTAGGGCTTTTTTGTTTGAGACTTATTTGGAGCCTTTGGTTTTTTAAAACCTTTGGTTTTTAAACAACTGACAAGTGATTCTATGCTCTCAAGTGGCGAAGCATTTGTTGTTGTTTATGTGTGTGTCTTTCTTTAACTCTCATTGTTCTTACGTTGCTGTAAACTGGCATTGATCGGGCATATTCACATTTTTCTGCAGCTAGGTGAATTAAGTAGTGATTTTACTCCGTAAAAATGTGTGCGGTTTGTCCGAAGGCCATTAAAATGTCACAAAAACGGTCGCACTACGCTTTCTATTCGCATCAAGCATGACATCATTAATGCAGTGAACAATGGTGAAAAAAAAATTGATGTGGCAAATCGCTACCACATCTCTCCGTCTACCCTCACATCTATTCTTCAAAAGACGGAGGTCATCATGTGAATGCCCAGCAGCAGTACTGCAAAACGCAAAAAACCAGGTGAATTCGTGGAGCTTGAGCAATCACTTGTCGCATGGTTTCGCCAAAGCCGTCAATCGAATATGCCAATTGGAGGAGCTTACACAATTTCAAAGCCAGCGAAGGATGGTTCGATCGTTTTAAGAAAAGGCACAACATAACTTTCAGGAAAATTTGTGGTGAAAGCGCTCACGTCAGCGACAATGTTTGCACGGAGTGGAAACAAAAACTGCGGGACGATTGAAAACTATGAGCCTAAAAATATTTTTAACGCCGATGAAACGGGATTGTTTTTTAAATGCCTTCCTGACCGAACAATGTGTTTCAAGGGTGACACGTGCCATGGTGGTAAAAATAGCAAGGACAGAATCACATTATTGTTTGCTGCAAATATGGATGGCACTGAAAAGCTGAAACCTTTAATGATTGCAAAGTCAGCGAAACCTAGATGCTTCAAAAGTATTAAATCATTTCCTATGGATTATCGTTTCAACAAAAAGGCGGGGATGACGAGCATTTTGTTTGACGAATGGCTTAATTTGGTCAATAATAGAATGCACAGCGAAAATCCTAAGATTTTATTGTTCGTTGACAATTGCACGGCTCACAACGGACGTCCAGATCTGAGTAACGTGAAGGTAGAATTCATGCCAGCAAACACAACTTCTCAGCTTCAGCCGCTAGATAAGGGCTTCATAAAAAATTCCAAATCTTTCTATCGCAATGAAGTGGTAATGCAACTCTTAGACAGCATTGAGGATGAAAGGGAACACAAAATTACAATCTTGCACGCGATGAACATTGCTGACAAAGCCTGGAAAAATGTTAGCCAATCTACGATTCAAAACTGTTTTCGAGCATGTGGTTTCGCAAAGGACCATACTTGTCAGTAAGTGAAGAGCCATGTATTCAACCTAACGTAGCCGAGTGGAATCGCCTTCCTCAAGATGGAGAAAATCCTATTAGCTTCGGCGACTACGTTCACTTTGACGACGATGTGGCTATTGCAGGCATTCAAACGGATGAGCAGATTTTGGGGCTTGCGCAAGAAGACGACGAAATCAGCGATGACGACGAAGTTGACATCCCCCCGATTTCTTCCAAAGAGGCAAAAGGTTACATTGATGGTTTACGTCGTTACTTTTTGCGTGCAGATGTTAACGACAATGTTTTTCCTGCAATTGTGACGCCAGACAACGTAGTCGACCAGACGCGTCAAAACTCTCTCCAGCAAAAAAAAAAAACAGATTTTTTCCTTTATTATCTATTATGTACATATGTACCACAGATACATATGTAATCATTTTTTAATTTTTGTATACATACATACTCTATGAATTAAGTTTTTGTTTTTTATTGAAAATGAATTGATTTTAAGTTGCTTTGTTTGTAAAAAATAAAACTTTATACATACATACATGATTGAATAAAAACCTCGGTAATTCGTATTTTTTCTTTCTTCCCCCCGCTAATTCGTAGAAAACGGTCCCTTGACATTACGAATTATCGGGATTTTACTGTATAACAAATAACAAAGCGGAAGCGCGTGTAAATAAAAGATGAGATACCCAATGAACCGAATAGGGACGTTTAACGGAAAAATGTTTATCATGTTAACTTGTAGGCGATTTCTTCTCTACACTCAATGCGCACATCTATTGGCAAAATAAATTATGAAGGGCAATAAAACGATTTTGGTAACAAACAAAAAGAGTTCAATATTTTATTACGGTAGCGATGCAATTACCCTGCTTTTATTACAGTCGCTTGTTGTGTATCGATGTGCGCAAATGCATTGATCTTGGAATTTCGTGGGAATGTGTGTTGTCTATGGCAACTGCGCGACGCCGTCGGTATTAGAGAACATTCTGGAAATAAAACGATGTGTTGGTATACACACAAAATGCACTTAAATTATTAAATTATTTTTGTCTGTGGCGCAAAATCTCGTTCATTGTATGCTGATGAACATAAATGGGTTCTGTGTTCATATGGAGAGTAATTATTGACGAGTGCTTAACGTGTGCATAAAAATGAAAATCTCGATGCAGACGTTTGTCTTCAACTCTGTAAATACAAAATGTTCAACATGTACGTATTAATCATTGCACGAATTACTTACGAACGTCCAAGGAACTGCATAAAATCTCACTGCCAACCACTTGTATCTGCCCAAACTGTCACTATTTCATTGAGTTTCTTACTTGTTGCTTCTACGTTTTAATTTTTTTTTTTTTCACTGAAAGAACAGATTATTTTATTTACCATACTCATTCATACTTACTGGCGGTTGTTCTTTAACATGATTTTACATTTTATTCAAAAAATTCGAACACTTTCCGCACACTCAGGACTCTGCAGCACAACTACTGATTGACGACTGAACGTTAGAAAACAAAACTCAATAACTCGAAAAAGAAGAATATCTACATCAGGGATGAGAAATCAGTTTCTTCGTTTTGTGCTTTCCGTTCATTGAAATTGTAGTTTTTGATGCAATGGTACCAAAATCAAAAAAGATATTTTGTTTTCAGAATTAATTTTATTCAAGTAAAAAGACATATGTACATAAACATTCTATTTAATGTTTGGGTACTCTGTAAACAGTGCTTTGGTCTATTGCCAGTGAATACTAATTTCTTTGCCAAAAGTTGGAGAATTGCTTGCAGTTTTCACACTATTTATTGGCCTTTACAACCTTATGTTACCATCATATTTATTTTATTTATTTATTTATTAATTACAATACAAAGTAAATTTTATATTCTAATTTTGGGTCCAAGGATAAACCGAGTGACAAAGACTATTTGGCTTGATTTTTGCAGCGACAGACCAAAGCCTCTGGTGGGAATCGAACCCACAACCCCCACGCTGATAGGCAAGCACGCTACCAACTCGCCTACCGGGGCGCTTAATCAATCAATTAATTCAATCTAGAACTGTAATTCGAATATTATAATGAACAACAAATGCGCTGAGAATAATTTTCATTTCTGATTCAGTCACGAGCGATCTCACGACATTGGCTGAAAAGTACTTATTTTTATTTTCTACCTCATATTCTCGCAGAGCACGTCTCTTAATGTGACACTAACGACATGTCATTGTAACATCTTTGTTACATTCCATTTCCAATATATAAATTTGCACTTTACACAGCTTTTCTTCAAATTACTGACAAAAAACAACAGATACGAACATTTGTAAATTGTAATAAATTAGGTCCAAAAGAGTGATACAGATCTTTTCGATCTCGAAAATGTGCCAAAAAGTACAATTGTACCATTTTTTACATCTCTGATGTACATGCATTGACAAAATTTCACACATTCTCATGTGTATGCAACATGTGTGAAAAATCAGTTTCTTCGTTTTGTAGTTTCCGTTCTTTGAAATTGTACATGCTTATCCCGATGGTACCAAAATCAAAAAAGATATTAGTACATACAAATTCTATTAAATTTTTTGTACACTGCAATCGGTGCTTTCGTCTATTGCCAGTGAATAATAATTTCTTTCGCAAAAGTTGGCAATTTGCTTGCAGTTTTCACAATATTTATTTCCCTTTAAAACCTTATTATATTCAAGTAATCTAGAACTTTATTTTGAATATTATGTTCAGCTACAAATGCGCTCAGTATAATTTCCATTTCTGATTCATCCACGAGAGATCTCACGACAGTGCCCGAAAAGTTATTATTTTTTTTTTTCATTAACGACATGTTATTGGAACATCTTTGTTACGTTCCATTTCACAATATATATATTTGCACTTTACACAGCTTTTCTTCAAATTACTGACAAAAAACAATAGATACGAAAATCTGTAAACTGTATTAAATTAGGCCAAAAAGTGCTGTATCATGGTACTTTCGATGGCGAAAATGTACCAAAACAGTACAATTGTATCATCTTTTGCATCCCGGATGTACGTGTATTCCACTGTGTATAAAATGGTGTGTTACTCCTTTTTTGTGTTCTCTCTCTGTGAATTCATCTTATTTTCTTGGTTATTATTACTCAGAGAACAGAGATACAAATACTTAAATAATTGAACGCAAATATTGTACATAGTAAATTTAACACGTCCATTGCGTGGTTTTTGTCAAACACGCTATTGCGTACATTTATTTATTTATTTCGTCTATGGAAATACAATTCCTTACAGACTAGTGCGCCAGATGTAGCTGTATAAGGTACAGAATGAAAGCCATCAATATGCACCATATATGTTCTATTGTAAGTATAAGATTTAATCCATTCCAGAAATTTAGAATGAAATCCCATTTTACGCATCTTAGAAATCAATATGTTATGTGCAACTCTATCAAAAGCTTTCGAAAAATCTAAGTAAATTGAATCAACTTGATAGCCTTTCTCAAAACTATCAAGACAAAAATTTTTAAAAATTAAAAGGTTCGTAGTTGTAGAACGACCTTGGATAAAACCATGTTGGCAACTAGACAAAAAAGGAAGAACAAATTTGGTGATATATTATGTGCTCAAAAATTTTGGGAATATTTGGTATCTTAGATATAGGCCGATAGTGACAGATGTTAGATTTATCTCCATATTTAAAAATAGGGGTAACAGAAGAAATCTTCCAACGTTCAATAAATAATCCCTCATTCAGGGATTTATTGAAGATTTGACTTAAAGGCAAACAAATTGACGAAGAAACACTCTTCAACAACAGGCTAGAAAATCCATCGATACCAAGCTTCTGGGAATTTTTGAGACCAGAAATAGCGCCTAAAACGTAATTTTCATCTGTTTGAATTAAACCGAAATCAACACATTGCTGAACCGCATCCTGAAAATCAGTGTTATAAAGAGGAATGTCGTGTTCAAAATTAGACTTAAAATAATTTGCAAATAAATTAACTACATCAGGCGTTAAATTAGCGGATATATTGCCGAAATGCATAACAGAAGGATAATCTCTCGAAGACTTTTTAGATTGAACAAATGACGCGTGTACATTTGTGTGGGAGGTATCAGAAGGTTTTCTCCAAAACTTTAACCAGATATTGCATTACTAAATACAGAATTTGGGCAAGATCACGTTGGGTGTATTGATATTATTACACAATATCCAAAGTGGACGAATTGGTACATTTGTATAAAAGGGACCAGAGTGGTTCACTAAAGTTATAAATAAAGTTTTTTACGTTCAAATAGATCTTTAATACAACAGACCTACATCGATTTAAAGCGATCATTTTTCGTCACATACCTATATTCCTGAAATATATACACTTAAACTTTCAATAATTCGATGATTCCATCTTCATAAAACTCCGAGTCTCATGCATTTTGTACTACTGTTTTACAGTATAAAAACAGTACTCCATTTGGTCTTGAAAAGGAGGACAATGGGGTAATATTTTTTTTATTTCCTGAAAGAGCATAAAAGGAGTTATCGTTTTTCTCTCCTAAAAGAGCATAAAGGGATTAATCGTTTATTTCTCCTAAAAGATCATAAAAGGAGTTAACAGATTTTCTGTATCCTATATCAACGGGACACCTTAATAAACAGGTATAAAATATTTTTTTCTTTTTTTTTTGTTAAATCAGGCTCGGTTTCAATCACATTTTCTGCCGAATTTAATTCCTCCAAAGAATTAATTAGGAAAATTTAAAAATCCCTCATAGCTAGGCGTAAATGTTTAGCAACCTGTTCTAATAAAACAGTCTGCTTACACATAATTTGCTTTAATAATTCGACTTTATTTGTGAGAATATATACTTTGTTTTCCAGGGTTTTTTTTATCGCTTCTATAGGTTCATTGTTTGTTTTCTGTAAAAATATAAATTTAAGAATGAAAAGTAAAATGAATACTACATGAACTAAAATAAGGAGGTTCAATGTAATTACCACTCATATTAATCGAAGGGCAGGGTATAGTTTACTCCGTAAATAATGGCTGAGTTTGGAATGTGTTCGAGCTGAAGTTCATGGTTCTTGGATGTGTATTTAAAATGTATTTATATTTCAGATGATTTCATAAAAGTTGACAATTCATACAATGACAATATAAACAAAAGTTATATGAAACTAAAATTCTCAATTTTGACAGTGATGTAAAATAGGAATAAATACGAAGTACTTTCCATCAGGTTTGCATTATATGTCACGAACGAATTTTTTCACGATCAGTATTCAAAGTTTTCGCCTTACAAATTCCTAAACAATTTTTAGAGTCTACGGGATACTGAAAAAAGCTTAATGCGTCTGTGAATACGTTACCAACTACATATTGATCGCCGTCATCCACAAGGAAGCCATATATTACATACCATGTTCACAGTGATACCATGTATATACCATGTTCACAGTGAAGCAATAATTGTCAGAAGGCATAAAAGGAGTTATCGTTTTTCTCTCCTAAAAGAGCATAAAGGGATTAATCGTTTATTTCTCCTAAAAGATCATAAAAGGAGTTAACAGATTTTCTGTATCCTATATCAACGGGACACCTTAATAAACAGGTATAAAATATTTTTTTCTTTTTTTTTTGTTAAATCAGGCTCGGTTTCAATCACATTTTCTGCCGAATTTAATTCCTCCAAAGAATTAATTAGGAAAATTTAAAAATCCCTCATAGCTAGGCGTAAATGTTTAGCAACCTGTTCTAATAAAACAGTCTGCTTACACATAATTTGCTTTAATAATTCGACTTTATTTGTGAGAATATATACTTTGTTTTCCAGGGTTTTTTTTTATCGCTTCTATAGGTTCATTGTTTGTTTTCTGTAAAAATATAAATTTAAGAATGAAAAGTAAAATGAATACTACATGAACTAAAATAAGGAGGTTCAATGTAATTACCACTCATATTAATCGAAGGGCAGGGTATAGTTTACTCCGTAAATAATGGCTGAGTTTGGAATGTGTTCGAGTTGAAGTTCATGGTTCTTGAATGTGTATTTAAAATGTATTTATATTTCAGATGATTTCATAAAAGTTGACAATTCATACAATGACAATATAAACAAAAGTTATATGAAACTAAAATTCTCAATTTTGACAGTGATGTAAAATAGGAATAAATACGAAGTACTTTCCATCAGGTTTGCATTATATGTCACGAACGAATTTTTTCTCGATCAGTATTCAAAGTTTTCGCCTTACAAATTCCTAAACAATTTTTAGAGTCTACGGGATACTGAAAAAAGCTTAATGCGTCTGTGAATACGTTACCAACTACATATTGATCGCCGTCATCCACAAGGAAGCCATATATTACATACCATGTTCACAGTGATACCATGTATATACCATTATATACCATGTTCACAGTGAAGCAATAATTGTCAGAAGGCTTTCTGGATAAGAAAAACGTGTCGAACTTATATCTCATATACAAGTTGTTTCCTCGTTTTTTCTCAAGTGGTAAACATTTAGGATCTTCGGTTTTCAAAAGTAAATGTCGTTCTGTGGCACGATTATTTAGCTGCTGGCTAAGATGTGTTGGATTTCGACAATCTTTTTTTAAAGTTTAAAAAAAATCTCAAATTGTCAAATTCTGTTGACAATTCGACCGAAACAATACGATTTGATGTATGTAATAGCAAAAAGTGGGTGTATAAATCCTCTTGCAGTACATCCTTGAAAATAATTATTCCTGCACGCTGAAAAATCCGTCATTTTAAAATGTTTGTACAGAAGTAAAACGCGTGTTTGGAGCTTGTAGCAAGTAAAGCTTATTTCCTTTCCCTCCTCATTTGCTATTAATATTACTAATTCGGATATATACGGATATATTTCAGTATTTGGATTTCTGTACTTTTCAAGAGAGTAGTAATAACCAAGATAATAAGATAAATTCACAGAGATAAAGAGAGAACACAAAAAAGCTAACACCCCATTTTATACACACAATGTGTATTACACATGCATATACATGAGAATGTGTGCAATTTTGTCAATGCATGTACATCAGGGATGCAAAAGATGATACAATTGTACTTTTTTAGTACATTTTCGTTATCGAAAATACCATGATACAGCACTTTTGGTCATAATTTGATTCTATTAAAAATATTAGTTTTTACAAAAATTTACGTAATTTGAAGAAAAGCTATGCACATTGAAAATTTATATATTGTGGAATAGAGTGTAACAAAGATGTTCCAATAATATGTCGTTAAAGTCGTATTAAGTGACGTGCTATGTGAGAATCTCAGGTAAAAAATAAAAAAATACTTTTCAGCCAATGTCGTAAGGTCTCTCGTGGAAATTGAAAATGTATATATTGTGAAATAGAGTGTAACAAAGATGTTCCAATAATATGTCGTTAATGTCATATTAAGTGACATGCTATGTGAGAATCTTAGGTAAAAAATAAAAAACAACTTTTCAGCCAATGTCGTGAGCCAATTCCTACTTTTGCCACAGAAATTATTATTTACTGGCAAAAGACGAAAGCACTGTTTGCAGTGCATTAATATTAAATAGAATGTTTATGTACAGTCTTTTTACTTTAATAAAATTGATTCTGAAAACAAATTATATTTTGTTTTTGGTACCATCGGAATCAAAAAGTACAATTTCAAAGAACGGACAGTACAAAACGAGGAAACTGACTTTTCATCCCTGATGTACATGTTCTTCTTCTTTTGATTAATTTCGTTTTGTTTTCTAACGTTCAGTCGTCAATCAGTAGTTGTGCTGTATAGTCCTAAATTTGCGGAAAGCGTTAGAATTATTGTTTTTACAAAAAAATTAAGAGAAAATTAAAAAAAATTAAACGGTCAGTAAGAATGAATAAGTATGGCGAATAAAATAATCACCCTTATCGCGAAAAAAAATTCCTCTCGGAATTGTTTCCTTATCACCAAATCGCCAATCTGTTCACGAGGAAATGTGGCAACTTCGAAAAATTCCCCCTATCGTGAATGTTTTTTTTAGAGGAATTTTGTTCGCCATTTTCTTTTTTTGTTCACTTTGCATTTCGTCGGCGAACTGTTAAAACGTAAAATGTAAGTATCCGTTTTTTTCTATTTTGAAATAAAAAATAACAAAATTGTTCAGGAATAATTCAACTAATAAGAACCAAATGGATATTTTGCTCCAAAGAATGCAGGAAAATCCGACCATAGCTGGGGGTTATACAAAGGAATCCAAACACGATGTAGCATCCTTCTGGAAAAATGTAAACAGTGAACTGAACAGTGCTGGATCACCTGTGAAATCTGTAGTGGAAAAAGGTATTTAAATACACTAATGATTAATAATGGTTATTGCAAATGCTTAATAATTATGATTTTACTATAGGTATGGATGGATCCGCAAAAAGGCTTCTGCAAATGTAAGGTAACGAGATGCAACAGGAGGAGGCCCGTTTAAAATAAAACAGCTCTCATCCACAGTGGAGGCCATTTATGAATTGGTGAAAATTAGGGAATCTGTAGAAGGTGTGTGTTTGGTGTACCAATGCCTTCTACTTCCAAAAATAAAGAAAAGAAATTTCCCCAAACATTGTTGAAGAAATTCTGGAAGAAATGATTATTGAAGAGGCATCTCCTCCAAACACACAGAAACGGAAGCCAGTACGAGAAGATGACCGTCGAAAGATTTCTACATCCGAATTGATTGAAAAGGAAGTGGAAAATCAAGATAAACTAAATTCTAGGATATCTGACTTGATAGAGCTAGTGAAAGATGGGAACAAAGAAACCCAAGGAATGATGAAGCGAATGTGCAGATCACTGGAAAAAATTATTGACAACCAGCGGACCATATTAAAGGAGCACGAACGCCACAATGCTGCAATGGAAAATTATAAAAAATGGAAGTCGAAAATAAATTAGAAAAAAACAAGAAGCTAATGGAAATAGAGGAACTAAAAATACGATTACTGCAGAGAAATGATAGCAATTGAAATGTTTTTTTTTTTATTTTTAATTAATTTTATTTTTATTTCACTAAACTATTTTTAAGAACATGAACTGATTTTACATTTTTTATTATTACTCGTATTCTATTCGATTTCATTGCCTTTGGTTTCTAAAACCTTTGTTATGTAAATAAATATTTCTATAAAAAAATGAAACTTATAAGTAATGTGTTTCCAATTCTATCACGAATCCGTTTTCCTGCAGAGAGGTTTCCACTGTTTGCCGGTGTGGTGTCCCATTCCGCTTTAATATCATCTTCGCTCACAAAGAAATCATTTATATAATCGCATTTGTAATGGATGCAAATGTTGTGTAGAGCAGAGCAAATGTTTGCAATTTAGATCGCTTTCTCTGGAGTATAATAAAGTTCTCTAGCACCTAGTAAGCACCTCTATCTATTTTTCACCACTCCATTGGTTCGTTCTATAATGTTGCGGCATTTGCTGTGAACGTCGTTGAATTTTTCTTTCACACTATCATTTGGGTCTCTGTAGGGAAATAAAAGCCATGGTTTCAATGGGTAGCCGCCATCCCCTTTAAAATTTATATGAAAATACACCAATACCAAACTGAAGTCTTTTTGAATAGATAAAACTCACCCAGCAGCCACATACTAGTTCCTGTTTCCAAATATTCTCCTTCCAATGCTCTTTTGAATCCACTCATATTCCAAACGAACGAATCGTGACAGGCTCCAGGATGTGTGGCATCAACATATCGAATCTTTATTTCGTGGTCACATACATATCTATAAAAACGTTTTGGTCAAGTGTATATTTATTATTTCAATCAACTTACCACTGTTACGTTTAAACTAAAGCATCCTCTTCTGTTGTAGTATAGATGTTTTGCCTCCTTGGGGGCTACTGTTGTAACGTGTGTACCATCAATACATCCAAAAACATCGGGAATTCCAAATTTATTTAAAAAAAACTGCACTGATTCTGCGTTCTTCTTGAGTAGGATAACTTATCCAAGTTTGGCAAAGAGGAACTTCCAATGCATTTAGTACCTCGCTGAACGTAGACTGAGCCATTGCTACATCGTAATCTTTGCCTACACCTTTCTGGTAACCACCCTCGGCAAAAAAAACTCAAAGCCACTCAGCTCTATAATTGGGGGTATGGCAGACTTTTTCTTGGCAGATGGCAAAGAATCTGTGAGCATTTTTAAAAGATATGTAAATGCTGCCTTATTTGCCCGAAAATATTTAGAAAGTCTTAGAATGATGCTGTATAACAAAATCGTTAGCACTTACTGTGAATTTGTCAATTCCAAAGGATTTGAGGCATCCCGAAGGTTTCTTCTAATAATGCTTTGTTTTGCCTTCCTTTGGTTGTTTTCTTCCTGAAGTAACACAATACTACCAATTCGAAACATTTTAATGCATACACTGGAATTTTTTATTTAATCAGTAACATAATTTAAAAACCACCAAAAAACGCTGATCATTCTCGAAATCAGCCATATGTTTCGAAGTGAACAATTGTTCACGGGACATTCGCGATACCAAATTTTTGTTCGGGGGAACAAAAAAATCCGAGGGAATAAAATGTTTGCAAGCAATTGGCGATAAGGGTGAATGTGTTCCTTTCAGTGAAAAAAAAAAAATAAAACGTAGGAGAAACAACGACGAAGCTTATTAGTACCGGTTTGTGCAGATGAAATATGTTGGCAGTGAGTTTTAATGCAGTTCCTTGGGCGTTCGTAAGTAATTCGTGCAATGATTAATATGAACATGTTGAACATTTTGTATTTACAGAGTTGAAGACAAACGTCTGCATCGAGATTTTAATTTTTATGCACACGTTAAGCACTCGTCAATAATTACTCTCCATATGAACACAGAACCCATTTATGTTCATCAGCATACAATGAACGAGATTTTGCGCCACAGACAAAAATAATTTAAGTGAAATTTGTGTGTATACCAACATATCGTTTTATTTCCAGAATGTTCTCTAATACCGACGGCGTCGCGCAGTCGCCATAGACAACATAAATTCCCACGAAATTCCAAGATCAATGCATTTGCGCACATCGATACACAACAAGCGACTGTAATAAAAGTAGGGTAATTGCAACGCAACCGTAATAAAATATTGAACCCTTTTTGTTTGTTACCAAAATCGTTTTATTGACCCTCAAGTGTTAAAAAGAAAACGCCTTCGGATTCATACGGGAGGTAGCGGGTCGGAAATATGCATGTGCTTCTACGAGAGCGTGTCCATGATAGGGGATAGGTATATACTTCCGACTAAGTAAGAAATGTTTGTTACATGTAAGTATATGCTCACTCCGTAGAAAACAATCATATATTTACAACCTATAAACAAGTTAATATTTGTGGTTTGGGCAAATATATATATGGTTGATGCGTAATTTGTTTGCAAAATTTTTTTAAAATTACCATTTTTTTAGAGTGTGTGTAAAGCACTACATGTCGGAATATTTTGCGATTTAAATCATGGTTTTTTAATTTTATATGTTTGTTATGTAAAATTAAACACAACATATTTTAAAACACTCCAAGTTCAATCAAATGCATACTATCAAGTGGAAATTGTGTCACCATGTTGATGTTGTATAATTCCAAGGTGTAGGAGTCGTGGATATACCACTTCACCGTAGTTGCAGATTCTGGATAGTTAATATGAAAATATAACGATCCAGACGGTATTGTCCAAGAACGTTTATATTTTCTAGTAATTAGAGGTAGCGGGTCGGAACAGACTGTAAAGTCTAATTTCGTACACACTGATTTATTATTTAATTTAAATTTATTTAATTAATTTTAAAGGAAACAAGCTTCCGTTTAGATTTTCAGGTTGAACCTTTATTGTTTATGATAACCTTCAGAAAGAGAGTGTAGAAATTGTTACATCGATTTTTATACCAAACACAAGACATTTTTGTAATAAATATTACAAATTAGAGTAATAAAGAAGAACATATTAATATATTGAGTGTTTATCGATTATCACTAATTAGTATCACAAGTGCAACTAGCACGGCACTACAATTACATGAGTTGTTCTTAACTTATTAGGAGAGTAGTTGATAATTCCGTTATTGAGAGATTCAGCGAGAGATCAATACAAATGGAAAACAATTATCACTCAATACTTTGTGAGATTACAAATAATTTAAGAGAGAACATTATCAGTCATATCATCCGTTGTGTGCTACACTCGAATGTATAAAATATAAATAGTCATCCGCTACACACTCCCCCTCTGCTTCACAAATCGTTCCTGATTATGTGGCAGCCTTAAATATGTTTTGGTTGACTCCTGCTTCTCAGGGATCTTCTTAAGGGTTTCCCGACATTGTTCTGTGCTGGACTGGTTGAAATTGTCACGTTTATGCTTGATAGTTGTGTTTCTTTATCGTTAGGATAGTTCTTGTTTATACGTACGTTTGTTGAGCTTTTATTGTTGTCTGTTTGTGTATATCCGTGTTATGTTTTGGTCTTCCTCGTTGTCTTAAGTGATACACAGGCTTTTCTATATGTCCATAGTACAAGGTGAGGTCTGAAACATGATATGTGGCGATAGGTACATTTGGATTTTCTAGAGCTGCGACCGTATAACTGCTTGATACTTTTTTCCCTATGACTACGTATGGGCCATCACGGCGTGGTACAAATTTTGATGATAAGCTTTTATATATGGGTTGAAATGAAAACATGATCACCAATGGTTATTGGCTTTTGAGGAATTCTTGTTGTGTCAACATACAATTTGTTTCTGTACTGCATTTTCTCTTCATTTTCATTAGCCAGTTTCATGGTGTCTGCCAGACGCAGCAAGTGTGGGGTAATCTGTGGTACAAGGTTTTCAGCATTAACAATTGCACGGATATTATTTTGAATTTCTATTGGCGTTCGGAGATCTCGTTTTTGTTTTCAAAACATTGTATAATATTTTTGATGTCGTCATCTGCCATTTGAGCCTTCCGAAATTCTTCAGCGCCTTTTCTTGGGTAATGGACGATTATTGAACATATTTCACAACGCGCGACGTCATGGTTTTCTTTGGAGGCGGTTTTTCGACCAGGAGTGTAACCGAAACAAATATTTTACATTTGCAGTTGTAGTGCCCATCTAGAGAGTCGACCTGTAGGAACTTTGAGACTAAATACCCATTTTAAAGGTTGATGATCTGTTAACACCAGTACCTCCGAGCCTTCGAAGTACACACGAAACTTTTGAACAGCCCAAACCAACGCCAATGCTTCACGCTCCGTTGTCGAGTAATTTATCTCTGCCGGTAGTAGCAGTCTGCTAGCATATTCAATCGGGTGCTCGTTGTTATTCTCCCCCAGGACCAATACAGCCCCTAACGCATAATTGCTGGCGTCTGTCCTTATAATAAACTATTGGTTTTCATCCACTTGTTTTAAGATGGGTGGTGAAATTAATGACCGCTTCAGATTTTCGAAAGGTCTCTGCTCTCTTTCTGACCAAATCCATTTTGCGTTTTTCTTAGTAAGATCAGATAATGGTTTAGAAATATCAGCGAACTATGCTATAAATTGTCTGTACCACGAACAAGTTTGTAAAAATGATAATACTTCTTTCGGATTTTTAGGTCTATGGCGTTTCTGGATGGCTAGAGTTTTTCTGGATCAACTGTAATACCTTCTGTTGTTAAAATATGGCCAAGATACTTAATAATTTTTCGTGATTAAGGTGAAATCCGAAACTCTTCAGACTTTTAAATGTTTGTTTGAGATCCATAATATGAGCATTCAAACTTGTTGAGCATATAATTATGTCATCAAGATATGCCAGAATGGTAATATTTGGAAGTCCAGTTCGGAATTGATCGATCAGACGTTGAAATGTGGCTGGAGCATTCTTTAAACCGAATGGCATTCTCTTGAAGACATACATTCCGAAAGGAGTCGTAAATGCGATTTCAACTCGGGGTTTTTCTGCAATTTGGATCTGCCAGTAGCCGGATCTTAAATCAGTGATGGACATAAAAGGAGTAGTTTTCGCCGTATTGCAAAGATCGTCAATTCTTGGTAATGGGTATGCATCAGTCGTGGTAATGGCATTCAGACGTCGATAATCAACACACAATCGAATATTGTTATTCTTTTTTGAAATTAGAACAACTGGAAATGCCTAGGCTGATTCCATTTCAACAATTATGTTATTTTTCAACATACTATCGATTTCCTGTTTCAATAAAGTTTTAATTTTCGGAGAAATTCGATAAGGCGTTGTAGCAATTGGATCATGATTCCCAGTCTTGATATAATGTTCTACATGGGCTATAGGAACGTCCATATCCTCAAACGCGTCATTATCTATGATTATCTCATTACAATAATCATCCATTTTGGATTTCTTCATCGGCGGAAACAATTCTGACGATTTTTACCTCAAAGTCTTCAGGAACCGAAAAAATCTTGCTTGGGTCGTCTTTAAAATGACATGTCCTTTCAGCCAAATATAGAAGATTCCACATTCTTCGAGAAATTCGATACCAAGAAGAGTTCTGTCTGCTCTAGCATTCGGTAAACAGATGAATTTTATCTTTTTAAATCTGCCTCTAATCGTAGAGTAAACAATTTAATTTCGAACAATGCCATCAGCTAGAATAATTTCTGCACAGACCTTTTTAAATTCCAATCCTTTTTGTTTTCATTTCTCATACAGAGCATGATCAGCAACACTTGTCCTGGCAGCATTGTCAAAGTATGCTTCTTCATTTAAAGCATTGATATTAATTTCCGTCACTGGAACATTTCTTCCTGCAAAGCTTGCATGTATTAAATTGAAATCTAGCTTCGTGGAACTGGTATGTGGCTTTTCTTTATTACAAAAGGTACAGTTAGAACGATAGAATCCTGCAGCACCACAGCCATACAAATTTAACTTACTCTCTTCCGACTTATTGTTTGAATGCTTTTTGGTTTCCTGCTTTTTGAAACAATTTTCAATCGAGTAATTTTTTCTGCAAAATGAACATTTTAGAGGTTTTTTATCAGAATTTTCAGTGTTCGACTTTTGCTCTACTATTTCTTGTCTATTTTCATTTGCAAACATTTCTACTTCTCTAGATCTACTTAAGAGGTCTTGGAATGACGAAACGCTTTTTCTTGAGACTCGTTCCCGTATTTGCATACTTAGCTGCGAGAAAACCATATCTACCATTGCCTTTTCGGATTGCTTATCCGATAATTGGACAAATAGACGTCTTTTCCGGCAAACAAAGGCATCGGTTGTTTCCAAAGCCTTCTTTCGTTCTTGAAAAATTTCGGCATATATGCGCGAGTCAGGTTTTGGTGGAGCGTTTTATGGCGTCATCAAAAGTGTTGCCGTTTGGAAATTTTTTTCCGCCCACAATTTCTTCAAAAACCCCCAAAAATCAACCTCATCCGCCCAAAAAATTTTTGTTTATTGTTTAGTATGATTTATTATACATTAAAAAAGGAAATAAAAGAACATACATTTATTATATTTAGGAATTCAGGGCTTCTTAAGCTCGTACTAAATACGTTTATAATATTAAGAAGTTAAATATTTTACTTCAGTCTTTTACTTTTTCTTTGAGATCAATTTCTCTCCAATCTTCGTCGGAGAGTACATTGTTTGGAGTACTTCTATTTAATTTTTTTATGCTGTCACAGTTAAAATCTATTCTCCGTTTTAATTGATTTAAAAATTCTAAATAAAATTCAAGTATATCTGATTTTATTTAAATTTGTTCTGATTTTAATAAAAAAGTTTGCAAATAACTTTCAGCTTTTGTACCAACAAATATTTTCGAAATTTCGATTTGATTTTCTTTATTTTTATAATCAATGTTTAAATCATGGCCCAGCTCAGTACCAACATATAATGCGATTTCATACTAGAATATAAATATGGCAAACGAGAACTTTCGGATTGAAATTCTTTGTTGAGATTATTAACAATTGGTAAAAAGTATGTTGTGCAAAAACATATGTAGGAAAAAAGCGAAAAAGCATTACAAAGTACACTGTTACTAAGTTATTTCAAACGACGGTAGTAATGAATAATCTGACAACGGAGTGCGAAAAATATAAACAGAGCTAGAAATAAAATATAACAGAGCTAGTGAACGCGCTTAACAATTGTTCATTTTATGCAACACCAAAAACAGCCGCTGCCACGAACGTGAACGTATCGTAACTAACATAACGTAGGCGTAGAAATTTGTTGAAAAGTCGGATCTTAATTAATGTACACAGATAATAAATAATGCAAAAAAGTAATGAATATAATTAACAATAAAAATGCCGAAAACTGAACTGGATCGCAAAACCGCCCAAAACTGAATTGGGCCGCCAATCCGCCCAAAGTAAAAAATTTAATCAAATCCGCCCAGATTTGGGCGGAAACGCCCAAAACGGCAACACTGGTCATCAAAGGATTTTGCCTCATTTTTAGCACCTTGCCACCAAGATGTAACGTAGCCCTGAAGAAATAAGTAAGACTTATAAGCGAGTGACTGTCGGATATATTTTCTGAACTTTTATACACCATAATGGTCGCAATAAAATAGTCTACGACGCAACAATTTCGTTCTCCACTGAATCGTGCCGTACATGTGCTAAACGTACTAGTTTTCGACTCTTGCCTAATTGCTAAACCACCTACAATTTGTCTTAAAGTCTCTTCCCATATATTTAAACTTATCGGTGTCTGCGAATGACTAGAGGAATCATTTGGTTCATTAAGAAACGGTACAAAATTCTGAGGTTGAACGTTTCCTGTAGAATTAATATTTTTAATACCTGGAGGACTATGTGCAATAGGATCCATATTACGGGGGCTTCGTCTCATATCCCAAAACAGTATCAGCAAACACCGAAGTTTGTAAACAACTACAACACCGTACCACGCTTAACAACAACGTATTTTACAAAACGAATTACCACAACACGTTGTCCCGGAGTATGATGAAATGATGTACAGTAATCAGGAATTTGATGATTCTTTACTGGATTTCAGTAGATTTTAGTTGGGCGCCACTTGTAGGAGTCGTGGATATACCACTTCACCGTAGTTGCAGATTCTGGATAGTTTATATGAAAAAATAAGGGTCCAGACGGTATCGTCCAAGAACGTTTTTATTTTGTAGTATTTAGAGGTAGCGGGTCGGAACAGACTGTAAATTCCAATTTCGTCCACACTGATTTATTATTTAATTTAAATGTATTTAATTAATTTTAAAGGAAACAAGCTTCCGTTTAGATTTTCAGGTTGAACCGTTATTGTTTATGATAACCTCCAGAAAGAGAGTGTAGAAATTGTTACATCGATTTTTATACCAAACACTACACATTTTTGTAATAAATGTTACAAACTAGAGTAATAAAGAAGAACATATTGAGTGTTTATGGATTATCACTATTTATTATCAGAAGTGCAACTAGCACGGCACTACAATTACATCAGTTCCCAGCAGAACTTGTGTACAACACAAAACGCGTTTTCTCCTATACACAAAGTAGACCCGACTACTACGGTGCTCTATACACTACCCTGTTATACTTTCCAGAACAAATGACCGCATTTTTCATGGGACACATTGTAGAGTAGGAAAGTATATGGAACATCTTCGTAAGTTATGTTCGTATCTCATATACACTCTCTAGCCACGAGGTTTGAAGGAAAGTGAACAGTCTAATTTCGACTATGCTAACATTTTATAAACAATGTATATAGTAGGTTTACGGAAAAGTAGGCAGTTGATAACACAACAAAACGAAGTTATTAAACGATTGATAAAATCGTGCGTGCATACTTTTGCATAGAGAAAGTGTATGGATGTGTAGGCAGTCAATTTTTTGGCTCATATACAAACACTGTATACATGCCGACTACATCGGAAAAAGTTCTGCTGGGTAACTGATCAATACAAATGGAAAACAATTATCACTCAATACTTTGTGAGATTGCAAATAATTTAAGAGAGATCATTATCACTCATAGACATCATCCGTTGTGGCCTACACTCGAACAAAAATAATAGTTAATTACTACAATTGGTTTACTTAATATTTAATGAAAATTAACGGAAATAGTACAAAATGAATCATCTTACAATATTGAACATACTAATGTATAAAATATAAATAGTCATCTGCTACAAAGAAATGAATTTCGCATTGAAATTGCGGTGAGTGATATGCTTTGCTTTTCCGTGATTTGAAAGTATCATTAGTTCTTACATTTACAGGCACTTTTGTGTAATTCAGTCTTCTGTTTATATATGAAGCTTATTAATCACATTTTGAACAACCCTGTGTAGAAGTGTGTCCCACCACAAACAAAAAGTCTAATTTTGCGTAAAAAGAATTTATTATTAATTTTAATACCTTCTTTCTTTAAATGGATGTATTTTTCCATGAATATTTTTAGGAATATTGCTACATCTGGAGGCTTATGTCTTGATGAGCTTTTATAAACCGGAATTCCATCCACAAACATGTAAATAAGTAATTCGGAATTTGCATTACATAATAACTTTTGGCCGTGCATCATCAGTGCTTTTTTTAAACCAAAATGAAAGTATTCGCCTCTTGGAGATCTCTTTGGAGCAGCAGGCTTTCAGCAATGTTTCTCTGCATAGTGGAACGTCCATACCTTCACTTCTTAAAATGTTGAGTAGTGAATTACAGCATTCGTTCGAAACGCGATGTTTAATTACTCAACAAGCAAGCTTTTGATCAAAATTTTGGGTTTTTCCACTGATATTGTTTGAATTGGTATCACATTTTATATCAAAGTTTTCTGTTTGGCTATCTTCCTTTGATAGTTCATCGACTTTGTTAGTGACCGATGCCTCTTGTTTACTCAAAGTCTCCCGATTATAATTTGAGAATTTTTCAATTTCTTTTATAACTAGTCGTCTTAAATGACGCTTAGAAACTAAATTTTCACACATCTATCTATATATTTATAAAAGAGAATGCCGTCCGTGTGAACACGCATAACTTTATAACGGATCGTCCGATTTTCACGATTTTGGGCTTGATGAATTCGTGTTGGCCCAAGGAAGGACATAGGATGTAAAATCCTGGAAGATTATACAATGGCTCACAAACGCGTATTGGAAGCTTTAAATCGCACATTGAAAGATTTACGGAATGACACACGACATTTCGGTGGCGCATTGATTTTGTTGTCAGGCGATTTTCGTCAAACGCTGCCTGTCATTCCAAGATCAACTCCAGCAGATGAATTGAACGCTTGCCTGAAGGCGTCGGCTTTATGGCAATACGTGAAGAAATTGCAGTTGAAAACGAACATGCGAGTTGCTTTACGAAGTGACCAGTCCGCTGAGGAGTTCTCTAGGCAATTGTTGGCGATGGGTAATGGCGTGATTCCAGTCGAATTAGTTACCGGCTTAA
Source organism: Hydrotaea cyrtoneurina (assembly GCA_958296145.1). Lineage (NCBI taxonomy): Eukaryota > Metazoa > Arthropoda > Insecta > Diptera > Muscidae > Hydrotaea > Hydrotaea cyrtoneurina. Next base: position 45,145,368 of record OY282512.1, read on the forward strand.
TTGAATTTCCACAGAATTTTTGCAGCATTACAACTACGCCGGAAGAGCTGATTATGAAGGTTTTTCCGAATATCGCGCAGAATTATGTTGACCATGATTGGCTGAGTGCACGAGCGATTTTGGCTGCGAAAAACAAGGATGTCGATCATTTGAATTTCGTCATTCAAAATGATATCTCCGGTGAGTTGCATTCATACAAATCCGTCGACTCCGTGATGGATGAAAACGAAGTCAGAATTTTTGAATTCTCTGGATGTCCCGGGCTTGCCGCCACACTTTTTGAAATTGAAAGTCGGCTCAATTATAATTTTGTTGCGTAATCTCAATGCACAAAAACTTTGTAACGGTACGCGTTTGATTGTGAAGACACTCAAATCAAATGTCATTCAAGCGACGATTTTGAGGGGAAAATTCAAGGGCGAAGATGTTCTCATTCCGCGGATTCCTCTTATTGCGAACGATTTGCCATTTGTATTTAAGCGTCTTCAATTTCCGGTGCGTCTCGCCTTCGCTATGACAATTAATAAGGCGCAAGGACAATCGCTGGATGTTTGTGGAATCAATCTTGAGTTCCCATGTTTTTCACATGGTCAATTGTATGTGGCGTGCTCACGTGTCGGCAAACCTTCCGCTTTGTACGTGTACGCGCCAGAGAACAAAACGAAAAACGTTGTGTAAAGCACTTCAGTGAAAAAGCGAAAGGTTGGCTGATAACTCAATCATTGCGGTTTGATTAAAGCACATCGTTATTCTTTTACTTTAGTTATTTCCATTGTATTTAACACAACTTTTTAATAAAGAATTTGAATTGACTGAGTTATATAAAGCAGCAAGTGCATGCTCGGAATTATTTTTTTCGTTGCATTAACGAATTTAAGCGGAACGAAGTTCGCCGGGTCAGCTAGTTTATTACAATTTGTTAATATACACGTACCTTTTCGCATTTTTGTTTTTAATAACACTTCTTTTTCCTTTTTATGGCCCTAACGTAATAAATGTGGTTGTTATCTGTAGTCGAATATTGCGACAATTTTTAATTTTCGCTCTAGGGTCATTTGTAGCGATGGAATACAAAATAGTCATTACAAGTTTTATTAGTATTAATGTTTATTTATACACGCTAAAAAAACGGTAATTTTAACAAATTTTTGCAAAAAAAATTCTGCATCATCCATATCCAAAGACCATAAAGAGGGCAGACGTCTCAAGTTGTTGTTTGACACATTAGTTGGGCTACACACTCTAGATGTCAGTAATTTGCATGACAATATTTGAAAGGTTTTCAAAGCAAATAGTGCTTTTTTAAAAACCAATACCTACTTTTTTAAAACAAATACTTTTTAAATACCCTCTTGGAAATGTTCAGCAAACGACATGAGACGTCTGCCCTCTGTATGGTCTTTGCCATATACATATATATTTACCCGAACCACAAATATTAACTTGTTTATAGGTTGAAAATATATGATTGTTTTCTATGAAGTGAGCATATACTTATGTGGCACAAACATTACTTACTTACTCGGAAGTATATACCGATTTCCCCCAATTATGCACACGCTCTCGTAGAAGCACATGCATATTTCATGGCAAACATGCAATTAATTAAGTGGAAGCATGTGTATGTTGCTGAGCAAACATACATGTACTTATCGGTATGTAATATAAATATTGCTTATTACTGCACATTTGATAGTAATAATACATTCATTTGAATTTATATGTGTAAATCTAGTTATTAAAAAAAACACTAAATAAGTAATTAGTTTTTGTTTCAATAATGGCATCTTGTCACCAGTTCCTGTTTCTTCCTTCAACGTCGTGATGTGCTGAAAAATAAATTAGTTTACACACGCTGAAAAAAAATGGCCATTTTAACAAATTTCAGCAAACAAGTTCGCATCAAACATATATATATTTTTCCATACCGCAAATATAAACTTGTTTGTAGGTGATAAATATCAAATGTAGATGTATGCATTTTTGACTTACTTTTTATTTTTTTTCAATTTGTGAATTTCTATATAACAATCCATCTCATTCTCTCGGTATTGCTTTTATTTTAAAGAGCGTAAATGAAGAAAAAAAAATTACGAAAACAGTTGCAAATACACACTTATTCGCACCCAAATATTGTACTTTGTTGAATTTAACAAGTTCGTTGTCTGTTTTTCCCAAACACGCTATTGCTTACACACAAATATGTAATACTAATAGCAATCGAGTTATATTTACATCCAAATAAGCTTTGTGTAGAAGGAAATAAGATTTACTTGCTACAAACACCAAACACTCGTTTTACTTGTGTGCTAACAAAAAAAAAACGTATTTTTCCGCCAGTGTATATAACTCTTGCATTGATTTCAATCACATTAAGAGATCTCAGAAATATAAGAGAAATCTCGATGGAGAACATATACAAAAGTGCCCATCGCATGTCTCTGTTGAAGGGATTCCATTAGCGCTATACTTTAGTTTTGACTCGCTCCTCTAAAAATGTTCTCTCTCTCTCTTAAATTTCGGATCTTCTTCTTTTTGTTATCATTTATATTGTGTCTCATGTGATCATTTTTTTGTGCTTTATACAATGAATTTGTTGTTGGTTACACATTTCCGCTTTGCTTTTTTTCTTTTCTTTTTTTCATTCGGTTACTGGTAAACTATCTTTTGATATTTTATATTTTCATTTGTATTTTGTGTCTTTTGAAAAACAAAACAGACATTAACCCATTACTTACTAATGTAAACATGATACAATTGTATCGATCACAAAAATGTTTGTAGTTAAAATCGAAATTTAAGATTTTCTAAAATAAAACTTAATAAGCAAATTTAAGTAAATAATAAAATGTTAGGATTTGAATAAACAAGTATTTATTCAATATGAATTTGCTAAATTAACGTTTCTTCAAAGGGATGAGGTAATAAAGTGGGAGTGAAGGTATTTGTGGGGTTCTATAAAATGGTGTAAAGCCTACAGAACATAGGTAGGAGTGGTTTACGAGGCAGATATTCTCAATATCCATTCGTTTCAGGGGAAATCGACTAGTGCCAGTAAACTTCACTTATATCTTCAATTTATGGTAATTTTTGGTTCTGTTTGGGGTATTTATCTTTTTTTTATATATTTTAATTTTGTTTCGCTTTTGGTCCACATAATATTAATTACGTTATAAAGTCTATAATAATTTTTGTAGTGGGAACATGGCTTGGTCAGAGAAGGACACAAACACCCCATCCGACTGTTGCTAGCATACGAATGGCTCCCGCAGTCCAACCTCTTCCCAAGTTCAAAGGTGCCTTAGAATATCTATAAGACTTATCATCATCAAACATTTTTGTTCGTGTACATTACAGAGTTTGGCGCCCAACGTGGGGTCCCGAAGGACATCGCCTTGTCTTTTCGGCTCTATTTTCTTTTTTTTGTCCTTCTTAAAGATATTTTTCTTTTGGTTGATAATATATCTTCATGGTACAACATCAAGTCTGTGAATCGTTTTCAATGCCTACTTGGACTTTCAGCAACTTGAGGTTTACCTCGAATTAGCTGACCGTTGGACATTTGTCAACATTTTCATTACCTGATAAAATATTATGAAGGGATTTTTTTAATATTATCTAGGTTTGCGTAGCCTTTTTTATTTATTTACGTTTTGGACTTAGTAATCAGCACCTGTTGAGCATAGAGACTTTCATTATTCTAGCGTAAGCGTCATAGTGAGTTTTGATCATCAGATGAGGAGAATAATAAATTAAGCTGGTGTGTCCAAAGTAAAAGGATTTTTTAGGGTACACATTACTCACTAGACCAGTTTTGTATCCTTTGTCGAAAAACTCACCTATCACTCCTTCTCTTTAGAACTCATCACCTGGTAAGAAACGTCAACTATATATTTTTAAAGAAAACCAATATTGGTATACACTGTCATACTATTTGAAAGTACATACTAACGAAAAGGTGGAATTCTATTTTAACACTTTCAAGTTAATTTGCTCAGTGTTTATACGATTTCTATTTGAAAAGAGTTATATTCAATTCGATTTGGTATTTGCGCTGTTTTTTTTATCCCAAAATGTCGGAATCACCTACACCGCCAACATTGCCAGTACCATTAGCCCCAATAAGTATTCAGCCTTCGGTTTGTCAGGGTTGCAATGGAACTATGAATGAAGAGCAAGATTGTTTGATAATTAGCGAATGCTCAAATGCTTTTCATAGGGCATGTATCGAGACACATTTACACTCGTCTGCCGACTGTCCCGTGTGTAAACGAGCATGTGAACCTAGTGAGCTAACCCCTTTGGTAATAGTACCAAAACCACCACCGTTATGAAGCCTAATCATAATAAGTCAAAAGGTAGAGGAGCAATGTCTAGACAATAAAACACGCGAAGTTCAAGCCGAAATTTGTTTCAGGATCCTCAGAACCCTTTATTGAACATTAGCACCAACCAGCCAGGATATCAAATACATACTCCTAATCGCAACACCAATGCTCTTAATAAATAGATTTGTCTTATCGCCTTTTCAGAATTCGACAAATCATACTACCAGCAACTCCAATAATAATAATTATACTCAATTCCATCGAATGATTGAATCAAGTTTACCTCGGCTCCTTCAAAATTTTACTGTTTCGCAACCTCCACCGAACAACGTCAACAATGGTTTTCGTGACGAGTATCCTAATGCTCCTAATATAAATAATTCGAATAATATTCCAAATAACAATATAAATTATAATAACAATAACAATATTACGAACAACAATAGCCATCCCAACAGCAATGCAAATATTAACTTGAATGATCCACAAGGGAATCAAGTCCAATCAAATTCGCAAGCTTCAACAAATACTTCTTTTTCCTTCAATTCTCACAACCTACATGCAGAGAAAATAACATCTATTATTAACAATTGGAACCTCAAGTTTAGTGGTTCACCAAATGGTCTAAATAGAGATGAATTTTTGTACCGTGTCAAAACTCTTACAAGAGAAACTTTTAATGATGACTTTTCTGTAATTTGTAAAAATTTAAATACTTTGTTAATAGGAAAAGCCCGTGAATGGTACTGGAGGTACCATAAGCAAGTGTCGTCCGTTGACTGGCATTCATTTTGCGAATCTATTCGTAATCAATTTAAAGAACTTAAATCCTCTTTTGATCTAAGAAACCGAAAAAAAAAACCTGGTGAATGTTATGATGCGCTATCTATGATTGCGGACAGATTGCCCAGATCAATAGCAGAAGAAGAATTATAAAGATAATCAAGAAAACAGTGAATCTCACACATATCACTTGGTCGACGAATTCCATAAACTTGATCAAAACGGTGGAATTGTGATGAAACAGGTCACCATTGGCATGATTGTCTTGAAGAAAGAAAAATTTTGTGCTACGGTTGTGGTGCCAAAAATGTTTATAAACCACAATGTACCAATTGCATCGCTCGAAATGATACCATTTCAAAAAACGTGAGACAGTTGGGTCAACACAAGACCCAAGTCTAACCCTGCAACTAAGTCTAACCCTGACCCTACGAATTCAAATATGCTGAATAAAAATTTACCCGACTTAGACTCTAAAATTAAACCGACACATATAGACTCGAAAACTATTACTGTCCTTAAGAGACAGAATTCTGTTACCAAAAATTCCAGTCAAGACACTTCACGCATAATTTACCCAAAAATGCCTTTTCACAAGCGGTGGGAATTGTATGTCCAGAAAAGAAACGAAATCTTTAATGTCTCATCCATTTGTACTACCAATCGGTCAAAAAGATCTACAGTTCGCCTTCGAAATTTTTCAAAATCCGAAAGTTCTGTCGAAATATTTGTATATCCACCATAGTTTCCAATCCGCAGGACATGCATTATAAAGTATCATTCCTGAGCTTTCAAGAATATGGTTTACTAGATACAGGCGTTAAGATTAGCTGTCTCGGAGGAGATTTAGAGATGCATGATTTTTCGACATATCTCAATTTTACCAATTGTAAATCCTTTGTAAAGACCGCTGATGGGAAGTCTCAAAAAGTATTTTTATATAAAATTATTCGTAATTCCAACAATTTCCCAAAAACTAATTCTAGGAATTGGAAATCGTTTAATCTTCTTCAAAGTGTTATAGGATCAGTTGATGTGTTAGCGTGTAATACCAATGGTATTAGTTCACCAGATTTGTCAGCACTCAAACTCCAGTATGACCCGCAGAATGAAGAGCAGTATCTCGATGATGCCTTCTTCAATTGATCATCTCAGGAACGAAAACAATTAGATGCTGTTATAGAACTTTTCCCAAATTTTGAACTACAGGGCTTAGGTAAAACCGACATATTTCAACACCCATAAAACAACGATTTTACCCTGTTTCACCTGCGGTGGAAAAGCTAATGTTTTCTGAAATTGATAGGATATTAGATTTAAGAGTCATCGAGCCTTCCACTTCATCATGGACCTCACCTATGAGGCTAGTGGTGAATCCAAATAAAGTCAGACTCTGTTTAGATGCCCGTAAATTAAATTCGGTAACTAAAAAGGATGCATATCCCCTCCCGAATATAGAAGGTATATTTTCCAACGTAATTTCCAAGTTGGACCTTAAAGATGCGTTTTGGCAGATCAAACTTGTCGATCAGTAGACCACTGTATCAATTTGTTGTCATGCCGTTCGGGTTGAGCAATGACCCACAAACTATGTGTCGTCTAATGGACGAACTAATCTCGCCAGATCTTCGTCATTCCGTTTTCGCATACTTGGATGATCTTGTTATCGTAACCGTAGATTTTCCTACTCACCTCGAAATACTTATTCGTATTTCAGCTCAGTTCCGTAAAGCTAACCTTACCCTGAATGTATCAAAAAGTAAATTCTGTGTCACCAGTTTTAATTACTTGGGATACGTCATTGGTAATGGAGGTATAACTACCGACCCTAAGAAGATTACCGCACTTACCAAATGGCCCGTACCCAGAAACTTGAAACAAGTCCGTGGATTTCTCGGTATAGCTGGTTGGTACCGACGGTTTCTTCAAAAAATTTCAACAGAAACATTTCCCATTATCGAAGTTGTAACCACCAAACGAAAGTTCAAGTGGACGGACGATGCCCAAAATGCTTTTGAGAGAGTTAAATTATTACTCACATCAGCTCCAGTGTTGACAAATCCGGACTTTTACAAAAAGTTCTACCTTCACTGTGATGCTAGTGACTTCGGCATTGGTGCAGTCCTGGTACAACTTGAGGAAATAAGCTTTACTTACTACAAGCTCCAAAACACGCGGGTTACTTCTGTACAAACATATTACTATCAAATGTGCGATAATAAACAATATTTATATTATAAACGAGTACTTTCTCATAAGTACATGCATGTTTGCTCTGCAAAATGCACGTGCTTACACTTAATTAATTGCATGTTTGCAAGGAAATATGCATGTGCTTCTACGAGAGCGTGTACGTTATTGGGGGAAATACGTATATACTTCCGAGTAAGTAAGTAATGTTTGTTACACGTAAGTAAAGGGTGTTTTTATTGAGGTATAGAACTTCGAATTGAAATAAAACAGAAGAAAATCGTTTTAATGTCCATCAATTTGGCTTTATTGGAAGGATAATTTTATGCCATTAATGTTTAAATATGATTTCGGGCATGTGGCGGCCGCGGCTGGCTCGAATAAAGCCAATTCTACAGGTCCAATTTCACTGAACAAAATTTTGTGATGAAAATCAGCATCGAGATGAATCTCATTTTCGGCCCATACACCAAAATCACGACGCATTGCATGGTCTCGCGGCTTTAATTCTTGCACAAGCTGGATCTTGTAAGGTCGCAAGCCAAGATCTTTGCGCAAAATCTTCCATAAAGTTGATGGACAAAGCTCCAACTGAACTGGACAAAGCGAACTGAACCATTACTTTCGAAATAACTTTGCACGATTTGCAAGCGTTGTTCTTTTGTCAACCTGTTCATGATGAAATGGCAAACGAAACTAAATATTAAAAATGGCAAATGACAAAATGGCCCTTTATATGCTCACTTCGTAGAAAACAAACATATATTTATAACCTATAAACAAGTTAATATTTGTGGTTCTGGCAAATATATATATGGTTGATGCATAATTTGTTTGCAAAAATTCGTTAAAATGATCATTTTTTAGCGTGTAGACATGTCCCGTTTCTAGAGTTTTACTTATGTATAAATCATCGACGTTATAAGCCATAATTAGGTTATTAAAATCACATTCAGTACCTTCAACGACATGATTTCTAATTGCATTAATAATAAAATGATCAATTTATTAATATTTAAATTAATAACCTCTTATTTGATATATATTTTTGGAAATTGCTACCGGTAGATATATAAAAAGAGATACACGATCGTAAACATTTTCTTTCAAATGTTCTTTTGTTTTTCCATATATGCCGGTGAAATGTTGAACCAAATAGATAATGGTGGCCATTTGGCTGATGTTGTTTTTCATTATTAACGGCATACCTTCCTCTTTATTATGGAATAAACATCCGATCATTTATCTCAAAAAATGCAATATTTCTTTGAATACCAAAATAACACATCTTGGAGAACCCTGTAGTTAAAAAAATGTTGAGTACCTTTATTATTTTGACTGTAATTAACAAAGGCAATTAAGTGAGAGAGAATTATAAAAAATTAGGAAAAATATAAAAAAAAATGATAAACTATTCGTTTTATTTTATTTTCGAGTAGCTAGATCCTATTGAAGAAAACAAGCCCAATTTGACGGATATCTATGAATGTAGAAATTATTTTTTTTTTAAAATAACACAGCTATTATCATCTGATAACTTAGGGTTAAATAGTTGTAACCAAAAGTAGACTTTTCGAAGTTTCGACTCTTCCGTAATGCTACACGCTGAAAAAAAAGGTAATTTGAACAAATTTCAGCAAACAAGTTCGCATCAAACATATATATATTTTTCCATACCACAAACATTAACTTGTTTGTAGGTGATAAATATCGAATATATATGTGTGCAGTTTTGAGTCTTTTTTTATTTTTTTTTTTTCAATTTGTGTAACTATCAATCTCATTCTCTCGGTATTGATATTATTTTAATGAGCGTAAATGCAAAAAAAAATGTACGAAACCAGTTGCAAATACACACTTATTCGCACCCAAATGTTGTGCTTTGTTGAACTTAATAAGTTCGTTGTCTGTTTTTCCCAAACACGCTATTGCTTATACACAAATACGTAATATTAATAGCAAATAAGTTATATTTATATCCAAATAAGCTTTGTGTAGATGGAAATAAGCTTTACTTGCTACAAACACCAAACACGCGTTTTACTTGTGTGTAAACAAAAAAAAGACGTATTTTTAGCGTGTAAACAGTCGATTTTTTTTGGATTTACATGTCGATTTAAGTCGGTTTATGGACAAAATACAATACAATTTTATACGAAAATTTTTTTTGTGAAAATAAAAGCAATTAAGAAAAAATATCATGTTATATCTTTAAATGCTTTACATTTTTTTCTCGAATACAAGTTTCATACATTTGTTTATATCTTGTGGTTTTATACAAAATTTAAAGTTAACGAAACACTTAGGGTGATGCAACCATCGATTCGTATATGCAACTACTCATTCATATATCAACCGAAATAATTTGTTTATGATTTATTCTAAAGTTTAGCAAGGAAACCGTTTGAAACATATTGTACACGACTTTTTGTCTAGATTTACAAAAAAATCAGTTTTTAATTATTAGCTGGTTTTTCAAACACTTATAGTTACCTACATGCATACGTTGATGCTATAACGCAATCGTACATGCAACAACCCATTCGTTCATTCAACGATCGCGCATTACACACAACAAAAAGGTTTTCAATGCATGTGTTTGTTTTACTGGGGATATGCGCTACTAAACACTAGTTCTCGTTCATTGCGAGAACTATGCGCATATTAGACCAGTAATTTGCAGTAGAAATCATTGCAAATGGGTAGCGATGAAGAAGTGTGGCAGCTTCCGAAACGGATCTGTATACCTTGCCTGCAATCAAAGCAAACACAATGCTTAAAACATTTTTTGAACATTTGAAATCTGTATTTTAGAAAAAGCTGAAAATTATACTTTTTTTAATATTGCTTCCAGCGCAAATTTTTTTCGTATCAACGAAACAATATTGTTGTATCAACGAAACAAGGTTGTTGTATCAATGAAACGTGGTTGTGGTATCGACGAAACGTGATTGTTGTATCAACGAAACGTGATTATTGTATCAACAAACCAAGGTTGTTGTATCAACGAAACAAGGTTGTTGTATCAAGGAAACAAAATTGTTGTATCAACGATTTGATCAATTTTTCAATTTACGTTGTATGAACGATACTCTTTACTTCAACGAACGGATATCTGAACAGCAGATTCCGTTAAAATATCTATAGATCAGCGGGTGTCCATATCCACAGCACCCATAGAGATTGACAGCGATTCTGGATCAGTGGAACTTTTGTTTGACATTCATTGTAAAGTGGCCGGTTGACCGGACGACTCACTATAGAGAAAATTCGTTCTTCAGCCGTACTGTTCGCATGTGTAATAATCTTCCAGCAAGTGTTTTTCCTGCCTGCCATGACATTATCAAATTCAAGGCAAACATCAACAAACACTACTCCCTCTTTCCTCCGTTCAATACCCTTATTTTCTATCACTAACACAGTGCATTGTATTCATAGGAGGCATTCCTGAGTGTTAGTAAAAAAAAATGCAATACTTTTTGATATGAGTGCTCGGTGCCAGACTCAGATGTTTTGGGACTTCCGATTTTTTTGAATTAGAAAAACTGAGCTCGCATATCTGGTGCAGCATCAAGTGCATAGCCTACAAAATTTGGTTTTTGTCGCAACAGATTTTGAAAAACCATGGATGTTGTGAAAATGTAAATACATAAACACCATTCATATACTCGACGAAAATAAGTACAGGACACCGGTAATGCAGGTCGACTTAATAAAACATGCCTTCATCAACAGCCGATGTGGTTTATGCTCGGGTTGAATAATAAATGCGAATGAATGACGGGGATAATAGTTGGCCGTGTAATATTTAAAATGTATTTACCTAAATTAAATAAATGTATAAATATTTCAGTACTGCTGACACCGCATCAATCTTCACGAATATGAATTTCAAAGGTCTGCCGATATTAACTAACAACACAAAAAGGGCGGACATTCTACAAACAAACATTCATTTACTGATGGAAGTTTGAATGCGTACGGTCAGGCCAGAATTCTATACAGGATTTATGTACGTAGGTGTGTACTTTTGCACCCAGCAAAACAAACGAAGCTTACATACCCATGCTTTATATCCCTAAACAGTTTTTTTTTTTTTGAACATAACGACTATCATTACCCATCACAACAAAGAGAGCTTTTCCTTCAAACCCAGAATAGCAAATTGTTGTTATTGTCATGAACGTTGGTACTACCACAAAAAATAGTTTCTTATAAATTCTAGAGCATGTTGCAATAAACCGTTCAACTGCGTCAAATGTGGCGTGAGTCATACCACGGCCGAGTGTACCAAATCTATAAATACGCCTCCGCGTACAATGTGAAATATACCGAAATCTGCTCATTAAAAGAAATAGTAAATTACACATAACTCCGAAAGGTTCAACACCATTTCTTCGAAAAATATTTTTTTTTTCCAACCAAATAGTAGTCTACCAACTTCATCATTCTGAACTCCAACATATGCCGATGCATTAAAAACTCCACAGATAACATTATGCAAAAAGACTCTAATGAACATGATGTCTATCTTAAAGGCTAAATTATGCAATGAAATAGAAATATTTCTCAAACTAAAACATAGATTATGACATAGTTATATCCAATCACCCTGATGATAGATTCATCCTGGTTCTGCACTGTTAATTAAAAGTAATATTTAATATGAGATCATGGACTCAGTGGATGAAGCATTTCTGCAGGCAGCCAGAGTTCAAATTGTTTGCGATGGTTCTAGTCTTACGATATTTTCCAGATTTTATAGTTTATGATTATGGATATTAATGATATCGATGATTTAAGTTAAGACCACAGTCCAATAATAGTTTCAAAATCGTCTGTCAGAAAATTTCTGAAATACATAAACTCTTAAACTTAAATATATCACTTAAAACGAACTTTGACTTGGATGACGCAGTATAATCATTCAGCAGTCTTATGTGAATGCTGCGTTTTTATATACACCCCAAGCAACCCACATAGTAGTAGATGCGGCAATTTCGGCGGCAATAAGAGAATTTGTCGTACAGTTGAGAAAATTATGGCAAAGAACCAGAAGTCCTATGGACAAAACAAATTTAAATAGTGTTAATAATCACCTTAACAATCGATTAAGACAGCACTAATACGATTCATTGCAGACATTCTTACGGAATTTAAAAAATAACAAAAACGAAGACCATAGTCTTTGGAAGCAACAAAATATTTGAAGAAACCTAAGAAAAGAAAAGTTCCGGTTAATGGTGTATGGTATAGGTTTGACAAAAATGGTGATTCTGGCGAGCCACATATCGTGCTTTAAGAGGAGATTATGGTTATGAAGCACATTTCTCACTGGGTGGGTATGTTAATAAATAAAATTGTCGTATTTGAGGTTCTGAGAATCCACAAAAAACTCAGTGTTTGGTGCGCTCTTTGGTCCGAAGGTGTGATTGGACCTTACTTCTTGGAAAACTACGAGGGAACGACTGTCACTGTCATGACAGCGTAATTTCTCGTCGAGGCGACATGATGTAACCATAGCCACATACGCCGATGATACCGCTATACTGGCATCTACCATATCCTCAATTGCAGCTTCAGCATTTGTTCAAACCCATTTGAATGTAATACTTGGCTAAAAAAATGGAATATCAAAGTCAACACAGAAAAATCGGTACATGTTTCATTTACAATAGGAAAATGCGATTGCCCAGACGTATCCTTAAGTGGTGGTCTTATTCCGAAATTTAACACTGTAAAATACCTTGGACTCCATTTAGACAGCCGACTTGCTTACTTGGCAAGAGCATGTTGAACAATAAAACAAGTGGACAAATAGTAAGTTCGGCCGGGCCGAATCTTATATACCCTCCATCATGGTTCTTTAAAAAGTCAATAAATAAGAAAACTAACTGAGTTTTTGGGCCGCTCGTGACCCGATAGTCCCAGGAACCCGATCACAAATTTTATCCAAATCATGAAAATAAATGCATATTTGGGTTCGCGAGAAAATTTCGTTGCATTTCGATACCCATATGTCCATGTTTGTCAAGGGACGGTTTTTGGGCCGCTGTTGACCCAATAGTCCCAGAAACCGGGACAAAAAATTTAGGCAAATCATGAAAATAAAGGCATATTTGGATTCGTGAGTAAATTTCGTTGCACTTCGATACCCATATGCGCATGTTTATCATGGGCCCTTTTTTGGGCCCCAAGGGTCCACGGAACCCATGAGCACTCCCATTTTTGGGATTTTTTTCCCATCTATAAATTATATAAACTTAGAACTTAGATGTAGTGAAAAAAAATATTTGAAAAATTTGATTATGGCCGGAATATATTTAGTCCCGTAAAGGGGAACTTTTTCCCCTTTGGTCCGATATGGCCCATTCTCGAACTTAACCTGCTTATGGGCAAAAAACATCTTCCTACAAAATTTCAGCTTTTTAGCGTTGGTCGTTCGCACTCTATCGTGATTTCAACAGACAACAGACGGACGGACGGACGGACAGACGGACATCGCTAGAATGTCTTAGAATGTTACACTGACCAATAATATATATACTTTATAGGGTCGCAGATCACTCTTTCGAGGTGTTGCAAACGGAATGACAAACTTAGTATATACTCCATCATATGATGGAGTGTATAATGAGGAAAATGTATTGGTTACTTGGACCTCGATCAGAATTACGGCTAGAAATCAAACTAACATTATACAAAACGCTACTGAAACCTGTCTGGAGCAATACAAATATAGACTTTTTAAAAAGGGCTGCTCAATACCTACAAAAACCAGGCCTACATGTGTGGGTTATCGCAACTGATGTCCGTTTGAGACTTTAAACTCATTCAACCGATGCACACTGGCGCATCTCCATAGAGGCACTAGTCTCAAAAGTCGCAAAACGTCACTTGTAAAAGTTGGGTAAACAAGAAAAAATAGTTACTTTTCAGAAAGTGTACGGTATTTTGGATAAGAAGAATGCATTTTATTGTTGTCGTTATGTTTTGCGTTAAGTAAGTCAAGCGATCAAAGTTGACAACTTCATTGATGTAAACACACAAGTTTATCTTTCAACAAACCTCCAAATTAGTCTTTTCGTAATATAAATTAATTTTGAACTAATTTTTAGTCATAAGCAAGCCTTTGAGACACAAAAAGTCACTTGAGACTTAAAAATAATTTATAGCACAAAACCAATATTTCTGCCCCACTGTGCGATGTGCCCAAAACTCGTTTAGTTAGAAAGGCAATAATTAGAAAGGCGATTCGCCCATGTGCTGCATTTCGAGTTTGCTCGAATGTGAAACATTTTCCCACATTTGGTGGGAATACCCAAAAAAATATTGGGAATATAATTCGAGCACATATAGCCTTGTGGATCGAAAAAGAAATGAGATTGTACGTGTTTTTCTGAGCACATACAAGTTAAAAAAGAACGCAGAGTTAATATGTAACTTGTTTTTACAACATTTAATTAAAAAAGACAGTATTCAGATTAGCTTTTCTAGTAAAATTAAAGAAAATAAAAAGGCTCCTTTTATGAAGAACAACTTTTGACGAAATTTACCCAGAGTGTTCTACTTGTTGAAAAGGTTTCTTCAAATAAACATAAATTTTATACTTTGGTGGACATATTTATTAAAAAATTAACAACACGAATGATGATTACACCAGTTAATCAATCTGGAAACTCGTTTAACACGTTCCACTATCATTAGTCTTCTTCTAGTAGAAACCAGGGCAATTAACAAGCCAGCAGGCATTTTTTCTTAATTTTGTTGTTAAATTTGCAAATAAAATGTATGTTTTTTGTTGATAGTTATTGAACACAGTTCGTAACATATTGAACAAAGCTATTCTTTCGAACCACACTTTCGCTCGGAATTGAGCACACCATTTTGGAAAAAATGGGAATCTAAAAAAGTATGGGAATTCAAAAACTCTCGGAACATGGCACATGGGCGAATGCGACGATGTTTTTAGAACACTGAAACAATGAATTGTCGTATATTTCCATACAAAAATTTTATGTGAAAAGCAAAGACCCGTTAATACACAGACGCCTTACTGATAAATATTTCCGAAAGGGGGCGTATGTGTATATTGTCAGCATAAAACCAGTATTTTCTAAATGGTCCGCCATCTAACGTTTTTTTTTTTCAACTAGTGCTTATTTCGTTTTCGGTATCGGGCCATGTCGAACGAATTTTTGTTTATAAAAAACATATAAACACATAACAAAACAGCTGTTTTTGAAAAATATACATTAAAAAGTCAGCATTTGTTTACGTTTAGAGGTTATGTAATACGAAAATACATATGTAAGTGTGATAGCAAAAATTATGAATCGTATGTAAAACGGCGATTTTGACATAGATACGGACCCTGCAAACAATTGGATGATTAATATCAACGGAAATATTTTTAAGAAGAAAACGAACAAACAAGCCGAAAAGCATTATGTTGTCAGTTTTGTTTTATAAGTTTAAAAGAAGGTTCGTATGGTTTATCTTTATAAGTTTTATAAATGAAAAGCAAAAATTAAAATGTTGTCCAGAAATACAATTAGAATATGAAGTATCTCTCTTACTTCTTTTTCTAGTTGTTTTTTGGACAACAATTTATTTTTATTTATTAAACATGCAAAGATAAACTATACCAACCGTATTAACATTTGTCTTCTATATCCAATTCGCCAATTACTCGTGTGTGCGATTCGGCAGCGTATCACTAAGGCGATTAAGGCCAGGATACGCATATGCATCGCGGATGATGATCGTCGCGATTTAAGTAATCTTCCAGACGATTCGCCGATTATTCATCCGCGATCAAAAATGTTTGCAGGAGAATTTAATATGAATAGAAAAAGTGACTACATATGTAAAAAACATATCGTCTGATGGCAGCTTTTCTATAATATAGGAGACAGACCAAGAAGTAATAGAGGAGGTGAGGTGTGTGGCCAATTGAAATTGCTGTAATAGGTTCAATCGAATTTGTTATGACATCAGCGTAATAAATTCTATTAGAGACTTTAGAATCTATTTATGTCATAAAAACATTTTTTGGAGACAATTCTGAAGATTGGGCAAAATGTCATGTGTCAACCACATTTAAGACAAGTGTCTATTATCATCCAAGCTCATTACTATTCGATTTAAAGTTTACATAAATGTATTTTATTAGTTCCTTTCATAAAACAATTTCAAAAGTATGTACATACTCAGTTGGTTTTAATAAAATAAGGTTACATAATCCGAAGTCCTTTTTAATACTTGCTGATAAAATGCCCCTTTTAACCAATTTCAGTAAACAAATTCGCATCACACATATATATTTTTCCATACCAAAAACATTAACTTGTTTGTAGGTGATAAATATCAAATATATATGTGTAAATTTTTGTATTACTTTTTATTTTTTTTTCAATTTGTTAATCTCTAAATAACAATTCATCGAAACACACATATTTGCACTCAAATGTACTTTGTTCATTGTCTGTTTTTCCCAAACACGCTATTGCTTATATACAAATATCTAATATTAATAGCAAATGAGTTATATTTGCATACAAAAAAGCTTTGTGTAGAAAGAAATAAGCTTTACATGCTACAAAGACCAAACACGCGTTTTACATTTAAAAAAGAGGTATTTCTCAGCGTTTAAAAATTCCGCATATGTGAACAAATTTCTTGATTTTTTTCATTTCGGCTTAACCTAATTCGACTGTATATTCATAGATGGGAGTAGTTTTACATGAATATTTACAATTTCGGTTTTAATTTTGGTGCATGAAAGCGAAAGTATTTACAAAAGATAAATGATGTTTAATAGCAGCGGGAAATTGTTCACATTATCCTGCATATAGGCGAGATGTGCTTACAGGCGATGTTCATATAAGCGAGATATACTCAAATTGCAAGAAATACAGCAGATCAGGCGAAACGCACGATCAACATGGAATGCTGTTCGAGTCATATTGGTTATTTATTCTAAAACGCATTGAAATTTGAATAGGAATCCACCCGTCATGTGTTGTCAGGATGACACCGCTTTTTAGCCACCTGGCTATAAGAGCCATCTATAAGCATTTATTGGAAAACATTCTGTTTGTTTTTTCATGTTTTAAGTCAAGATTCAAATTGCAAGGGCAAGTTACCAACAAATCGGTTCTCTTCTTGCAACACCAGATCAAGATTCCAAATTGTTGCATATTTATATCACAGGCGATGAACAACAACGTTACTCTGTTATCAACGAAACACGACGTGAAATTATTTGTAATTAGCAATGTGTTTTCATCAGAATAAGCATTTGGTTAAACTATTCAAAGTCGCCGGGGATCAAATGCCTTCAGACGATTATAATCATTATCAGAGCCAATAAAAATCCATCCGCACAGAGAGAAAAATTAACCTTGTATAAGGTTAACTTAACCATAAATAAACATGATTTGGAGTCTACGTTATATATGGTTAATTTGAACATCTTCTTGTTGACTGGTATTTAACAATAATAATAGTTACTTTAACTACTCCCTGGTTGAATTTTTTAACCATGAAACTTGTTGATATAAAAATAATAATTGTTATTTTAACAATGCATTGTTGAATTTTTTTAACCATGAAAATTGTTAATATAAAAATGTCATTGTTAATTTATTGAAACAATGCATGCTCAATTTAACAATTTTATATTTCTTTGCAGAAATATAAATTTTCCAAAAAAGCTTCACGAATTGTGTTTGCTTTGATTGCAGGCAAGTTTTCGGAAGCTGTTACAGTTCTTCATCGTTACCCATTTGCAATGATTTCTGCAGCAAATATTGGTGTAATAAGTGTCCTAGCTCTAAGCGATTGAACGAGAACTACTGTTTAGTAGCGCATATCCCAGAAAAAGCAAGCAGTAAAGCATGGAAAACCAACAGCTCAACAAGCAGTGACGATAGCATTTGGTGGTGGGTTTTTGAAAGAGCGAGATAACGTTCTCACGTGTTAAGAGAAAAGTAAGAAGGGAAAAAGTGTGGGAGGCGGGGAAACACAATCGCATTCGTTGCTACTTCGTGTAACATAATACTGAACTTCGTCTAACACAAAGCAGTTCAAGAACTTCGACACAACAGAGCCGAATGATCTTTGAATTGTTGTTTATTTCGCACATTTTTCAGCCTCTCTTAACTATTTTTCATGTAAATTTGACCTTATATAACGTTATTTTGACTTTGTAATCAAATATTTACCATGAAAAAATTAACCAGACACATGGTTAAAAAAATTGTTGTACTTTTGGCTCGGTGCGGTGAGTGTGAACGACACTTTAACGCACTAACTACATATCAACGAAGTGGCAGACGTATTTAGTATGAAAAATGGCTCCAACACAATTTAAAATAATTTTCTAATAATTTTGCATTTGCGGCAATTCTTCAGAAGCATAATTTTTAATAATGGGCCAAATGAGAATAAGCAAAAAAACACAATTGAACTGGTAAAATTCCCTCACGCATTCGTGTGTTGTCCTCAAGTGTCACATCTGAGCCATTTTTTATTTTCATTTGGTGCCGTTTTGCATTTTCATTAATTTATTTAATTTAATTGTTCTCAATATAAACAAAACCATTCTGGACGATTTTCTATTAATTTCCATTTAAGTTTAACTGCCCTATGGAAAATGCAGAGTCAATTACCCTGAATGTACCGATGCGAGGACGGGTGAAAAAATAACCTATCACAGAACTGGTTCTGTATGGATAGAACGGTGCCAATTATTCCAAATGTTAAATGAAATAAATCCGAACGCAACACAAGATCAAGTTTTCCACACGATCAGACTAATCGTTCAATTGAATTGATGCGCGCCCGTTCTTTTGTTATAAAGCCGGTTTCAACAAATGCGACAAGGTAAACACAGATATTTCTCATAATTTACGCCACAAATAATATTTTTTATTTATTATGAACATTGTCCAATACAACAAAAAGGCTATTTATTTGCAAAGAGAAGAGCAAATTGTTGTTCTTGCCCTGAAAGTTGTAACTATCATATAAAATACGCTCCTCATTGATTCGAGAATAAGTAGCACTGTTTGTCGATCGGCATATATGTTTGAAACATTAGTACTTCTAATTCCCTATAAATAATAACTGTGTAATGTGATATAGAAAATTATATTTTATATAATAGTCTAAGTAAAAACTCGTTCTTGTGAGTGGTACCTCACAATAGTTTGATCCAATCCTATGATGTTACTGTGATAGCATGCAATTTATTCAGTACATCGCATTGTTTTAATCAAACTATTTCTGTGTCACAATAAATACAAATATTTGACAGATGTTGGGAACAATTGCATTGATTATATAATAATATATTATAAGCAATTTTAGTTTAATAAATTGTTTCAATCGTCAAATCGGAATACAACTCATATCATATGTTCAATTGCTTCTTTGGATACATATTCATAATCAATTCCATTGAATTCATGAAAAATACACATGGCTGAAACAACTATTTGATCATAACATGCCTAGTGTCTTAAGTAAGTCCGATGAGGTTGCATTTACTAAATGTGCGACAAACGTCGAGAAATATGCAGAAAAACAATGACTGAGCATTTGGTTCGCTGGGTAGGATTCATAGGTCCACATACACACAAATTATTTGTGTGTAGGTAACATGTAACGAATAATAAACAGCATCGTGCTTTACAACAAAAGCACGAATAGCGACAACAACACGAAAAACAGACACAGCAACAGAATGAACAACGCCCCCAAATGCCAAGAGCAAAATAAAACAGTGTACGATATGCCACTTCATGTTATTTAATTTCGCTTAAAAATGCATGAATATTTACTAAAGTACGGAGATACTACTTATTTAAAATTATCCTTAATTTCCACCTTCCTCCAGCATCCGTACACTCCTCATCTGCATCCAAAATCGCTATAGACGGTATTATAAACATCAACACTACAACATCATAACAACACCATCATCGTCACTGGGAACGGCAGCAACAGAAATGGACCTGCAACGGAAGATGTGGCAATAAATGAAAATGTGTCTGTGTACAACCAAATAAGAAAGGACAAAGAAATACAAAATGTCTACTTCGCACTTCTACTGGTAGTTTTTGGGTTTATAAATATTTAAATTAAATGTCTGTATATAAAACTGGACGGTACAGTATACACATATTCCTTCATACATGGTATGATTAATTTTTATCTGAAAACGCTAGCTGATCTTATCTGTAATGAAACAAAACCAACACTAAAAAGAAGTGCCTTCCAAATATTTCATAATTTTTTTAACTTTTAAAAATCATATACAAAATTGTTCTTTTGCAAAACTTAGAATGTATAAAATGTTTATATTTAAAGCGAAAAAATATCGCGACCTTAGAACAACAAGGTTCCAACTCCACAAAGGTAGTTTTGAGAAAACTTCACATCAGTGAGTAATATGTTATAGTTCCTATATGCCATTATTTTTCTCCAACAGTAATTAATTTTTTTTTTTCAGTTTAAAAATTTTCAATTTTAACAGTAATCGAAAGATATTACAAATTATAGTATGATTTCATATACAGATCAATTTACCAAAAAATTTCAGTTAGAGCCTTGTTGTTCTAAGGTCGCGATATGTATCCACTGTTTTTAAATATCTGTACAAAAGTAAAACGCGTGTTTGGAGCTTGTAGCAAGTAAAGCTTATTTCACTCTACACCTTATTTGAATGTAAATATAACTCATTTGCTATTACTGTTACGTATTCGGACATACGCAACAGTGTTTTGTCAAAAGTACAATATTTGCGTGCAATATTACTCTGGCAAAAAAGCCATATTCGCTCGAGTTTTGTGGCATGTGGCACCGTCTTGTTGAAACACATATTCTCCAAGTTGTATTCTTCAATAGCAGGCAAAAAAAGTGGGTTATCATACAAGCATAACGCTCCGAATTGACGGTGACAGTCGTTCCCTCGTCGTTTTCGAAGAAGTAAGATTAATTCATACAGAGAAAGAAAGAACAGAAAACGAGTAACACACACATGCATACACATGAGAATGTGTGCAATTTTGTCTATGCATGTACATCAGGGAAGCGAAAGATAATACAATTGTACTTTTTGGTACATTTTAGTCATCGAAAGCATGGTGATACAGGTTTTTTTGGGCCTAATTTAATACAATTTACAAATTGTTCGTATCTGTTGTTTTTTGTCAGTAATTTGAAGAAAAGCTATGCAAAGTGCAAATTTATATATTGTGAAATGGAGTATATTAAAAATGTTTCAATAATAAAGGGTGTTTTTTATTGGGGTATAGAACTTTAAGTTGGCATCACTTTTTTAACTGGCGGCCATTTTGTCAGCTGTCAAGTGATTAATATTTAGTTTGGTTTGCCATTTCATCATGAACAGGTTGACAAAAGAACAACGCTTGCAAATCGTGCAAATTTATTTCGAAAGTAATGGTTCAGTTCGCGAAGTTCACCGCTAGCTCCGTCCGAATGAATCGATTCGCCACCGTGCACAGCAATTGGAGCTTTGTCCATTTGCGCAAAGATCTTGGCTTGCAGCCTTACAAGATCCAGCTTGTGCAAGAATTAAAGCCGCGAGACCATGCAATGCGTCGTGATTTTGGTGTATGGGCCGAAAATGAGATTCATCTCGATGCTGATTTTCATCACAAAATTTTGTTCAGTGAAATTGTACCTGTACCTGTACCTTTATTCGAGCCAGCCGCGGCGGCCACATGCCCGAAATCGTATTTAAACATTAATGGCATAAAATTATCCTTCCAATAAAGCCAAATTGATGGACATTAAAACGATTTTCCTGTGTTTTATTTCAATTCAATAAAAAACCCCCTTTATGTCGTTAGTGTCACATTACAGACGTTTTCTGCGAGAATCTCGGGTAAAAAATTACAGTACAGAATTACAGCTCTAGATTACGTGAATATGATGGTGAAAAAATTAAAACGCAGAAGAAGCTAAAGGAAATAGTAACGGCAGATAAAAATGGTTGGTAGTGAGTTTTTATGCATTTCCTTGGACGTTTGTAAGTAATTCGAGCAATGATTAATATGGACATGTTGAACATTTTTTATTTACAGGGTTGAACCCATCATCGTCTGCATCGAGATTTTCATTTTTATGCACACGTTAAGCATCGTCAATCTTTACTCTCATCACATATTCTCTCCATTTGTAGGACACAGTGACCATTCGTGACCATATGAACACAGAACCGATTTATGTTCATCAGTATATGTACATTGTTCCAGACTTTGTGCTACAGGCAAAAATAATTTTAATAATCTAAGGGCATTTTGTGTGGGTTACAACACATCGTTTTATTTACAGACCACTCTCTAATACCGGCGGCGCAATGTACGGCCTTTGTCCGGAATCCGTTTTTAGTAAATTCAATAATTATAGTCCATAGAGAACTGATTGTGGATTGACAATCCGAAAAAACGGTACAAAATCGGATAAAAATTGCGGTTTTTAGGGCCGCCTATAGTTGATTACTTTCTTCAGTGTACAAGAAAAGACGAAAAGTGAAAGAAATTATCTGTTTTGCAACAACAAGCGACCGTAATAAAAATACACTAATACCCCGATTTGCGTCATCAAAATAAACATTGCGTGGCTTCGAACTGAGACGTTGATGTTTCGTTTTGCGTCGCAAAAAAAATAATTGTGGCTTCGAATTGCGTCGTTAATGCTTCGTTTTGCGTCGTTTTCTATTACATTTTGTGCATAGAAATGGTATTTCCCTTTTTATTTGCATTTGATCAGACACAAGACATCTGCTTTCGTTTTAAAATTCTTGGTGTCAGTTTACAAGAAATATTAGTGCAATAAAGTGTAAGAGCAATTTCTGCTCCGTAAAAAATAAATAAAATTAGTCAAAAGCGAAAAAAATTACATTAAAACAAAAAATGGACATTTTAAAACGTTTTAAATCAGGTGATAAACCTACTGACATTGCAAGAACCATGGGTTTATCTCCAACTACAATAAGAACAATTTGTAGTCGTGATGCTGATAAAATTAAGGAATATGGTAAAACTGCCACACATTTGCAGTCAACGCATGTTTCTAAAGTTAGAAGTTCCCTTATGGTAAAAATGGAGTCCTTTCTATGCATGTGGATAGAAGATCAGAACCAGAGAAGAATGCCACTGAGCATAATGCTAATTCAAAACAAGGCTCTATCGATATTTAACGATCTAAAAAATAATTCTCCTTCAACAAGTGGTGAAATATTTGAAGCTAGCCGAGGCTGGTTCAGTCGTTTTAAAACCAGAGCAAATCTGCATAATGTTGAAGCAGCTAGTGCAGACATTTCAACAGCAAACAACTTTAAAGAATAACTGAAATCCATTATAGAAGAAGGCGGATACTCTCCAAAGCAAATCTTTAACGTCGATGAAACTGGACTGTTTTGGAAACGATTTCCAAAGAGGACATTCATTTCTAAATCTGAAAAATCTTGCCCAGGGTATAAAGTCAGTAAAGATCGACTCACGATTCTCTCTAGGAGGATATGCTGGAGGTGATTTCAAGTTTAAACCTCTTCTTGTTTATCATTCTGAAAACCCAAGACCTTTTAAAAATGTTAAAAAAGTGATATACCGGTCCACGGGCGTGCAAATAAAAAAGCTTGGATGACAGCAACCCTGTTTAAAGACTGGATAGAAACTTGCACAGTTCCAGAATATATATATGGACCAAGGTGTTATATCGAACTTTACAAAAAAAATCAGTTAAAGTTCTACGAAAAATAACCGGATTTTTTCAAAAAGATGTAACCATTGCCTTGGACTAACACAAATTATTTAATAATTTAATTAATTATATGTTTATATTGATTTTTTACATGTATGAATTGGCTCAAATTTATTTTTACGTTATCTTTTTGTTGCACTAAATTATAAAAAATATGGCTATGTATACATTTATGTATGGTAAAAATTTTAAAATTTTCTTCTGGAACGAATTAACGAAAAATCCATACAAATATATGCAGAAAAGTGATTCGATTTGCGTTGTTTCGCATTGCTTCCCGTTTGGTCGGTCCCAATTAACGACGCAAGTCGGGGTATTAGTGTAGTGGAATTGCAACGCGACCGCAATAAAAGTATTGAACCCTTTTCATTTGGAAAGAAGAAAAAGCCTTCGGATTCATATGAGAGTATAAGGTATATACATAACTAGACTAACATATACATGAGTTTTGTACAATAATAGATACAATTTACTTCTCAGCACATCACGGCTTTAAATGAAGAAACTGGAACTGATGACAAGATGCCATGTATTGAAACAAAAATTAATTACTTATTTAGTGTTTATTTATTACTATCAAATGTGGAATAATAAACAATATTTCTATTACATACACGTACTTTCACATAAGTACATGCATATTTGCTCAGCAACATACACGTGATTCCACTTAATTAACTGCATGTTTGCAAGAAATATGTTCGCGCTTCGACGTGAGTGTCTGCGTGATTGGGAGGAACTACGTATAGGGTTATCCATTTCGTGGTTTCCAAAGTATACGGCTGGAATTCGACATCTGTCAAACTAAGTTGTTATACAAATTTTTTTTCTTTTCAGTTGGAAGTCTGCACGCTGAAAAATACGTCTTTTTTTTTTTGGTTACACACAAGTAAAACGCTTGTTTGGTGTTTGTAGCAAGTAAAGATTATTTCCTTCTACACAAAGCTTATTTGGATGTAAATATAACTCGTTTGCTATTAGTATTACATATTTTTGTATAAGCAATGCGTGTTTGGGAAAAACAGACAACGAACTTATTAAATTCAACAAAGTACAACCTTTGGGTGCGAATAAGTGTGTATTTGCAACTGTTTTCGTAATTTTTTTTTCTGCATTTACGCTCTTTAAAATAACAGCAATACAGAGAGAATGAGATGGATTGTTATATAGAAATTCACAAATTGAAAAAAAATAAAAACTAAGTCAAAATGCATACATATAAATTTGATATTTATCACCTACAAACAAGTTTATATTTGTGGTATGGAAAAATATATATATATATGTTTGATGCGAACTTGTTTGCTGAAATTTGTTAAAATGGCCATTTTTTTCAGCGTGTGACATTGACGAAAATGGATCGCTCAACTATCACACAACGCGTAAAAATGATATAAACCTACTACAAAAATGGAATTCTGGCACAGCCACATATCGTGCTTTAAGAGGAGATTATGAAGCACATTTATCACTCGGTGGGTATGTTAATAAATATGTCCAAAATTACCTCAAAAGAATTAATGCTTGCAACACTTCGGTCATTTAAATGATGTAGAGTTTCACACATAAAAATGAAATATCATGAAAAAAATATTTTATATGCGTTTTATTTACGTTTACTTTTAAAAAGCAAAATGATAACCGTTTAATTTCGGATAAGTAAGTAATGTTTGTTACACGTAAGTATATTCTCATTCCGTAGGAAACAAACATATATTTATAACCTACACACATGTAAATGCTTATGGTTCGGGCAAATATATGGGTGAATAATCTGAAATGACTCCTTTTCTTTCCGACCACTCCGACGAAAATAATTCGCAAACTAAAATAGAAGTAGAGTTTCTTCGAGAACCTTCGAGGAGAACAATACTTCAGCGCGAGAGAAACACTACAAATTGAATGTTACCTTTTTTTAAGCAGAAAACCACACCAGGCACGGGACTGAGATAAAATGTTCCGGACAAAAGTCAATGATTTTTATAATTTCTTAAAATTAATTTAATTAAATCAAAAAAAGAGTATATGTGACTTGAAGTGATAGTGCATAAATTCATTTGAATGCAATTACAGATTTTTAATATTTACATACATAATAAGTACGGTTTATTTTGCTGCGTCGGTTTTGGACACGCCACGGGACTGAGACTACATGTACTGTTTTCTTTTTTTCGATATTAACAAATTAAAAATTTTAAAAACTAATACGTGGGTTATTTTAACAAATATAATAATCTGCTTAGAACATATTTATAAAAAAAATTAGTTAATACAACACAATTTTAAACAGCCGGACACAGAAAGGAGTCATTTAAGATTATTCACCCATATATATGGTTGATGTATAATTTGTTTGAAAAATGTTTTTAATATGGCAATATTTTTCATAGAGTAATAATAGTTGCCATCTTTAGCCTCTAAACTTTCAATAGGCGCTGCACAGTGGGGCAGAAGTAGTGGTTTTGTGCGATAAATTTAAAGTCTCAACTGACTTTTTGTGTCTTAAAGGCTTGCATAAGAGTAAAAATTAATTCATATTACGAAAGGATAAATTTCGAGGTTTGTTGAATGATAAACTTGCGTGTTTACATCAAGAAAATTTTTGGTTTTCATTTTGGTCTTTATTATCAAGGACGATTATGTTTTTTTTCAAAGGCAAATGTGTTGTTAATAATAAATATACGATGAATTAAAAAATATAAAAACTTAGTACCTAAAATTTTTAAACTAAAAGATTACAAAAGTACTCTCATAGAAAAAGTTTGACCAAACGCACATGAACTGACAACATACGGTCACGAAAGTCTATCGTTACACGTATGTGGCCAAATCGTCAACGATGTTTCAATTTTGTCAACACGGTTTTGTCAACGATTTGTGTAAAAATTGGCAACAAGGTGGTCACAATTGGGGTACTATACTGGTTGTTGATGATAAGTCAACTGTACGTTGCCATATTTCCACCATTTGTTTTGGTTGTGCAATGCAAAATCTCATTCGATTTGTCACCCCAATAAATAAAAATGATTTAAATCAGTTTGAAACAATTTAGTTATTATTACATATGACAAAAAAAGATTTTATGCGCTATAATGATGTTCAGAATTGAACATGAGTCTTTTTCTCTTTCCCTTTGTATGTACAGGCAATAGGGTTATGACACTTCAAGTGTGTCACTATCAGCAGCCTGAGCTGCACTCGCGTATACATGCAATTGGAAATCGACGATCGAACCCTTCAAGTGGTTCACTTTTAATAGCATAAGCCACACGCACATTCAGTCGATTGAAGATCGATACGCTAATACTGCATGGGAATGCAATGCGCTGTAACAAATGTTTGCGTCTGTTCCATGTTTATGTATTTTTGGAATCTTTATTAGTCTGTAGTGTATTTGTATATAGTTTATTGCTTCTTTGTTTAGGAGCATTCGATGTATGTGGAATATGTACTGCCAGTGTCATGTACTAGACGTATTGTCAAATTCTGTATTATTTAAGTGAGTGTTTCGTTTTGGAAAATAAAATCAGTGTCTTAAAAGCACTCAACAAGTAAAGACTTTTAGTTCGGATTAGCTCTTTACAAATGATGTTATTGTAAAAAAATCTGCAAGAAATTAAGTTTAATGTTGGCGGCCACGTAATTGTTTTGGTTTTAGTAGTTGGGTTGCCGAGCTACAAAATATAACATTATTATAACTTCATTATTATAACTTCATACTACCAGAAAATTTTGCCAGGAAAAAAGTTTATTTCGAATCTCGGCACGAAGGCCTAATGGAGCCACGGCTTCCTTTACGTCCTGCTCCTTCAGATATGTAATTTCTGAGGCTGAAATAAAAAAAATAAATATTTATATGCAATTGAATATTGCAAAAGATTTACTTAAGATTTACCAACACGTTACAATTGTTCACGAACGTTTATGATTTTTCAACGTATTTTTTCCTTCAGTGTACGTTCCAGAAACGCACTATTTCTACATATGATAGTTGCATCTGAACACACACCTCTTCTACTCTTTTAAATATGTTGGTTACACCCTTCAGTTACATCTTTATCTTTGAAACCCTATCCATTCTGGTAGTCACTACCAGGGTTGTTAGATTTCTTCTGACTCTGTTGCCAAAATGCGGCGCTGAAAATCGCCAAAAAATATGTTATACCAGAAAACCTCTATAGAAGCAAATATATTTTACACTTTCTAAGAAGTAATTTTAAATATACATCTTCTATATTTATAAAAGAGAATGCCGTCCGTGTGAACACGCATAACTTTATAACGGATCGTCCGATTTTCACGATTTTGGGCTTGATGAATTCGTGTTGGCCCAAGGAAGGACATAGGATGTAAAATCCTGGAAGATTATACAATGGCTCACAAACGCGTATTGGAAGCTTTAAATCGCACATTGAAAGATTTACGGAATGACACACGACATTTCGGTGGCGCATTGATTTTGTTGTCAGGCGATTTTCGTCAAACGCTGCCTGTCATTCCAAGATCAACTCCAGCAGATGAATTGAACGCTTGCCTGAAGGCGTCGGCTTTATGGCAATACGTGAAGAAATTGCAGTTGAAAACGAACATGGGAGTTGCTTTACGAAGTGACCAGTCCGCTGAGGAGTTCTCTAGGCAATTGTTGGCGATGGGTAATGGCGTGATTCCAGTCGAATTAGTTACCGGCTTAATTGAATTTCCACAGAATTTTTGCAGCATTACAACTACGCCGGAAGAGCTGATTATGAAGGTTTTTCCGAATATCGCGCAGAATTATGTTGACCATGATTGGCTGAGTGCACGAGCGATTTTGGCTGCGAAAAACAAGGATGTCGATCATTTGAATTTCGTCATTCAAAATGATATCTCCGGTGAGTTGCATTCATACAAATCCGTCGACTCCGTGATGGATGAAAACGAAGTCAGAATTTTTGAATTCTCTGGATGTCCCGGGCTTGCCGCCACACTTTTTGAAATTGAAAGTCGGCTCAATTATAATTTTGTTGCGTAATCTCAATGCACAAAAACTTTGTAACGGTACGCGTTTGATTGTGAAGACACTCAAATCAAATGTCATTCAAGCGACGATTTTGAGGGGAAAATTCAAGGGCGAAGATGTTCTCATTCCGCGGATTCCTCTTATTGCGAACGATTTGCCATTTGTATTTAAGCGTCTTCAATTTCCGGTGCGTCTCGCCTTCGCTATGACAATTAATAAGGCGCAAGGACAATCGCTGGATGTTTGTGGAATCAATCTTGAGTTCCCATGTTTTTCACATGGTCAATTGTATGTGGCGTGCTCACGTGTCGGCAAACCTTCCGCTTTGTACGTGTACGCGCCAGAGAACAAAACGAAAAACGTTGTGTACCATAAAGCACTTCAGTGAAAAAGCGAAAGGTTGGCTGATAACTCAATCATTGCGGTTTGATTAAAGCACATCGTTATTCTTTTACTTTAGTTATTTCCATTGTATTTAACACAACTTTTTAATAAAGAATTTGAATTGACTGAGTTATATAAAGCAGCAAGTGCATGCTCGGAATTATTTTTTTCGTTGCATTAACGAATTTAAGCGGAACGAAGTTCGCCGGGTCAGCTAGTATATGTATAAGTTCGTTGTATGTTTTTCCCGAACACGCTATTGCTTTTACACAAATATGTAATACTAATAGCAAACGAGTTATATTTACATCTAAATAAGCTTTGTGTAGAAGGAAATAAACTTTACTTGCTACAAACACCAAACACGCGTTTTACTTGTGTGTGAACATTAAAAAAGACTTATTTTTCAGCGTGTAATAACCTAGCTTTTTGAGCTCAATGTAATTATGGGACATTTGACAACCAGTCTCAGTTAAAAGTAAAACTTGCACATTTTTTACTAAACATTGATAGGAAGTTATATGATTGCATTATAGAGCATTTTTTGGTCAGTATAGTAAAAATAGCTGCAATGTCACCACGCGAATCTTAAACGCCTTTGGAACTAAGATAATTGATAATTAATCATTCCAAAGTACAAAATAGCGCAGAAATAGTAAATCTACAGTGTTTAATATTATTAAGCATCTTAACATTTCGATATGACATATCTGACGAACTAGTTGAGGCATGCATAATGTGACCATCTGTACCGAAATGACCGGTACTGTACCGAAATTTGATGATGTGTACCAATGTAACCAAGAAAATCTCCGGTACAGGCAAATGTTCCGAAATCATTCAAAGAAATTATACTAAAAAATAACTAAAAATGCTAAACAAAAAAAAATTTTTTTTTATTGTTGTTGCTTTGTGTTTATTTGTCAATTTTTTCACTGTCAGCATTGAGGGTGCTACCAAAAGACTTTTCTATTTCGCATCCCTGACACTAAAAGAGAGAGTCAGATAGTTCCTCATTACTCCTGCTTTAATGGCAGCTGTCAAATGTAAGTTGTCTTGCGAGCAATCCATTTTCTACTCTTTATTATAAAGGGTGTTTTTTATTGGGGTATAGAACTTTAAGTTGGCATCACTTTTTTAACTGGCGGCCATTTTGTCAGCTGTCAAGTGATTAATATTTAGTTTGGTTTGCCATTTCATCATGAACAGGTTGACAAAAGAACAACGCTTGCAAATCGTGCAAAT
The DNA here is from genome assembly GCA_958296145.1 of Hydrotaea cyrtoneurina. Lineage (NCBI taxonomy): Eukaryota > Metazoa > Arthropoda > Insecta > Diptera > Muscidae > Hydrotaea > Hydrotaea cyrtoneurina. Next base: position 45,176,094 of record OY282512.1, read on the forward strand.
TTATTTCGAAAGTAATGAAGTTTATTAACCCTGCACCGTCATCCTTCGTCAAAATGACGACGCGCAATTTTATTTTTGAGTTAACATGTGTTTTTATCGTTTGTTTTGACCTCATTTTTCGTATAGCGTTAGTCGTTTGCAAACTGTTGATGGGCCTAGACTTGCAGCGCATTACGCATATTGTAAGTTATTTTTTTTTTGTTTTTAATTTTTTGGCGTAGTCAAAATGACGAAGGATGACGTTTGTGTAACTTTCAGGTTTCATGTGCATTTTTCTTTTGTAATTTTTATACAATTTTTGTAACATGGCTCATCAAAAAACACTGACTTATGAACAAATTGAGCTTTTTCTCTCCTTGAGTGATAAAAACGATGAATACGAAAGTGATCTCAGTGAATCAGGCTCTGATATAGAAGTCGATCAAGAAGAATCCGTTGCAGATACCAGCTCTTCAGACGAGTCAACTGATGCGGATGAAGATGACATTCCGCTCAATATTTTGAGAGCGAAGTCCAACATAATAACATGCGATAAAGTTATACTTCGTGGGAAAAATGGTCATAAATGGTCTTCAATCAAGGGCACGACACATCACTATGGGCTTAATATAGTACACATAACTCGAGGACCAACAAGTGAATGTAAAAACAAAACGGACCCATTTGAGTGTTTCACACAATTTATTACAAAAGACATCGTTGTTGAAATTGTACAGTGGACAAATGTCGAAATAACTTCACGCCAATCCAACGTGCTTGAAAATTATGATGAGGCACAAAGACGGAACACTACTGCAACGGAAATATATGCAATTCTGGGAATTTTAGTATTGACTGCCGTCAAAAAAGATCAGCATTTATCTGTGGAGGAACTGTTTGACAGATCTTACTGTGGATCCAAATACATAAGCATAACTACGAAAGCAAGATTCAAATTCCTTATGTCTTGTTTGCGGTTCGACGATAAGTCTATACGCCTTCAATTAGTTGGTGACAAATTCGCTCCCATCAGAAAAGTATGGGAAATCTTTGTGCAGAAATGTAGGGAAAATTATATCCCTGGTCCATACCTTACAGTGGACGAGCAACAATTGGCATTTAGAGGTAAGTGCGGTTTTCGAATGTATATCCCAAATAAGCCAGCCAAATATGGACTTAAAATGGTAATGTTGTGTGATAGTGGAACCAAGTACATGGTGGATGCAATACCATATTTGGGCAAAAACTCAAACACCACTAATATGCCCCTTGGAGAGTTCTATGTCAAAGAACTTACTAAAACTGTACATGGCTCCAATAGAAATATAACAATGGACAACTGGTTCACATCCATACCTCTAGCGCAATCGCTAGGAAAAAGCCCGTACAAATTGACAATAGTCGGCACTCTTCGATCAAATAAAAGAGAAATCCCAGCAGAGTTAAAAAACAAGAAGGGTCGTAAATGCGGAACGTCCATGTTTTGTTACGATAATAATTTAACCCTTTTATCTTATAAGCCAAAACCAAGCAAAATGGTTTACCTTCTGTCATCGTGCAACGAAGAGGGCTCTATTAATCCGAGTACAAATAAACCAACAATGGTAGATTTCTATAATAGTACCAAAGGAGGAGTTGATACATTCGACCAGATGTGCAGTGTGATGAGCTGCTCAAGAAAGACAAACAGGTGGCCGATGTGTCAATTTTTTTAGAATTTTAAACATAGCTTTCATAAATTCGTACATTATTTATTCTCACAATATGTTTCAAGATAGACAGAAGCCCCTAAATCGCGTTCAGTATATGAAAAACCTTTTTGCAAGTCTCACAAGAAGTCAACTAAATGACAGGCTAGATATACCAACAATATCTACGACTGTAAGGAATGATATCCAAACTGGACTTGCAGTCAATAACTCCACAGATGCCGAAAATGGAGTTCCGATACAAGGAGTTAGAAAAAGAAAGATATGCGCTGTCTGTCCTTCTTCAAAACGAAGAATGACGAATGTAGTTTGTGCTAAGTGTAACAAAAGACTGTGTGGCGAACACAAAATTGAAGTTTGTGCCTCTTGCCTAAAATGAAACAATTTACCTTCAAGCTTTTATTCCTTTAAATATTTAATATATTAGTTTTAAGAAACTCAAAAAGACTTTATTGGAAAAAATTTATAATTTTTTTTTTTTTTTTGTGTTATAAAATGTTTATTTTAAAATCCATGCCAATTGAAAGAAGGCTGTGAAATGATAAATTTAAGTTATATAAATAAGAAAGTCTAATGAATTTTTGTTGAATATTGATTAAAAATAAACTAAATAAAAAAATAGACTTAACATCGGTTCCAATTTTTGCTCACAATGCTATTTATAGCGTCTTGAAATAGGCCGTAGTCAAAATGACGAAGGATGACGTTAGTGTACAAAAAATAAGGATGACTTTCTAGGGTTAAGAAAGAACTGAAGTTCACCGCAAGCTCCGTCCATTTTAGTCGACATAATCGTCCATCAGAGCAATTAATTCGGTTAACCATGGATCGTTTTCGCACTACGTTTACTCTATGTCAGTGCTAGTCAACCACTTTACCCGGGGAACGAACATCTTCGGCTTTTTTACACGTATTGACACGAGTGTCAGCACAAAATGTAAATAAACGCTGGTGAGAGCAGTCATTTCAACTCAGTTGCTCTCAAGCATTCAATGAAAGCACATCTATGTTTGTTTTTGCGGATAATTAGGTACACTGAGAATATGTGGGATGTCGAATGGGAACATACATTTTTATTTGCTTTGAACATATTGAACGAAGCCGAGTGTCTTGTATGCAACCAAATTATTAAAACTAAGAATGCACATACACTCAAGCGTCATTACGATGCATTACATGCTAAAGAACATTTGATTATTGGGAGAGATAGAATTAAACTTATTTCTAAATTAAGAAATAATCTTGAAAAAAAAAATATGCGTGTTAGGAGCATTATTATTTAAAAAATATATATTTTATAAAAATAAAATATAGAACTTTGAACAACTATAAGTAAGTTAACAAACAAACGCAATATTTCTTTCAGTGAAAGCACGCTCATCTACCCCAATACACTCACCCAACAAACCAAAACCCTTTAGAAATAACCTGTAACAAACTTACTATCATAAGCCTTAAGCTTAGAAAACGTTAGTGAAAACTATAGTAATACGCTTGGTAACAATTATATAATAAACAAAATTGAACCCTGTTATAAGCTTGCTAGTCTATAATATACAATAAGCTTAGAAATGTAAGCTTTTTCTTACGAAACCGGTTTTCGTTGTACTTTATGTGTGAAGCAAGCAGCGTATAGTTGACGATTGTGTTTTTATTTTTCTTTGTTACGAAATCTATGGGTTCAAATGATGTATGTTTAAGAAAAGTTGTAGAAATTTGTTAGTAGTAAGTTTATTCTCCAATTTAGTTATACAGTAGACGCTCGCAAATTAGAACCACTTGGTAATTAGGGTAATTCTAATTTCCGAAAAAATTCTAATTTCTGAACGTTTTCTTTTTTACCCCAAAAAGTATAGAAACGATACAATTGATAGTAAAATTTTAGTAATATGTAATTATTTAATTTAATCTTGGCAAATAATCAGTAATACTTGTTTGCTTTTGCGGTTTTCGTACGCTTTCTGAGACGATATCGTTTCGCAAGGCTAAGAGACTGCTAGTGTGCTTTGACGAACAAGGCTCATGATTTTTGCACCATTTTAACAAATTATTAACGCTTTCGATAGCTGTTAAGTGAGATATAGCTGGAGTGGCATAAACAACATCGTCGTCGCCATCATCTGATGCCTCATTATTGCTACTGAGTTCACTTTCAGAAATGTCTTCAAAGGCATTGTTGTTCCATGTGCCAATTTCGTGAATGCTGACTCCAACATTTGGAACAATTTCCGCCAAGAGATTTAAATTGGTTTGGATAACTTCATCGTAAATCTCGCAGGTGTGCCGAAATTGTGCCAGTGGCAAATCATCATCGCTGTCGTAATCGCTTGAATCCCAATTCAACAGTTTTGACCATGATTTTTTCAACAGCTTTTGTGGCAACTCATTCCAAGCCTGTTGCAAGAGTATTATTGCATTCCGAATCGAATGGCATTTCAAAAGATTATTCAAATCACCATCTTCACCGATTAGTTGAGATAAAAGCTGTTTCCTATAAATCAGTTTTGTTACTTTTATTGGATTCTGATCCATAGGTTGCACAGCTGCTGTCACATTTGGTGGCAAAAGATAGGCTACTATGTTTCCGTCATCACTTTGCAGTTCTTCAATGGGAGCATGAGCAGAGCAGTTGTCGATCAGCAAAAGAGCCTTTGGAGTCACGTTATTTATTTTAGAAAAGCTTATGACCTGTTAAAAAAGTTTTTAAGAACTATGTATAAACAAAGAAGAAATAAGATTCCATTTTTGTACCTCTTTTATAAATATTTTATGAAACCAGTGTTGGAAGATACGTGAAGTCATCCAGGCATTTTTAGAAAAGTCATAGTGAAGTGGATTATTGAATCCTTTGAAACATCTTGGTTTTTTTGCTTTGCCAATTACTAATGGTTTCAGTTTGTGACTACCGTCAGCGTTTGCGCCTAGTAAAATCGAGAGGCGTTCCTTTAGTATTTTATGCCCTGGAGCTTTTTTTTCGCAAGCGGCGACATATGTTCTGTCTGGTAGACTGCGATAAAATAATCCCGTTTCGTCGACATTGTATATTTGTTTATCTGTTAACCCCATTTCTTTGATCTTCGAACGAAATCTGTGTAAGAATGGGGTGAACTGGCCAACATCACTAGACAGCAGCTCACCACCAATTTTTAAATAACGAATACCACGTCGATTCTTAAATTTGGTGAACCATCCATCGCTTGCGTGAAAATCATTTTCATCTCTATCTGGATATGATGAAAAGCGAAAAAAGCGCTCTGAAATTAGAATCAAGTTCTAATTTTCGAGCGTTCGATGCTTGATTCTAATTTCTGGAAGATTCTAATTTGAGAGAGTTCTAATTTGCGAGCGTCTACTGTATTACGCTTAGGGACTGGTTTGTTGGGCACTCACTAACACAACCATGATCTCTTTTTGACTAGCACTGCTCTATGTGATAATACGCATCCGCAGAGACGTCGAACAGTGCGCACCGAAGAAACAATTGCCGCTGTAGAGCAAAGTGTTGAAGAAAACCCGAATGAATCGATCCGAATGAATCGCCACCGTGCACAGCAATTGGAGCTTTGTCCATCAATTGGAAAATTGGACCTTCGGGCACATGCCCGAAATCATATTTAAACATTAATGGCATAAAATTATCCTTCCAATAAAGCCAAATTGATGGACATTAAAACGATTTTCTTGTGTTTTATTTCAATTCGAAGTTCTATACCTCAATAAAAAACACCCTTTATTGTGTATTTAACGCATGTATATTGTTCCGAGAAATTTAAAAAATGTATTGGGACCAAATTCGAGGAAAAAGAGTGAAATTAATGTGCTCAACGAAAATTTAAAGGAAAAATATAATTTTACAAAACACAAAAAAACACAGTTGGACGCTGAGAGATATTTTATACGTTAGGTTCAATCGCGATCTTAGAACAACAAGGTTCTAACTGAAAAATAAATACATATACGAACTATAAGATATTAAACGTTATGTTAAGTTTTATCAAAACTGCTTTGGTACAGTTGGGACCTTGTTGTTCTAAGGTCGCGCACTATTGAAATGTCATGCCTCGAATTTTTTGATTTCCTAAAAGGCGAGCCAAAAATTGTAAAACAAATCTCGCCTGATGGAAAATGTGCATTTAAAAAATCTTAATTTTTTTTAAATATTAATTTTCGCTGAATAAAATATTTTAATTTGTCATATTTTTAAAATTATTGCATTTATGTATTGTACCGAAATTTGCTCGCCAAATGGTGGTCACATTAGGCACATTCTGAAGAAAAAATATATATATGTCGTATGGAATTTCCACCGTATTTCATTGTGGCCATGAAAACAGCCGTAGGTTGTACGATCGTAACCCGACGATGGGGGCGTGGTTTAACATTGCAATCATCATATCTGATGTACTATTACATCTATTAAGATGAGATATTCTACATGTTATTGACACAGAAATAAATACGATCTGAAAAAGTGGGCGGCTCCACACTCCTTAATGAAGAAAAACGCTGACGATACATAATGATGTAACGATCGTCATAGAATTTGCGCAGTATTTAACTGTGAACCTACGTACTGTCATATGGAGCGGTAACACCTTAACATTTTTAAGTTCCATGTATTTGCCATTATATAGGAATTAACATATCCAAAACAAAAAAGCTATATCTTACGTAATGACATGTTATGATTGGACACTGGAATAATTAGAGGCAGACTTTTTCATATCTACAAAAATATTAAATTATATATTTTTTAAATGTAATAGCTTACTGTTATTCAAAGGTATTTGGAAATAAAGTAAAAAAGAGAAAACCCATTATTTTTGAGTGAGAATTGTATGGAATAATTTTTTTATTTGCATAGAATTAGTATTTGGTATTTTCCTAAAAACCTTACACGAAAATTTTAAATAATTGCCAAATCGGTTTAGGTTGTTAATTTGCTCTAAAAAGAACATAATTTCATTTTCATTTGTATAGATCGATAGATAGAGGCTAGATGTATATATTTCAAAATGTTTGTAGGTAGGACCAAGTTTGCCGGGTCTGCTGGTATATTATAAGTTCAAACGAATGTTTCGTTATAAATCGGCAAGGATGGCAACCCGTCTATATTATTTAGTATTAACTTCTTAAATGCATCATCGCACAGTAGTACTTCAGTTGAAAGCATCAATTGCTTCCAATAAATGTTTTTTTTTTTCTCACATTGGTTTTTGTTGTATGACACATATCTACATTATGGATACACTCATCGCAAAGATATCTCACAAATTTACTACTTTCGAGTACTCCCGCAGAATATTGATCAAGTTCAGAACACTTGCTGTCGCAGTGGAAAATCTACGCAGAGAGAGCTCTCATAATTTAAGTGACCATAATCGGTTTTATGCCAATTCCGATTTTTTTATCTGTGACACGACTCTTGCAAAAAAATATATGGTCAATCAATCAAAAATTGTTAGTAGGATTTGATTAACAAAAAACGACGTTAATTTTCTTCAGTTTTCAGTGGCTTCTAATGTGAAAAGGTGTAAAGAGCTAATATCCGAATCCTTGCATAATACACTACGTTAATGCTACGAATGTAGAGTGGCGTCGGTATAATTCCCCCCGAGTTTTAGAAAGACATCCAGTCACCGGAGGTAAATGTTAGCGGAAATTTATGAGTTCACTTAGATGATTTCTAATAAAAAAAAACAACATAAAAATGCATAGAAGAACGGTCAATGGTCAAAAATTGGTCGAGGTTGGAAACAGTTTTAGGTAGAAAATCCATACTAAATGTTAATGTGAAGTATGACTACATTTATAGTCATACACATACATATTTGACATGTCCAAATACTTTTTAGGCGTGCATTTTTTTCACTTTCGATAATTTTTTAGTACAACAAATGCAATTTTACTAAATGACATTTTTGTATGTATGTATTTTTTCGCAACAATGAATATTGTTATTATATGAATACACGAATGTGGTTAACTCAAGATCAAAAAACTCGTCAAAATTACTTCAGAAACGGTTTTTTGTTCAAACTCCAAATTCGCCACACATAAAGAAGCAGACGTTTTACCATTGCAGATATTGCAAGAGCTACAAGGGCAGATATGCTGTGGTTTTAAGTCTTGCAGATGACGTTTCTGTGTATTTTGTAGTTTTCGTGTAGCAAATCGTTGCAAACTTTGCTTGGTTTGCAAGATCTACAACCCACATTTGCAACAAAGAGTGAATACCCTAATTGTGAATTCGAAAATCGTTTGCCGTTTTTATCTGACAACACTACGCCTGAGATGAAGTATGTTTAAACAGCTGATCACTCTTTTTTTTACACACAATTCAATTGTTTTATTTAATTAAAGGAGACTGAAATTTTTTTATGTAAGTGAAGATAACTTCCTGTTTATATTCTTTTTTTCGCTGAAAACCTCCGGCACTCGAAGGGTTAATAAAGTTATATAAAAAAATTCTCATTGCTGCCCCTTCGCTTTGCAGCACATTCCGGATAAGAGCAGTTTATGGCTGAATTTTATTGCAGGATTTGTATGAAATTATCACATTTAACTGCATTTTGCTTATCTGCACTTTCGTCCTAGCAGCCGCGATGATTGTATTTTACAATTCAATTTCCTAAATCGGTATCTTATAATCATACGATTACCGAATTTATAATTGTGTAAGTAATTGATGAAATCACATCTCTAAAACAAATTGAAATGTAAAACATTATAGGCTTTGTCAATGTGTAAACAACAGTTACAAATTATAGAGTCCGTGCAAAACATACAAGAACAAACCTAATAGATTGGTAAAATTTACGGCGAGCTTTAAGATAATGATGAAGAAGGAGCCTCCAGTTATACTAAAGGGGTTTTGCCCGATATTTTAAAGAAGTGTGAACCGGAGAATGTCTTCAACGGCCTTTATTTTACAGCTTTACCCACCGGAACATTTTTTCGAAACGGCGATCAGCCGAAAGGTCGCAAATTACCGATTTTTTCACTTAAACATATCGCTGGCTAAACATGTAAAGGCTCTAAGTCCACTTTTTTTGGAAATTGAGATTTTGATGCAGTTATGTTCAATATGTGAAAATACATCGATAAAAAAAAAAAGTTATCTCATTTGTTGTTGCTGTTTTGTAGTGATGAGTAAAGGCGCTAAGTCCAATTTATCACATTTTTGTGTAATATCTCACTTCTTCCAATATTGTCATATCAACTGTTTCAAAGGGAATAGTCTGAGAGTCCCACCAACTGACATAATATTTTTTCTCTTTGCCCACACTCTCGTTGTTTTGAGTATCAACACCGTTGACATTCATGACATTAATCGTCGCCTGCTTATCTCTCATTGTTTATCTTAGCTTAACTCCACACGTATAGAAATCGATCATTCTAGTGAATAAATAAATATCAACTTGTCAGTGTAATTTATGTGCTTAAGGTAACAATATTTCAATACCTTTAAATTTTTAAAGTATATTGTTAAATTATTATTTTATTAGACGCCTGCCGCCTTGTCATTTACTGGTAGCAACAACTTTGGAGTTCAACCCATTGAAAGTGGTGGCGATTATGGAATTGAGTCAGACGACGGAGTCATAGGTCTGGTTCCATATGGTTTTCATAGTGACTCCGATGATTCGTGTGAGTTACCAACTAAAACTAAAAGTCGCCAAAAAAGAGTCCAAGTTGAAAATGCAGCTTGGTTTTCGGCCAAAAATAGAATGCGGAGGGAAAAAGGCAAAAGTTATTTTGGAAGAGTAAAGGAAAACAATGGTTGGAATTATGAAAAGACGAAAGAATCAAGAAATATGAAGGGTAAATGCAGATGTAAAAAAGATGGGTCCATGAAATGTGCGGAGATAAATGACGATGATAGAAAAAATATTTTTAATGAATTTTGGAACATGAATTGGAAAGAAAAAAAAGTTTATGTAAATACTTTAATTGAATCAGCTCCTATTAATAGACCGCGAAATAGGAAGCCTAACCTTAAAGTATCATCTCAAGGTACAAGGCAAAAATATGCGAGTGTGCAGAAAGTATTTCTTGAACACGTCGGACGTAGGTGCGAAGGCTGTGCATAATTGGTTGAAGAAGCCCTCAATTTCAAAAACAAGTTCAAAGAAAAATACTCCCAAGAAGGGATACTTAACAAATGAAAGACAATGTCTTAATTCATTTTTTGATGCCCTTCCAGTAATGGAATCGCATTATTGTCGTGCTGATACGCAAAAAAAATATCTGTTGCCAGAATGGCGCACAAAAAAGGGGCTCTACGATTTTTATGTCAATGATTGGTGCAAAGAGAAGAACATGCAGTCACTTTCAATTACCGCATTTAATAAAATATTTGATATTAAAAATTTAGCATTGTTTCTACCTAAAAAAGATCAATGTGAAATAAATAAAATAAAAAAGGAACAAAAGTACACTTTCATTGCAGTAAGAAAGAAATGTAATTAGAGACAAGTTTTAAGAAAAAGCTCTAAGTCCATGAAAACATACAAACTAAACAACAGAAAAAGCTCTAAGTCCAAAAAAGCTTTAATCTCGCGAAACACATATTTTTTCATTTTGCTTTTACGCAAATAAAAAAAAAAAAAAAATACAAAAACAAAAACAAATTGCATTTACAGATTTCAAAAATGTTTATTCAAAAAAAAGTTTGATTGTTTTTTGTCTCTCCTGAACATTTGTAAAATATGGACTTAAGGCCGAGTTACTTGACCGTAATCGTAACCGTGACGTGTCAGCTGATATGTTCTCCTTATGGGAAACATGTACAAATGGTTACTTGGCCGTAATCGTAACGTAACGTAACGGATGAACCTGTAGAAAATAGATTTTTCTATCCGGCAAGTGACATTTAACAAACAGCTGATTTGTTTCTAGCAAAAAAAAAACAGCAAGAAAGTAAAAGAAACGACTTTGTTAGCAAAATAATAAAATAAAAACATAAAAATGGATAAATTGTTTCTTCACAACACTTTCTTTCATTATTAATGAATTTTTTACGTTTTTATCAAAACAAACAGACCAAACAGACAAATTATTTTGTTTGTTTACATACAACATATGGTACTTCACGTATCTTGGGTAACCACCACTACATCAACGTTCCGGTTACGATTACGTTTACGTTCCGGCAACGGTCAAGTAATTAGGCCTTTAGAGCCTTTACATGTTTAGCCAGCGATATAGAGAATGTAAAGAAAAAAATTGCACCAGCTATTGGAATATTGTATAAGTTAAAAAACAAGTTAAATAAAAATGCCAAAAGAATGATATTTCAATCTTTAGTGCAGTCCCAATTGAGCTACTTGGCGGTTGCATATGCTTATAATCGAAACAGCAATTTGTTGAAAACACTGCAGAGCATGCAAAATAGGGCTTTGAAAATTGTATATAACTTGCCGAGGACGTATTCAACTATTTCTTTATATAAAGATGTAGGTAAAACCATTTTACCAATATATGGATTACATGAATATCAGGTTCTACTGTTTGTTTTCAAATGTATGAACAATCTTGGTCACCATACCATAGCATTTTCACAAAACCAGTCAAATGTCAACACAAGAAATCAGATGCATCTAAGAATTCCACGCTGTAGATTACAAAAGTCGAAGCAGCGCATTGATTATGTGGGTAGTGTCAAATATAATGATTTACCACCAGAATTAAAGGCAATGAGTAGAATTTTAAACTTTACATCGTCTTGCAAAATGTTACTATGCAGTAAATTTTAAACACTTTTGATATAAATTTTATAAGTACAAAATGTATAAGTATAAAATTAAATTTGTATATAAATTTAAAAACCAATTTAAAATTTATAATTGTTAAGTATTTTCTAACAATAATTTATTTATATTAAATGAAATGTAGTTGCCGCTTGCCTTAATAATGCCTTAAAGGCGCTGAGGCCACAAAATTATTAATGTAATAAAAAATCGAAAACTACCCCAATGCCATTAATGGATAGGGGTCACCTAGCACTACATTCGGTTCTCTCACATTTTTCCCTAAACCTAATATTTCTTTAAATAAATTTTTTTGAAACCCGTTGCATACTTCACGGGTATTTTCATAAATATGGCAATAACTTTGCGAAAAATTAAAAATTTGGAAATCTGTAACGTGTGCTTAGTAGTGCTAGCCTAGCACAAATTTTTCACCATACATCGATTCTATCTTCAACTGTTTTGGGAAAAATCGCTTTTTTATTTTTTTAGCGATAACTTTGCGAAAAATGAAGCACAACTTAGCCCAAGTCACAGATTTTAAACATTTTCATTTTTCGCAAAGTTATTGCCATTTTTATGAAAATACCCGTGAAGTATTTTGAGAAATTTTGTGTTTTCGACTTTTTCGAAAAAAGTGTAAAATTGGCGATTTTCTCAGAACTGACATTTTTTAGATTTTTTTCGTTAACGGCACAATTCGAATTCTCTATTGAACAACAATTTCGGTTTTAGAAAAAACAAAATGGCGGTGCTGGCACTTTATCGAAATTGTCGATTTTTTTTTTTCGAAAACGGCTGCAGATAGAAACTTTTCGTAAACGGCACAATTATGTACTCACCTAACACAACTCAGCACAACTTCGGTTTTTTCAAAGAAACAAAGTGGTGGTGCTGGCACTTTTTTTCGTATTTTCGAAATATCTCGGCCAATTTTCAAAAAACGGGTTGCTGGACAAATCATCACAATCCTAGTACCCCTACGTTGGTAATTTTCAATCGATTTCCTTAGACAAGGTCTTATTTTATTCAGAACCAAATGCTATTTAATCCTCTTATGTCAAATGTTGATCCCTTCATGAAGAAATTTGCAGAAAAATTCTAAAATTGTAGAGAAAAATTATAAAAAAATTACACTTTTGGAAAAATCTCAGCAAATTTATGCAACGGTGGTTGTGTTATACTCAGTTCGAAAGGCCAAACGTCCGTCTTTCCAAAAATGATTTGCATTTTTAAATCGGCTTTATATGGAGCACGTTATTACTGTTTAAGTGAACAAAGTCAGCTATAGTCACGGCCATAACTCCGTTTTCTGAAGAGGTATTAAAGAGCTTGGAACTGTTTTGTTAACATCTCGACTATGCATATAAAGTATTAAAGTCAATTTCACAATATATATACCTGTTTTATTTTTTTGATAATTTACCATTTCCTTATATATGACTTTTGACCTCCATGCAATACATGTTAACATAATCTAATAATCTTGAAACTTATGTCACTCTGACTCAATTATACCAAACATCGTAACATCGTCCAATTTTCTTAAAATTTTCAGTATTTAACCAAATTTCGTAAAATTCACCGCAAAAAAAACGATTTTAGTTGTTTATAGTACAAAATTTACCCTAGTTTGACCTTTGGCCTAAATATTTTTAGTATGTTACGGTATCACTTTGAATAACTTATAAGTTTAAAAAAAATAAAATGAGGAATATCTGGCATATATTTGGGACCGTTTAATACTTAAAATGATATAAGGCTGGACTGCACTATAGTTCTATCTATGCAATAAAAAGGATAATTACAGTTATTATTCAAAAGCTCAAACTTTAAATTGTTTTATTGATGGTATATTTTACATCAACAGAAATATTGTAACAAATTAAGATTTTTGAAAGAAGAAGTTTAAAAATTAGCGAGAAAATGAATTATTTCGCAGTCTAATACGATAATATAAACTGGATATTTTGAATATATTGGTCTGTAGTTACCTTATTCAAAAACAATGCATCAACCTTCTCAAAAATAAGCTGCTTTCAAAACTCCCATTAACCAAATCTGCTGCATGCGGAATTATTATTCACCTTTCCCTCTCTCTCTCACTCAAAATATGTTAAATGAAAAAATCAGTCCATTCAAATAAGACAAAAATAAATAAGAATAACAACTTGGTCAAAGAAGAAGAACAAATGTGCATTATTAGATTTTTGCATTTAAACAAATGCGAAATACAACATTGAATTATGCCAAAAACGAAGTTTGTAATGAATTTCTAAAAAAGAAACTCATCCTAATGCACATATGTACAACTTCTTTGTCTTAACAACAAAATAATTTAAAATCGGATTTACTTACCTGTTTGCAATTCAATGCCGCCGATAAAATGTCACAATATATCGGTTTTATGCCAATTCCGATTTTTTTATCTGTGACACGACTCTTGCAAAAAAATATATGGTCAATCAATCAAAAATTGTTAGTAGGATTTGATTAACAAAAAACGACGTTAATTTTCTTCAGTTTTCAGTGGCTTCTAATGTGAAAAGGTGTAAAGAGCTAATATCCGAATCCTTGCAGAATACACTACGTTAATGCTACGAATGTAGAGTGGCGTCGGTATAATTGCCCCCGAGTTTAAGAAAGACATCCAGTCACCGGAGGTAAATGTTAGCGGAAATTTATGAGTTCACTTAGATGATTTCTAATAAAAAAAACAACATAAAAATGCATAGAAGAACGGTCAATGGTCAAAAATTGGTCGAGGTTGGAAACAGTTTTAGGTAGAAAATCCATACTAAATGTTAATGTGAAGTATGACTACATTTATAGTCATACACATACATATTTGACATGTCCAAATACTTTTTAGGCGTGCATTTTTTTCACTTTCGATAATTTTTTAGTACAACAAATGCAATTTTACTAAATGACATTTTTGTATGTATGTATTTTTTCGCAACAATGAATATTGTTATTATATGAATACACGAATGTGGTTAACTCAAGATCAAAAAACTCGTCAAAATTACTTCAGAAACGGTTTTTTGTTCAAACTCCAAATTCGCCACACATAAAGAAGCAGACGTTTTACCATTGCAGATATTGCAAGAGCTACAAGGGCAGATATGCTGTGGTTTTAAGTCTTGCAGATGACGTTTCTGTGTATTTTGTAGTTTTCGTGTAGCAAATCGTTGCAAACTTTGCTTGGTTTGCAAGATCTACAACCCACATTTGCAACAAAGAGTGAATACCCTAATTGTGAATTCGAAAATCGTTTGCCGTTTTTATCTGACAACACTACGCCTGAGATGAAGTATGTTTAAACAGCTGATCACTCTTTTTTTTACACACAATTCAATTGTTTTATTTAATTAAAGGAGACTGAAATTTTTTTATGTAAGTGAAGATAACTTCTTGTTTATATTCTTTTTTTCGCTGAAAACCTCCGGCACTCGAAGGGTTAATAAAGTTATATAAAAAAATTCTCATTGCTGCCCCTTCGCTTTGCAGCACATTCCGGATAAGAGCAGTTTATGGCTGAATTTTATTGCAGGATTTGTATGAAATTATCACATTTAACTGCATTTTGCTTATCTGCACTTTCGTCCTAGCAGCCGCGATGATTGTATTTTACAATTCAATTTCCTAAATCGGTATCTTATAATCATACGATTACCGAATTTATAATTGTGTAAGTAATTGATGAAATCACATCTCTAAAACAAATTGAAATGTAAAACATTATAGGCTTTGTCAATGTGTAAACAACAGTTACAAATTATAGAGTCCGTGCAAAACATACAAGAACAAACCTAATAGATTGGTAAAATTTACGGCGAGCTTTAAGATAATGATGAAGAAGGAGCCTCCAGTTATACTAAAGGGGTTTTGCCCGATATTTTAAAGAAGTGTGAACCGGAGAATGTCTTCAACGGCCTTTATTTTACAGCTTTACCCACCGGAACATTTTTTCGAAACGGCGATCAGCCGAAAGGTCGCAAATTACCGATTTTTTCACTTAAACATATCGCTGGCTAAACATGTAAAGGCTCTAAGTCCACTTTTTTTGGAAATTGAGATTTTGATGCAGTTATGTTCAATATGTGAAAATACATCGATAAAAAAAAAAAGTTATCTCATTTGTTGTTGCTGTTTTGTAGTGATGAGTAAAGGCGCTAAGTCCAATTTATCACATTTTTGTGTAATATCTCACTTCTTCCAATATTGTCATATCAACTGTTTCAAACGGAATAGTCTGAGAGTCCCACCAACTGACATAATATTTTTTCTCTTTGCCCACACTCTCGTTGTTTTGAGTATCAACACCGTTGACATTCATGACATTAATCGTCGCCTGCTTATCTCTCATTGTTTATCTTAGCTTAACTCCACACGTATAGAAATCGATCATTCTAGTGAATAAATAAATATCAACTTGTCAGTGTAATTTATGTGCTTAAGGTAACAATATTTCAATACCTTTAAATTTTTAAAGTATATTGTTAAATTATTATTTTATTAGACGCCTGCCGCCATGTCATTTACTGGTAGCAACAACTTTGGAGTTCAACCCATTGAAAGTGGTGGCGATTATGGAATTGAGTCAGACGACGGAGTCATAGGTCTGGTTCCATATGGTTTTCATAGTGACTCCGATGATTCGTGTGAGTTACCAACTAAAACTAAAAGTCGCCAAAAAAGAGTCCAAGTTGAAAATGCAGCTTGGTTTTCGGCCAAAAATAGAATGCGGAGGGAAAAAGGCAAAAGTTATTTTGGAAGAGTAAAGGAAAACAATGGTTGGAATTATGAAAAGACGAAAGAATCAAGAAATATGAAGGGTAAATGCAGATGTAAAAAAGATGGGTCCATGAAATGTGCGGAGATAAATGACGATGATAGAAAAAATATTTTTAATGAATTTTGGAACATGAATTGGAAAGAAAAAAAAGTTTATGTAAATACTTTAATTGAATCAGCTCCTATTAATAGACCGCGAAATAGGAAGCCTAACCTTAAAGTATCATCTCAAGGTACAAGGCAAAAATATGCGAGTGTGCAGAAAGTATTTCTTGAACACGTCGGACGTAGGTGCGAAGGCTGTGCATAATTGGTTGAAGAAGCCCTCAATTTCAAAAACAAGTTCAAAGAAAAATACTCCCAAGAAGGGATACTTAACAAATGAAAGACAATGTCTTAATTCATTTTTTGATGCCCTTCCAGTAATGGAATCGCATTATTGTCGTGCTGATACGCAAAAAAAATATCTGTTGCCAGAATGGCGCACAAAAAAGGGGCTCTACGATTTTTATGTCAATGATTGGTGCAAAGAGAAGAACATGCAGTCACTTTCAATTACCGCATTTAATAAAATATTTGATATTAAAAATTTAGCATTGTTTCTACCTAAAAAAGATCAATGTGAAATAAATAAAATAAAAAAGGAACAAAAGTACACTTTCATTGCAGTAAGAAAGAAATGTAATTAGAGACAAGTTTTAAGAAAAAGCTCTAAGTCCATGAAAACATACAAACTAAACAACAGAAAAAGCTCTAAGTCCAAAAAAGCTTTAATCTCGCGAAACACATATTTTTTCATTTTGCTTTTACGCAAATAAAAAAAAAAAAAAAATACAAAAACAAAAACAAAAACAAATTGCATTTACAGATTTCAAAAATGTTTATTCAAAAAAAAGTTTGATTGTTTTTTGTCTCTCCTGAACATTTGTAAAATATGGACTTAAGGCCGAGTTACTTGACCGTAATCGTAACCGTGACGTGTCAGCTGATATGTTCTCCTTATGGGAAACATGTACAAATGGTTACTTGGCCGTAATCGTAACGTAACGTAACGGATGAACCTGTAGAAAATAGATTTTTCTATCCGGCAAGTGACATTTAACAAACAGCTGATTTGTTTCTAGCAAAAAAAAAACAGCAAGAAAGTAAAAGAAACGACTTTGTTAGCAAAATAATAAAATAAAAACATAAAAATGGATAAATTGTTTCTTCACAACACTTTCTTTCATTATTAATGAATTTTTTACGTTTTTATCAAAACAAACAGACCAAACAGACAAATTATTTTGTTTGTTTACATACAACATATGGTACTTCACGTATCTTGGGTAACCACCACTACATCAACGTTCCGGTTACGATTACGTTTACGTTCCGGCAACGGTCAAGTAATTAGGCCTTTAGAGCCTTTACATGTTTAGCCAGCGATATAGAGAATGTAAAGAAAAAAATTGCACCAGCTATTGGAATATTGTATAAGTTAAAAAACAAGTTAAATAAAAATGCCAAAAGAATGATATTTCAATCTTTAGTGCAGTCCCAATTGAGCTACTTGGCGGTTGCATATGCTTATAATCGAAACAGCAATTTGTTGAAAACACTGCAGAGCATGCAAAATAGGGCTTTGAAAATTGTATATAACTTGCCGAGGACGTATTCAACTATTTCTTTATATAAAGATGTAGGTAAAACCATTTTACCAATATATGGATTACATGAATATCAGGTTCTACTGTTTGTTTTCAAATGTATGAACAATTTTGGTCACCATACCATAGCATTTTCACAAAACCAGTCAAATGTCAACACAAGAAATCAGATGCATCTAAGAATTCCACGCTGTAGATTACAAAAGTCGAAGCAGCGCATTGATTATGTGGGTAGTGTCAAATATAATGATTTACCACCAGAATTAAAGGCAATGAGTAGAATTTTAAACTTTACATCGTCTTGCAAAATGTTACTATGCAGTAAATTTTAAACACTTTTGATATAAATTTTATAAGTACAAAATGTATAAGTATAAAATTAAATTTGTATATAAATTTAAAAACCAATTTAAAATTTATAATTGTTAAGTATTTTCTAACAATAATTTATTTATATTAAATGAAATGTAGTTGCCGCTTGCCTTAATAATGCCTTAAAGGCGCTGAGGCCACAAAATTATTAATGTAATAAAAAATCGAAAACTACCCCAATGCCATTAATGGATAGGGGTCACCTAGCACTACATTCGGTTCTCTCACATTTTTCCCTAAACCTAATATTTCTTTAAATAAACCAATTTTTTTGAAACCCGTTGCATACTTCACGGGTATTTTCATAAATATGGCAATAACTTTGCGAAAAATTAAAAATTTGGAAATCTGTAACGTGTGCTTAGTAGTGCTAGCCTAGCACAAATTTTTCACCATACATCGATTCTATCTTCAACTGTTTTGGGAAAAATCGCTTTTTTATTTTTTTAGCGATAACTTTGCGAAAAATGAAGCACAACTTAACCCAAGTCACAGATTTTAAACATTTTCATTTTTCGCAAAGTTATTGCCATTTTTATGAAAATACCCGTGAAGTATTTTGAGAAATTTTGTGTTTTCGATTTTTTCGAAAAAAGTGTAAAATTGGCGATTTTCTCAGAACTGACATTTTTTAGATTTTTTTCGTTAACGGCACAATTCGAATTCTCTATTGAACAACAATTTCGGTTTTAGAAAAAACAAAATGGCGGTGCTGGCACTTTATCGAAATTGTCGATTTTTTTTTTTCGAAAACGGCTGCAGATAGAAACTTTTCGTAAACGGCACAATGATGTACTCACCTAACACAACTCAGCACAACTTCGGTTTTTTCAAAGAAACAAAGTGGTGGTGCTGGCACTTTTTTTCGTATTTTCGAAATATCTCGGCCAATTTTCAAAAAACGGGTTGCTGGACAAATCATCACAATCCTAGTACCCCTACGTTGGTAATTTTCAATCGATTTCCTTAGACAAGGTCTTATTTTATTCAGAACCAAATGCTATTTAATCCTCTTATGTCAAATGTTGATCCCTTCATGAAGAAATTTGCAGAAAAATTCTAAAATTGTAGAGAAAAATTATAAAAAATTACACTTTTGGAAAAATCTCAGCAAATTTATGCAACGGTGGTTGTGTTATACTCAGTTCGAAAGGCCAAACGTCCGTCTTTCCAAAAATGATTTGCATTTTTAAATCGGCTTTATATGGAGCACGTTATTACTGTTTAAGTGAACAAAGTCAGCTATAGTCACGGCCATAACTCCGTTTTCTGAAGAGGTATTAAAGAGCTTGGAACTGTTTTGTTAACATCTCGACTATGCATATAAAGTATTAAAGTCAATTTCACAATATATATACCTGTTTTATTTTTTTGATAATTTACCATTTCCTTATATATGACTTTTGACCTCCATGCAATACATGTTAACATAATCTAATAATCTTGAAACTTATGTCACTCTGACTCTGACTCAATTATACCAAACATCGTAACATCGTCCAATTTTCTTAAAATTTTCAGTATTTAACCAAATTTCGTAAAATTCACCGCAAAAAAAACGATTTTAGTTGTTTATAGTACAAAATTTACCCTAGTTTGACCTTTGGCCTAAATATTTTTAGTATGTTACGGTATCACTTTGAATAACTTATAAGTTTAAAAAAAATAAAATGAGGAATATCTGGCATATATTTGGGACCGTTTAATACTTAAAATGATATAAGGCTGGACTGCACTATAGTTCTATCTATGCAATAAAAAGGATAATTACAGTTATTATTCAAAAGCTCAAACTTTAAATTATTTCGCAGTCTAATACGATAATATAAACTGGATATTTTGAATATATTGGTCTGTAGTTACCTTATTCAAAAACAATGCATCAACCTTCTCAAAAATAAGCTGCTTTCAAAACTCCCATTAACCAAATCTGCTGCATGCGGAATTATTATTCACCTTTCCCTCTCTCTCTCACTCAAAATATGTTAAATGAAAAAATCAGTCCATTCAAATAAGACAAAAATAAATAAGAATAACAACTTGGTCAAAGAAGAAGAACAAATGTGCATTATTAGATTTTTGCATCTTTTTGCATTTAAACAAATGCGAAATACAACATTGAATTATGCCAAAAACGAAGTTTGTAATGAATTTCTAAAAAAGAAACTCATCCTAATGCACATATGTACAACTTCTTTGTCTTAACAACAAAATAATTTAAAATCGGATTTACTTACCTGTTTGCAATTCAATGCCGCCGATAAAATGTCACAATATTCATCACAAAAAGGCTTTAAAAATTCAATTCGTTCAACAATTCTGGCTACAAAATTCACAATGAATAAATCGAAAAAATTCTGAAGTCTTATTGACAGTTGTATTTGAATGTATGTTTTGGTTTGGTTTCTCTGTGATATACATACAAAGTATTTCAAACTATATTACTTTTTTTTATATTATAAAATATTTGAGGAAAAACACATACTTATTTTAAGTAAGTACATTTTTCGAGCATACTCAAATCTAGTTCAATTTACTACGGTTGAGTATTATTTACTACTTATAAGTATACATGTATTTGCATTAAGTACAATTTCTGGTCTCGTTTGGAGTATTTTTTGGAATTGAATTTAGTACGAAGATTTTTTTGAGTGTTATGAGTTCTAAAATAACCTTATACATGCATACATATTTTTCTTGATGTAATAAGTGTGATCTTTGAATTTATAAATAAAACTAATGATTAATAATTGTTCTTTAAGGCAATTCATATATAAAGGTAAAAAATCGCATAACTGCCTTATGAGTGCAGATACAAAATCCGGATATATGCCTCTTGTGTGCAGGTGAAAGACTTGCACATTTCGCTTAAGTGCACAATCATGTGTGCACCGAAATTCAGTGCAGCTAAGCGAATCATACTTAATTCGGAATATAACTTTTTGGTTCATGGGAAACAACTTGTATTCGGAACATGGTAAACAACTTAAATTCGGAATTTAAATATTTTCACTATCACTTTCAAATGACAAAAAAATGATATAGAGTCGAACTTAGTGCATCCATGGAGGACAAATGGAAATACTTTCCACTATGACACTACACTTAAATTAGAGCTAACAGTGACCGCAGAAAACGCTGGAGGGACATTTGTCTGAAACAATTTTCAGAATGTCGAATTCTTCGCCTGGAAACGTGAAAACGCTCACTTAGTGCGTCCATGGAGGAAAAAAGGACATACTCTCCACTGTGATACTACACTTGACTCCATGGACGCATTAAGTTTGATTTTAGAACAATTTTGGCCATTTTCACATTTCCAGGCGACTCTGGAGCATTGTTTGTCGTTTTATATAGCATGAAGTTGAAAGTGTTAGTGAAAAAATTTAAATTCCGAATTTAAGTTGTGTCCCATGAGCCAAAAAGTTTATTCCGAATACAAGTTGTTTTCCATGTACCAAAAAGATATATTCGGAATATAACTTTATTAACCCTTCGTGGACCGGAGGTTTTCAGCGAAACAAGAATTTATCTTCTTTCATATGAAATTGTTTATCTGGAAAAGAAGAAAACAAAGGCGACACATTTTGCTATTTTCGCTGTTGAAGGAACATAGTTCCCTGTTTTGTGATTATCCCAGCTGACTTAAAAATCCTCGTGGGTCTAATGACCGGGCATTGCGTTAATAAGTTTCTCTCCTTTCTTCTAAATTATTCACAAGAACGCTTATCCGTGAAACAGATGATTACCGATATGGTGGCATCTTAAGAGTATTTATATTTGTACTTTTACAGGAATTCTATATGACATTCTGGAACTAAACTGGGACCATTCTAGTTTTGAATGAGGCTTTTCGTAGAGTGAGTGAAATCTTTTTCAAGTTGGTTTTAAAATGTGATGATCTTTATGATCTCTTTTATTGTCTTGACAAGCTGATATAGTTATATATGAAGTTGTAAACTGAAGTTTTATAGATTCTTAATGTACATTGGTTTCACGCCGTAGTATACTTTTCTCACGATAATTTAAGTCCAATAATTCGTGGCAATCAGTATAAAATCACTCACTAGAACTGCTGGATCATTGTTCCCAAATTTGATTAGATTAAAGTTATTATAAGAGATAGTGTTTTTGATGTATTTGCAGTCTCTGAAGCTATGGCACCTTGACTCTGTTTCTGACAATGCCGTGGGTATTCCGGGATCAGTCTTGCTCGTAGCTAGAGGCGCTTGTTTCTAGGAAACGCAGGTTTAAAAATGTTTTTCAATATTCAGATACTACTTCGTGTGAGTCTTTATTTATTGAGTTGACCTTTCATCACAACTCCAGATGTTTGTTTTTTGTCGTTTAGTTACCACATGGTAAGTTTGCCAGAAAGTATAGGGTACTCGAATTACGTTCAATCTTTGCATCTGGTGTTTTCAATGTTGAACAGCATTATAATAACATTGACTGGGATGGATTACTCTTATATTTACACCAGTGTGAATTTCCATATTTATCGATACATTTGATGTTGATAGCATCGATTTGGAATCACAAGAGTTATCCATGGTACTACTGTGGACCCAGCATCTATTTCCAGACGGCCACAGTGGGCCTTCTTTTGTTACTCTATGTCCAGTTACAAATGTTTTAGCAGTCTAGAAGAATCAACCAAAAAAAGAATTTCGGAAAATAATGTGTTGGGGCCTTTTTATATTAAGGTAACTATTTGTATTTAGTTGGTCTGTATTTAATTTAATTTATATTTATTGAGACTTTTTTAATAATCAATACACGAAATAATCGCAACATATCAACGAATAAATGTAATATACTAAGGAAGTGAGAACAAGTGTACAGCATCAAGCTTTGACAATAACAGTGGTATGTAGTTGGTAAGAAGTAAAGGAAAATCCGCCCTTGCTCCCAGGGCTTACAATATAAGCTTTCTTAAAATAGGTTGTGGACTTAGTGCTACCTTACAGACTAGGAAAAGAAAAGCAAACAAAGTAAAAAATAAATAAATGATAGAAAAAAAAATGTACGTGGTAGAACGGGAATTTTATACCCTATGTGGGTACCAACATTTATACATTTATTGTAAAATGTATTCCCTAAAGAGTCTGAGAGATAAGAATGTTTCTCGTATACAAAACCTAAATGAGAAATGTAGTTTGTGTTAGACCAACTGAATCCGATACGTTTTTAATGAAACCGTTCTCATAACAACTGACCCTTGTGATAAATCTATCCAAAATATCATAAACGTAAGCTCTAAGTGGAACAATACCCGATATTCGATTAGAATATCGTTTCCCCGAAGAACGGAAGTTTTTGCCAATACAAAATCTCAAAATTGTCCGCTCCATTATCTCCATTTCATTCATAACAGTCGGCGATAAGTTAAACCGAATCGGAAACCCATAAAGAAGAATGGGCCTGATAGTGGTCTTGTATACCAATAATTTGGTGTCGGAAGGCAGATATTTATTGCTTAATATTTTTGAAAAGGAACCTAATAACTTGTAAGCTCTCCCTAAAGTTGCCATGGCATGCCTATTAAATTGTAATAACTAAATAAATAAAATGGACTCCTAGGTATTTAACATTCTTCCGGAATTGTATTTCCGAACCATTCAAGAAAAGATTTAACAATTTGCTCTCTGGTACTACAAAATAGAGGTCTGCAACGAATAACTTTTCGCTGCACATATGAAGTTCTAATTCGAAACGAGTAAGTACATACTCGCTCTCTCAGAGCGCAAGCAATGAAGTGAAGAGAACGGTTGTATATCAAATACAGAAGAGTATGTAGCCGCAGCACAATGTGTTCCGAAAAAAGCATATAAAAAGCAAATATACAAATGAGAACAACACAGAAAAAGTACTGCGAATATGATGTTCACTTCACGTGGTACCTCGAGTATTAACAATTCGTTGATGATGGTTTTGACATTCGAATTAAAATTTAACTGGTATTTTGTGCATGGATAGTGGCGATATACAGTAGGTAACATTGACACGTTGACTGTTGTGCAACTAAACTTTATTTTGAATTTAAATAAAATATAATACCACCTATTTTGCTGTATGGCAATATAAGAGTTATGTCGTGACCTTTAAAAATAAAACAAAAAAAAAGTAAAAACTTAAAATTGAAATATATACATACGTATGTTTAAAATCAGTCAATTATTCCACCAAAATCATTAAAACCAAATTTTTTTAAAAATAATTAATTACATAACTAATTACATAATTAATTACATAATTTTTAAGTAGTCTTTAATCGATATTATTTTATTTTGTTATAATTTTAAATAAACTTACTTCAAGAGTATTCATTTTCATTAGACACTGAAAGGCGATAAGAAATCATAGACAACTGTTCCTTCTATTTGTTATACTGAACGTTGTACATAGAGTACCGCAATCACTTTCGCTGTCGCGACGTACTCGACAAGATCGCTGTCGGTATGTTCGAATAAAAGTGAAAGAGGAACATGTATTCGCTGGCAGAGACCATAGCCGAGTAACTACTAGTAGTTATTCGAAGATTTTGTTGTTCCTACAAATGTGAACATTTGTTTTTTCGTCACTTCGAGTAAGTGTTTATGCTTCGTCGGTACATGTGTACACTGCAAATACAAATGGAATTGTGCAGACCTCTACTACAAAACCCCTACACTTTCCTGACGCATTCCTTATGCAGATTGCCTCACATTTCACTTTGATGCCCCAACTCTCATAAAACTCACTCACCTCCGAAAGATGTGACGATACATGACTCAGGGCATTTATTGGAGATTCATCATGACTATAGCGGAGGGAATCGTCTGCATAGAGAATACCCGTGGGATTGCTCCGGATATGGGGAAAGTCATAATAACGAACCCTGAGGAACACCGCGCTATATCCTTCCAAAATCAGAGATATTGTCGCAAAACTGTCTGTTCTCAAAGAAGCTGTGAATAAATTTAATAGTCGAAGCACAAAACCCAATTCGTGTCATTTTCCAAAGAATTCCGTAATGCGAAGCATGGTCAAATGCTTTCTCGACATCCAAAAACACAGCAACAGTGCAGTGTTTCTTTCTCAAATTCAAAATTATGTCATTCTGAAATTTAAGCATATCATCGGTGGTTGAATTGCCCTTCTTAAAGCCAAATTGTAAGTCCGGGATATAATGTAGCGTAATATCTAAATCCATCTTCTCCCGAAGAACCTTCTCCAGAAGATTTCCCAAATTGGACAATAGAGAAATAGGTCTCAAGTTCTCAATATCGCTATTGTTCTGTTTTTTTCGTATAGGAACTATTCTGGAAATGTTCCAACTAGCAGGGAAATGGGAGTTGGAAATGCAGTTGTTAATAATTATAGTTAAATACTCCGGCGCCCTAGCGGACAGCTTCCTAATTATATAATTCGAAATTGAATCCAATCCAGCGGACTTCTTATTATTAATTACAGTTGTTGCAAAGCTATCTACGTGACCTTCAATTTCAGAGTTCGAAAGATTTCTATCGCTAACCGGAAAATGATGCAAAACTTCTCCATCTATATCATTTCTAAAATTCTCCCAAATCGTATTTTTGAACGACAAAAATTTAGACGGAGGTCTTAAAAGAATATTAAAACTCGGAAATCTAATCTGAAGACTAAGCGGGAAGTGATCAGTCCTGGGTCAATTAGACTAGGACTGACAATAAAGTGATCCAAAAAGAAGGAAGCTCCAGGAAAAGTAGAGGAATTACTAGAAATACGAGTAAAATGAAAAGAGTTTTGCTGAAGAAAATTAAAAAATAATTGTTTGTGCGTTTTTGTTCAACCCAACTTAATGTATTCGCCTGTACACAATAACGTCAATAAGAAAATTGTTTCATATGGAAAATTCAAATTTAAATCGGCCAAATAATTGGGACGAATATTCAAAGCGAAATTATGCATCTATAGAGTACATTAAGAGACATATACGCCGGTGCAATTACAAATACATAAGTCGCCATCCAGAGGTAAATTGGTCAATCACTACAAATATCCACAATGTATTCATGGTACACATTTAAAAATAAATTATTTTTGCCATCACGTAGTTGAGAGCTATTATAAGAGTTTTTCTTCACGAAATGATCAATATACTGCCAGAGAATATCTATGAATTTTCGGCAGCTTTTTTTAATTGCAACAACATTCCACTATTGGTTACGAAGGTATGAAAATATTCGATCTCTGACATCCCTTAAGGGGCAACTGAAATGGGAAATCTCTTATAGATCAACAAAGAGCTAGAACGCGTAAACAAAGCACTCAGACAGAGCCAGTGGTTACAGTACGATTGCAACATGCTATTCTCCGAGATGACATCAACACACTCTCTGCTCTCGAGAGTTTCCATAGCTGCGGATATTGAAAATATGCTTCGCTATGCCATAGTACTGAGAGAAACCAAATGACAAAACTTGTGCGTCTGTATGGAAAGATCTGTTTTTTTTTTGTTTTGTATTTCAAAATATTTATATTTGGATTTGCAAACAATACGAGTACGTATACATACGTACATATGTAAAAAATCGACATTATTTAAATAAATCGTAAAACTATTGAGGGTATTCATGACTTAATAATAGACCATATGACGAGCGGCATTAAAAAAATCTTCGTACTTTGGCAAATATATCCAAGGGCAGTTTGAATAAATTGGGTACATATTATCCAAAAGGATCAATGTGAACTTTACAACAATAGGCGCGTTTTATTTAGATTTATCTGTATGTTTCTGTCAAATAAACAATGTCTCTGCCAGAAACAATAAAACCAACGTTTAATATAAATTAAACAAATTTTCTACGAATTTGTTGAAACTGGGTGACTCATTTGGGCATGCACAAACGATATACTTATCACACACATGTCGTCCCTTTAAATGCGTAATCGGCAGATATGTTGAAAATGACAGATTGTCAAATGAAACACGTCGTATGTTTTCGTAATTATCGTTTAGAGAAATTTTGAATTTTTATTAAGATGCAACATTTTTTGAGCAAATGACACTATGGCCGAAGCGGGCTGAGTTGCTGCCAAGTCGCAAAATACGTGACACTGATTGTCACGGCTACCTGCAGCAGGTCGAGCTACAAATGCATATATGGTCTTATTGACGGTACGACGTAACCCTTCATCCATGGCCATGACAGTGAAGAATCGATTTTCGGGATCTACGCCAATGTGGGAGATGTTGTTTGGCGCATAGTGTCGCCGGAAGAATATTTGCCTCTTGTTGTCAGTCAGTGTAATGCCGTTTCGGGATACTTTAAAGTGCACTTCAATGGTTGTGTTCAATTCGGGCTGGGCGTACATTTCGTGAACTGCTCTACGTATAGCTTCATCTCCGGTTAACGATTCCGTGTTCATGCTAAACAAATACAACACATTGCACGCCGCCCCCTGCACCAGGAAATGTTTTTGCTTTTGCACCAGTTCGGCATCTTCTAGGGAAAGCATCAAATCACGATTGGGAATAATAAGCTTACAGGGCAAGGCCAATTGATTGATGGAGTGTTGATAGACGAGGGCAGATAGTGATGTGAAGGTGGGCTCATTGACACAGCCTTTTAAGCGCACACCTCGTGTTGTGGGCTCCAGCAAGAAATGACGAACAAGCACATCAGTATTACCTGATCTGTCGGACACTGGTACGCCCTGTGGTGGTTTAGCCACCCGCAATACCAACCCGAAGGCATCTTTATATGTCGTTGAGTTTCGTATGATGAATGTCCCTGGATGGGCATGTCTTAGAAGAGTTACGGCCTCATCTCGTGTCATATGTGGCTTATACCAAAATTCTGAGGAGTCCCTGGCAAATTTCACAAGGTGGGCAGCTACGTCATGTGGAGTTTCCGTCAACGTATTTTCTTTCGGTCGAGACGGGCTCAATGGAGTTACAGTCGGAATTTTCGAAGCGGAACATTTTCGATCCTTGAGCTTCGTAAGAGAAATATCACGCTTCAAGACTGGTGATCCGAGTGTCACCATTGGGTACGGACTGACACATCGATCTTCCGTAAGCGATTTTGTGGAAACTGGAAAAGACGGTGTATCTGGTCGGGTCTTGGTCTCTGCGATTATTAGCGCTGGCTCATATTGACTTGGCGCCTCCACTATTGCGTTGGATTGATTGTGGCTGACATCAACTGTTTTTACATCAGGCAAATCGATTGTTTCCACGTGCTTTACTATTTCCCTACATGGATTCTCGTTGTATTCCTTTTGAAGCGTTTCTTCTTCTGACAACAAGAGCAGCGTCCGCATATTCAATTTCTCCTGAAGTTCATCAAGGTCCTTCTGGATGGAAGCATTTTGTGCCTCCTTTAAGGCATGATTTTGTTGTCTCATAGACTGTTCTCTGCGTTCCCGTAACATTTCCTCGAATTCCTGGCGCGACGGAGTTTTTCGCAACACCGGCCTGGATGGTGAAATACTAGGCCGCGTTGCTTTCCTTAACGTTGCCGGACTAGGTGGTAGCGATGCCGGAGCCTGACAAGGTGGTAGTGTAGGCAGGGGCCTATCTGTAGCCACAGACGTGTCCGCCACATCGTCCAAATGCACATGATTCAAATCACTCTTTTTGAATCCTTTCGGCAGTTTACCATATGTAAAAGGTCTAGCGTGTTCCCGGGCATGATACGGAATCTCGTCTTCTGTATCATCCGTATCCGATGACGCGTAACCACTTCGTTTTGCCTCGCTGTCATTGAAATGAGGATATCTGGATGTTTCAAATGTGGTCATTGGGAAATCTCACACAAATGTATTCCTCTGTCCGATATAAATTTAAAATGTTTCGCCTCGATCTAAAATAGCACGTTGCGCCTAGACGGCAGAGCTTCTCACGATACACTGAAGCAATTGGAACACTCATTCATTTCCCATCTGTTTCGCTAAACCTGCTAGTTAGTATTATGAGTGCACACATCGTCGAAATATATATGGACGTACATATATGTACATGGTGTTTGTACGTTTCCACACACTCAGAGTAGTTCAATAAGCATATATGTATACAAGTTGTATATACAGTGTATATTATACACGCATATAATCGTATATATTAGAGTGGTTAACGATCGTAGAGACGGAAAGCTTTACATTTTCAAAAATGTACTTTAGTTATAATCTTTTCTTTATTTGATTCTATTTAAACTTCCATCGCCATTTGTTGTGTCTAAGTAATGGTAGATGATTTTCTAGTTGGTGTAGCCCGCGAAAGGGTTTGTATACAATGAAGTTAATTTTAGGTCCTTAATCCAAAATGTTTCTACGTGATGGATAATTATTTTCGCTACTTTAATGTGCATATATTTATATTACATATACGCTTATATTTAGTATGTACAGTGTCACGAAAAGTGTGATTTATAGTAATTTTTGGGGTTTCCATTAGGAACCATGAACCCGGGAATATACAAAATATCGTAAGTATGAAATTTTATTTACTTAGACAGTGTGTAACATTCGTCAGCAAATACAAATTTTGAACTTCTATGAGTTTCCTGTTTGAACTTTCCCTAGCATACATATATTTTACATTTTAAATAATAATCTAATTTATCTAAAGTAATATTTAGAATTATAATGTACTGTTTGAAAATTAATAACATCGTAGAGTATTACCTTACCTTGTCAGATCAGAGGATGGCTTGTGTTAAAATTACCCGATACAATTAGAAAATATGCTTGCTTCCGTCCTGAACATAACTACAGTCTAAAGCTATTTTTAACTTAAACTTTCTTGCTCAAGTTGGTCTACAAACTGTTGTTGGTATTGGCCTGCTTAAAATATTTTCCAAGCACATCGGTCTTGAGTGTGCTTTCTCCAGTTCGTCATACCACGGATTTTCATGACTTCTTCCACTTGGTCCTACCACCGGAGTCTCGGCTTTCCCTGGCTTCCGTGGTAGTGGTCATCTAACGCCTTTGTAGCTGGAACGTTTGTATTCATTCGAACAGTATGGCCCAGCCAGCGCAATGGCTATATTTTGATGCGCTTAATTACGTTCATGTCGGGATGTACCTCATACAGCTCCCAGTTCGTTCGACGCCTATACTACTCGTTAGCATAGATCGGGCTATAGATTATTCTCTTTCAGAAACACCTACCACAGCTTCATCTGCTTTCGCAAATACCATGCTTCGGTGTCATAAAGGAGCATAGGTAGAATAAGCGTGTTGTAAAGTTTTCTTTTTGGGTTCAGTTAGAGAGGGTCTTGTTCTTAAATTCTAACATACATATACAGTATAATCCCGATAATTCGTACCCCGCTAATTCGTAAACCCCGCTTATTCGTAACAAAATCCCGGTCCCTTGAAAAAATCGCGATAATTCGTAAAAATCCCATACATTTCGGTCCCCTCGATAAATCGTAAAATTTTTCTAGCGGAATGCCTAAAAACCTCTTATAATTCGTAATTTTTCGTTGAAAACCTCGATAATTCGCAAACTTCAACCGTTTTGCTATTCTCTCTTTCACTTCTTTCGTGCTTTTTTATGTAGCGCAGGCGACGCGTTCTCTGGAGGAAAAACGGTAAACCATTGACAAGTGATTCTATGCTCTCAAGGGGCGAAGCATTTGTTGTTGTTTATGTCACAATGTCACAAAAACGGTCGCTTTAAGTATTTTATGAATTAAGTTTTTGTTTTTTTGGTTGAAAATTAATTTATTTTCAGTTGCTTTGTTTTTAAAAAATAAAACTACATATAAATATGTATGTATGTACATATATTCATTATTGAATAAAAACCTCGGTAATTCGTATTTTTTCTTTCTTCACCCCGCTAATTCGAAACCCCGCTAATTCGGAAACCCCGCTAATTCGTGGAAAACGGTAGGTCCCTTGACATTACGAATTATCGGGATTTTACTGTATTTGCTTCGCTTTATTTCGATGCTGACATTATTATTTCTATTTATGGAGGAACCGAGGCACATAAATGGTATCCACTACCCTATATGGTCTTTGGTATAAGTCCTCCAGAAATTTGTTTTATTCACTGTTTTAATCGCCTGAATTGTTTATCCATATATTTTTAAAAAAACATTTATGACAACCCAATCTTTTGTCCATTTTTTCACAATGGTATTTGTACACATATTGTCGGTTTCGTTGTCTCGAAGCTTTTATAAGAGTAAAGAGTTTTCTTGTTCTCTATAGCAATCATTTGCGAAATAAATAGATGTCGTTTGATATAATCTCTAAGATTCCAACAGGTTTTAAATATATGTTTTTGCTCATCTAAAGTTATCTTTGAGTGACAATTTTTCCTACAGTGACCTAATTGTATGAACTTTTTGCCAGCAACTTTCACATTTCGCAATGATTTACAGGGCAATTGCTGATTTTGTGTTTCTTAAATGTGGTGTTGGCTGCCAAATTTATACCACGCATAACCTCCAAAACAACTTCTTTTGATCAAAATATTTATTTTCAAGTCCACAAAAACACTTCTTTGCAAACAATATTTTACACAAGTCGTTTAGTCAAAATTAATGTTCTCATATACCATTTAAAAATTTATCTTGTTAAAGCAAGTTACATATTTTCAGTTTTGATAAAATAACTTCTTTCAAGTTGAAGAAGTTGTTTTCTAAAACAAAACGTATATATGCCAAAAAATATAAAATACAATTTAAATGTTTTGTCAAAAGGATATAACAATTTTATTTCTTGCATTTTAGAAAATGTTTAAACTCTTTCAGATAATATATTTTCCAAGCATTTTTTGCAAATATAATGAAAGAAGTTGATTTGCAAAAATGTCGTATTTCGAGAGAAGTTGTTTTGTCAAAAGTTCACAGAATATGTATGCGCTTCTTTGAAGGGCGTAGCAACTAGAGTGATCAAAAAACCGGGTTTTTTCTAATTATCGGTTTTCCGGTTTATTTGAAAACCGCGATTTCAGAAAAACCGGTGACCGGTGTTTTGTCAGCATAAAAAACCGGTGGAACCGTTTTTTTAGTAAAAATATGTTTTATTTTTTTTTATTTTCTTTATTTTTAAAGGAAAGCGTAACAAATTCTTTAGTTTCAATTCAGTTTTTATAAACTAATAAGCTTAAAGGACAATACACATTAATATTTTACTTATTATTCAATATGTATTTCAAACATAAGTCATAAATCAGTCTGTTTGAGACGTAAAGTTCGAAAACAATTAGAACTTAAAAGGTAATTATTTGAATTATTATAAAAAAGTAAAATTAAATTCAGGTAGTTTTGTTTTTAAAACAGTTCAGAATATACATTTAAACTTCAATCTTAAAGATCAAATTGATTAGAAACAAAAACGATAGAAAAAACTATGCAAAATACTTAACATTTTTTTTAAGTATTTCGATTACTTTTTATAAAGTAGTACCTAAGAAAAAGGATACAATCCAAATGTTTACATTTTAATCGATTTTTTTGTTTAGTTTTAATAAAGCTAGAAGAGGAAAAAACTCTTTCGCTGTATGTTGATGTGGGATTAACAGTGAGTAGAGCGCTGTAAATATTGTTCAGCTTGTCTGTACGCTTCAAAGTTTGTTCAATATAATCAAAATCATCGATCAATGAATTTTCATCAGCGGCTTTGGGATTATTATTTTTTGGGTTCTGAATGTTTTTTATTGTTTGGTTTAGATCTGTTTGACGATTTTTAGGGCTATCTGCTTCTTCGCTAGAATCTAATTCAGTATCAATACTGGAAGCCGTCATATCTGATCTTGTATTTGGCGGAAAAAGGCGATAGTTTAAATCAGATGCAAATTCCTTAACTTCATTCTTTGTTGCATACTTCAAAATATTTTGATTTTCGGGAAAGCGGCAGGTACTTACATACAAAAGCAAAGTATTAACGGTTTTTAATCGTCTCTCGTCCAACCTCAGCATCAGGTTTTCAAAAAGTTTTCGTCCATATGGAGTTCTTACACCCTTCAAGTTCTTATACAGAAATGTGTGCGTTGCCTCTGATTCGACTAGTGTGGCAGTATCCTTCGAAAGCTCATTTGTTGCTACGACCAATGGCTCAAGAATGGAGTTCAGAGTTTTGAGTGATTCTATTTCTGTTTGGATAAAAGGAATTAACCCTAGGTCCAAAAGAGCATGGTTGACACATTGAGCTATTCGTAAGAACTTGTCTATCATCGTTGACAGTGAGCTCCATCGAGTTCTAACGTCTCCCACTTAGGGTTGCCAGATTCAAATGGCCTTTTATCTGGAATCTCAAAAAAAATAGCTGGATTTTATAAGAAAAATCTGGACTGATGTAAATCACATAAATAAGGAATAAATTCGGTTTAATGGCATTTATTTCAAAAATATTATATTAAATTAACAAAACATAACAAAAGATATATAATTCAGTCTTCGTTCATACATGTAAACATTTTATGTGTACATTTACTTAAAATATTATTCAGTCTTTTCATACAAATATTCAAGATAATAAATAGTGTAGATTTATTTATTTTTCCACATATATTTTGTATTTTTAGAAACAGATTTGACTAAACTTGTTCCTTCAGGTGAGATAAAATTTTTTTGAAAATTTTTACAATTTTCATCAAAGTTCAGTCTAATTAAAAGTTCTGCACTTATGAGGTCAAATGACATTCTATTCCTTTCTTTGGAATACAAATTATTAACTACGCTAAAAGCTCTTTCACAAAAACAATTACTGACAGGTATTAAAAGTACAAATGATATTATTTTATATATATTTTCCAGATTAGATTTGTTACATGTTTTGAAAAAACTTGCCCATATCTTATCAATCGGTATATCTTTAGGCAATTGATCAAAAACATTCCGAAGACAACAAAAATCTGAATATAATTTGTCGTTATTAATTGTGTGTGAAATATTTAAAAGCTTTGGAAGATTGGATAAAGTATCCCATGAGAATAGTGATTTTTTTAGATTTAAAACAGAAATTTGGTTGAAAATCGAATTGTCTTCAAAATTATATCTTTGATTTAAGTAATTAATAGCACTTGCTAAAAATGAATTTGCTTCTGACTTAAACTTCTCTATTTCATTGGAAGATATTTGTTTAAAAATTGACATAACTTTGCTTCCATAAAACGAATCACTTAGTCGGCTTTGCAAGCTGCTCTTAAGATTATTCATTATGTCGTGCAACTCCAAGATTGTACATGAGTCACTTTCCAGAGCTAATATAGTTGAATTGAATATATGCATAACATTGTGAATAAAATATAAAAAGGCTTCTGAAACACCTTCTATGAAACATTCTTCATCTTCGTTAATTAATTCGTCGTCTAATAAGCTGTATGCAACAAAGTCCCAGAGCACTTTTCGACAATTTTGTTTCCCTTTCTGTAAAAAATAACGTTTTACTGCAGGCCAACCAAGCGTCAAGCGGTCGATCGCCGGTAAAAGAGAAAGCCATCTTGTAGGTACATGTCGTAGAAGATTTTTATATTCTATTTCGGCAAAGTCAAAACATTGTTTTAATTTTTCCGTTTTCATTGCTGAAGAACTAAATTCGTTGAATGCTTTTATGACAATGGTTTCTACGTCCACGGATAATGAATTAAGAGCATACTTCACACAATTATTTATAACGTGGCAATTGCAGTTTGCTTTGATTATTTGGTGGTTAACATTTTGAAGTTTTTGAAACACAGAATTGTGTATGCCGTAATTTACAGATGCGATGTCAGCACTATACGCAGCAATTTGTTTGACTCTAAGGTTGTTACTGTTCGTTATTCTAATAATGTGATCGAAAATATCTTTTGAAGATTCTTTGCTGTCTTCATAGAAATCCAAATTTTTTTTCTTTATTCCACTATCAACATCAAAATATTGAACAGAATATGGATATGTTTTAACATTTCCAATATTTGATGCGTCGCTGCTTACTGAAAAAAACCAACTCTCTTTCAAGGCATTAACAACTTTTTGTCTGGAATACGGAGCCAACACATTTCTTGTTATAGCTGCTGCTTTGGTACGGCCGCAAGTAATTTTACTTGCAATTTTACTATCACTGTATATGATAGAACTTAACTTAATTTGGCAATCCAAGCTGTTGTAACTTAGCCCATGGACTACGTTGTGAAAAACAGACATCAATTCAGCTCTGGAAATGTTAACCTCATCTTGAGATTCTTTTGTAACCACGTAGTTTGAAATGCTATGAGACAATTTAGCCGAAAATTCTATTTTGGTATGTTTTTTTGTATTCATATGTTTGTTTAATGACCGACTTCCTTCGTATTTTACACATATTTCGATTTGGCACAATTTACAGAACCCAGTACAGTCATCTTTTTTTTCTTAGCCACTTTGAATAATCTGCTGCTGTTATCCATTTATCGGAAAAATTTGTAAATTTTCGTTTTTTAGATGGTCCGGCTTCGTTATGGTCGTCCATATTTTTAACAACAATATTTATATTTAATATTTCTATTGTCTTTAATTTCGCGAGCGATCTTTTGGCTTGCAATTTGAAACTATTTACATTTACTGTCTGTCAGCTGTTAACAATTATCAAACTATCAGTATTGATCACGCAAATCAGTGATGGGATATTGGGAAATATTGCGTACTATTATTTTCTCCCTTTAGGTGTTATTAAGTGCAGACAAAAATTAATTAGTACGCAACGATCATGTTAATGAAAATTTAATATACAATAATAAAAGTATAGTTTTTCGTTATGGGATATTTAAAATTATCTATTTAGCTGGAAAAATTATGCAATAGCTTGTATCTGGACTTGACTTAAAAATCTGGAAAATCCAGCCCATTCCAGCCCGTCTGGCAACCCTACTCCCACTAGATGCAGCTCTTTGCCCTCTTTCTTCAAAACATATTGCTGTAATTTGAGCTGTTTTACGGACGACCTGTTGAACATCACGACGGTTTTTCGAAGTTTTTTTACTATTTCGTGGATATCGGTATTAAGTACAAGACTATCATCAAATTCCATGCATTCTTCCTCAGTTTGCAAGGAAACTTCTTCAATTTCCATAGCCTCATCATCTGGTTCAATGGATTCATTGTCGCTCTCACAATTATATATGAAGGCTTTATTTTCATTAATTTCTTGTACGGTATCCTTTTTCGTATATAGTGTGTCAATAACGCTTAAATGAATGCACTGGTTGAGACAAAGCTGCGAAATAGCCGGTAAATTTGCACCATACTTTTCTCATTACGGAGGCTCCGTGGTGTGTTGAGGCCACTATATCTCTTTCAAGGTCTACACCAAAAGCGTTAAATTTTTTTTCGACCAGAGATTGGATAGTTGATGCAGTTCCAGCTGTTCCAAACCGAGGTTGAAAAATTTAAAGTCTGCATTTTCTGAATTATATGACCGTATTGAAATGTTGACGTATTTGATGCCAGATAAGTCAGACCATTCATCTACTGTCATCGAAAAACGTTGGCCGTTTTCCTTCATCGCCCTCAAGACGTCTACAGTTTCCTTCTTTTTTTCCTTATAGAAATCATATATTAAAGTCCAAATTGTTGTTTCACTTGCAGTCATTTTTAAACCTTTTAGTGAGAGGTACGCTTTTATTGTTTTTGATGTTTTTAGAGCCCTCACCGAAATACCGTCTTCAGCAACGCACCTAGCTAAAATTTCGTTCAAGCTACAATTTGTCCATAGGTCCATCAGAAGTCTTAGATAAAGTAGACATTTCTTCCTCTTCAGTAATAACAATCACATGCGGTTTGGCCTTGGATTGTAATTCAATTTTATGGACGTTTCGCAAATGCTGAATGAGAGACGATTGCGATTGCAATTTCTTGCATTTGGAGCATTTTGCCCGGGAAGAGTCCATTTTTTCTTTTTGAAAGTATTTCCGAACTCATTTTTCTAAAATAATAGGGTACAAGAGAAAATGATCCATAAGGCTGATACTTTCACACTTACGTACGTTTGGAACTTACCTGTTCGTCTGCTATTTTGTTTCAGTCAAAAATTTGCATTACATGCTGTTATTCCCCTGGAATAAATGTGAGAAGAATCGATACTTTCCAACTTTTTTAAATGTATACCCTTATTCTAATGACTGTGACTATAAAAAAAGCTTTGACAAAATAAACGAAAAATTTTATTTGTTATGTGCTCAATACTGCATAAAAAATGTTGTCCAGTTTTATTCATTGTCAAAATCATTGGAATAAGGGTAATTGTATGAATTAAACATTATTCTCAACCATGGAGATGGAAATTTCCATTTACCTAGTTTTGACTTACCTTTTTAATTTATATCGTCTAATATTTATCGTTTGCGTAGTATCTTTTCTGTTTTTATTTAAAAAAAACATGCAAAAAGGCGGAATTTATGAAGTGTGTGTCAGTGTTGGATAACAGTTTTTTTAATGTCACTGAAGTTTACGATTTGGAAAGTGTTGGACAGTTTTTGCACATGCTGAATATATTTTTTTTAGGTTTAGGTAAAAAAAAAACCGGTAAAACCGACCGAAAAAACCGGTTTCTACCGGTTGTTCGAAATTGGTTATTTTGAGAAAACCGACGGTCGGTGGAATGATTTAAAACCGGCCAACCGGTTTCACCGTGCCGGTTTTGATCACTCTAGTTGCAACGCACGCCGGGCTCTACTAGCTTACTATAAATGGTTTTCCAACAAGAGGTGAAAATCTTGCAGTCTAAGTTTGCAAAACTCAAGCATTTTTCGTCGTCGTCGTGAAGACCTTGTCGAACAAGTTAGTGATGTGAAGAATAAAACCAGTGCACGTCGCTCAAGAACAACTGAGAATATTGATGGTGTAGCCCAAAGTGTTGAAGAAAACTCTGGTTTGTCCATTTCTCGTCGTTCTTTGAAATTGGGCATTCCACAAACGTTATTACACTGTATTTTACATAAAGACTGCGGTCTTAAGGCTTATAAAGTTCAGTGAACACAAGAACTCACACCGGCCGATCATCAACAACGTTTATGGCCATTGGACCTTACTTTTTCGAAAATGTGGTTGGATCAGCAGTTACGATTTGGTTATGGAAAATTTCATTAAAAGGATATGGTCCCGTAAGCGTGGTGGCCATTTGGCTGATGTTGTTTTTCATTATTAACGGCATGCCATCCTCTTTAGTATGAAATAATCGTTTATCTCAAAAAAATCCATTTTTCTTTGAATACCAAAATAACACCTCTTATTGGAAAACCCTGTATAACACAAACATAGATTACTTAAGTAAATTTAACTGAACATAAAATTTAATATAAACAGTATACATTTCTGTACTCGTAGAGCTTTCCCTATATTAGAAAGTACGAAATACAAAATGTTAAACTGATGTTTTTGGAAACGTTTTAAACAATACTTTTACAAAATGAGGATATTAATTTCAGATTTCTTTGTTCTAAAAAAACTTGACCGAGATAATTCCAAAAAAGTGTCGCACTTTTTTCTGTCTGCAGCCGAAAAAGTGCATAAAAATAACAACATTATTTTTATAGATATAACAGCTCCGCCATTTTGTTTTTACGAAAACTGAAATTTGTGCTAAATAAAGAATTATATCTTGGTTGTGCCGGTAAATCTAAACAAATTCAGTTATGAGAAAATAGTCAATTTTA
Source organism: Hydrotaea cyrtoneurina (assembly GCA_958296145.1). Taxonomy (NCBI): domain Eukaryota; kingdom Metazoa; phylum Arthropoda; class Insecta; order Diptera; family Muscidae; genus Hydrotaea; species Hydrotaea cyrtoneurina. The sequence goes on from OY282512.1 coordinate 45,214,957, forward strand.
ATTTGGTACTTTTTTGATATAAAAAATCGAAAACACATAATTTTGTAAAAATAAAAACTGCTGGATTGTGCCCAATGAAAAACTCAACACACTCACACTTTTTTACCAATACACACATTTTTGCTACTGGCAGGCCGACTGGCAACGAAAATTCAATGGCAGTGAAATTTTGGCACATGCACATGAAGTCGTTTTCTGAAAATTTTCTAGAGGGTATTTAAATAGTATTTGTTTTAAAAAAGTAGGTATTTGTTTTTAAGAAACATTATTTGCTTGAAAACCTTTCAAATATTGTCATTCCAATTAGTGACATCTAGAGTGTGCTTCCGAAATAATGCATCGCTGTTCTACAGATATTTTAACGGTATCTGTTCGTCAGATATCCGTTGTCTAGTCCCTGAAGTTAGAACATTTAATCGGAATACGGGGCTATCCAGGTTCTCTCATCCGTTCATTGTAAAATGGCCTGTTGACCAGACGACGCACTATAGAGAAAATTCGTTTTTTAGCCGAACCGTTCGTATGTGGAATAATCTTCCAGCAAGTGTATTTCCTGTCAGTTGTGACATTCAGAAATTCAAAACAAATGTCCACAAACAGGCGGCATCCCCTTCACAAAAAGAAATCGTTTTCTGAACATTTCCAAGACGGTATATAAACAGTATTTGTTTTAAAAAAGTAGGTATTTGTTTTAAAAAAAAACATTAGTTGCTTTAAAAAAAACTTTTCAATATTGCCATGCCAATTACTGACATCTGGAGTGTGCTTTCGAACTAATGTTGTGTTTATTTAGTTTTTAATTTAAAGAAACAGTTTCAAAGGTTTGAGAGCGATTACGAAATCTAACGACGCATCATGGAAAGAAGACAAACGTTTGGCGAAACTGCAGAAAATCGTGATGCTAGAAAACCAAATGCGGTCCAAAATTCCCGAACACGAACTTGTTAGGATATTGAAATATAACCTGAAAGATGGATTTTCCCAAATAATCTTTCCAATGACCATTGTCAATATGGATCACTTGCTCGAGGAGTGTAGAAGAGCAGAGAGAAATCTCTCTAAACGAAATTTGCATCGTCCACCTCAACAAGCAGGCAGAAAAGTAAATGATTGGGATCCACAGACGGAATTATATTCTGAACAGCAACCACCAATGCTGGATCCAAGTTACCAATTAGAAGCTCTCAGGGCCTTTACTATGCCAGCAATTAATTTGTTGGAACTGTAAAGGACCTGACCACACATGCATAGATTTTACTTTGACCCAACGTAATATTTTCTGTTACAAATGTGGTTTCGAAAACGTGACATCACTAATTTGTCCGAAATGCACGGGTAACAAGCGTAAGGGCATGATGTGAACGGGACCATCCATCCAGACATCAATCAGTCCCAATAATTCTACCGGACCTGACACTATTAATATTTTTCACCCGGATAGTACCGACCACAAAGCCCAAAACGAAGACTAAAATGAAATCAAGCATAGCGTTCCAATTAAAGAAGCTATTCACGAAGATTTTAAGCCGAAATTAAAACCAATAATACGAAATTCGATTACCGAATTACAATAAGAAACAATAGGAAATATTTAATGACGTTTCGAGAATACCATCCAGAAAATCGAAAAAGTCAGAATTATATATATGTAAAAACCGAAAGTCAGAGAGGAAAAACATATCCATAGCTAGCCTAACAGCCAACAGCGACCTCAGACCATATTTAGACGTTGTATTACACGGTATCAATATGAAAGGTTTAATGGAAAGTGGAGCGACCTTAGTTATGACCAACGAATCATTGTAGAAAACGCCAAACTTGAATTCAAGAGCTTCAGCAAACATGGATTATGGAAAACCAATTAGGAAATCCATACCATTGATATCCGAGATGCTGAAGCAAAGAAAATGCGTAATTATTCTGTGCCAACAGCAGTTCAGAAACTGACATACGCAGAGAGAGATCGAATGTTATCGCTAGATCTGATCGAGCCAGCAACAAACGCCTCATGGAATAATAGTATAACCATGGTAATTAAACCCAATAAAAACAGGCTTTGTTTAGATACTCGAGACCTTAACAAAGTTACGAAAAAAGACTCATGCCCATTACCATATATAGACGGACTGTTAAGTAGGTTGGGAAATATTTATTTTATTTCTGCTATATACCAAAGACTATACGGAGGGCAGACATCCCAAGTCGTTTGCTGAACATTTCCAAGAGTATTTGTTTTAAAAAATTAGGTATTTGTTTAAAAAAAAATGTTTGCTTTGAAAATCTTTCAAATATTGCCATGCCAATTACTGTAATCTGGAGTGACTTCCGACGTCTCCCCTCTGTATGTTCTTTGCTACAGACCTAAAAGATGCGTTTTGGCAAATCCCATTAGAGGAATCAAGCAGGACAAAAACTGCATTTGCAGTCCAAGGTAGATCACACTGCCAATTTAAAGTTATTACCTTCGAACTGTGTAACGCCGCTCAACGTATATGCAGGTTATTGGATATGATCGTTCCATCCGAATTAAAAGATCGAGTATTTGTGTATTTAGACGATCTGTTAATAGTATCGTCCGATTTCAAGTCACACATAGATATGCTAATAGTTATAGGAAAGAGACTAACATCAGCAGGTCTAACAATCAATGCAAAAATCTAAATTTTGTTATAAAGAGTTGAAATACCTAGGTTATATTGTAGGCGATGGAAACTTGAAAACCGACCCCAGTAAGGTAGAAGCCATCACCAACATTAAACCACCGTAAACTCTAAAGGACGGTCGTATATTCCTAGGAACGGTTGGCTGGGACCGAAGGTTCATACCTGACTTTTCTACATTAACTGCGCCTATCACTGACACTCTGAGAAAAAGTGTAAAATTTAAATTCACGACCGAAGCAATCAAGTCATTTCACATTTTGAAAGAGAAATTAGTTTCGAGCCCAGTTCTGAATAGTCCCTACTTTGAAAAACCATTTTTTGTCCAGTATGACGCATCCAACGTAGGAGTCGGAGCGGTGTTGTTTCAAAAAGACCTTCACTACCAGAACATCCAATAGAGTATTTTAAAAAAAAACTCAACCCGGCACAAAACTACACTTTAACCGAAAAGGAGTGTCTTGCAGTCTTTCTTGCCATAGACAAATTTCATCAATACATTGAATTGATGGAATTCACTGTTATTACAGACCATTCCAAATTGCTAATGAAACAACAAGACTTGAACGGAAGACTATCTCGCTGGAGTTTGAAATTAAAAGGGTACAAATTTGGAATAGAAACGGATCTAAAAATATAGTACCCGATCAGAGAAGCAAGCCCTACCGGTTTAACAAGTCGCGCCGCCGCCAAAATTGTCGGCTGATCGGCGGCTCAAAATTCAGCCAATTGTACCGGCTTAGCCGAATTTTTAAATATATTGTTTTGATATGTGAGTAAAAAGTAGAAAGAAAAGAAATAATAATTCATAAACAGGTCATAACTCGGTTTTTATTAATTCTTATGTAGTTTATGTGTAATTCAATACTCTTTTAATGCTATTTCAGATATATTAAAATAAAAAGAACACTACGGGGCTATTTTCGTCCACAGTGAGAGCAGAGAAAATTCGGAAAGTATGGAGATTGAAAGTGACTGCGATAGTGATGACTTCAATGCTTTAGAATTTATCCGAAACAACGCAGACCAGCAAATTGGCAAGTACGAGAACCTTATCAGACAAAACCAAAACGCAAAGTCCGTTGCTAAAATTGTTTTGACAGAGTGTAAGGGAACCGGAGTATGGAATTACTTTGGAATACTGTTTCTAGGAAAGAGTGCCGCCCTTAATAAGTCTCGTTTCTGCAAGATTTGTTTTGAAATGGAGCTTACTACATTGAAAGGGTAACTTAATTTCGATGGTTTTGTATATGGGACATATAGAAAGAACAATTGTTGAGATGTTAGTATGTTCCCATCAAATTATCGTGTGTTCATATTGGAGCAGTATATCACCGACATATATTCCCGGTCATCAGAATAGGTCTACTTTAATGCCAAATATAGTGAAGTTAACTTTTTTGTAATTAATGTAACTTATGCTTCGTATGAAAATCTTAAGTTGTAATAATTTTTTTCCCCGAATAACAACTGTTAAAACCAATTTTTGTGGTTCGTTTTGAATGAATTTCATACGCAACTCAAGTAACATTTATTCCAACACTACTATATTTTAATATATAGGTGAACCAAAAATGCTGGCCGGGATGTTATATATAACGTTAATAAGATTTCGTTTAAAAACACAATGGCAGCCTCCTTCACACCAGATTTAAATTCGTACAACATTGGACACTAAAACTATGAATATTTCTGTATATATGGATTTAGCATCGGAACATCAACTTCAAATCTTATTACACACTTAAGTATGAAACACATAGACGACGACAGGCTACCGACCACAACCTGTCAAAAATAAAATACATGTGTTTATATGGAAGTGAATATTTTAACGACGGCAAGGCGACACGACTGCTGGTTGTTGTCTATGCTACTTATGTAGCTGTAGTTGAATTAAACTATTTTCTATTTTTGTGGGCGACAATCAACAGGTTAGAGCTGTCAATGCCTGAAGTGGCGCCACTGAGATTATAATCAGCTGTTTATTGCTGAAAATTTTTCACAATTCGTTGTTTGGTTTTGGTAAATTTTTTCTTTTTGTTTGTTTATTGACATTTTCCAGACATTTTCTTGACAAATAACACAAACGTCAAAATTACAGATCAGCTGTTTACTTTGCAGTTGCCGCCTTGAAAATAATTCAGTAGCTGACACGCGTCTATATTTGCAGTTAGCGGCATTTGTGGTCGTGTGTTCGTGTAGCCTGTCGTCGTCTATGTGTTTCATGCTTTACGTTCAGTACACGATATAAAAATCAAAACGATAAATAAGGCACTGGCAGGATCGTCATCAAATATTTTTAGAAATAAGGGAGAAGCCAAATTTGTCAACGCCTAAAGAATTGCTGAGATGTGTTGTACGGATTTACAACCTTTCAATATTGTTGAGAGACCGGGGTTTCTAAAGTATGTATCGCAAATTAAATCCGATTTAGAGATTCCCAGAAGTCGTACAGTAGCCACAACTGCGTTGCAAGATGTGTACCAAGTCTGTATGACAATAGTCAAAGATAAACTGTTAAGCGCACCTGTGGCCCTCGACTTATGGACTGGCAATATGGACTGCATTATTGCATAAAGTTTACTATGGTTTCTGCATCTCTAAAAACGAAGTATTTTGCGCATCCCCACACAGGGATTCGTATAGCCGATACTATCATATCCACGCTAAAAGAATTTAACCTAGAAGAGCGAAGAATTCATGCGGTCAGTGACGGAGGAAGCAATATAATTTCAGGTGCGAAGTTGGCACACATTGTCAGGTACGAGTGTATGGCACATGCGCTACACCGGTTTTTAATTAATGATGTACTGGAAAATCCAAAATTCAAATCAATAAAAGATGTTGTGAAAAAACTGAAGAAAGTTTTTAGAAAGTTATCATACACAACAGAGAATATGGCTATGATACAAAAGGCATACCATCAAGAAGAAGTCATTAATATCTTAACAGAAATATCTGACATTGTAGAGTTTCCATATTTATTCAAATTGTACCAGACCATATTGATTCAAATTTGTTTAATGCTTTGGAACAAAAACAACCAACATCTTTAAAAAATTCAAACGACACACGCTGGAATACACTACAGTCGAACTTCTCTATTACGAACTTCCGTACAACGAAGTTCTCTATATAACGAATTTATTTCCAGAACACTGCAATTTCGTTAAATTTTCAGTACGTTTTGATCTCCTTATAACGAGTTTCCTTATAGCGAATATTTCTTTACTACGAATTTTTTCTACGCCCGTAACTCGAATGCTCATGCGTTTTTGATCTCCGTATAACGAGTTTTACATAAACACATTTTTCACTCTCACCATACACACACATATTTTAATTTTTTATTTGTTTTTGTGTGTGAGATTCACATTTCTACTCTCTGTAAGTGAGAGAAATGTAGGCTCGCATAGTAGACTACACGGAAAAATGGAAAAATCAAACGCAGACAAAAATTACCAATTATTTTAAATAAAATTCAACATACATAAAAATAAAATTTTTTTAAAATAATTCTATATTACGAATTTTCTATATAACGAATTTTTTTTTGGTCCCCTTGAGATTCGCTATATGGAAGTTCGACTGTACTTGCAATGTTCCGAAGCTTTTCAAAAAACTTGGACACCGTTAACATCGCTTTAATTCAATCCGGAAGAGAAGCTTATATTTTCCAAGAAATGGAAAAACTAATAATTACTGAATTCACAACATTTTTAACAGTATTTGAAAAAGCCACGATTTACTTACAAGGCCGTAACTACCCAACAATTTGCAGCATCATTTTTTTTTATGAAAATATAAGTAAATATATATCAACGAATGAACAGGTGGCAGAATTTGGCTCTTCGATTTCGATCTACGAATTTGCCGCAACAAATTTCAAAAAGCGATTTAGAATTAGAAAAAATCATTTAATTGCTGCACTTATGGATCCATGTCAACGGAACTGGCCTCAATTGCAGAAATGGTTGCAAAAAATTCCTAAACATAATCACATGGCCTTAAATGAAGAATTGAATGACGAATATCCTGAAGAAAGCTGTATTTCGAATGAGGAACTTATTTACGACGAATTAATTAAACTTTAGAATATTTCACCGCAAGAACGAATGGTCAGTGATGAAATAGTAGAACCTGAGCCTGCAACAAAGAAACCGGTAATTTAAAACACACACACGTTGCTCTAGTTGTAACAACACTACCAAAATAAGTAATATTTTCATTGTTTACTAAATTTATTGTTAGATGAGGCTTAACAAAATAACCCTTTTTTTAGAATCTATCTGCGACTCGGAAGTCAATGGTGGAATTGATGGCATCAACTAGTTCCCAAGAATGGTGGTGACCTCCGTAAAGAGATCCAGTCTAAATTCAATGCTCCTCACGAAGAGACCGAATTTTTGGATTGGTGGAGTCTAAAAGAACAGGTGATTTCAATGATTTAAAAAATTTGACATTTTCATTTTCATGCCAACACATTTTTAGATTTGCATTTCCTGCAACTTCAGCTTAATCCGAGGAAGCTTTCTCTGTCGCAGGTGCCTGCATTACAGCGAAGAGAAGTAGACTCAACCCGTGTACGGTCAAAAGGCAACTATTTATACACGATAATCGGCACTTAGTCGAACCAGTATTAAAAAATCAATAATGTTTTGATAATTATGTATTACATTTTAAAAATGCTAATATTCATGAAAAAGTACAAATTAATTCAAATACTTTCATTTTAAATGTTTATTTTTAATACAAAACCAGTGAAAAAGTTGCAGTCGGGTAAACCGACTTATATATACCCTCACCCTCAGTAAAAACATACAAGTCTCATATTCCATAATAGCAACCTCTAAATACCGAATGTTATAGAAAAAAATATTGTATTACAGGTTTTTACAAAACGGGCGGAATATAAAGCAGAGTTTTTTCTCGAAAATTGTATATAAATAAAGCTTTACTAAATATAGAATTTCGGAAAGATTCGTTGAGCAAATTTATATAATTACACGACTTCTAAAGTGGGTGGAATGGTACATTTGTATGGGAGGTACCAGAAGGGGAGCTGCCAGACTTCCAACTTTTTGTCAAAAACTTTGTCTTGCTATAGATTTACTAAGTACAAAATTTGGGCAGGATATCGTTGGGCGTATTGATATTATTACACGATTTCTAATGTAGGTGGAATGGTACATTTGTATGGGAGGTACCAGAAGGGGAGTTGCCAGACTTCCAAGTTTTTGTCCAAAACTTTTTCCAGTCTTAGCATTACTACACACAGAATTTGGGCAAGATCACGTTGGTCATATTGATAATATTACACGGTTTATAAGGGGCGGGATGGTATATTTGTGTGGGAGGTACCAGAAGGGGAGTTGCCAGACTTCCAAGTTTTTGTCCAAAACTTTGATTAGCTATAGATTTACTAAGTACAAAATTTGGGCAGGATATCGTTGGGCGTATTGATATTATTACACGATTTCTAATGTAGGTGGAATGGTACATTTGTATGGGAGGTACCAGAAGGGAAGTTGCCAGACTTCCAAGTTTTTGTCCAAAACTTTTTCCAGTCTTAGCATTACTACACACAGAATTTGGGCAAGATCACGTTGGTCATATTGATAATATTACACGGTTTATAAGGGGCGGGATGGTACATTTGTGTGGGAGGTACCAGAAGGGGAGTTGTCAGACTTCCAGACTTTTTGTCCAAAACTTTGTCTAGCTATAGCTTTACTAAATACACAATTTGGGCAAGATAGCGTTGGTCATACTGATGGTATTACACGGTTTATAAGGGGGGGATAGTACATTTGTATGGGATGTACCAGAAGGGAGTTGCCAGACTTCCAAGTTTTTGTCTAAAACTTTGTCTGGCTATAGATTTAATAAGTACAAAATTTGGAGAGGATATCGTTGGTCGGATTGATATTATTACACGATTTCTAATGTAGGCTGGATGATACATCTGTGTGGGAGGTACCAGAAGGCGAGTTGCCAGACTTCCAACTTTTTGTCAAAAACTTTGTCTTGCTATAGATTTACTAAGTACAAAATTTGGGCAGGATATCGTTGGGCGTATTGATATTATTACACGATTTCTAAAGTGGGCGAAATAGCAGATTTGTATGGGAGGTACCCGAATGGGCGTGGCCATATAGCCCATATGCAATCCCATAAGCAGTTTTGGCGAAATATTAAGCCATGCCAAATTTCAGAGTGATTACTTAACTCTTTCGAAAGTTATCGTGCGTACCAGCAGGACAGACGGACAGATTGCTCAAACGATTCAGAAAGTCATGAATCGAATTTGATTTAAAGACGCCTGGGGTCTAATGTGGATATTTCTATGTGTTACACTTTTGAGCCGTATCAAATGATATATACCCTCCTACCCGTTTGAGACATGAACTTTTAAAGTTTTTGCAATACAAAATTATTTATTAATAATTATTTTAATTTGTCGATTTTTATACCCTCGCCCTACGGATAGGAGGGTATATATCATTTGATACGGCTCAAAAGTGTAACACATAGAAATATTCACATTAGAACCCCATTCCACCCACTTTAGAAATCGTATGGTTATATAAATTCGCTCATCGAATCTTTCCGAACTTCTATATTTAGTAAAGCTTTATCGACACACAATATCCAAGAAAAAACTCTGTCAAAGACCATTTAATACACAGACGTCTTACGTCGTCTCCTAAATATTTCCAAAAGGGGGCGTATGTGTATAGTGTCAACATAAATCCAGTATTTTCTATGATCTCCTTTGTAAAACTGTCAAATGCTGCCATGTGTATTACTGACTTCGGAACTAATGCATCATCAAACGACCTGCGACCATACACAGACGTTTTAAGTAGTCTGCTAAATATTTCCAATAGGGGGCGTATGTATATCTTGTCAGCATAAACCCAGTATTTTCTCTGATCTCTGTACGAATACCAAAGACCATTCAGAGGGCAGACGTCTCCAAGTCGTTTTCTTTCTTCTATGAATTAAATGACGACTGTTGCGGTAGCGGTTTTTGTTGTCATTTGACAGATGTTCGTTTTTGTGATTTATTTAGTTTTTGTAATTTACCGATTGTAAATTGTACTAGCATTCATGTTGCTCAACTTTTTCGATAATCTTTTGTATTTGGTCCATATTTAATTTTCGTTCTCACAAATAATTATCAAATTGTATTTTTTCCCTCTTCTTACTGAAAATATGTACAAAGAACTAGTAGACCATATGTTTTATGTTTACAAAAAACAGGAAAATATGGCAACACAAAGAGAGAGTATCAAAAATTCAGAGCGTAAGAAAATCCGCAGAGAAATTAAAAATAGATTTAATTCATTGCGGTTTTTTAGTGCGGTTTTGCCTCTCAATTTTCCATACTAATTTGACAACCGCTGCCGCAGCCGCAGTGTTCTGTTTCTACACTTAGTTCAGCAGCACACTGCAGATGTCATGGCACCATTGGACAGTTTTACAAAGGAGATCAGAGAAAATACTGGTTTTATGCTGACAATATAAACATACGCCTCCTTTCGGAAATATTTAACAGACAACTTAAGGCGTCTGCAAAGATCATTAAATACACAGACGCCTTAAGTCGTCTGTTAAATATTTCCGAAAGGGGGCGTAAGAAAACGGCTTGCGACGTCTGCCCTCTGAATGGTCTTTGGCGTCTGTGTTAAATGGTCTTTGCCATCTATGACCAACCACCAAATACAACATCCAAAACAAACTTAACAAATACCCCGAAAGAAAATTCCCTCTGGTGGTGCTAAAATCCACTTATATTTCCGCACACAAAGTGAGTACCAAAACCATTGTACTGTATAAAAAAAACCGTCGTAAAAAACAGTAGGCTCAGGCTAAAGCCATTACGGTCAAAAAAAAATTAAAGACATTAATATAAAGAACAAATACGACGAAACAATAAAAAGAAAACGATATTCAAGACCGAAACACGAGGTCCTAACCTCAAAACGGCATGAAGAAATTTTTTTGCAATAAAAAAATAACAAAGGCAAATAGCAACGATAAGAAGAACTATACAAAAAAAGGAAATAAAAATATAAAATATTGACCTATGTGACACAACATATAACCGGAATTTAGAAAATAATAATTTGAATTTGAGAAAAAAAAACATTAGTTTCCCTGTTATTAACGCATACGAAAGTACAAATACTAAAACAACATAAATTTTATGAAGTATCGTATATTATATAGAATTTTTTGTGTAACCATCTAGCACTCATATATTTAAATGTAAATGATGTATGCGGAAAGAACCACCCCATTTCCGGCAAGCTCAAGCTCCAGCAAAAAGCCCAGAAAGCTACCACATCCAAATAAAATCAGTCCGTTACAAAGTCATATTCAACACAATAATATAAAGATTAATGCGACACAGATTTAACTCTTGTTAGATATGATTTTGCTATTAAATCGCGATTTAGTTAATGAATCTTACCATGTCTTAACATTTTGATTATTTTTATTCAGATAGTTGATACCGCTTTGTTAGATTATTTTGATGAATCCATTTTAACAGATTAACAATTATTACTTTCTGAGCATAACAAATTCTTGAAGTTTTTTGATCGGTCTTTAAAACCGAAATATCATTTTATGAGATATCCTACTCTACTTCGGAAATTGGGTTATCTGAAGAATTTATGGTGTTTCAGATTCAAAAAAAAAACCATGGAAATACGCTCATATTATAACATCCCGAAAAAACATATAGTACACTTTAGCCATTAAGCAAAGCCTATTCTTTTCACAAAACCTAATTATGAACACTTTTTTTTAAATAAATTGTTAAATCTAAAAAAAACGTTTCAAATATTGATTTATCATTAAAAATTCCGTTTAAATAATGGTAAACAATTTTTGCATTTGGGACAAAGGCAATTGCATTTGTTAAGACAATTCTTGTATTTGTAGACTTGTTTTTGTGAAAAAGACAATTGGATTTGTGTAGAGGCGCTTGCTTTAGTCAAATTTTGAATATTTAGGAATTTGCTTTGTTATCTTTAACTGCAAATTATAATTTACTAGAATTTAAAGTTGGTTATTCAAAACGACCTCTGTTGGTATTTAAGAGCAACAATATTTTAAGTCAAGCATTGCCGCTATTGTGCTTTTGACATTTACCTTCCCCTTTGTTAAATCTTAACATTCGTATTTGTTCAAGCATTGGCAAATTCACGTTCTTAAACCGAGCTCTGGTTTTGGCTAGAATTCTGTCTCTCGGTCATTTCAACTCTGATCAGTGACATTCAACTTCCGGAGTTGAATCGAACACCGACAAGGATATTCTTTAAAAAATCGCCTTCTATTCCCTCAAAATTCTGTGAATATTTCCCTTTTCTTACATTTGTTTTATTTCAGCAGTGTTGGCACCTAATTCTACACTAGAACAACGAATGGATGGTCTATTGAGCTCCACTCCGCTCTCGCCACTCTCGTTGTCTCCACTACATGAATGAAATCCGTCTCTAACCTTAGTTAGTTGTAACCTTCAGCAAGAGCAGTCGTGGAGTTAAAGGACGGTACATGAGTGTTAATAGTGTAAAGTGCGGGAATAATCATCACTCGGAACGCAAAACCAGATTTTTATTTATTAATAAATTCATGCTTATTTGGTAAAAGACAAGTTTTAAAAGTCGAAAGCCTAACCTAAAAAAACTACACAATGAAGACTCTAAATTAACTCTAAAGAAAAGAAAGGCTACAGAAAGCCAAATGAATGATAAATTAGATCCTAAAATAAATATTAATCTCTATAACTCTAGTTTATAATAAGATCAGACAAAGGGGAGATAAAAGAAAAAGCATCAAAAAAATTTTAAAACTTAAAACTCGGTAGCAAAGATTAAAGAAAAGAGTGAGAGAAGAGATGAAAAAAACCTGTTTCGATATGTGGAATCAAATTATATGTATTCCCAAGGTTATACAGTTGTTATTATTTGGTGTAACGAAAGTCTATTGAAATTCATATATCGAAACATGCAAATTTCCATAATTGTTTTTTTTTTGGTTTCTTTTTCTATTTTCCACCATTCTAAACTTATAGTGTTTTAAAATTAATTGTTCTGATATTTTATTACACCAGAGATTTAATAAGAATCATCACTCTGAAAGAAAAGCAAAAGAGTAATCATCTGAATAGTATCCACAACAACATCGCTGCAGCACTCTTCGAAAGATCTTTCGTCGTGGGAGCAACAACAAACACATTATTGTAAGTCTACTTTCTTTTTTTTTTGCTTTTCTTACATTCTTTGCTTTAAAATTACTTATTCACCATTACTTTTGTCTTGAATTCTATTCGATATTGGGGTGCCAAATGGCTTGATTTGCATTCTAAATCAAATAAGTTTACCTTTTCTTCGCACGCAATTCAAATTCACGTTATAAATTCGTTCATTATTTTGATATTTCCAAAATTACAATTTTCCTATTCTTAAATTCAATTGAAAACAACGACCTAGTTTAGTCTACTCCCAAAACAAAACAAAACAAAACAGAAAAGACATACATAGGTCTTTGTTTGAATTTAAGAGAATTTGGTTAGTTAATATTTTCTTTCCTTTCTAAATTATTTTTGCTGGAATATATCATATCTTTCATAATATTAAGATGATAAGTTACATTCCTTTTATTTTCGTTTCTGAAATATTTGAATATCCACGTTTATCTACACTATAGTTAAAAGGTTTTTGTTTAATAAATCAATATGAATTGTGCTTCAATTTAAATTTAACTGTTTGATTCAAACCTTTTGGTAGAAACCTTGTTGTGAACATACACGGGATGACAGAAATTATTTGTTCTTTGGCTTATTTAATAGTTGGGTGGTCATGGTTGGGTGGGCGAACGATTGCAGAGTTGTCATCTTATTTGCAATCCCTTCTTATGGTAAATTGTTGTCATATTTGGTCTTTTTTTCTCTATCCATCTTCTCGTACCTTTACTCTTCTAAGCACCCCTCCGACGAGCAACAGGCTGGACTATATGCGTGCACCCGCTTGACACTGCTTCCCACCTAAACTTCTGCCCTCTCATTAAGGAATAATATTCCTTTGTTATATGCTACATTTGGTAAGACAATTCTTGTATTTGTAGAATTGTTTTTGGAACAAAGACAATTGTATTTGGTTAAACAATTCTAGTTTTTGTAGAATTGTACTTGGGATAAAGACAATTTCATTTGGTAAAACAGTTTTTGCATTTCCCAAATTGTATTTGAGGTAACCGCACTTTTTTAATCGTAACAAATGGCAACTGCAAATTCTAAATCTCGATTCATTTTCTTCTCACTATTTGTTAATCTTTTTACAGCTATAGGCAGACTGTTGGTGAACTGTATATTATCCTGTTTCCAACGGACGTAGCAGAACGAACACCAAAATTCTTTGTTGAAAAAAGACTGGAAACCATTTCGTTCAGTGATTGTTCATCGGCGCCGTTGTTTGTTTTGCCGAAAACGACCCATCATAATTTCGTATTTGCTACGAATGGCCCGTCGTGGTGCAATTCTATAATTTCTGTCGCAATTGAATCGTTTCGGTTCGTACGATTTTTATGATTCCTTAAGTTTTTAAATACCCAATAGGCAGGAATGGGTTAATAATGGTTGTTGCTTCTTCCTCCTATCCACTGTAAGTCAAGGCTAGTTGACTCACCCCCAATACCCAATTAAGACACCAACGACTTTTTCATCAGCGACACGGATGATCCATCACCAACGAGAGCAAAGGTGTTAACATTTCCATTCTGTGCATGGTCGGTGCATCAATAAAGATCTGACTCAAGAATGATAGATAGAAGGACTGCGCCATGCGCATGATTTCTCGTTAGATGACGTAGTTAGTCCCCTGTAAGGGTTGCCAACTCTATTTGTATGAGTCTCAAATTTCAGACTAAAACACAGTGTTAGAAATTATGTTGGCAACCCTGCAATGGAAACCACTTTGAATATTAATCGGGTGACGTCATTCGCCCAACCTGCGCTGAAAATTTCAATTTTCCACCACCACCACCACACCATTGCTGCATGTGGGGGCATTGGTAGACACATTGTATTCACCCGGTGCTAAGACCACCGTGAGTTTAGGCTGTCGTGGCAGGTAGTCACGATAATCCAGAAAACGGTATGATTACATTGTGGAACATTTTCGGGGTCATTGTGGGAAATTCCAAGTCAGGGTGAAAGTTCCCGAGGGTTGGCGTTCAAAGGACAATTTTTTTATGACTTTTTAAATGTTGTCCTTATGACGTTTTTTCCCTTATTTTTTTTTTTTTTTGCCAACACGAAAAAGACTTGTTCGATTTTGCTGAAATAAAATTAGAAAAATTTAAAATTACATTTCCTTAAATGTATTCATATACTCTTTCTCTACATAATCAACAGTTTTGTAGTTATAAATAATTTAATGAAGAAAAAAATTAAATTAAAAAATTAATCTCATGAAAAAAGCCTTGCCACTTTTTTAAAAATATTGTGCCACTTTTTTCTAGTAATTACCCTTTTTGTGATACTTTCTGAAAATACTCGGCGGTAAAACTGCCTGCAAATTATCATTTAATTCTGACTGATGTGTAGTTCCAATCAAATACCATTTAATACACAAACGCCTTAAGTCTGCTATGGCCTTTGGTCTGCTATAGGCTTTGTATTAAAAGTTCTTTGTTTCCAATTGGACGAGATTGTAATACATTTAATTTAGAGTCATATTAAAATGAAATTTTCGTTGAGTGTGGTCACTTTCGGTTCGATAAGTGGCGAGTGGATCATGTATTTGATAATCCGCCTTGCCACTTAACACGGCATTGCCAAAGACCATACAGAGGGCAAATACCATTTAATATACAGACGCCTTATTAGTCTGCTAAGTATTTTCAAAAGGGGGCGTATGTGTATATTGTCAGCATAAAACCAGTATTTTCTCATGACATCTGGAGTTTGCTTCCGAACTAATGCAATAGAAAATGACTATGGTCTTGATCTAACTACAGTAAGAGCTCGATTTGCGCAACCGATAGGAAATCAAGCCTGTTTCATTTACTGAGATTGTTGCACTTACCGAGCCCCAAATATATATGTTTAAATATTGAAATCGAAGAATATGAGATGAAAAATAAAAGGAAAGCAACGGTTATAATACGCTCGTTTAACCATGACCTCCAAACAAAATATCTAATTCCAGTGCATCAGACAAAAGTTGCACTTATCACGACCGTAATATAAAAAAATGCCGGTTGCGCTAATCGGGGAGTTGCCCGAATCTCCGAATTGAAATTTTTAACATTTTGGTAAATCCCGAATATCGAGAATATCTCAAGATTTGTCGAGAAATCCATTTTCTTTTAAACATTTTTTTGTTGACAAATATGAATAGAAAAAACAGTTCTTTCAAAAGTAAGAGAATCTTAAAATTGCAAGTAAGAGAATACATATGGGTAATTCCACCAAAAGGTCTACCGTGATGAAAAATTAAAAGTTATTAAAATCACATTAATGTAATATATTACTATACAAAAATATTCAAATTTTAATGAAATTAAAGAATTTCACGTGTATTTACTCAAAAATTTACGAAAAACAATTGCAAAGTGGAAAATTGTAGTTTTGGATCATTTTCAGATTTTTAAATGTACATTTTTTTTAAAATTTCCTTCGTAAAGAGAGGCTTATGTAAAAAGAGGCTTATTATAAATAATCTTTCTAAGAGCATAAGAAATCTTAAATTGAAGAGACGAATCAAAAGGAATGAAGAATAACGGTACTTTTTGGTCTAATTTGTCTATATGATAGTCATAGAAAAAATGTCACGTTCGACATGTCACGTTCGAACCAACCTAAAAATTAAATGTAAAAAAACTATCCATGATATTTCTATGAAATAAAGAGGATACGAAAGCTTTGTCATTTTTTAACATTTTAAAATTTTCATCGATAACATATTCTGTTTGATTTCGCTGATTCTCATGTTTTTAAAGATGTTCACGGAAACTACTTCTGTTTTTGTCGCGTTCGACCCGCTCCCTGTTTTGTCCTTATTTTGTTATCACTATTTCGCCTGAAAAAAACTAAACCACCGGTGATAGTACTACTATGGACCTGTACGAATATGTATAAGATGAATCTAAAATATATTTTATTCTGACCTTTTTTGCACTTTGAATGTGTACAACGGTCACGTTCGACACCGTGGAATTGCCGATATGTATATGATTAATGTTACACAGAATCGCACACTACATGACGTAGCAACAAGCTAAAACGACATTCTGTTACACAGATTCACATACCAATTTTTTTTTTTTTTTTTTAGTTCAGTTCATTTTATTTTCAGTTTAAATATATTTACATGTATAAAGTTGCCCCAGCGCCACTTGGACAGACCAGTGTTTCAATTGTCATGCGAGAAGCGACAACAGTACAACTTTTCCATCTGTATGCGATTGCCAGACAAAGCCATTAACAGTATATGGCTTTTAAAAAACCATTTTGGTAAATAATGTTTTCAATAAATTGTTTCCTCTATTTTGATATGTATAATTTTGAATTATTTTTGTTAAACAATTTTTTTTTTAAATTATTGAATTGGTTATATTTTCAAATACAGTATAAACTCGACTACCGCAACTCTCGTTATGCGCAACTCCTCGATTAACGCAACACCATAATTAAAAGCATAGTAGAATCAGTCAACGCAACTTTTAAAAAAAATCACCTCGGTAAACGCAACTATTTTTTTTTCTTCTATTTTTCTGTACCAACTTTGCGTTTTGTCGTTATTTTACCGTTGTTTCTCGGAACACATAGTATGGACTACAGAGAGTTCGTACGAGATGAAAAAGAATCATCAAAGTTTACATGTATGTACATACATATGTATTTACTTGTTCTATGTATGTACTATTATAACCAATAACATAAAATGAAGAGTGCAAGAGAGTGAGAGTTACTTCCTTCAGTATATTTCGTACTTTTTGACAAGCAACAAGTGTCTTGTTTCTAATCAGTTTCGTCAAAAAGATATCGCGATCAGTTGCATAATAAAAGTTTAAGTTTAAACATTTGTTGATTAATTAATGTAAATTATAATTATAATTAAATTCTTGTTATTTGCTAGTTTGTTTAATGCTTTAACTATTCCTTCACTCCTTTTTCTTACACTTTGTTTATATTTATAAGGCATATTTACCTTTTATTTATTTATTATATACAACACAAAATTACTTTAAAAAGTCCACTTAAATTTTAACCACAACGCGACAAGTGTCAAATAAAAACAAAACAAAAGTCAGAGATACGAGCCGATCCATTGTTTTCGCTGGCGGCAGAGAATTTTTAAGTCAGCGACCACAAAATTAATAAAAAAAAAAACAAGAATAATTAGAATTACAATTTCCGACTTCAATAAATATTTTTGATATTGATTTTATAAGGGATTTGATATTTAGAATCTCTTTAAAATCAAAAACCGTGTATTAAAAACCGTATCATTGGTGTCGGCGGCGACGATTGTAATTCATGCATGGCAGTATTCTTACGAAAGTATTGTAAATTTCTATTTTCTACATCTTTTACAAATCTATTATAAATACATTACAATAAATTTGTGAATTTTAATTTTCGTAAACTAGTTTGGAAATAGCGTTTGGAAAACAATTGTTAATAAACTAGTTTACGTCAATGTTTATTGGGATGCTTTCAAAAACACTTGCACAGTCTCTCTGTGACAGTCATACTGAACAGACGTAAACTGTGTTAGAGTAGTCATAGAATTTGCGAAAATATTACAAAAACAAAACGCCGCTTATCCCTTTGTTTTGTCAAAAAAAAAAAAAAAAAACAAGTTTTGCATTCTAAAGCAAACAGCACCAAAAACATTAATCCCCTTGTTTGTCGCGGTAAAAGACAAACAGTGGTTACAACAACACTTACCCACATTCAACTGCTGGTCCAGCAGTATGAGTAGTGGAAACAGTAAGAACATGAGCATCGCGAACAAGCAAGAAAGCAGAGACACTGCAAGTGAAATCGACGACACTAGCTGGCAAGTAGGAAAACCAAGAAACAAACGATCAAATGAAGATTCCCCAATAAAAAACAACAAGAAGCGAATTGCTTTAAGTCATGCTCCTAGTACGAGTAAAAATATTTTTTCATTATTACAAATTAATGATACGGAAGATGAAAGTCCAGACGATACTGAAAGCGCAGGTCCAAAACCACCACCTATTGTCATTCCCGATGTTATGCATATAAAGATCATGCTGAGCAAACTCTCTAAGGTAATAATGCCTCAAGAATTTTCTTACAAGTCTCTAAGAGACGGCCAAATTAGGTTAATGGCCAAATCAACGAGTGCATATAGAACACTAGTAAAATATCTTGATGAAAAAAAAATAAATTTCATACTTATCAGTTAAAACAAGAAAGGTCCTATCGAGTTGTGGTTAAGAATCTACATTTCTCCACACCCGTTGATGAAATAAAAAGTGGATTAGAGAAATATGGTCATGTTGTGAGAAAGGTCGCAAATATTAAAAGCAGATTCCATAAAAATCCATTATACCTCTTTTTTGTCGATCTAGCGCCAAGTTCAAACAACACGGAAATATACAACATCAAATACTTGTTCAATGCTGTTGTCAAAATTGAACCTCCATTAAAAACGGATGACATTGTGCAGTGTCATAGATGCCAGCAATTTGGACACACGAAAACATATTGCAGGAAATTATACAAATGTGTTAAATGCGGTATGAGTCATCCCACTGCACTATGTACTAAGATAGAAATGATCCACCTCAATGCACTAACTGCCTTAAAAACTATCCGGCTAACTACAAAGGTTGCGAAATATATAGAGAGCTCATCGGAAGGAAACATCACAATAATAGGTAATACAACGATAATAACCGACCAAAATTTAGCTCCTTCAACGCTACCAATATCAATATAAATAAGGACAGTGTTCCTAATAATGCTTCTTATGCTGATGTTTTGAAGAATGACATTATCCCACAAGGTACTTCACTCAGCAAAATAGAAATACTATTAAACAAACAAATCGAATTAACGAATACGCTTCTTAGCATGATGTCAGTCCTCGTATCAAAATTATGCAATTAAATCTTAGACGTGCAATATGGAACGCCAACGGGCTTTCAAACCATATCCGTGAAATAGAAGTATTTCTTATAAGTAATTATATTGACGTACTTCTTGTTTCGGAAACACATTTTACGGACCGAACGTATTTTTATATTAGGGGATATGAACTCATTCACACAACTCATCCGGATAACCGTGCTCACGCAGGCTCTTGCATTCTGATACAAAATACAATTAAATATGAGATATTGGACGGAGTTAGAGAAAATTGTATACAGGCTACTGGTATTAAAATTAAAAGCAAGGACGGTGATGTAGTAGTATCCTCGATTTATTTTCCTCCACGGCACAATATAACAATGCAACAGTATACAGACCTTTTTCGAAGGATGGGCAATCGATTTATTGTGGGTGGAGACTATAATGCAAAGCATCCATGGTGGGGTTCACGGCTAATAAATCCGAAAGGAAGAGAGCTACATAAATGTATAAGGAATGAGAATAATTCGATTTTGTCGACTGGCTCACCAACATACTGGCCATCTGATCCTTGCAAAATTCCAGACTTGTTGGACTTTGCCATATATTCTGGCATTTCTAATCATCGATTGGACATATGTAATTGTGACGATCTGAGCTCAGACCACACTCCCATACTAATAAATTTATGTGCTCCGGTGAACATTGAGAGTAGAAGGTATAACCTTATAACACCTCAAACTGATATAGACTTATTTAAGAGCTGGATAGATTCGAATCTTGACCTACATCTAAGCTTGAAGAGTGGCAAAGAGATAGAATATGCTGTAGAATATTTTACAAATCTCATACATGAAGCTTCATTCCGATCAACACCAACATCTGTAAATACTCTGAGAAGTAGTATACAAATATCAACCGAAATCAGACAGCTTATAAATGAGAAAAGAAGACTTAGAAAAAAGTGGCAGCTAAGCAGAAGTCCGTTTGATAAAAGAATATTCAATAAAGCATGCAGAGATTTAAAGAAAATGCTCGGTGAGTATAAAGATGATTCAACAGCGATACTTTTGGAAAAAATCAATAACTCAAAATATGATGAACACCTTTTATGGAAATCCACCAAATTCCTCAAAAGACCTGTGAAAAGAAATTCTCTTATTAAAAACCTTGATGGTTCTTGGTGCAAATCCAACAAAAGCACTGCAGAAGCATTCGCAATGCACCTTAAGGACATCTTCCACCCATTCAATTTAAGCACTACCGAGGAAATGAGTACAACACTTTCATTTTTGGATACGCCATGCCAAATGGATTTACCATTAAAACATTTCTCGCCAAATGAAGTGGAAAACGAAATAAGGTCTCTAAGTAAACGCAAATCTCCGGGCTACGACCAAATAAACGCAAATGTTGTTAACAATATTTCTCGTAAAAGCATAATATTTTTGACATTAATTTTCAACTCTATATTGAGATTAAATCATTTTCCTTCTCAATGGAAATGTGCGGAAGTCATCATGATACCTAAACCGAACAAGACTGAAAACCTTTTAACTTCATTTAGACCAATAAGTTTGCTTCCAATATTTTCTAAAATATTTGAAAAATTATTTCTGAGAAGAATGTTACCTATATTAGACCAGAAGAACATCATTCCTGTGTATCAGTTTGGATTCAGACAAAATCACGGTACTCCTGAGCAGTGCCATCGAATAGTTGAGGTAATAACTAATACTTTGGAGAATAAAAGGTACTGTTCGGCAGTATTTTTGGATGTTCAACAGGCCTTTGATCGAGTGTGGCACCATGGATTACTGTTTAAGATTAAAAAAGTTCTACCAGCCCATTTTTATTTGTTTTTTAAGAGCTATCTATCACAAAGATACTTATACGTTAAAGTTAAAGATGAACGTTCTAACATCTTTGAAATTAAAGCTGGCATTCCTCAAGGTAGTGTCCTAGGTCCGATATTATATACCTTGTTTACTGCTGATATGCCAATCACTACGGAGGTAACGGTGGCCACATACGCAGACGATACAGCAATCATTTCATCCAGTAGTTGTCCAAAAGAGGCCTCATATTTCGTTCAAAACCAACTTCATCTCCTTGAAAAGTGGTTTAAAAGATGGAATATCAAAGCAAATTCGGATAAATCAAGTCACATCAGTGTTGCCAATAGTAGGGGAAATTCCCTACATGTAGGTTCTTTTTGCTAAAATTTAACTATGTAGGGACGTAGGGACAGATTTTTTTGTGTAATAATTTTTGTATGAAAATAGGTACTTTTTTAGATGTTGTCCTAAAACTCTTTCAAAATGCGAACTTTTATGATTTTGTATAATTTGTGACCATAATTTTTTTGCAGTGTAAAAACACTCATTTCTAATGAAAATCTGGCATCACATATACTATTCGTGTTTACCAAACTCTGCGAAAATCTGGCATTTCGATTTGTTTCTGCTGCTGCCGGCACCAAATTTTTCCTTACAAACTGCAAAGTTTTCTGAGAAAGCTGAAAAAATTAATTGTAAGTTTCTTTTTATATTTTAGCAATACCAATATTAAACTTTTATTGTTTTTTTTTTTAGCAAAATGTCTTCAGAATCATCCGATTCGAATGAAGAGATTGAAGAACATGCAAAAAAGTATCGAAAACAAAAATTTAGGACTGAATGGTTGGAAGAAGAAATATTCATCGGATGGCTGGCCGAAGTACATGGTGACAAATACAAGTGTAAGTGCAATGCTTGTGGGAAAAATATGAGCTGCGGAAAATCTGAATTGAAAAACCATTTTTTTTTACCTGAATTGAATTCAATGTACTCGTACAAAACTTTTTTTTGTATGCTACGTGAAATATGTTTATATATTTATAATTTTTAAATAAAATGTTATTTTCTTTTAATCTGATGTTTTATTCAAATTTAACTGAAATGTATTGTAGGGACAAATGTGGGGAATATTTTTGGGAGTGTAGGGGAAGGTAGGGAATTTTTCAAGTTCATGTAGGGACAACATGAAAAATCTATTGGCAACACTGAGTCACATAACTTTCTCATTAAGACGGAATGATTGTTGTCCAGTTAAAATACATGTTGAAGAAATCCCAAAACAAAACACTGTCAAATATTTAGGAATGACATTAGATAGACGATTAACTTGGAAACCGCATATAAAAGCGAAACAGAAACAACTAAAAATCAAAAGTCGAAAACTTTATTGGCTATTAGGTCCGAAATCTAATCTGAACCTAAATAATAAATTAAGAGTTTATAAAATTATACTAAAGCCAGTTTGGACATACGGGATTCAACTATGGGGTACAACCAAAAATTCAAATGTTGACATCTTGGAAAGATTCCAGTACAAAACTCTAAGACTGATAACAAATGCTCCGTGGTTCGTTAAAAACAGCACTATATCAAGAGATCTCAACATGCCCTCTGTAAAACATGAAATTGTAAGATTCAGTGAAAAGTATGTTGAAAGACTCAGCCGACATCCAAATCCTCTGGCCGTATCTCTACTAAATAACAGCAACGAAACAAGAAGACTTAAGCGGAAACATGTACTGGATTTAGCTAATACACATATTTAATTTATTGAAAAATTTGCCATTACCTTTATTAAGTCCATATGAATTTAAAACATACTGTAAATATACTTAAAAAAACTATTACTGTTAAAATATAATTATGCATTTCATTGGAACGGCATGATTCCTGTTAATTTGTTAATTAGTTATCTAATTTGCTTATTGTCTTTTAAGATAGATTGCAAATAAAGAAAAAAAAAAAAAAACACTTGCACAGCGAGGGTAATATACATACAAATTTTTAACTCGGTTTGCGCAACAACCGCGTTTATTGCAACTACCCGAATTTCTATTAGTTGCGCTAATCGAGTTTATACTGTATTTTGTTATATTATTTATACTTAAATAAAAATAATATTTTATGAAATTTAGATTTTTTTGAATTTTCCCGATATTTCCAGAATTCTCGAGAATTGAAAGTTTCGTTATTTCGGGAAATCCCGCATCTCGAGAATTTAAATTTTCGTTATTTCGGAAAACCCAAATATTGCGATTGGGGAAATACCCAACTCTAGATGTACATGGCCTCCTAAACCGTTGCAACGCGTTGTACCGATTTTGATGACCTTTTTAGGGATGGGTAAGCTTATAACAGCGGTTAATAGTGGAATGTGTTTCTTTTTTCGCAAAATTGGGTCTATGGACAGTTTTAAGACAGATTTTCTTATACTGCTGGTGACGGAAAATATCAATTTAAAGCCGTACATTAGTTTTTAAATTAGTGGGTCGAGCAGGCAAGACCATAGTATTTATCTGCAGTTAGAAGCGGAAATCTTATAGATTTTTTTACTGACGACGGGGAATATTACTTTAGAACGCTGTGGCCTTCGTTACAAAAGTGGAAGTGTGCGCGTCTTGCAATCTAAAAATGCCACGAACGGCCGTGGTACTGACATAATTTCACATTAAAATTATGGGGAGTGATTGCGAAGTTGTATTTATTCTATATCTATATATCTATATATATAAATAAAAATGAATTGACACATGTATGTTCTTTCATCACTTGAGAACGGCTGGACCGATTTGGCTAATTTCTTTACTGTTGTATTCGTAGTTTGTGTGTAATAAAATTTTGACCAATCCCACGAAAAATTAAAAAATGATTTTGTATGTTATTTTTGTAAAGAATTGTACATGTATTTTTTTTTCTACTGACAGTATTATTTTATGAGGGATTTGAAAAATATTCATCATACAAAGTTTACTGTTGATATGAAAGAATGACAATGTATGAGTTTGAGTTTCACAGTTTCTGACAACTTTAGGTAATCACAACAGAACATTTTGTCAAAATTTAAAACGCGATATTTTATTCAGTACGTGATTTTAGTTCGTTAGTAGTTTTATTATTTGAAAAATGTCACAAGTAAGGCGTCGAAATATTGGCCGGCGAACACGCTCAGCGATGTATCGACATAATCGGAGATCAAATGAGACTGATGATGAGCGGAGTCAGCGTTTGGAGGAAAATGGCATGCGAATTTTTCAAGAGCGATCCATTATGACCCCAGAGCATAGAATATAGTCGAGTTCGACTCGCTCTGTTGGAGCTAGCGCACAAAATATATTGGATCGTCGGCAAAACAGACGACCACATGCCACAATTTCATATGAGCGATTGACATTCAGATACGACCCAACGGTAGATTACGCTGCATACGAATCGGTCGACATTGGAACGATGAGCACTGTATATCCACAGTGCAATGCCTTAAAATTTCGACACGAAACCCCAGGACTATGCTGTGCAGATGGGAAGGTCGTATTACCACAATTGGCACCGCCACCAGAGCCATTGGCATTATTACTTTCTGGAAGAGATCCTCGATCTAAGCATTTCTTGGACAATATTCAGAAGTACAACAGTTCTTTCCAAATCACATCATTTGGAGCAAATATTGTCAAGGAAAGGGGTTTTAACCCAACTTTTAAGGTAACTTATTTTAGCCACTCCCACATACATCGCAAACACTTCATAAAAATACATACCAAGGATTAGTAACGTTTCACCGCTATGAAATACTGTTTGCCTCCGAGGATAACTTCGAGAATTTATTATTAATTTCACAGATTCAAGGACAAATTCACCATCGTACAGGTGCATTGTTGCCACCAGTGAATGCTGATCACAAGTTTCTGCAAATCTATTTCCTTGGAAATTCTTATGATGAAATCAATCAGCGTTGTGCCATCAATCGAGCAGTGAAGCGAGAGATTATTGCGCAACTCCAACTACTGTTACATGAACACAATCAACTGGTCACATTGTTCAAGAGTGCACTAGAAATGATGACTTCGGATGATCACAAAATAGTGATCAGAGCCGATAAAACACCAGCAGGTGAACATTAAAGACGCTTTAATGCGTCAATGTTGAACGAAGTGGCCATTGAATCTCGAGACTTTGTAATTATACGGCGTGATGGAGATATTCTTCAGCATATCTCCGAAACAAATCGTTCGTATGATGCCTTACAATACCCGCTGCTATTTTGCAGGGGAGAGGATGGATATCACTTTCTAATAAAGATGATTAATCCATTGACTGGTATGTAGCAATGTTGTTAACCGTCTTTCATTTCGATTTCTAACAAAACATAATATTTACGTACAGGTCAAGAAACTAACAAAAAGGTAAGCTGTATGAATTGTTATACCTATCGTTTGATGATTCGTCAAAGCGAGGAAAGCCACATATTGAAATGTCACAAATTATTTCATCAATACGCTGTTGACATGTATGTAATAATCGAAACGGAACGTCTGATATACATACGCTTAAACCAGCAAAAACTGCGTTCGGAGCAATATGTACATCTGTGTGATGCCATTAATGCTGAAGTAAATGCAAACAATGTTGGCCGACTCCTAGGCACATGCATGAATACGCGCAAGGTGCAATGACCTACGTTCGCCAATATGGTCGACCAGATTTATTTATTACATTACTTGCAACCCTAAATGTATCAAGCAGCTGTTACAACCTGGTCAATCATCAAGCGACCGCCCTGACATTACAGCGCGAGTATTTAAGCAGAAACTCAACGCCCTCTTGGACTTCATTGTAAAGTATCGTGACTTTGGAGATGTACGCTGTTGGATGTACTCAGTAGAATGACAGAAAAGAGGACTGCCTCATGCGCATATTCTCCTGTGGATGGTCGAGAAAATTAAACCGGATGAAATTGATGGCATCATTTGCGCAGAAATTACTGATCCTGAAGTGGATCCACAGTTGTACGAAGTAGTGAAGACAAATATGATTCATGGACCATGTGGGGATCACAACCGCGACTCACCTTGCATGGTTGAAAGCAAATGCTCCAAACATTATCCACGTACTTCGTTGGCTGACACAATCACAGGGAACGACGGTTTTCCCCTATACCGTCGTCGCTCTGCACAGAATAACTGCAGAAACATGACATGACACAGGGTTACCATACGTCCTCCTTTCGGAGGACATGTCCTCCTTTTTTCACACTGTCCTCCCGTCCTCCCTTTCGTTGGTGCAACAACTGCACACATGGACTCGTCAACCTGTTAATCTTAATAAACATTATACTATTAAATTTCTGTTACTTTTTGTCTTTTTAAATGTGTCCTCCGATGGTTTCATTGGCTCTTTGTAAATAACCCAAATGTCCTCCTTTATTGCCACAAATGTCCTCCTTTCCAAAAAATCTTTATGGTAACCCTGCATGACATGATTGTATTTAAATCATAAGCAATTTTTTTTTCAAAATTAAAAATTGCATGTAACTATTTTTCGTATGTAAACATGTATAAGTATACATCCACAGCTACAGGATTAAATCTACAGCTACGCGAGTATCAGCATCGCCGACCGGGTCAGCTAAGTCAACATTTTTCTAGGTAGGACGAAGTCTACCGGGTCAGCTAGTAAATAATAAAACCAATCGAATCGTATCCTATCCGAACCAAATAATACCATGCCAGGTCATGCACATCTATACTTTAAATACAATTATCAATATTGACAAGATTGCGTTTTAGTATAATTCGAATACCACAACCTGTTACTGCCGTAATAAATGGAAGTTGCAGTCGCAGCAATCGTTTTAATAAATGGTGGAAAACAGAGTATCTGCATGAGCTGCGTAGGAGATGCAAATGACTGCATCCTAAGAAGATATCCAGATCGGTGGTTAGATGGATCCTTCTAACAACATGCTGTGCCTGGTATGTTTTAAGTACCACCCACTGAGGTTTTGCGCGTCGTTTAAATGAGGATCGGTCAAAAACTATCGAACACTATCTCGATTTGATCGTTCTCAACGACTGCGTCGGAAACATACCTGCATATGTTGTACTATCGTACAATTCTTTTGTGTGGCAAATATCAACAAAAATTTTACAACTGTTGTACAACTTTAACACATACGACACCTACACCCTTAGGACACCCTTGTGAACACCCTTAATATTAATAACCTAACAAAACACACAACAACAATATTTAAATCAACTTACCCACATAATTGAAGCAGAAAACACACAAAAAAATTTTCAGTTGAAACTACTCAACATAGAAGTTAACCCTCTCATGACCGAATTAAAATGGGCGTGGCTAAAATTTGTCGAGTTAACATATAAGATGGAGTTGACCTCAATATCAACTGACAAAAATTTCAATGTCCTAGGTGTCCTGGTTCAAGAGCTACAGGATGTTGCGTATATGCAACATTGGGCAATGGTGTTATAAATTTAAATACAAGTTGATTTTTTTCGAATGCTGTTTATTTATTTTATTATTTCAATTTATGTATGGTAGGATACAAAACAATTTTTTTGAGGATTGGAGCACAAATCGTATGGATTTTCCAGGCTCTTCAACATATGCTCTTTTATAGGTGCTTGATTCAAAACCCGTAGAAGGAGCTGGTGATGACGGAGTCGATGGAGAAGGTGATGAAGCTTCTGTCAAAACGAGCGATGATTTTTTTTTATAAAGTCAAACTAAGGCCGAACTTTGTCGTACTCAGGTGTTCCCTTCTGAGGCTGTTTAGTATTATTGTTCAAGTGAAAAAACTGTTTGATTGTTTTTTAGGAATCTGTTTCTGAGTAATACATTTGCAACGGCCACTAGTTTGAAATTGGCCGCCAACGCCATTCTATATGTTGGTATTTTCACAACTGCAAGGTATAGTAGAATACCAACAAACCTTTTTATTTGCATAGCATATAAGTTTCTTTTCCTCACATATTTTCTGCCACAGTTAAGAAAATGCTAAAATATTCGAAGGGGGTTTTTACCGCATTGCTGTATAGTTTACTTTTCCAGCTGGTCTCGCTTTCCATAAACTCTAAACTTCAAACTTCGTAAATCAATTTTTTCCATCACCTCCTGTGCAACGTGTTCATTCAATTTGTTTGGTTAAAATTCGGTTGACTTTGAATGCTGGTTGTTGAAAAGTGGAAGAAAATTAAAAAGGGTTATTATGGAGTGTTTGTAAAATTATGAATTGATACCACTTTGGCTATTAAAAAAGTTTAAAACGAAGATCATATTGGTTTGATGTCGAATCAGATTAATAATTTTATTAAGAATACTAGCGGAGCCCGGCGTGCGTTGCTACGCCAAAGAAAGTAACACATATGTATATCAAATGTGAAAATAAGTTCGTGTAATTTATTGTAATGCTAATGGATACACAATATTTTTGGTCGTACCGTTGGGTGTATAAATGTACAAATTTTTTGGTGTACCAACTCTTGAGCAAGCAACATACAATTGGCCGTGGGAAAAACATGAATGTTCCAAATTCAAACCAGCAACAGTGAGGGATTGCCCTTGTGCTTTATTTATGGTCATCGCGAAGCCAAGAATCAAAGGGAACTGAATCCGCTTAAACTCGAATGGTAAATCATTCGTAATCATCGGTATGCGTGGGATCAGCACATCTTCCGCTTTGAATTTGCCGCTGATTATTGTTGCCTCGATCAAATTTGGTGTCAAATTTTTAATGATCATCCTGGTTCCGTTGCATAGCTTTGGGGCGTTCAAGTTTCGAATAAGCATCACCGGTGACCCAACTTTCAATGTCAATATATGTGGTGGCATTCCTGGTGGCTCTAGTGAATTAAGAAATTCTGTTGGGTAATTTACAGCTTCTTCCTGATCCATCATTGTGTCGATTGAATGATATTTTTCGATTCTCCGGGCAATTTCAATTGAATTTGTTCATTTAACTTCTTGGCATCATCATTTTTAGGTGCTAAAATTGCACGTTCGCAGAGCCAATCTGAATTTTTGTAGTTGTTGATTAAATTTGGGAATACATTTTCTAAAAGGACTTGAATATTTGGTAGCATTTGGCAAAAGTTGGGCGAAAATGAAATCTCATATGTTGTGGGATCAGTTGGAATTTGGCCATTTCCGAT
Source organism: Hydrotaea cyrtoneurina (assembly GCA_958296145.1). NCBI lineage: Eukaryota > Metazoa > Arthropoda > Insecta > Diptera > Muscidae > Hydrotaea > Hydrotaea cyrtoneurina. The sequence continues at coordinate 45,244,754 of OY282512.1, forward strand.
CTCTAAAAGTTGTTTTGAAAAGGTTTGGGCAGACACATCTTGCATTAAATGTCAAATTGAAAAAAGGAACAAATTCAATCGTTTTCTGAATGTTAAACAAATTTTGAAACTGACAACATAGACATAACATTGAAAAAATGAACATAAATTTAGGAGTCTATAAGCCACATACATACAAACATACATAGTCACATACATCCAATTTTATATATATAGATTAAAAAACATATGACAATTTTCAACGGAAACTTATCGCGATTTAAAAAAACACACACAATATGGCGTGCAAGTAAGGCAATTTTGAAGTATATAATATTGGTTTCGAAGATCAATGTACAGAATTTGTAAAATATTACAACAAAGTGAGCAGCATGCCCAAATGAAGAATCAGTAATTATATAATTTATATTTCAATTTTCAATAAATATTTTAATACATAATTTTACTAATTATTTTACAATGGGCGGGAAAATATGGTGCCAAAAGATTTCTTTACTACTTGCAGATACAATACTTAACACATAACATAAGGGCTACCCCTGTCGGATCTTTAAAATATAATTAAAAACCAAATTTCAAATCAATAGCAGCAAGATCAACGAAGTTGGTGAATATCGGCAATATCGACTATATGACGACAACATGATATAAATGAATTAAGTGTCATTTTTCACTCATACCTATTCTGTCCAGTATTTATGTTTTAACACCTACTCTGTCAAACAGTCACCACAAAGATAACACGAGGGTATTTTTATGCCTCCGTTTTTGTTTTGTACGTGTGTTCCCCTTTCGCATACTAAAATTGACACTGTTTTCTTCTCGAATTTACATATAACACTAAATATTCCATGGACATAACAACGGCCGGTGTCAGCGCTGTCAGATTTGGCACAGCACAATCAATTTATTGTGAAAGCTTTCGATTAGGGTTACAATAATGAACACAACGTTAAAGATATCGATACATTCATTGCCTTTGCCAGGCATTCATTCAACACTGACAACAAATGCTGTTTTGGTGATTGATTCTTCACATAGTTTCTCATACTGTCACTACATGTTAAGCAACGAAATACGGTGATGACACACTTAAACTATAAAATCATCCACACCATTCGATTAGTATAGTAAGGATTAGTAAGGTCCATGACCCAGCCGGACTATAAACCGCACCAAACAGTCACGTCGAGGATGAAGAGGCTTCTCATCAATAACTCTTGGGTTTTCCGCTTGTTGACTTAGCCTCCGAGGTGGGCCTCATCAGTCAAGATGATTTTTCGATGGAATTCCTGATCATTTTCATGCATTTCAAGGACCCAATCATCAAAGACACGACGTTGTTGATGATCGGCCGGCTTGAGTTCTTGTGTTAACTGAACTTTATAAGCTTTAAGACCCAAGACTTTATGCAAAATACGGTGTAATGACGTTTGTGGAGTAGTAGTTTGTCTCCTGTCCGGTGCACACGCACTTTTGTTTGTCCGGTCGTCACTGCGTTGTTTGTCCCCTGTCCGGTGCACACGCACTTTTGTTTGTCCGGTCGTCGTCGCGATTTGATTTATTTACACGTTCTGTTCGTCCGTGTAGTTCAAAAAAAAAACAAGAAACAATAGAATATTTAAAAAGAGAACACAAAAGAAAAAAAAAACAATTACCATCTCCACAATCAAAAACAACAATAACCTAACAAAAAAAAAACACAACAAACAACAACAATAACACCAGCAGCCACACATCATCATCGCCAACACGAAGGGCTTTTTTATGCTCCCCTTCTCCTGTGTTCCCCCCTTCCTCACCATCCTCCTTTTCGCATAATATAAACGACTTTGCTCTCTTCATGTCGCTGCCTGACTTGTGTTGAAGGTTTAACACTGAACACTTGTTGGGTCTAGCAGCGGCAAGAGGGGTGCACAGTTATTTGTGTTTATGCTTTGATATTGTTTTGTTTTCTGTCTGTTACAATGGTAGGTACATTCAAAATACATTTTGCGAACATACGAGGGCTGAAGGCAAATTTATTTGCGGTATACACTCATGTTCAGTTCCATAGGCCAGATGTACTCGCTCTAAGTGAGACCCAGGTGTGTGAGGGTTCTAATCCACAGAATTTTCACATTCCTGGCTATCACACTCTTTCCTCTTTCTCTTCCCACAGAGACCTTGTGGTATACATACGTAATGGTGTGGTGTTCCAGAGCCAGCAACATTTGGACTCACAAGATCCAGAATTTAACTTTCTTTGGGTTAAGTTCAGGATTGGATCACACCCATTACACTTCGGGTTTCTTTACAGAAGCCCAAATTTGGAAAGGGAGGCTACCCTAAACGGCTTCGACGCCCTTTCCGACTCTATATCAAAAATTTTAGAAGATTGTCCGGACAGTGAAATTGTAGTTGCTGGGGATTTCAATATCCATAATCAATCTTGGCTTTCTCATTCGAGCCACACTTCTCCGGAGGGACAGTACGCTGGACTTTTCGCCGCGCATAACAACTTGACGCAACTAGTGAATAAACCAACACACATTCCGCGTGTTGAAGGGCAATATCATAATATTCTTGACCTTTTCTTAACCTCACACCCTGAAAAGTACGAGGTTAACATTCTCGCACCTCTTGGTAACTCGGATCATTGCACCATTTCAGCATCCTTTTCGTTCTCCGATCTTCGATCCACTTCTAAACCAGTCACGAAGCGGACATTGTACATATACGAAAAGGCACGTTGGGCCGAGCTCAACAATTTCTATCAGCATTTTAATTGGAAATTATGTTTCCTAGACAATAATGTCGATGCTGTTGCTGAAATGGTCGAGAAAATAATTCGTCTTGGAATAAACACGTTTATCCCCTCGAAGACTACTTCGATTAAACCTTCAAAGAATTGTTGGTTTAATCAGACATTTAAAGAAGCTGTCAGATCCAAAGAGGAAGCGTTCAGAAATTGGCGTTTAAATAAAAACGTCACTACTGAGCTGCTACGTAAGCAGGCAAGATCCTATTGTGCCAGAGTGCTTAGGCGCGAAAAACTTCTCCACGAACAGCGCCTTCGTGCTAAAGTTCTTTCTTCTCCGAGGGGAAGTAAGAGCTTTTGGGCATTTGTTAAAAGAGTAAGAGACAATTCTTCGTCTTCTATTCCAACTCTCGTTAACGATGACCAGATATTCACTGACCCGGTTGACAAAGCTAACCTTCTGGCTGAAATATTTGCTAAGAATTCATCTTTGCCATACAGCAGTCAACCACTCCCCGTAATCGAAAACCTATCTAGTTCAATGCCTCAGATATTTTTTCGATCACGTGGCGTTAAAAGGGTTCTTGCAGATCTCAATGTAAACAAAACTCCGGGCCCGGATGGCATTTCAGCACTTGTCCTATGTAAGTGCTCTTCGACGCTAGCTCGTCCATTGCGCAATCTTTTCAACATGTCATATCGTTCTGGTATTTACCCTTCACGTTGGAAAGTTGCCAATGTCCAGCCGATCCCCAAGAAAGGTGAGCCTACAAATCCTGCGAATTACCGCCCAATAGCAATATGTTCTGCGCTCTCAAAGGTTATGGAGAGCATGGTTAACCACCATCTTGTCAAATATTTAGAGTCTAATGGCCTTCTAAATGATCGACAGTATGGCTTCCGTAGAAATCGATCTACTGTAGACCTGATGGCGTTCCTTACGGAGCGATGGAGTCGATCTATTCACGCCCTTGGTGAAAGTAAGGTCGTAGCTCTGGATATTTCCAAGGCGTTTGATAGGGTCTGGCACGAAGCACTCATATCAAAACTTATTGCATTTGGTGTCGGTAATATCTTCTCTCGATTCATATCGAGTTTTCTCAGGGATCGCTCTTACGAGTTGTTATAGATGGGGTCTCATTCAACGAGCATATGTTGACCGCAGGAGTGCCACAAGGCTCTGTCCTCTCTCCCTCTCTATTTCTTATTTTCATTGACGACCTGTTGGGTCAGACTGTGAACCCGATCTACTCCTTTGCGGATGACAGTAACCTATGTCATTCATACTCATTTGATCATCGGCCAGGTCCTCTGGAGGTCGAGGACAAAAGGCGAATGATGAATGACTCACTTAACCGCGATTTGGCGACGATTTGTGAGTGGGGCCAAATGAATAGAGTAGATTTTAATGCGCAAAAGACCCAGTGCTGTTTGTTGTCACACAAACGTTCACCAGATCCAGCATCGTCGTCAATTTCTATGGGTGGTGTGGATATCGACGAATCAGACACTCTCGATGTTCTGGCCTTCAAAAAAAAAAAAACTATTTGGGCTACAGCAACAATATTCTCAGTTGTTCTTGAGCGACGTGCACGTGTTTTATTCTTCACATCAGAAACTTGTCCCAACATCTTAAATTTGTCCAACAGTTTCTGTATTGCGGTCCGACAAGGTGCTTCACGTCGACACAAAAATGCTTTGGTTTTGCAAACTGTGACTGCCAGATTTTCACAATTTTTGTAGTGAATTTTAATAATTTCAATGCGATCCAATGCGTTCCATTTATAGTAATGCCGTACTTGCCAAATGTCAAAGAATGAAAGCTTCAAAAGTGATTCAAAACAACACCTCTTGTTGGAAAACCCTTTATATTCGTTGCTTTTTTGAGTGTTAGGTGAGACCAACAAATGGCATGGAATGCAATGCAATGTTTTCATCATACTCACTTTTCTCAATTGAATCATGTGTTGTTTTACTGAAATGATGTGATATGACAACAATATGCAATTCTTTGCGTTTTTGTGATTGCAATCAAAGGCATAAAATAAGGCATTCAAGACGTTCTCTGATATCGATCCCTAAACGCAAAAAAACGTAAGCGCCAAAAAGAAAATTTTACAGGAGAGGGTTTTTATGTGGCCAAGAATAGGCCAAAAAAAGAAATATCGTAGTGGAAAACTCAGACAATTCAGAAAACGAATAATGTTTAACAAACGCGAATAAACTCATCAACAATATTTGGGCCTTGACTGGAACATATTAGAGTTTAAGTTTCACAATTTGGGACAACTTTATATAATAACATCATATCTCATGAACATTTGTCAAAATAATTGTTTTGAATGCGGTATTTTGCTCAGTACGTGACTTTAGTTCGCTTTTTTTATACACTTACCCTTCGGGTAGAAGGGTATATATCATTTCATACGACCCAAAAGTGTAACACATAGGAAAATTCACTTTAGACCATAGGTTTAAAGTTAACCAAATTCGATGCACGACGTCTTAAGTTGATTGGGCAATGTCCGTCTGTCCTGTTGGTACTCACGATATCTTTCAAAAGAGTTAAATCATCGCTTTGAAATTTGGCATCGCGTACAAAGGTTCCATTTCGCCCACTTTAGAAATCGTGTAATAATATCAATACGACCTGCGAGATCTTTACCAAATTCTGTACTTAGTAAAGTTATTACTGGACAAAGTTTTGGAGAAAAGCGTGGAAGTCTGGCAACGCCCCTTCTGGTACCTCCCATAAAAATGTAATAATTGAGATTTTGATCAATAGGATTCCCACATTCCTGGTTGCCACATTCTATCCTACGTATCTTCTCATATGAGCCTTAAATTTTATATACGCAATGGTATTGTGTTCCAGAGCCAGACAATTCTTCATCTTATATACCAAAACTTGTTAACAATGACCTGATATTCACTGACCCTGTTGGTAAAGCTATTCCATTCGTGTCGATGTAGTACTGACCTGCCGTTGCATGTTTCTTCGTTCTATGTATACGTTTCTTCCTATGAAATTATTTTTTTTTATACCAACACTCAGGGGATGCCACTATAAATGCTGTGCATTGTGTTAACGGAAGGAAATTAGGATATCGGAAGGAGGAAAGAAAGTCACAACTGACAGGAAACACACATACTGGAAGAACATTCAACATACGAACGGTTCCGATCAACTGGCCAATTTACAACGAACGGATGAGAGTTTCTGGAAAGCCGCATATCCCGGCTAAATGTTCTAACATCAGAGAGAAGACGACGGATATCTGAGGAGCAGATACCGTTAAAATATCTGTAGAACAGCGATATACAACTCACATTCCGGCGATGCTGTAGGGAGACAATAGAATTGGATACGCTACTATCCCCAATCATCACCAGCGCTCTCCTCTGTACACGTTCCAAAAGTTGCAAAGATAACTTTGGGGCTCCTGCCCATATATAGGAGTTATATTCCACGAAAACGTATCTATTTCTATGCCTCAGATATTTTTTTTGAACACGTGGAATCAAAAGGGTTCTTGCAGATCTCAATGTAAACAAAACTCCGGGCCCCGATGGTATTTCAGCACTTGTCATATGTAAGTGCTCTTCGACGCTAGCTCGTCCACTGCGCAATCTTTTCAACATGTCGTACCGTGCTGGAATTTACCCTTCACGTTGGAAAGTTGCCAATGTACAGCCGATCCCCAAGAACGGTGAGGCCACAAATCCTGCGAATTGCCGTCCAATTGTAATATGTTCTGCGCTCTCGAAGGTCATGGAGAGCATGGTTAACCACCATCTTGTTAAGTATTTAATGATCGACAGTATGGCATCCGTAGAAATCGATCTACTGGAGACCTGATGGCGTTCCTTTCGGAGCGATGGAGCATTCCATTCACCGCCTTGGTGAATGCAAGGTCGTGGCTCTGGATATTTCCAAGGCGTTCGATAGGGTCTGGCACGGAGCACTCATATCAAAACTTATTGCATTTGGTGTCGGTAATACCTTCTCTCGATTCATATCGAGTTTTCTCAGGGATCGCTCTATAAGAGTTGTTGTAGATGGGGTCTCATCCAACGAGCATAGGCTGGCCGCAGGAGTGTCACAAGGCTCTGCCCTCTCTCCTTCTCTATTTCTTATTTTCATTGACGACCTGTTGGAGCAGACTGTGAACCCAATCTACTCTATTCTCTATTTCTTATTTAGATTGACGACCTGTTGGAGCAGACTGTGAACCCAATCTACTCCTTTGCGGATGATAGCAACATCTGTCATTCGTACTCATTTGAACATCGGCCAAGTCCCTCGGAGATAGAGGACATAAAGCGAACGATGAATAACTCACTTAACCGCGATTTGGCGAAGATTTGTGAGTGAGGCCAAATGAACAGAGCAGATTTTAATGCACAAAAGACCCAGTTCTGTTTGTTGTCACACAAACGTTCACCAGATCCAGCATCGTCGTCAATTTCTATGGGTGGTGTGGATATCGACGAATCAGACACTCTTGATGTTCTGTGCATGAAGATACAGGGTGATGCTCGCTGGGCTAGCCATATCGAAAGAAGCATTCAAGTGTTTAGGCTTTTTAAAGATCTCGTAAATATTTACACCACCTACATCCGACCTAAAATGGAATACAACTCCCATATATGGACAGGGGCTACAATGGAATAATCTTCCATCAAGTTTTTTCCTGCCTGTTATGACATTCTCAAATTCAAATCAAACGTCAACAAACACTACTCCATCTTTCCTCCCTCCAATACCCTTACTTCCTATCGCTAACACAGTGCATTGCATTCATAGGGGACATCGCCCGAGTGTTAGTTTACAAAAAAAAATGGAACGTTTGTTGTTGACAACAAACAGCACTGGGTCTTTTGTACGTTGAAATCTACTCTGTTCGTTTTACCCCACTCACAAATCGTTGCCAGATCGCGGTTAAGTGAGTCGCCTTTTGTCCTCGAGCTCCAGAGGACCTGGCCGATGATCAAATGAGTACGAATGACAGAGGTTGCTGTCATCCGAAAAGAGTAGATCGCGTTCACAGTCTGACCCAACAGGTCTTCAATGAAAATAAAGAGTAGAGAGGGAGAGAGGACAGAAGCTTGTGGCACTCCTGCCGTCAACCTATGCTCGTTGGATGAGACCCTATCTATAACAACTCGTATAGAGCCATCTCAGGGAAAACTCGATATGAATCGAGAGAATATATTATCGACACCAAATGCCATATGTTTTGATATGAGTGCTCCGTGCAGGCTCTATCGAACGCGTTGGAAATATCCAGATCCACGACCTTACTTTCACCAAGGGCGTGAATAGATCGACTCCATCGCACACAAGTAAAACCTGTGTCTTGTCTTTGTAGCATGTTTAGCTTCTTTCTTTCAGCACAGAGCTTATTTTAATGTAAATATAACTTATTTGCTATTAATACTACATATTTGTGCAATAGCGTGTTTGGGGAAAACAGTCAACAAACATACTTAATTCAACAAAGTACAACATTTGAGTGTAAATAAGTGTTATATGCAGAAGTTTTAGAATTTTTTTTTGCCTCTATGCTCTTTCATATAATAACAATAACCGAGAGAAAACGATGTATACATATATATTTGATATTTATAACATACAAACAAGTTAATATGTTTGAGTTTATATATACTATATTCGTTCATGGTCATCGTATATTGCCGGCACCGATTTTTTTACATTGAATTTGCTTGAGAAATGAAAATATAAAAGTAGGTTCATAAATTTATAACTAAAACATAATTAGTTTGTTTAGATTTGAAGACCTCGCTAGCCTAATTTTTATTTCCCGTTAGACCACCAAGTATTTGTTTGACGAAATTGTTCAGCTCCAACGGATCTTCGTTATTGAAATCATCCATAACAGTTTGCATTTGATCCTTAAGGCCGTCGGATATTGATGTGGTTATGCGGTCCTTAAAAAGATTCGTTATCGGGCTCAAAATGACACCTGTCAAGTGTCTGATAAAGCGAGTTTGATCCAACTGTACTTGGATGTTTCTACGAATATAATTGCGATTGTTTTTAGTCGTAGCTATAATTCGGACATTTCATTCATACTCACCTAAATTGAATAACGCGAAAATCATACAACTTCATTCGGAACGTTAAAATATCAACGGCCAACTCAGCATATATGACGGTATCTTCCAACGATCCAATAACTTTGCCATATCCTTCAAGTGCCATGAGTTTTACCAGGAAATTGTATTCAAACTTATCACGTAATGTTGTGAGTAATGTAATAATCTTACAGCTGAATATACATACCTGTAAACTCTTAATATTCAAATAGAAACGTGTCAGAAATGATTTATCCTTATAAGTCATATATGCGGAGCCGTAACGTTGAATCCCTGCCAAGTTATACACAATACCATTGGTTAGAAAGAGACCGGCCTCATATGTAATTAATACAGGACTCTGAAAAAGAAATTTACAAAATTGTAGGTGCATTCCTTATGGTTATCAAACGATATATTACGACAGATAGATTCTCCGTTATGTCCGGTAGTTGGAGATGTTCTATACCCAACTTTTGCAAATGCTCCAATAGCAAGGGTATTACACTATCCACTTCCTCATTTATTTTTGACCATCCAATTTCATCACCATCATCTCTCTTGCTTCTGCTTACTGTGTTGGATTCATGAGTATTTTTACAATCCGCCTGTGATACCCTTAAACGATAAGATAATGAAGGTATATAATTATAATAAGTTGGCAATGCGATCTGAAGAACACTTCTTAGTTCGGCCTGGCCGAATCGACATCAAGTCAAGTCGCTCTCAATATTTTGATCTATCAGAGCCACTACTATGGTATTTGTGGTATGCGAAACTGAGAAATACGACGTAAAAATAAAAGTTGGGATTCCCACTAATGGAAAGATCGTCATTTAACAATGTGAAATTCTATTCCATCTAAACAACTCACAATACGCATACCCACTATGATATTTTGAAATGCCACAAATGGTTGGTAATGTGTGCGTCACTCACTTTGCAAACCTATGTTCACATACTGGTAAGACCCTCGTAAAGTTTCCAAGTCGTAAAGTCCGCACATTGGTCCAGAATCCGATTCCCTCTGTAACTTTTGATGAATGTTTGAAACGAATTTTTCATGTGCTTGATTATGGGGAAATACATATATACTTCCGGGTAAGTAGGTAATGTTTGCTACACGTAGGAAACAAACATATATTTAGAACCTTCAAACCAGTTACGTGGTTCGGGAAAATATATATATGGTTATCCATTTCGTGGTTTCAAAAGTATAGCGCTGGAATTCTACATCTGTCAAACTAAGTGGTTAAACCATTTTTTTTCTTTACAGTTGGAAGTCTGATGTTGACGAAAATGGATCGCTTAACTATCACACAACGCGTACAAATTATTAAAACCTACTACAAAAATGGTGATTCTGACACAGCCACATATCGTGCTTTAAAAGGAAATTATGGTTATGAAGCACATTTCTCACTCGGTGGGTATGTCAATAAACAAAATTGTCGTAGTTGGGGTTCTGAGAATCCTCAAGTAATTGAAGAAAGTCCATTACATCCACAAAAAGTCACTGTTGGTGTGCTCTTTGATCCGAAGAAAACGACGAAGGAACGACTGTCACCATCAATTCGGAGCGTTATGGTCGTATGATAACCGACTTTTTTGCCTGCTATTGAACAATACGACTTGGAGAATATGTGGTTTCAACAAGACGGTGCCACATGCCACACAACTCGTGCGAATATGTCTTTATTGCAACAGACATTTCCTGGCCGCGTAATTTCTCGTCGTGGCTACATCAACTGAACACCAAGATCATGCGATTTGACACCATTAGACTTTTTTTGTGAGGCTACGCGAAAGACCTTATGTATGCAAATAAACCTTTAACTCTTGAGCACTTAAGAACCACCATTCGTCAAGTTATGGCTGAGATACCGCCCAATATGTGCCCAAAAATGGTCCAAAATTACCTCAAAAGAATCAATGCTTCGCGTGGTGGTCATTTAAATGATGTAGTATTTCACACATAATGCAACATTCGCGTGGTGGTCATTTAAATGATGTAGTATTTCACACATAATGTCAACGTTCAAACTTTATAATAAAAAAGAAATATCATGAAAAAAAATATTTTATATCTGTTTTATTTATGTTTAATTTTAAAAAGCAAAATGGATAAACCTTTAATTGGTTGATGTATAATTTGTTTCCAAAAATGACAATTCTTTCAGCGTGTACCATTACTGAGTAAGGAACAGGTAACGGCTCAGTTGAAAGTTGCTAAAGACCACCTGAAAAGTGGAGACACTTATTGTGGACTGACGAATGAAAAAATTTCCTGTTTGGTGGTAAGTCCGACATCTACACTGAACAAAATTGTAATCCGCACTTAAATTAAGCCGTAAAAAACTTGATTTATGTACGAATTTTTGTTGCTCCGAATTCATAATTGTATCCACAGTTGAGCCCAAATAGGCTTGATTTTTAGGATAGATTTAAGGCATAGGTGTCCACCAGTGGCACAATTGTGCTCGCTCAATTCACACGTATTGTTACTCTCTCAGTTTCAGTCGTTGAGTTGCCATCAGAAGAGTCGGATGCACAGAGAAAAAATGACGGAGCAATTGTACGAAAAAATGTTTGTGTTTGAAAACGCTTTTGGTGGCTTTCAATGCCTTATATGTTATGCCACATTTCAAGGGAAAAAGTTATTTCCATTGAAACGCAATTATGAATCATTGAGTGATGTGGAGAAACAATTAATGTATGAGGAGAAGAAAAAATATTTTATTGACAAACTAAAGCTTTGGGTTTCGAAAATGGAAAAAATTCAAATGATAAAACGATTGATAAAATAAAATTGTCACATATAATAAGCCTAGAAATTGTTAAAAGGGGTAGACCATGTACAGATGGAGAATTTATGAAAAGTATTTTCATAAATATTTTACAAAATCTGAATTTGGAATTAGCCACTATAATGGAGTCTGTACCTTTGTCACACCAAACGGTAGCCCGCCGCATACATCACCTAGGTCTTTTCATAAAATTTCAAATAAAAAACAAATTAAATGAATGCAAATACTTTTCCATATGCTTAGATGAAAGTACAGATAGAAATGATCTATGCCAATTAGTTGTTTGTGTCAGAATTGTAGACACAAATTATTTTATTCCAATTGTGTTTTTCAATTATCCGCATCATGTTTGAATACTGTAAATACACATTTCTTTCAGTGCGCCTGAGTGCAGTCCCTCTCTCTCACACAAATACAACCTCATTTTATTTTGGACAGCTATGATTTAAGGTCATAATAGGTAGAGTTGTGCTTTTTCGTTCAGTGAAGTGACCGCTCTTTTTAGTTCATTTCGGTCAAATGAACTAGTTCGTTCTTATAGTTCAGTAGTTCATTTTCGTTCACCGACTAATTTCGTTCACTGACTCATTTATGCCATTTTCGTTCGATGATTCTTTCATTTTTAGTTTCGTTCATATGACACTGAAATGAAAAAAACAATCAGCTGTGTATAGATAAACTGAAAAAACACAACAAGGTAGTAAATTTACAACAATTAAAGACAAAATATAAATTTTGTTCTACACAATTATCTAATTTACTACTTTCTATACCCATATAAAAATACACTCGATAATTGGAAAATTGCTTCACACAGGCCAACGCAATTAGATATAACCGAAAACAATATTTCTAATCTCTTTAAAAATAAATATAACAAATTGTAACTGATATGTCCACATCACTGTTGATTTTTCATCGATATTGCCATCAATGTACATTGCGCACATTGGTCTACCTAAATAAAAAATTCATACATTTTGACTGTTTCTCTCCATTCAGGTGAGCTCTGCAATTTTTTAGGTTGGCAATAGCGCTGAAACATGTGAGTGAGAGAAAAAAAAAACTTGATTGTGAACGAAAAGAACGAAATGAACTATTGAACGAATAGAACGAAAGAGCAAGAACTAGTTGACTTCGTTCACTTCAATGAATAGTTCAACTGAACTAGTTCGTTCATGAACGACACAACTCTAATAATAGGATAGAAATAAGTTCGAAATGGACTTATGTGTAGACCGCTTGGATCATTTTAAGCCCAAATAAATACTGGAATTTATCGGAAAGTAATGACTACTTGAAACTGGGATTGATTTAAGGAAAATTTGGATAAAATTGATATAACAATATTCTTGATCTAAGATTATTACTTTTATAATAGGATGAGTTCGAAATGGATTTAAACTTTTATCCGATCTCAGTTTTCTTTCTCAAAAATAGTTCTACGATTTGTTTCTCTTTCCTCACTGCTGTACTTACAGTTCCTATTAATATTTACACTTAAATACATTGACAACGATATTTTCAATGGTATTTTTGTTGGTTTATTATGTGCTAAAGTCTTCCGTAATTAAACGAGAACTACTACGAAGCAATAAGGAAAACTAATAAGTCAAGTATTTTATTATTATTATATGAATTTTCGTACTTGATTTTAAAACTATCCCATTTATAATTGTTTAAGACTAACTACCGATTGTCGTTTTTATACCATCACCCTACGGGTAGGAGGGTATATATCATTTGATACGGCTCAAATGAGTAACACATAGAAATATCCAGATTAGACCCCAGGTGTCTTTGAACCAAATTCGATTTATGAGTTTCTGAATCGTTTGAGCCATGTCCGTCTGTCCTGCTGGTACGCAGGATAACTTTCAAAAGAGTTAAACAATCACTCTGATATTTGGCATGGCTTAATATATTCCCAAAACTACTTATAGGATTGCATATGGGCTATATGGCCACACCCCTTCGGGTACCTCCCATATAAATCTGTTATTTCGCCCACTTTATAAATCGTGTAATAATATCAGCACGCGCAAGTTCGATCTTGGGCAAATTCCGTATTTTGTAAAGGTATAACTGGACAAAGTTTCGGACAAAAACTTGGAAGTCTGGCAACTCCCCTTCTGGTACCTCCCATACAAATGTACCATTGCATCCACTTTAGAAATCGTGTAATTATATAAACTCGCTCAACGAATCTTTCCGAAATTCTATATTTAGTAAAGCTTTAACTACATACAATTTTCTAGTAAAAACTCTGCCTTATATTCCGTCCTTTTGTAAAAATGTAATGCAAAATGTAATACAATATTTTTTTTCTATAACATTCGGTATTTTGAGATTGTTTTCTATAACATTCGGTATTTTGTGGTTGCTATTATCACATTTCATCAGATGTTACATCCAGTGGTGTAGCCACGCTGACTTTTGACTTTCCGATACTTTGAGACTTGTATGTTTTTACTGAGGGTCAGGGTATATATAAGTCGGTTTACCCGACTGCAACTTTTTCACTGGTTTGAAATTTAATTGGTTTTACATTTACTCTTCATATTACTTAATATTTAAAAACTAGGCATCACGACACAGTTTAATACTAAAATAATAATTAAATAAATGTAAAAGATCACAGTAAAACTTAGCATTACTATCACAGTGTCTAAGCTGGGCACCCTAGTTGTAAGCTTAGTTTTAATATTATTGTGAATATACATGAAATACAACACTGAAATTATAACGAAAAAAAAAGAACCAAAAGGACACGAGAAAAGCCAACTTCAGGCACAAAAAAGAATAAACAATCATAACCCCGAGTAATAACCCGAAGGTACGTTTTTTAATAAAACCCCGAAATTTAAAATTGTAGAAAAACTAATTTGTTGTTTTTTTTCATTTGTTTGGGTAAAATTATTTTATTCACCCCCGCATATTTATTGGTCCTTCGAACCAGATTTCGAGCCGTTCTATTTAAAAAATAAAATAAATTTTACCCGAACACTTTATTACAGATCCCGACTAAATTGCAGTTTTCGATACCCGAAATAAAAAGGTTGTAACCATCCCCTAAACCCCAATCAAAAATACCCAACAAAAAACAAGGTAGGTTTTTTGGATATATAGTGTGTGTGTGTGCAAATAAACAAAAATAATAAATATCAGTGCAGTGCGCGTTTTACTTTGTTGAAATTGGTTCTTTGTTGTTTCGCGGTTCGTTTTACGTACAAACGTACATTTTACAACAACAAAACTCCAAGTCTCTATTCCTCGGTTTGATCCCCACTTAGTGCGTACGTAGTTTGTGTGTGCAGCGTCATCCACCACCAAATCATAAATAACAACAACAGGTACTCTCTGTTCATTTGAGCGCGTTTTGTTATTCTCGTTGTTTCTACCATTTGTTTTGTGGGCCCGTACTGACCAAAATGTGGTCGATGTAATTTATTTACATTTTAATCTGAAACTGTTAATAACGCAATTAATAAGCACTCTGCACATTAATACTGATATTTACTTTTGTTTTCACACAATTTCATAGCGCAATAAATTGTTTTCGAACTATATTCGATAGTTACGACCCGCTATAAAAAAGTGATTTTTCTTGCACACTGTAACGTGTTTTATATAGCACAATGGTGTTGGTTGGGAACAATTGTGAAAATATTTTCTTTCACATTTGTCGATTTTTATTTACATAAATAAAATATATAATATTTATTTCGATCTGGTTGCTTTTTTTTTGATTTTGATTTCGAATTTTAAATTTATTATTGATTTCGACCCTACAAATATATACTTAGTTATTCAATTTATTGAATTTTTTTGGTATAGTTTTTGATTTTGTTTGCGATTTTGCTAAGTTTCTACAAATTTTACATCGCGATAGCTCAAATCCATCTAAAGTTCGTTGAATTTTTGGCCAAATCGAAAGGGAACAGTAATTTTTCCAGAGATTTTTCTATTATCTTGATCGTTTTTTGAATATTTCAACGGCCGTTATAACAACCAAAGATGTCTGCTCTGACTACCCTTATTAGAAGCGGCGACCGTATCGTAGATTTCGAGTTCTTAGTAACTTCTATGAAAGACAAAGAGCACACAGTTCATTCTCTCAACACCCATAAGAAAGAAATGGAACGTTTGTGGGAAACTTTCAGCAATTGTTATGAAGAATTATCGGATTCTTTAGACAAAAAGGCCTCAAATATTGCGGAAATTCAAAATAATTATATTTCGATATATAAAACATATTCCCGGGGAATAGCGTATATAGAAGATCATATTGAAAAGATCAACGCTAAGAAAAGGTCGAATAGTTCGCACATTCCCATTAATCTTCCCCCTTGTGACATCGAAGTTTTTACCGGTGATTATAAAAAATGGCCACCGTTTAGAGACATGTTTTCAGCTATTTACAAAGAAAACACCCACATCAGTGACATTCAAAAAATGTATTATCTGATGCAGAAAACTGAGGGTGAAGCCCGAGATATTATAAAAACTTGTCCGATGACAAATGATGGCTTCGCCATGGCCTGGCAAAACTTAGTTGACAGATATGAGAATAAGCGAATTCTGGTTAACGCTCAACTTAAGACGTTATTTAATTTAGCCCCTATCGTGAAAGAATCTGGTCTCACTCTAAAGAAATTGCAACGTACGTTGAACGATTGCATCACGAATCTTGCTTTGCTTGGCATTGAAACGACGAACTGGTATGCAATTTTTGTATTCATCTGTTCGACACGACTTCCTGAAGTCACTCTCGGACTTTGGGAACAGAGCCAAGGCACAAGTTCTGATCTTCCAAAATGGGCAAACATGGACAAATTTCTGACTTCGAGATATCAAACTCTTGAATCGGTATTCGACATTCGAGGAGCTCATAACCCGGCATTTTCGGCTAACACGACACCCTATAAAAAGCCCATCAGTCAAAAAGTAAAATCGAATGATAGTAGGAAGTTCAAAAGCTTCGCCCCGCTCAACCAAATAAAACTAAATGTCCTCTATGTTCTGATTCTCATCCGTTGAGATTATGCGCAGAATTTCAAAAACTGTCTATACCAGAACGTCTGGATGCGGTAAAAAGATTTAAATGCTGCTCGAATTGTTTAGCGACCGGTCACACATATAGTAATTGTACGAGTTCTAATGTGTGTTATTTCTGCAAACAGAAACACCATTCGATGTTGCATCGAAAAGATATATCGCAACGGAACTCGTACACCGAAGTTTCTAATAACACACCCGTTAACCCTCGTCAAATTCAGATCCTTGATCCTCTCACCAACAATCGAATTTAAATGATGATGGCCCTTCTACATCGACTGGTACCCGCTCTTTTCAGACTTTTGCAACCCAAATGCAATCTAGTATGCACTCCACGGTCCTTTTAGGGACAACCGTGTGGATATGTGCTTATATAAACTTAGATGTTCTGCAAGAGCTCTAATTGACCCATTATCTCAAGCGACTTTCATTTCGTGAAAGTTACAAAGAAAACTTTCTTTACCCACATTTAGTGCTCCTACAGCCAAAATTATTGGCCTTAAGGGTGCTATTGCAGCAAGATCGACTAAGATATGCCGAATTTCTATTGGTTCTCCCATTGACCCCCAATTTGAAGTGACCACCGAAGCTTATGTTGTCGAAATGCTCACCGGTCGTCTACCAAAATATTCGTTGGCCCAATTTTTAGATTCTCATTTACCAGAAATGTCCATGAACGATCTAAAATGTTCTCATATGGATTTGCTATTAGGTGGAGACATATACTCCAAAATTATGCTCACCGATGTTCACAAACATCCTAGCGGCGACCTTATCGCACAGAAAACCGTGTTCGGCTGGATAGTCACCGGAAAAATCTCCCAACCCAAACCATTACAATCTGTCGTGACATTCTATAACCATCTGGAGCTGAATGACACACTGTCTCGCTTTTGGGAGATTGAAGAAGTGCCCAAGGTGAGAATTCTTTCAGACGAAGATAACTTCTGCGAAAAGTTATATCGTGACACCACATACCGAAATTCGGATGGTAGATACGTTGTTTCTCTCCCTTTTAAACGTGAATACCCCTTAGAGCTACAGTTAGCTCAATCTCGAAAGGGTGCTGTTTCCCAATTTATGAGAAACTAGCTGACCCGGCGAACTTCGTTCCGCTTAAATTCGTTAATGCAACGAAAAAAATAATTCCGAGCATGCACTTGCTGCTTTATATAACTCAGTCAATTCAAATTCTTTATTAAAAAGTTGTGTTAAATACAATGGAAATAACTAAAGTAAAAGAATAACGATGTGCTTTAATCAAACCGCAATGATTGAGTTATCAGCCAACCTTTCGCTTTTTCACTGAAGTGCTTTATGGTACACAACGTTTTTCGTTTTGTTCTCTGGCGCGTACACGTACAAAGCGGAAGGTTTGCCGACACGTGAGCACGCCACATACAATTGACCATGTGAAAAACATGGGAACTCAAGATTGATTCCACAAACATCCAGCGATTGTCCTTGCGCCTTATTAATTGTCATAGCGAAGGCGAGACGCACCGGAAATTGAAGACGCTTAAATACAAATGGCAAATCGTTCGCAATAAGAGGAATCCGCGGAATGAGAACATCTTCGCCCTTGAATTTTCCCCTCAAAATCGTCGCTTGAATGACATTTGATTTGAGTGTCTTCACAATCAAACGCGTACCGTTACAAAGTTTTTGTGCATTGAGATTACGCAACAAAATTATAATTGAGCCGACTTTCAATTCCAAAAAGTGTGGCGGCAAGCCCGGGACTTCCAGAGAATTCAAAAATTCTGACTTCGTTTTCATCCATCACGGAGTCGACGGATTTGTATGAATGCAACTCACCGGAGATATCATTTTGAATGACGAAATTCAAATGATCGACATCCTTGTTTTTCGCAGCCAAAATCGCTCGTGCACTCAGCCAATCATGGTCAACATAATTCTGCGCGATATTCGGAAAAACCTTCATAATCAGCTCTTCCGGCGTAGTTGTAATGCTGCAAAAATTCTGTGGAAATTCAATTAAGCCGGTAACTAATTCGACTGGAATCACGCCATTACCCATCGCCAACAATTGCCTAGAGAACTCCTCAGCGGACTGGTCACTTCGTAAAGCAACTCGCATGTTCGTTTTCAACTGCAATTTCTTCACGTAATACCATAAAGCCGACGCCTTCAGGCAAGCGTTCAATTCATCTGCTGGAGTTGATCTTGGAATGACAGGCAGCGTTTGACGAAAATCGCCTGACAACAAAATCAATGCGCCACCGAAATGTCGTGTGTCATTCCGTAAATCTTTCAATGTGCGATTTAAAGCTTCCAATGCGCGTTTGTGAGCCATTGTATAATCTTCCAGGATTTTACATCCTATGTCCTTCCTTGGGCCAACACGAATTCATCAAGCCCAAAATCGTGAAAATCGGACGATCCGTTATAAAGTTATGCGTGTTCACACGGACGGCATTCTCTTTTATAAATATAGATGAAACCCGAATGTTGAAAACCCCCGCTCTCAAGGCTCAATATGACCCTGTCATACAAGAATATTATTCTTTGGGACAGATGTCCAAAGTTGAAAATGAAAACCCAACGCCTTCGAGACCTATACACTATCTACCACATCACGCTGTTTTGAAGCCTGATAGTTTAACTACCAAACTTCGAGTAGTTTTTAATGCCTCGTATCCAACTTCTAATGGCATAAGTTTAAATAATGTATTGTACACCGGACCCGTATTACAATCAGATTTAATGATTTTGATTCTCCGCTGGAGACTCTTCCGGTATGTCTTCAATGCCGATATCGAAAAAATGTACAGGCAAATCCTGGTACACCCAGATCAAACAGCATATCAGCGATTAGTTTTACGCAAGACCCGAAACGTGAAATTTGTGATTTCGAATTGAACACAGTCACTTTTGGAGTGAATTGTGCCCCGTACTTAGCTATTAGAAGTTTGTTCCAGATAGCTGATGATTCCGAAACGCAATATCATCTAGCAGCCTAGATTATTAAATCACAAATGTACGTCGATGATATCTTGGCCAGAGCTCATAGCATCGAAGAAGCGACCAGAGGTCGCGATCAACTTATTACAGTTTTATCTTCTGCTGGAATGAGTCTGCGAAAATGGACTGCGAACAGTCAAAATCTGCTAAAGGATTTATCCGCTGACTATTTATTAGATTCTAAATTTCTGAAAATTGTGGATGCTAGTACTGCCAAAACTTTGGGTTTGCGTTGGAACGCTGGAAAAGATGTTTTCTTTTTCAAGCTTGCTTCCACGCCCGATAAATCTGTCGTCACCAAACGAGCCGTCTTATCTGAAATTGCTAAGTTGTTTGATCCAGCAGGATGGCTGGCCCCGAAAATTATCGTTGCAAAGATAATAATGCAGCAAATCTGGAAGGATAAGATTGGTTGGGACGACTGTTTGAAACCCTTGACTCTAAACAGATGGCTCACCTTCTTGGATGATTATTCTGAGATAGAAAGGATTGAGATGGGTTGGTTTTAATCCTGACCATGAAGTTGAACTTCATGCGTTTTGTGATGCTTCTGAAAGTGCATACGCGGCCACTCTGTATATTCGAATCCAGAAACCGATTGGTGATATCACAACCCGTTTAATTGCTGCAAAAACCAAGTGGCGCTAATTAAGGTTGAATCCTTACCCATATTAGAGCTGTGTGGTGCAACTCTACTTGCCGAAATGATGCATACGCTTCGCGAAGAGAGGTGTCTCAACTCGCTGGAAGTGTTTTATTGGACAGATTCGACAATTGTCTTATCTTGGCTTCAAAAACCACCGTGTACTTGGCCCACTTTTGTAGCTAACAGAGTGTCTAAAATTCAGAATAAAGTTGGTACTGAAAACTGGCATCATGTCGTCTCCGACGATAACCCGGCTGATATTGCATCTCGTGGTGTTTTAGCACGAGATTTAAAATCACACAACCTTTGGTGGAAAGGTCCCAATTGGTTAAGCCTTCGCCGCACGGAATGACCCAAACAGACATTCAGAATCTTGACAAATCTGGAAACCCGTTCTGTGAAAGTGCATACGACTCAGGTATCCTTTACAGAAGGTATTTTAATGCGATTTTCCAGTCTCCCTCGAGCTATGAGGGTGATATCGTATATTTTCCGTTTTTACCACTTATCGTTATCAAAATTCAAGTCGACCCACTCGCATTCTACCTTGAAATCAACTTCGTAAAAGGTGGTTTAGTAATTTTGTGCCAACGAACACATTTTCCCAAACACTCCTTCCTCGAGCAAGGAGTTGAAGTCTCCCGTAAAAGCCCCCTTTTGTTTTTTAACCCCTTGCTTTCTACGAATGAATGGCAGATTAAGCCGATCTCAGACGCTTACGTACGATGAGCGTTTCCCGAAAATTCTCCCATATAACGGTCGATTCACAAATCTCTACTTAGAATATCAAAAATCTAGTGCGAACTGTAATACACAACTGTCGTGAATGTGTCCTGCAGAAAAAGAAATCTGCCGAGCAGATTAGGGCCGCTCTTCCCCCTGAGAGAACTCCACTATCTCGTCCTCTTACTTGCACCGGCGTTGACTTTGCAGGACCCTTTGAAATAAAATCCTATATCGGTTTCGCAACAAAGGCTATAGATTTTGAAGCCACAAATGATTTGTCGACAAATTGCTTCATTGCTGCGTTTACCCGTTTTTTCTCTCGTCGAGGCTGCCCCTCGAAAATGTTTTCTGATAATGGAACTACCTTTGTTGGAGCGTCCAATATTTTCAAAAAAGATCAGACCAAATTTCTCCTCGACGTAAAACGCCAAATCTTAAATCTCAATGCTTTTTAATTGATGGAATGGCATTTTATTCCACCCGGAGCTCCACATATGGGTGGTCTCTGGGAAGCTGGAATCAAAAGTTTCCAAACTCATCTGAAAAAGGTTTCCAATGCCCAAAGGTTTACCTTTGAAGAATTTACTACTATGTTAGCAAGAATCGAACCATGTTTGAATTCCAGGCCCCTTAGTCCGATGAATGATGATCCGAGTGATTTAAACCCGTTGACTCCTGGACACTTTTTGATAGGAAATGCTTTGCTTTCTCCCCCAGAACATGATGTGAACGTTGGCAAAAACTGAAGGTTCTACATCACTTTTTCGCTAGAAGATGGAAAGATGAGTATTTAGTCGAACTCCACAATAGGAATAAGTGGAAGTACCCTCAGCACGATGTAGCTGTAAATAATTTGGTCGTCATTAAAAAAGACAATTTGCCTCCAAATGAGTGGAATATAGGCAGTGTCGTAAAAGTTTATATAGGATCAGATTCCAAAGGACGAGTGGCTGATGTACGGACCGCAAACGGCGTCCTCTCTCGTACTGCTACCCAACTCCGAACACCACTAACACGTTTTTTTTTGTTATTTTTTCCTTTTCGTTGTTGTTTCTTTCCCTTGAACGATGTCAGCCCAACCCCGACGACTTACCTCAGAACGTTCGGTGTCTGAAGAGGCCCCCGCTGGATCCCCTACTAAGGTGTTGTCGGATTCAGCCGTCCGTTGTCCCATCTGCTTGCAAAAGCACGTGTTGCGACGATGCCCCCGATTACGCGCTATGGACCCAAAAAAGCGACTGGCAGCAGCACAAATACTGCATCAACTGCTTGGCCCAGTCGCATTTTTTTAGGGACTGCCGAAATCGGGACAGATGTAGGGAGTGTCTGTCGGAGCATCACACAATGCTTCACCAGCATCACCATATGATGCAGCGAGGAACCGACAGCACTCCCAACCGTCGAAACCGGAACCTGCATCGTCGAAACCGCGACACCGGCAACACCAGGAGCAACACCCATAGACCCAGCATGAGGAGCAGCGTTGAACGATCCAACAACAACAGCAACAATAACAATCGGGAGAACAGTCGGCGGCGTGGTCGCAACATCCCCCTTGGCGACAACAACAGCAGCAACAACCGACGCGGCAGCAACAATCGCCGCAACAATGGCGGATTGCCACCCAACATTAACATTACTTTTAATTGTTAAGCCCCCCAACCCCCTCTTTAACTATTCAATGAATTCTTTCCTGCCCAGACTAGCTCCTGCCTCTCCTTGATTTGTATTCCTTAAGCTTAGTTTTAATATTATTGTGAATATAAATGAAATACAACACTGAAATTATAACAAAGAAAAAAAAACCAAATGGACACGTGAAAAGCCCACTTCAAGCACAAAAAAGAATAAATAATCATAAACCCGAATAATAACCCAAAGGTACGTTTTTTAATAAAACCCCGAAATTTAACATTTTAGAAAAACTAATTTGTTGTTTTTTTTTCATTTGTTTGGGTAAAATTATTTTATTCACCCCGCATATTTACACAGTATACACGTCTATTTTGTTTAATAATTATTCGAGTCGAGCTTGCTAAATTAAGCAAAATCGTTGAAAGCTCTCGGATATCGAGCTGCATATGCTACTGACTGTACGGTTATTGTTAAGAAAAGTGACAATGTTGTACTAAAATTTAACAATAAAAAGTTAGAAGGAAAGCCCGTTACATTCATTTCATTTTATAAATCTCAAAAATATCTGTATAACAATTATATGACTTTTATTGAAAACTTTACTTGCTTTTTATGGAAGAACTCCTTACACTTGTGTTGGTGATGCTAATATTGATGCATTAGAATCAAATATATCTGCAGAACTTGTTAATCTTTTGTTAAATTATGATAATAAAAATTGTCATAAGAGGAGTAGAAACTTCGTAGATACAATTTTGCCATGGGTAAATGGAAACTTGCGGAAATTGATGTTGTAACATCGTTTATTAAAGATACGAAGGAAAACGCGTGATGGTGCTACTGAAGCAAAGCTGCGAAGTATAAGCAATGTTATTAAGTTAGCTTATACTAATTCAATGAACAATTTGCAACAGTTTAGATAGTGTAAAAAATTATCCTAAAAATCATTCCTGAATAAGACGCTTGGCAGAGTTTCTGTTAAGTTATAAACATGACAAAATGTATCCTAACAACAACATTTACAGAATTACTGTAAAATAAATAAGATACAAATTATTTTAGATTTTTTTTTAATTTTTTTTTTTTTTAGAGCGTTGGCGATTTTGACGTTACATTGCACTATAATGTATCAACATTTAACTTCATCGATTAACTGCATGTATTCAAATAATATTGTATACATTTTTAAGAATATCTGCACAATCTTCCCGTGTTTGTGTTTTTGCTTTGACTAATATCCTAGTTTTAAACTTAACTTTATTCATAGAAAAATAGGTTTCCATTTGTAAACAAATTCGCATATACAATATTTTTACAAACTCATAATGTAAACAAATATAAAAAAATAACAGTCAAAGTCGATAAGATCTATTGTAGCGATTGTGATATCCGTGTTAACAGGCATGTCGGAAGTGTATATCGCTTTCATTTATTATTTAAATTTTCAGACCCTTCGCCATTAACAGACACATACAAACTACGATTTAAATAATAATTAATATGGAGTTGGTGGCATTTTCACATTTAAAAATTAACCCACTGTGCCATACTTGGTCGAAGGCTTGCTTGATATCCAGAATGGTAGATTAGCTGTACAATTTCTTCTTTAGGGACTGTCTGATACCTTTGATGATCCTATGAAAATACTCAGGAATACCGTGATTGGGCATAAAACCAAATTGACCGGATGTAATGAGCATTGCATCCACAATATGATGAAGTCTTATTTGAAAAAACCTTTCAACATTTTTTGAGAACATTGGAAGCAGTCTTATTGAACGTAATGAACTAAGCATATTTTCAGGCTTCTTCACCATGAATATTTTTGCGTTAAAGTGTGATAATCTTATGATGGAGGTATATAATGTTGTGAGCAACACAATCCCCTTTTAAGATAGCGACTTGACGACTTTCGTATTAATTTAGTCATATTCTGGAAATCTTTGCTATTTATTGATGGGTAAATACACTCATAGAAAAAGTATGACCAAACGTACATGAACTGACAACATACGGTCACGACAGAATATCGTTACACGTATGTGGCCAAATCGTCAACGATGTTTTGTCAACGATTTGTGTAAAAATTGGCAACAAGGTGTTCACAATTGGGGTACTATACTTTCAACGAGTTGTTGATGATGTGTCAACTGTACGTTGTCATATTTCCACCATTTGTTCTTGTTGTGTGACGCAAAATCCCATTCGATTTGTCACCCCAGTAAATAAAAACTATTTAAATCAGTTTAAAACAATTTATTTTATTATTATCTATATAAATAATAATGATGTAATTATATAATGATGTTATTGTAAAAAATTACCTCTGATAAAATTCTGCAAGAAATGAAGTTCAATGTTGGCGGCGACGTAATTGCTTCGGTTTCAGTAGTTGGGTTCACAACAGTCGATGTCTATGTTAGTGACGCATCTTATATGTCCAGCTACAAAATCTAACATTATGGTTTGAAGATTTAATTATAACATAATATTACCTGAGAGTTTTGCCAAGAAAGAAGTTTATTGCGAAACTCATCACGAAGGCTTAGCGCAGCCACGGCTTCCTTTACGTCCTGCTCAGATATGGCAAACTACAGTAGCTCCAAGCGAAACTCGCACAGCTGAAGCCCATTCCTAGGTTCTGTATAATAATCAAAACAATGATAGTTAAAAAAAAGTTTTTATACGTTTTATTAATTCGTTTCATAAGTTATTTAACCAAACACGAAAACTTTACTTTTTCATTTAATTACACTCTTTTAAGACAAAATAAATAAAATACTACGCATTTCAATGCCAAAGCAAAACTCGTACACTTTACATAAAAACAAAGTTTTCTTAAATATTAATACTTTGTATGCATACCCTTGCTTTTTATTACCATATTTAATCTATTTGGCATACTTTTCACAAGTTTTTCACAATAGCTAGGTTCAATTTTTTCCCATTCGTCCTGCAGAGCTCTCTTCAAATCGTCCTTAGAGGTTATGGTATGCTGTCTAATTTTGCCATCGAGATAATTCCACAAATTCTCTATGTGATTCATATCTGGACTCTGGGCTGGTGTATCCATGACATGGGGACAATTGTATAATAACCATGATCGCACTTTGTAAGCCTTATGTTTTGGGTCATTATCTTGGTAAAAATTAAAATCTTGTCCTAGACCCAGTTTTTCCTTGCAAAGTGGCAAACTTTCTTTTAAAATGTTGAGATACATATGATGGTTCATAATACCCTCAATAAAATGCAATACACCAGGCCCGGATGCAGAAAATGAACCCCACACCATTACTGACCCACCACCGTGCTTTACTGTAGGTTTCATATTTTTGGCAAGGAGGGCTTCATTTGGCTTTCTCCACACATAGGGTCTGCCATCTGAACTGAACAGGTTGAACTTGCTTTCATCAGTAAATAACACGTTCTTCCAAAATGTAAAGTCTTTCGATTGATGTTCCTTCGCAAATCGCAGCCTTGCTTTCTGATTTCGCTTGTTAATGAAAGGTTTCTGCCTTGATCTTCTGCCATTGATATCAGCCTTATGTAGTATATTTCGTATGGTTTGTGGGCAGCATTTTTTCCCCCACTCATTTTCAGCCATTGCTGCGAGTTTCGGCGCACTTAAAAAGGGATCCTTTTTGACTAACTGTTGAATATACTTCTCATCACTCACGGAGAAAATTTTGGTGTTTGCTTTTTTTGGTCTATTTTCAACTCTTTTACCAGTTCTGTTCCGTTGTATTATATACTGAACGGTTGATCGGCTTCGATTTACAATTTCGGATATATCCCGAAGCGATTTATTGTTTTTGTAATGTTGAATTACTAATTTTCTCACGTCAACACTGGTTTGTCCTCTTTGCCTTCCCATTTTGTATTTTTCGTATGTTTTTTTACCAAATAGCTGAATATTTGCAATATTCCAAAGAAATGTGGTTTTAGGTACTTCCCCAAATACTTTTACCAAAAATATATGACGCTGGATACAATTAGAAACAGGGTTGCCAAATCAATTGAAAATGTACGAGTTTGGCTTTTGCGTTGCAAGTTGCCACTGAACAGAATATTTGGCTTTATTTTAATAAATACAGATAAATTTGAAACATTAAATTATCAGATAAATATAGTACCTACTACACTATCAACATAAAAGAGGTTTGGTTTTGGTAGCATAGTTAGTAAGAAATATATTATGTAACGTATATATATATATATATATATTTTACTGGGTGTACGAGTTTCGCTTGGAGCTATGTAATTTGTAATTGTGAGGCTGAAATAAAAAAAAAATATGTATGTGCAATTGAATATAGCAAACGATTTACTTACCCTTTAAGAAAATTGCTCATCTCTTTCTTCAGGAAATTCCGAATTTCCTGATAGCTCAAAAGTAAATATCACGCGGATATCACAATCGCTACAGGTTAGAATGTTCGCGACACTTCGAACATAAAGGTCAACCCTGACAAATCTAACAATGTAACTTGTTCATTGCGTATAATCAAAATATAATCATATTAAGATAAAAAGAAAGGAAGTGGAGATAAAAATGTATCGGTTTGGTTTAAGCTTAGAAAATAAAGCCTTATGTTATTGAATTATGGGGAACATCCGGCAATGTAAACTTGGAAATTTGGAGACACTCCGACTGTTATGTAATGTACCATGGTTTGTGGACAACCGCTGTATTCACAACGACCATGGTCTTCATTATTTAATGGACGAAAAAGCTATGTTTAGTACCAACTCCTTAAACAGACTAAGTAATCACTCGAATGCACTGGCTACCCAGCGAACCAAACTGTCAAAATTCGGTACGAAAGTCGGCAAATTCTTCCGAAATCGGTACGAAAAAAGAATTGAGTGGTTGACGCATTTTCTGACCGCACCATCGGAGGGAAATCTGATGTTTTTGCCGACACGTCGAACAGACTTCGGACCGCACTCTGAATTAATATCATGGGAAATTCTGAAGGGAAATTCGAAATGCCGTTCAGAATTCGGAAGTAGTTTCTTACGGCTTTCTGATGTGTTTGCCGACTCGTAGTTCAGAATTCTGAAGTGTTTTTTGTACCACTTTTGTCATTTGTACCACCGATTTCGGAACGAAATCGGTAAGAATTGTCGGAAGAGATCAGACATTGTTCAGATGTGTCTGATATCCGACATTTGGTTTGCTGAGTATATATTTACCTATTAGACGACAGTGACGCGATAAGAAGATTAAAACAAAATAGTATACTAGATGTTAAAATAAATGTAAAATATAAATTATATTCATGCTAAAGCCACTGGGTTTTAGTTGCTCTGTTTTCAATTAATTTATCACTAAATTTGCTCATTATTTTTGTATTTCGTTTCGTCATTACACAATTCCATGTCTTTATTTTCGCTCGAAGAAACACAAACATCGTCAATATTTAAATCAAATATTTCGACATCGTTATAGCCTAAATAAAGATATTTATAAAAAGATAAGATTTTTATAAGCTTTGGGCTTCCCTTTTAACATTTTTTCGGAATGTCTGCCGTGACATGTTTAGATTACCTTTTATTCTCACTTTACAAAACGAATCAAAAAATGTCACTGCAAATATTAATCCAACACGAATAACTAACAAACAGAAAACAATCAGCAATATACCAAATAAAAAACAGTGGTCACTAAAGAATGTAGCAACAAAAAATCCTCCGACATACGGAGAATTCTCTTTCGTACTCACATGCTTTAACAAGTTCCTAACGGTTACAACAAATAATACCCAAAACATAAAACAAAACCATAAATAATTCAGACACACTGTTCAGAATTCATTCAGACACGTCTGAACAAAATATCCCTCAGACACACAGAGGTCAGAAATAGTTCAGACTTCGGTCAGACGTGTCTGAACAAAAACTATTCCTCACACATGTAGCACAGAAATCATTCAGAATTCGTTCAGAGCTGTCGGTAGAAAATATACCTCAGAAAAGTCGAACAGACTTCGGAACGAAATCGGTAAGAATTGTCGGAAGAGATCAGACATTGTTCAGATGTGTCTGATATCCGACATTTGGTTTGCTGAGTATATATTTACCTATTAGACGACAGTGACGCGATAAGAAGATTAAAACAAAATCGTATACTAGATGTTAAAATAAATGTAAAATGTAAATTATATTCATGCTAAAGCCACTGGGTTTTAGTGGCTCTGTTTTTAATTAATTTATCACTAAATTTGCTCATTATTTTCGTATGTAGAATAGATTACAAATAAATATACTGTTAAAGAAAAATTCCATTGTAGTTCCTTGTTATCACACAATGTAATCTCTAATAAACAATAATAATATACTATATGTACATACATACCAGTTTATTCCAGTAGTCATCAGCGCAGCCAAGAACAGCAATTTGTTGGCAAACATTTCAACGTCGGAACTGTAAATGCAGCACTTACTAATCGCCTTTACAAAATGCAGTGTCACTGAGGTCACCTGAAAGCATTAACAATCTAGAATAAGCTGAGGATTTGATTACAAACATTAATCACGTACTAATTGTCATAGCTAGACAACATTACTATGACAATTTAGAACAAGTAAATGCATGTCAAAGATTCTACAATTGGCAGTACCCGCATTACTGCGAAATATACTTTCATTTGATGTGCAGAAACATTTTGACCTCACATAATGCACATAAATTACTACTGTAATTTCTTACTGACTCATTTCTACTCAAATTATGAAATTCTATTGTTGTCGCAAAACTAAACCGAACCTCGCAGAAAATGGTCTGCTTAGTATTTGTTTTTGTACATCTATATACGCATGACAAATAGTCTTATGTGCAAAAATAATCAAAAACTTATTTTTACCAAGTACAATGAATGCGACAGCACATGTTGACTTGGTGTAGAATAACAGAACATATGTATTCAAAATAATGTCGAAAATATAACCCTCTCGAATTTATAAAAATGGGAATTCAAAAACTCTTGGGGATTAAAAAAATTGGGGACGACCGTTACTGGAGTGACCAGCAACAAATCTCAACCGAGCAGAAGAACCAACAATTTCAATGTTAACGGAATGTAAGAAAATTGATATGGCTAGTGCTGATATGTGGATGGTTCCTGGATATATTGGTGATAATTGAACTAAGGGGCGTTGTAACCCCCGCATAGCCCATATTTTAAAACTATCATATCACCATTGGCAGAGTAGATATTAAGTCCAGAAAAAAATGGGCGGTGGGACTACCTTTAATTAAAAAAAAAAGCTATATCAGCCATAATTCCGCAACGATCTCATGGAATTTGTACAGTAAATTACTGTCCCCCTTGGAATTGTCTGAGGCCATATTAGGTCATGGTCTGACTTAGGCACGTGTCACAATCCATGTACCATTGTGTCCACGCCACTTCAATAGAAAACTTTATATGCAATTTGCTTAATTTACGAGTTGTCATTGGATCAACGTCTGAAAAACGATTGATACATAATGAATGAAACTATGCATCAACACGAATAACAAAAAATTTTGTGTAAGGAAATTTCCAAATTTTTTTCTCTTTACATATACGTCGTAAATTTGCATTACTCGAAAACGATTTGTCCTATTTTGTTGATATAAATTTCAAAAAATCTATCACTAAATAATTCAATATTGCCTTTTATATAAATAAGAGTTTCGATGTTATAAACAAATGTACGTCGATTTTTTTTAAACAAAAAAAAAATCATAAAAATTCGAATTGGCCAAAAAGTGTCTGTTTTCAATAGATTATCACAATTTTTTCAAAAAAAAGATTAAGAAAAAAATATTGCCAAGTCTTTTTCGAGTTACGACGTCACAAGAGATTATATTAGGTACATAACATACGTCTGTAATAAATATATTGAAACGACTTTTAAGACATTCAGGTGTAAACCAAATACTTCAGTGCATTCATTCTATTGTCATTTTAGATGAAAAAAATTACACAACAGACTGCAAGTAAAATTGATGAACCCCACAAAATCGGCCGATCCGATCAAGTTTACTACAAAACTTACTATACCATACCACTCATCGTACTATTAAAATGCTAGAAGAGGTTTTTCAAATACTGCTAACCGGCAGAAGGCATCGCTATGTATTCTACAAATGGCCGGGAAAATATGTTTTAACAAAAGGTGACTTTTCTACTTGCAGATACAATCCGTAACACTTACCATAAGGGTTACTCCTCTCGGATCCTTAATCTTCGCCGTAATGACAACTTTTTTCTACGTGGTGTAATTACCCCTACCCTGGTAGATACAAGCAAGCCATATGAGCCTGAAAAGAGTATTTTCTGACACCTTTTCCGGAGCGTTCACGCTCCTTATGAGCCCACAAAACAATAATAATTGCTCCGAAAACCTTCAGAAAAGAGGGTCATTACATTCGAAAATGGTCCGTCAGAAAGAAATCGTATGCCCTCATTTTGTAAAACGTAAACTTCGTGTCTGTTCAAACGCAACGTAATTTACGTTTCTTCACATTCTGTATATCGTAACGTTCCGTTCCGTTTGATGTCAAAGCAGCATATGCTGCCATAAAAGCGCCAAATTACAGAGTAACATACCTGGAATTGTGCATTTATCAAAACGTCAACTCTGTATTAGTACAAAAAGTTAACATATGTTTGAAAATAAACAACAATTTGTTTTGTTATTATTGCTGAACATGTTTTGTATATTAACGTTTTTAATAACAAGTAGAACACTCTTGCAACAAAGGAGAGTTATACGAGTGATACGACGAAAACATCGAGATTCCCAGATTTTCCCGGATCTTCCAAATAAAATATAAATACATAAATAATTATTTCTAAAATAGGCAATTAATATCAATGTTTTGAAAGGTTTTCCAGTTTTTTCCGTGTTAGCAAAGACATTTTTTTAGCCATATTCGAAGAATTGTCGCCACATTTCCTGTACACTTTAGAAGAACTGAAAATAAAATTTGCAGCTGTTCTTATATTCCTCGGATAAGGTCATTATCAACATAGTGTGGGAAATGACATGTTGACGTCCATTTCACAGGCTGAAATGTCGAAAACTGTAACAGAGTTTCTGGATTTGTTCCACACACACTTCTGTCCCAAGTGGATTCAGATGAAGAAAACCGACCAAGAGGAAAGTGACATTCAACGTGCATTTTATGAAAAATTTAGAATCCCTGGAATAATTGGAGTTATGGATGGATCCCATATCCGAATCCAGAGTCCCGAGCAAGATCAAAAACATTATTTCTACAATCGCAAAGGGTATTATAGCATTAATGCTATGTTTGTAAGTATTGCGATGTTTAATTCCAACAGAAATATATACTTACATATATTTAAAAAGTACAATGCATCTATTTCATGACTTTTTTCTGTCGTCTGTTTGTCCTCAATGAAATTCCTTAAGAAATAATCTGTTGGTTAGAGTAGATGTAAGTCGGTTCACCCGATTGAAACTGTGTAATTGGTTTCAGCTATGTGATCATAATATAATAATAAATTTTGTGGATACGAGGTATTCAGGAGCTACACAGATGCAATTGTTTGTAAAAATATTCTACCCAACATGGCTCTATTAAACGACTACAGCAATGGGAAGAGTAATACGTGGATACTAGGCACGTAATTTAAGATGAATATATTAAGATGTGATTTCATAAATATTTATCGATGCTGCTGCTGAAATGGTCGAGAAAATGATTCTTCTTGGAATAAACACGTTTATTCCCTCGAAGACTACTTCGATTAAACCTTCAAAGAATTGTTGGTTTAATCAGGCATGCAAAGAAGCTGTCAGATCCAAAGAGGAAGCGTTCAGAAATTGGCTTTTAATAAAAACGTCACTACTGAGCTGCTACGTAAGCAGGCAAGATCCAATTGTGCCAGAGTGCTTAGGCGCGAAAAACTTCTCCACGAACAGCGCCTTCGTGCTAAAGTTCTTTCTTATCCGAGGGGAAGTAAGAGCTTCTGGGCATTTATTAAAAGAGTAAGAGACAATTCCTCGTCTTCTATTTCAACTCTCGTTAACGATGACCAGATATTCACTGACCCGGTTGACAAAGCTAACCTTCTGGCTGAAATATTTGCAAAGAATTCATCTATGCCAAACAACAGTCAACCACTCCCCGTATTCGAAAACGTAACTACTTCGATGCCTCAGATATTTTTTCGATCACGTGGGGTCAAAAGGGTTCTTGCAGATCTCAATGTAAACAAAACTCCGGGCCCGGATGGTATTTCAGCACTTGTCCTATGTAAGTGCTCTTCGACGCTAGCTCGTCCATTGCGCAATCTTTTCAGCATGTCGTACCGTGCTGGTATTTACCCTTCACGTTGGAAAGTTGCCAATGTTCAGCCGATCCACAAGAAAGGTGAGGCCACTAATCCTGCGAATTACCGTGCAATTGCAATATGTTCTGCGCTCTCGAAGGTTATGGAGAGCATGGTTAACCACCATCTTGTTAAGTATTTAGAGTCTAACGGCCTTCTCAATGATCGACAGTATGGCTTCCGTAGAAATCGATCTACTGGAGACCTGATGGCATTCCTGATGGAGTCGATCCATTCACCGCCTTGGTGAAAGCAAGGTCGTGGCTCTGGATATTTCCAAGGCGTTCGATAGGGTCTTCTTTTACATCTCATGGCAGGATCGCCATGTTATAAATAAAAACGATCACCTTCGTTTTACTTTGGAATAACCTCTTGCACGACTATTCTATTCTACGTTTATTTATTATCTGACACAAACTAAAGAAACTTAAAACTACCTAATGGTATCTTAATACATAAATACTAATTATATTATGGGAAATTGCTGGGAAATCTGCCAGCTATAGTGAGTGTGGACAAATACTCAACGAGTTGTGAGTATTTAGTTACATGCAGACGGCATGGTAACTACACGTTTTAAAATGTTTGTACAGAAGTAAAACGTGTGTTTGGAACATATAGCAAGTAAAGCTTATTTCCTTGTACACAAAGCTTATTTGAATTTAAATATAACTCATTTGCTATTAATATTACGTATTCGAATATACGCAATAGCGTGTTTGACAAAAACCACGCAATGAACGTGTTAATTTCTACAAAGTACAATCCTTGCGTTGAAATATTTAAGTATTTGTATTTCTGTTCTCTGAGTAATAATAACCAAGAGAATAAGATAATATGTATATACTTCCGACTAAGTAAGTAATGTTTGTTGCACGTAAGTAAATGCTTCCTTCGTAGAAAACAATCACATATTTACAACCTATAAACAAGTTAATGTTTGTGGTTCGGTCAAATATATATATGGTTGATGCATAATTTGTTTGCAAAAATTTGTTAAAATGACCATTTTTTTAGCGTGTAGACTAGTCAAACACACTACAATATGGATTTCGCACCATTTCGTTTCAGCTTTAAAAAAATATATAAGGGCAAGCATTTGATGAGTCTTTGGATACATCTCGAAGTATTATGGACGATCTCATGGAATTTTTACATTAAATTATATTAGGTGATGATCTGACGTAGGTCCTATCACCGTCTATACACCGTAGCATTTTGATCCGACATATCT